>CM046065.1:13357983-14557983 GCA_025215515.1 Schistosoma japonicum | reverse complement strand
CTTTTCCCTGTCTCCCACATCGTGCGAACATTACATGTAACTTTATTAATGATTGCTATGGTTGTCAGAGTGGGCATCGGCCTCGTGGCTTCCGAAGAAACTTGACTTTCACCATGAGGAGTCATAACTCTTCGAAATGAAGACCTTTCAATTCCCAGGGCAGAGTTAAAATGGTTAAATTGATTTTTTTCTGGTTAGCATTCTTTAGCGAGTTTATTTTAGTATAGGATTGGGTTGCTAACTCCATGTCCAACCCTTTTCGATTGTCCGGGCTTGGGATCAACTGTAACCTTAGTGGGATCACAGGTGAAGTTTGTAAATATCAATTATTTGCCGGTCACCTAAAGAAAAATGATTATCTTCGGAAACTGTTTTTCTGTAGACTGATTCAATTATTTTTGTTATGTACAATGTGAACATCTTATTCCTATTATTATTCAGTTCCCCTTCTTCTATCCTCATATTTAACACATTAACTGTTAGTGTATCATTTGTCATTTATGAACTAGGGTTAATTGATGGTGTATATGTTGCTCCAGTTTACATTCAACATTACTCTTATCGCCTATTAATGTTAGTTTTCTAGTCGGTTGACTGAGTGGTCAAATTTTGTGCATATATAAGAGAATGTTTGAGATATATTTCAATTTGCCTGGTTGATTCATTGGATTGTATTCTTCCTTTTCTGGCCTGGGATTGAGTGGGCATCGGGCAGACATATAGAGGACTAGATATGCATTCATTGGCGTTGTTATTGTGGCCTCGTGCGCACAAGACCATACCGACCAACCGGTTTCATAAATCAACTATATCACTTTACGTTTTAAATATAAACAATCAGCTTAGCAGAATTTTTCTTACATTTAATTAGTCTATGATTGCTTATGTTGTTATTTATCTCAGCTTTTCAATGCCAAGTCAAGTCACCTTTCATATCTTCCATTGGCACATATAATGGAACAGATCTTTTCTGTAAGTTTTTGTCATGTTGATTTGTTTGTTAGTCATCGCTGAAGCAAAAGTCAACCTTTTATCTAAGCCATAACATTGACCGTAAACCCCAATTAGAAACAATCTAAAATCACCCAAAAAAATTGTTTTCATCGCAATAAAATCTCCATGAAGACTGATGTTACGAAGCTATATGATCGAGTTTACTATCCATCGTGTCCAGGAGGAAAATTACGATAAATCTTTTATCGATATAAAATCTGCATACTTTTTGTAACATTGATTGCCCATCACAATGTAACTGCTGTCTGTTGAGTAGTGTAATCTTACTTAAAGTTAAGCACTTTCAGTTACTTAATACCATTAATTGAAAGCGTTTGTATTGCATCCTTGTGATGGACACTTACTGATAATGATTTCGGTTAGCTAATCATTTACGATCTCATATGATAGAGTGACTCGATGATGTTTGACAATGATTAGATATCTTAACGCCCACCTGATACTGTCGCATTCGAATGAGAAATGAAGAACACTTGACGTCAACCCATCAAGTAATCCAGAATCTAGGAATCGTTCATTTCAAATAATGTTTTAAATACGTACACATATTTTGCAAACCACGTAGTCATTTAATTATTGAAATGACATCACCGCAAAACGAAAGTGTTCATGATAGAATGTCTTGGTAACCGATATGTAAATAATTGATGGTAATGCATGATCTATGAATGTATAGTGGTAGGTGATGATTTCCTTACCATCTTAGTACAAGGAAAATCTGGAAATCATAGAAATAAATTACTAAATAAGTGTTCAGTTAAAATAATACTTAAGTACATAAATACTTAAGGCTAGATTTTATACCAATGCAAATAGGTTAGGAATAAAAATCAGGTTTAATACTAT
The DNA here is from genome assembly GCA_025215515.1 of Schistosoma japonicum. Taxonomy (NCBI): domain Eukaryota; kingdom Metazoa; phylum Platyhelminthes; class Trematoda; order Strigeidida; family Schistosomatidae; genus Schistosoma; species Schistosoma japonicum. Next base: position 14,556,123 of record CM046065.1, on the reverse strand, counting down.
TGTTAATGGCATAATGTTTTGAAGTTATACTGGTTTACGCTTACATTTTTTTGACAATACTTTGTAGATAGCTCTTTAGTTTAGTCATGAACATTTCATAAAACACATTATATTCATTTTGACTTTACCTACTTTAATCATCTCTATAACTAAGTCCTAGTAAGTTTTCGTTAGCTCTCAATAAGATCAAAGTAATTCGTCAGCATATTTTGAATTTCGTGCGCAAATACAAGAAGTTTTACTTTAAGTCTATGGAGCTCAGTGTTATGTTTATACGCAGTGAATGAATTCAATTAGCATCTTTCAATGCGTCTTGAATGTAGTTTTGTCACTAAATCATTTTTATATCATGTATTGGATTCGTTCAAACAATCTTCGAAACATATATACATTGAGTAAAACCACTTATTTGCTTAATTTTAATATCTACAAATCCGTTTTTTAAATCAATTTAACCAGTTTTACTAACATAATCCTTCTTTAATATTTAAATTTTGTAGGCTGCTTGTCTGATGATAGGATGTCGGTTGGGATTTATTACTAATTCAATTGAAAATTTAGTAGAAGATGCTAAAGCTTTGAAATTAGGTGCGTTAGCAGCCGTTCCACGTGTGCTTTCTCGTATGTACACAAAATATCAATTACAATTGGATAACTGGAAATTAAAAAAAACACTTTATGATAAAATTGAGAAGATAAAATTGGCTGAACAGACACGGTATTAAAACATAAAAAATTATAATTTGCCTAATTTTCATGACATTTGTAAGATAACCTTTAACTTTTGTTATATTTCAGTCACTCAGCCATGATCAATGTCAGCGGTAGTAGAACTTTTATATGTTAACTCAAATTGCTATACTGCATTATCATGACGTGATGAATTAGTAAATTGTCGTGATAATTTATTGTCAATAAGAATAGCTGAATTAAAATGAATCAAAAGAAAGTGCAAATGAAAGAATACTAGAATTTAAAATTCAGAGGATGATAGGGAATAACTAAATCTTCTCCGTCGTGATCACTTCTAATTCGTATCAATCAACGTCTCTAAGCACCGATTGTAGTTATCACACATGCTAGATTGCATCTATCAATATATCCGAGGCTAGCATTCATTGACTTTATAGAATAATTCTACGTCTTAGTTTAGAAGCCTCTAAGTGTATTTGAACTTTTTACTGAGCCCACTGGCATAGAGAATATTCCACAGCTGGGTATACTTAATACATATCCCAGCTACCTCAACCAATGCTATTCACTACTACATCTTTGCCCAGTACCTGGTGACCAAACTCAGCATTGCTCCCTCGATGACTCGAACACTTTTTCAAGACTTTTATGATCGAAACCTTCAGTATAAATATGTGTTCTGTTGTCATCGCTTATTTTTCAAATTCACATAGTAATACTGAGCAGACTTTTTCATAGAATAACTACATGTCGAACTGTGATATACTGAGTAAACTAGCCAGTTGTAATAATGTCCCTTAAAGTTGTTCAAATTCAGACAAATCTTGGATATTTGATCATTATCTAAAATATAATTCATTACAATATCTGGCTTAGCAGATATGCTTAAAGCAATTTCTAGCCTATTAAAATTGCCTCTTGTAAAACTTGTATATACATGACTAGAAAATTACTAGTTGAATAGTTAAATGATGTTATATTAACCGATGCAGGTAGGATAACTAACTTTCGAAACTCTCTTCTAGAATATTCTCTCATGTGTTATGAGTACGTTTATAGGGATTATTGCATTTCTGTTACTAACATGTTTACCTCACTCTAACCTATCATTAGACCTATGAACTATTATCATATTATTTTCTATTCAAACCAATAATTAATTATTTATCTGTTCCATTATTTCTTAGTTATTATTATCTTTCTTATGTATAAGTGTTATTCGTCCTATTGGTTAGTTGTGTGGTCAGGTTTCGCGTGTATATAATTGAATAAGTAAAATAAAATTTGATTAGTTGGTTGTTGACTCTCCCATCTTGTGTCCTTCTGTTAGATTTGGGGACTAGGACTCACGTGGCAGACGTTCGGACATAGAACAACAGCCTTAGTGTCTGAGTTTTCAGGTATTTGCTCCCATTAAGTTCGCTTTTCCTGTATAGCGTGACAGGCAGTTGTTAATATAATAATAAGTAACTCCACGTGTTTTGAATCATTTTAAGATTATTGCTAGTGGAAAATGGCATGAGGGCAGTTGGATTAAATGTTATGCTATTTGACACTCGTCAACATAGTGACCTGCGATCTCAATGCTATTTATTCATTTTATGTCTGCTTCCAATTCCCGGCTCAATGTGACTTTTGGTCTTCCTCATTTTCTCTAGGCTTGAGGATCCCAAGTTAGTGCTTGTCTTATGATCAAAACTACAAAAAACCCAAAAAATTATGACACTGGTCATTAATCAGTAATCAATTAGTGTGCCGTTGTTACTGTTTTATATGACAAGGCGTATCGGTTGAGACCTATTTAGTTTGATTCAGGTCTGTATGCAAAATTTCATATCAGGAAAATGACATTACAGTGTATCTAATAGTTTTAATCTTCAAATCATGTAACTAAATACGTATTTTTGTTGAAAATGTAAGTAGGAATATTCAAGATAGTGACTGATGTTTGAATAATGTACCTTTTAAAAAAAGAAATGAAGACTTTTGTATCAATTACATTTATTTACAGTGCTTACTTAAATTTTGGTTTGATCTGGTTGATACAATTGCTTTTCCAGAATTCTTCAGATATTTCCCTGTATTATATTTTTATGTATTGTGATTGAGTCCTTCTTCATTTTAGTGGCAAATTCAATCATCGGAGTCTCCTGGATACATTATGCTTTGCTAGACTAAGAAAGATGTTTGGCGAAAGTGTATTTTGCATCATGTGTGGTGGAGCTCCTTTGCCACCAGATATATCGAAGTTTGTACGCGCTGCTTTTGGTTTAGTAAGTTAACTTCTATTTTCTCCATTCGTTGGTTGTTTTAGTAGTTGGTTTCATGATAGATTTCACTCATGCTCCCGAACCAATGAGGGACTAGTGTGGCATTTTTAGATCATTCCTTGTTTATTAAATGAAAATCTCGAAAATCAACAATATGACGAGAAATAATTATAAGATAAATATTATAAAGCTAGTCAGAGTAGTTTGTTGTATTTACACCAAGAATTTAGATTAGGGATACTTGTTAAAATTAGGGCTAGTATTAAGTTATGATTGTGGTACTTCCTTGACTTGAACACTTTATGACGATCCCCAGCTAGCCTGTGATAAGTGATATTAACTAAACAGTCCGAAATCGTTTTGTTTGTATTTTAAAGAGTTAAACAAGTATACAGATGATTATCCTAACCATACATAAAGCAAATAAGCAAATAAAATTAATGCAGAACAAGAGTATTTGTAATACAAAATAGGAGTAAAATGTCTATCAGTAGCTGAATCGACTTCTTAATATGTAAATAATATCACGGGAGTTAGTAATTTAAATAAAACCCTAAGACTATCAGAATATCAGAATAACAGAAACAAAATATATGAGTTTAATATCATAAGTTCACTTCTATTATACAACCACTAAAAACCAAAGGGTACCAGACAGTTGTCTGGTCTCACTACAAGACTCCGCAACAGTGCACACACTTATTTTAAAATTCAACAAACTCGCCAATGCCCAACGATAAGAATGCATTGACTTAATGTTCAATATATATATAATATCTCTGAAAGTTTGATCACTCTTCTTTACTTGTCCTGTGTAATCGGTTTTGACTTAGTTTATACATAATGTTAAGTTTTAGAGTCAAGGTTTGATTCAAAGCAACTTTCACTGTTTAATATTGGAGTTTTCATGAAAAGACATAGTACATTCATTAGTAACTCACTTCATTAATAATGTAATAATAGTGCATTCTTGTAAATTCTTTCATTTGCTATTATACGTAATCTAATTTAGTATGTCGTTTTCTGATAGATTAAATATGTTCAAGAATTTTACGATTCACTTAACCTCAGCCGTCAACGCAACAACCGATAATTCCCTTAGTTTGCCTGGTCCACCCTTACCATTGAGGACTTTTTTTAAAAATATAGCATCTTACCAGATACAACAATATATTTAGAATGATAATAGCAAGAAAGTATACAGTGCAAGTTTAGATCAACTCACACGCTAGTTTATCACATAGTATTAATCATTTATTCGGCATAAACTATATTTGACTTTAACAAGTTGTATTTCAGTAAACTTAATTCCAGAGATCATTCGGAGGACGACAGTTATGCTCACATTCAGTTACTCAAAAAAACTGTTGTCTACATTGAATCTGATAATGACATTAGAAAATGACTCTGGGAAGGCTATAACTGACTTACTAATAATATCTCATCTATCGTTTTGACTCTGAGCCAGCAATTAATCTGTCTGACTATATGGCTTCAGATATCCAGAATGTTGATGAGGTATCAAAATATGCTGAATTCCAGTTCAAGTGAATTTTTAACATCAGTGAAAGGAACATAAAACCTTTGCAAATTATATACGTACACGTTGCACTGGCAAGTGGATAAGTGAAATCAAAATCTTAGTGGGTAGCATATTTATAGTTATTAGGCTGATTTCGGGTCCTGGTGTAGGCATCAACATTGGGATGACGGTACATCTTCCTGCGCAAGTCCAAAATAACACAAAAATCTAGAGTTGTCGATCCTATTAATAGCCACAATTTAACCTTATTAGAGACTAAACATTTCTATGTAAGTCTTCTCGTAATATCTATTTATATCAGCCATAAATTCAAATATTTGTTTTTAATTTTGTTTCTGAATAGTTAATGGAAGGATATGGAGCAACAGAAACAATGGGAGTTATCAGCATTACGTTACTTGGAGAGTACCGTACAGGTACGGCAGGTTCTGTTGCATATGGTGTCCAGGTGAAACTTGTTGATGTACCAGATTTAGGCTTGGTTGCATTACGTGATCAAAGAGGCGAAGTAAGACAATATAATTCTTATTAAAATAAAGTTGAAATTAACAATTAATATCCTATATGAAAAAAGATTGTTTTTCATATTTTTTAATGATAACTGAAACTTTGCATGGTAAGATAAATTAGCATTACGTTAGCATTTATTAGGTATGATTATCAATGCAGATTAAGGTGTTTCACTGAAACCCCGGATACTATCCAGGTACTTATTAAAAACCATTGTTATCAGATGTGGAGTAAATTTTGTCGTAACTGAGTGTAGTGAATCTCCTGAACACATAATTATCACCGATGATATTTATTCAAGAATACCGAACGTAATTTAGTGCTTTAGTAGTATTGCATCATTTTCAAAGTTTATTGACATGTTGTAACTAAAATTCACATTTGATGAATAGCTATTTCAACCAATATCTCAATGATACTTGGGGTTGTGTAGAAGCACCTTCACTTGCCTAATACCATTAATTGAAAGCGTTTGTATTGCATCCTTGTGATGGACACTTACTGATAATGATTTCGGCTAGCTAATCATTTACGATCTCATATGATAGAGTGACTCGATGATGTTTGACAATGATTAGATATCTTAACGCCCACCTGATACTGTTGCGTCCGAATGAGAAATGAAGAAGATTTGGCGTCAACCCATCAGGTAATTCAGAATCCGGAAATCGTTCATTTCAAATAATGTTTTAAGTACGTACACATATTTCGCAAACCACGTAGTCATTTAATTATTGAAATGACATCACCACTAAACGAAACATGTTATGGTTAAATGTTTTGGTAGGTTATCTATCTACTTTTAAGTCAATTTTCTTGTAAATAGGTATCTACTTGAAGAACTTAGTAAAATAAAACACTAATCAGTTTTATCATGCTTTCTGTAATATGTGGTAGGTTCAAGAGAGCCAGCTTCAGGTTCATTTTTTGATAGCATTCACAGAATCCGTTAAAAGTTGTCAGGAGGTGTGGGTCTCAATCTAAATCTTGTTGATTACAAACAGTTTGAAACTAAGTGTAAATGTTTGTTAACTTCCTTATTCTATCTGACACAACTTCACATAGAATTAAGTTTAGCATCTACGTATCTCCCAAAGACCACAACCATAACCTTCAGGTTTCATAGTGAGCACCTAACCTTTTTTACTACAAAGATGCTATTCATTAGTAAACATTTTTAGTCTAAGTTAATTATTGATATACTACACGTTTTTATCAAGTTGGCCGTTGGTAAGGTAGCTTTCTTACACTGAACATAGTTGAACTTCATTGGTCGCCTCTTCTCACTCAAAATATGAACTCAGTCAATTACGAGCTCTTGTTGAATTTGTTTGGGTTTTGCAAAGATAGTTAAGTCTAAATATTATTTCTCAGATTGACTGAAATTAGAAAAACAAACCATCCTGGTGGTTTAATAATTAATCAGTCGTTGATAAACCTAAATATCCTGGGTACGATCTCCGATTGCACGTAGATATGTACAACCGAGGAGTTCCATACTGACGTTAAACAAATTTTCAGTGCTTCATGGTTTTAAAAGACATTTGTATGTGATTAATTCATCATGTAAAATTCAACATTATCAGCGACACCCAATTATAATAGAATTTACTGTTTATTGGCTTCGTTCATGAGATTTTCCATAAAGATGGTTTCACTTCGTATCTGATGTTCATTACCGAACTACAATGGCTGGTATAAAAAGGAAAATTATGGTAAGAGACCAACTGCTTTATTCTATTGTCGAGATAGTAATGCATGATTCCAATCAACAGATATTCGACTGGGCTTCAATCCAAGAAGTCTTTGACTGTTGGTGGATGCTGGTAGATGCAGACTACTTTTTGTCCTCATGATAACCACGATTAATGGTTGGATATACTGGATGGCATCGCTCAAAATTGATCACATTGGTAAACAAGTGTTCAATCTTTATCCTCTTCTAGATCTTAAGTTCCATTATTCATTCTTTCACTCCTTCCCGTTATATTCTGATATTGTATTAATCTTGTATATGTGATCTCGTCATAATAATCTGGTATGACCACATCTGTTCCAGGACCTACCTTGTCCACAGTTAACTGACTGACTATGCCAGTCATCATTTATTGTTCAGAAAAAATGAGAACCAGTCCATTATGAACTGAATTCATTTCATTTTGTATATTCTCATTTTCCCTTGTAAGTACTGATTTTTATAAAGAAACAAGAAAATAGTTCAACAGGTGTATTGTTGAGTATAACTTGTATCATATATGCATTTGGCTTACTTGTGAATAATAATTATAAATAACAAATTCAGTGTATAAATGAACTGATGCCAGAAGGCATTCAGATATAAGAAGCTTAATTAAAATGTAGTCATTCTGGTGCAGATAGAGTATTGAAAATAATGATTTTATTTATTTAAAACTAAAGTGAAGTTATCATAATAGCAGTGTACTATTTTAAATCATACTTCATTTGAAGTTTTTGTTTAGGATCACCTTGATAATTTAATGTAGTCATTTTCAATTACAAAAGAGTTAACATGTGTACATTCATGTAGAAAACTATTAGTAATTAACTGTAGAATAAATATTATCGTGAAACTTCAATTTTTATTGAATGTACACTTGTTATGTTTTCCTTTTGGATTGTAAATTAACTAGGCCAAATTGAAGAATAAAGTAACTACTGTGATTAAAATAAAATTGATAAGTGAGGAGTAAGAATGTTTATTAAGATGATAAGTTAAACAATTAATTTTTTTATAGCTGAAAGTCGATTGTCACTTTGTACAAAAATTCTTTCACCATACATAGGTTTAGAGTTGAGTCGATTAATAGCTGCCTTATTTAAATAACACAGAAGTCTGCCATTATTGTGCAAAACAATATAAAGATCTACATCATGATCTATGCTTATGATATACCTTCTTATTAGTTCCGTTAGGCAATTGAAGATCATTCGTTGTTGGATTCTATGACAAGTGATCCTAGTTTCAAGTTTGTTTCTCATTAGGCGTTTATGCTAATTTATGTTGAGGTAAGTTGCTTGTGATAAGGAAAAAAAGATGTATTCGACATATAAGATGTAAAGCTCTATGAATATATATATATAAGCATTCTTCTGAGGTAGTATTTGCAATTACTTTTAGGTATGTGTCAAAGGTAAACGATGCACAAAAGGTTATTATAAAAACCCTGAAGAAACCGCTAAACTTTATGATAATGAAGGGTGGCTACATACAGGTGATATCGGTGAATGGACCCCGGTAAGTTTAATAATTCTTGTTTTCAGGTATTTTATTCTGTTATTTATTTAAAGATCCATACCAATTAGTATTGCTTACAATAACTTTAGTGACCTAAACATTTCTATGTTTTCTGTATTTTATGTGGTTTGCATCTAACACGTCGCCTACTCATAATCTAGTATGCAAACTTGTGACCGACCAAAAGCACTAAGGTTTATGCCTATTATGATATATATAACCTGGTAAACAATGTGCTAGATGCAATAATAGATTAATAATATGGTATCACTTGCAAACTTGTACACTTGTTAAAGGATATTTTTAGTAGTTTAGAATCTGAACAATTTCATTAGTGATTCTGTATTTTGATGAAATTCAGCATATGCACTAATTACATCAGAATAATATTGACTTTGTGCATTAAAAAGAAAACAATACCATACTACAGCATATCTGTACTATGGATACGCTTCAAACACTAAATTTCAACGTTAATTAATCAAAAATCATATTATAAAGAATACTACGTTCATTTCTTTTTCCCATTTTAACACTATATTGTCTTTAAAATGACTTCTGCGTAGTATAAAGTAACAAATTTAAACGATTGACTAATAAGCATAATTGCTCTATGTCATTTTGTACCGTAAGTGACTAGCTGTGCTGCTGACGTATAAGTGTTTAGATAAGGAATGAAGAATATAGAATACGCTAGGATGTTTAGACTTTCAGGTTCACTCATTTTTTTTACCAGAGTCAAATGACCTCGATAAGAGTATACTTTGAGACATTGGCAGACTTTAAATTCAGTCACAATTAAAATGTCCTGATGAACAACAATATTCATCCGATACTATCTCAAACTAATTTTCTTATAAGCATACCTCTTCTTGTATATATTTCACAGTGAAATCACCTTAAAAAATAAAGGCTGTTTACTAATCAGATTGATTTAAACTGTGATAAGCGTCGTAATAAATATCACTGCTTTCTCATTATCTACATATATGTTACTTAGAGCTTGTGTATTTTATGTTTATTACCTATGGCCAACTTGATATATGTCAGGTGGTTGGATGTATTCTGTAAGAAACCACCCTTCAGTTAGGCTCTTTGGTAGTTAACATTGGTGTTAACATCAAGGTATATCCTCAATCTTCAGTGTACTGATACTTTTTATGACATTCAGGTTTGGAGTTTATGACCGTTGCCACTTAGTCATGTGGACCATAACTATTATTTTTAAGAACGGTGAATAATCAGTACGTACTTTAGAAAAAAGTTCATGATTTTCAATAAAATGGAAACAACAAAATACATAATAGCATTTATTTAATCGATTAGAACCTAAAAATTGGCCGGGGAAGAGAGAGGGAGGGATGTAAAAGGCTTATACATCAAGTGTATCAAGCTGCGTAAATTCATCATCTGAGTATAACTTCATAATAGCAACTGTAATTCTGTTTTGTGTTTTTAATACAGAATACCAGAATACATTTATCTCTTTATCAGATGTTTATTAAGTCTGCTTCAGTAGATATGTTTCTAGGTGAAAAATTTTCACATACTAACTCATGATATAAAATTCCTGAATCACTTTATCTTCACTTTTTCTTATCAGGATAGACGATTATAGTTTAGTTTTTGTTGAATAATAATAATAAACTATAAATAGTCATGTTAGGCAGAGATTTTTGTATCAGTATAATATACAGACGATATTGTTAAATTCACAAAATATTTAAAGTGAACAATCATCGTAGTTAATTAGCTTTGATCTAAGAAATTCCAATGTACATATCAGCCAATTAGCATCGTTCTTAATTCCCCTCTATAATCTAGTCATAATATAGCGATTGCAAATAGATATAAAATGGATAAAAATTGATGCTATTACGTAACGTAGACATTTCATTGAAGTTTTCTGTAGGCACATAAAGAGCTTTCTGGATATCCTTAAATTGTTTCTTATTGAGGTTAAGAATTTGAATTAAAAGATTTATTTTTTTTGAAGGGGGGGGGAAGGTGAGCCAAGTTTTGAACTAAGGTTAAGTAACTGTAATAGTTACTTTCTGATTTAAATAAACAATCATTGACAACTTAAAAATTTAGTCGATTGTATTTGTAACAGATTGATGTCGGTTGCGTACCCGTGAAAACCATCTGTTACCATGGGACATCACAGGACCATCGATATATATGCTTACATCTCTTAATCACTAGGTACTGATATATCATATATGTCTAGTTCTTTATGGTTCTAATCGGATTCCTTCAATCACATTACAATATAATCAGTTAGTGAAGTGATCACGTATTGTTTACAGTATATTATGATGCTATGCGGTTGGAGTTTTTCTGATGGAAAACCCTACTTCATATAGGTTTTGTTTACTTCAACAGTGATAGGCAGGGCTCATCTGAAAATTTTGGGGAGCTGATGAGATCTGTGGTAGTTGAATCCAAGGTAACTAACTTTAGAATGTTTGACCATTAATAACGAGCTGTTCGGGTAATGCTCCATTAGTTACAATACAGTTTCATCATTATATTATAGCTATCATTCAAAAATACTAGACAGCTATCAATTTAATTCTAATACAGTGATCCATCAGTGTAAATATTTCAGTGCAGTAAGCGTCATTCGTGCAACGCATAACTTGATGCCGAGAGTCATAAACAGTTGATTTTAGATTCCATAGCAGGAACGACGTTGATCACTTCTATAGAATTGCATACAAGTACGAAACAGTAGTCTAGTGTTCTCTAGTTTTTAGTGGCACCAAGCCAACATTAATCTATGACAAATATAAACAATTAAACTTAACACTCTTTCTTCATAAACCACCTCAATTTATTCATTTTAAAAAGTCTCTCAATCCCTTCCGAATCTTAGTAAAATGATCTAATGTTTATTTTGAAAAATTTATTTTGATCACTTTTTTCTGATTGAAATAAATTTTTTTTTTATGTAATAGGAAGGTTCATTAAAAATTATCAGTCGAATAAAAAGTGTATTCAAATTAGCACAAGGTGAATATATTGCACCAGAAAAAATTGAAATGGTCTATCAACATTGTAGATTAATTAATCAAATATTTGTAGATGGTAATAGCCTGAAAAATTATCCTGTTGCAATTGTAGTACCAGATTTCACGGAATTACGTTCATCTTTAAACAATACAGGCGTATTACAATGTTCAAAACTTTCAGATTCTGCTATTTGTCAAAATGATATTGTAAACAAATTTCTACTTCTGAAGATGAATGCTGTAGCTACAGAAAAAGCACTGAAAAGCTTTGAGAAGGTATAATGAAAAATAGTTTTGTTTTTTCTTTTTATATTATAAGTTATGTATTTAACACTATCTTCCACCTTTATTGTATATCATTTCGTAAATATGTTGCTGAAATTAAAATTCTAATCAAAATTATTAGTTAACAAAGTGATTTCGTTATTCATCTTAGTCATCTTGTCTACGATTAATTGTCAGTGTTGTTTTCATTTTCTTTATTCATTATTATACTATTGTTGACTCCCTTGTTGAGTTGACCATGAGTTTGAGTGACTTTTTTTTATCATGTATAATCTGATTCGTGTCGATAGGGTGATTGATTCGAACTTCACGACGTACTTAAACTTCCAGTCGAATTTATATGTACTGATAAGAATGATAACTTACTGCTTACTTGTATTTGTGTATGCGTAAATGCAAATACTTTTCACAATTTATCACGTAGATTATACTATATAAGTTATTTTCGGCTACTATGTCTTTCTATTTGAATCAAATAGAACGATGTAACTGTACGGACAACAATCTGGCTTATAAAATTCAACAGTGTCAATAAGTTGTATCTCTTAAACTACTATATCTTAACATGAATATCGATAAATTTTTATGTTTATTTTGCCTTATTTTCACCACCCATGTCAATTTTATGCCATTTTTGATAATATTTCATGATACTGAGATGCAACAATTTTTCAACCCTAACCGAGTAGTCTTTATGGAAAGATAAATGCAAGTCTCATACAACTTTCTCTTATATCAGGGAGCTGTGAGAAAAACTGACCACCTCGCCACTCTCATCTATTTCCGCTGTCAGCAAATAGTGCACAATATGAAACCCACTTGAACGATGTTCGTAAAACATGTTTCCTCTACTGAAGTCGCTTTATCTCCTATCATGATGACATGCATTGAATTATAATAACTGCACCCGGATATACACTGGCCAACCTTAGTATTACTAACACAATATTTCAATTGGATGTGAGCGATCATTTGGAAACAATAGCAGTCAAACACAGAGGTTCACTGAACATTCCCTGTTTACAGTTTCCAGCATTCGAAGACACAGCGATGCTGTTGTAAACCTCACTTTTTTACAGCTAAACTCACATGACATCTGTAAAAATGATCCAGATTAACAAATATCACTCTCAGTTTTACCACCTATAGATTGATTTAATCTATGTTGTCACCAGCAGCACTTTAACATTGTAAACTATTTCATTCTAACTTTATGCAAATTCTATACATCGTAATATACTTTTCTGTTGTTTAATCATTTTTAATAGGTGCAGGCAATTTATTTGACAGATGAATTATTTACCGTTGAAAATGGCTTACTAACTCCGACAATGAAATTAGCACGTACTTTAGCTAGAAATCGTTTCCGCAAAACAATCGACGGTTTATACACTTAATGTTAACTAACTTATTGTTCGTGTTCTTCTCTAATACCGATTGTTCAATTTTTTTGTTAACTTACAATGTTAATGTAATAAATGTATACTTGGTCAGTGAATTTTTTGACTGTCTTCTTTTCGAATGTAGATGATACGTTGTATGAGGTAAATAATAAGAAATGTTTACTTTTATTGAAAGTAATTACTGACGATGTTGCCCAGTAGAACAACGAGAGATTCTCAGTTAAACTCCTTCAAGCTCACAGAATACATCACTAGAATAACTATTCCACAGAGCATACAAAGTTTGCTTAAGTAATTACTATCCAAAGTATAAACAACACTTAATCTTTGTATTTAAAAATAAAGCAAACAGAATAACTTTTAACGATTATAGTGATGAGTTATGAATATGAATATTGTCAAGTAAATCCGACTTCACCGGCACTTAGCTAAGCAATTATGCATAATTACGATTCAAGTCAACTTTATTTACACATTTCATCTTACTATCTTCTTGAATATATTCGCACACTGAAGAAATTATAAATCCTGGCCACCACAAAAGTTAGGCAACCATTGGATGGTGTTACTTCAGCATAAGACTATGTAGTATACTAGTTACATCACCTTAATCAATTACAGTAGAGTTAAACTCTTAGTCAAAATCAGTGCAACATCTACAAATATGGTAGTATGAAGTAGTAGAAGACCAAATTCATGACAATTTGATAACTTGATCAAATAAGTTTATGAAAAGGAATTCAGTTTCACATCTATTGACGAATTCATAAATAACATGGGATTGAAAACTTAGATTGAATTTCACTTCGTTTCAAATACACACATGTTCATTTAGACTGTTATGAAACTCTACGTTCATGTTCAAATTGATTAGTATGTCAAATAATGTTTTGTACATTCTTGTAGTTGACTTTGTACATGTATGTATGTATCCATGTATGTACAACGTAGAACATGTTCATAGGTCGAAGTTGCCGTGTTTCATTAACACAACAAGATGAATAGTAAATTAGCCAGGGTGTGGGCCACATTTGTGCAACTGATATGTAAATATTAATTGAAAGTGTTGGCTCTTTTTCGCTAATCTAGTTCTAGTCTGAAATTGACTCATCTTTGCTGTTATATGTAAATTCTGATCAAATTATCTCGATCCAGCGGTAGTTGACAAGTATGATTAAAGCTAGATTGTGACTGGCAAGTGGAATTTAGGATGAGTGATTCTCATTTATTGGAAATCGTCATCTGAATATATCTCCAAATCAATGTTGATGTTCACATCATGACTGTTTAGACTAAGTAGCACAGTATAGAAAGCATTAGTACTTGACACGAGTATAATGTGGTTGAGTCTGATTGTGAAGATTAAGACTGGATTGCATGTAGATCTAACTGACTTATTTCAAATAGAACAAAACACTTTCTATATTACACAATGGTCAATGTGATCGGTTAAATCTCAACAGCCAAACAAACCTATGCGTTGTTATGTGAAGAGATGTGAGTGGAGAAGAAGAATGCAAAGTTTTGCAATGTGAAATGGTAGGGTAAATTTGTGAATATGTTAATGATGTAATATTTTTGATACGGGTTATTTGTATAATCATTTTCAAGAGTTATTCATATTGAATGAATGAGAGAATAGCCTTGTTTTCTATTCAACGCCGCCTTTCGATTCAACAAATAAACGACAAGCCGTAATCATTTACCAGTCTTTCAAGATGAGGAGGTCTATTTCAATTATTTTAATATTTTTAAGAGGAATATGATAACTGTAATAAGTTGCTGTGTAGATTACTGAGTGGTAATTTTTTATCACAAATCGGTGTGAGTTTGACAACCATTGAACATGAGGAACTGCAACTAAGCGGTTGTTGTGTCATATGATGGTGCTCTTCAGCAATCAAGGCCTAGACGTTTGGGCTTCATTGGGAACTCTTTATTATTTACCCTTAAGTAGGCTTTCCTGTTCTCACTAATTGTCTAACTCAAACCGATTAACGATACCAAGTATGATAGTTGCTATGGCAACAGTGTGTACTTCCATAAAGTTATTAGATGGCGCTTTTGAGTAACCTAGATTCAGTTTAGTGTGTATTGAAGGCTCTCCGATATAAAAAGCATCATAGTTGATTCATTGTAATTTGTTGAAATGAAACAGAACTTCTCTTATAGGCTTAACTAAATCATTACAAAGAATGGATTTTATTTCATATGAAGCTTTCATTTCGTGTGATTAGAGATTTGTTTGTAGTTGTTCAGTTTTTGCAAATTTATTCCACAAACCCTGACATTATGCCCCGAAACATCATTTAAGTATATTCCTTCACTTAGTGATCACTTCATTCATCGATATTTTACAGACTTCATCTTGTTCTTTATCTTTTTTCCACTATTATTATTATTATTATTATTATTATTATTATTATTATTATTATTATTTAATGCTATAATTGTAATCATTCTGCTGAGAGTATTACAATTATTAATGTTTTAATAAGCTTACCTCCCTTACTTTTAATCTACTTTCTGAGGTAAAATGTTTATTTAAGTTATCTTATGCTGTCATAACAAATACATCTGATGGCCTACTACCATGATATGATGTTCACTTTTACTTAATATAACCAGATTTGTAAGCTATCCATTTCAATGTTATAATTGATATGTTAATTGTTTTGAATAGTTTAACATTATGTGTGTTTCTTGATCTCAATTCATTACAATTAATAACTGAAGAACAGTGGATGTCTATTTCATGTAGGAATACATCTCGTCAGCAGTATACACTAGGAGACTTTCACATATCTCCAAGAACGTCCGAAAACTATCAGCACAATTGCATTTGTATCGATTAATAAGTATTTCAGTTTAATCAATGTATGACATAACATAGTAATCATCTAATCTCATTGTCAACATTTCATAAATGAAATAATAATAATGATATATTTAAGTTGGCTTGTGACTGGCAAGTGGAATCCAGGACGCGCGTTTCGTCCTATTCGGGACTCATCGGCTGGATGTACCTGCATCCCAATGTTGATGTTTACACTGGGATTCGAACCCAGTCCGCTTCGTGTCAAACGCCACCGCGTTCACCACTAGGCTACTGTGTCCAGACAGTCACACTTGTGCAACGGGTACATATGTAATTCAGAATAGGCAGGTACATCCAGCCGATGAGTCCCAAATAGGACGAAACGCGCGTCCTGGATTCCACTTGCCAGTCACAATCCAACTTAAATATAACTTGTGTAATACCGCTATATAGAGGCAATCCGCTCAGGATGCACATATGCCAACAGAGGCTGACCAGTTTCAGTCCATTACAAATCAACGGGAAGATACAAGGCTATTCTGAATAATAATGATACTTTATGATCAGAATGTAATTTGATGAAGATTGAATAGTCTAAATATTAACATTCTATTCTGTTGGCATTAATCAGTTGTTTACATTTAATCAACTTATAGTACATTATATACATTATAATATAAATTACAATCAATTTCAATGTTAAATTTTATGTAAATATTTTATCACTGTTCACCACACCACTATTAACTTCTCTACTCTTTTCTCTTTTATTTCTTTTTAATTAACTAAAGGGTAAGTGCTTAATTTAGCAAAGTAAAAACAGAAAACAAAAGAAAACTAAACAGAAAAACAACACAAAGTGATATAACATTCTTGTTTGTTTATTTATATTCTGATTGTTAAAAAAAGTTTAGTTGACATTATTAAGAAAAATGTTGGAATGTTGAATAATGAATTTTTTTTTAAAAAAAAAGGTGAAACGTTACAATCAGTCAATATTGGATTGTTTATACTTATGTCATCTTGTGATAATTATTCTTCATTAGATGGTAGATCACCTTATTTCATCGTTACAATAACTCACTGATTAATCTTATAATATTCTAACATACATTAGTTGCATTAACTATTTAAAGTTTATCTAATTAACTCTCTTGTTTTTATTGACTAATTTGGTGTTGTAGGAGATTGTTGAATTGGCATTTAGTATGAAGTTCACTGAGAAGCCTAAAGTTCTTAGATCTGATACTTACAGTGGGATCGTTGATTCTCACTGTTGAATTGTATCATACTACGATGAGACAGTTGTTCATTACCAGGTCTTGGCTTTTTATTGGTTATCTAATTCGGATCAATTTGTGATAAGAAATTCTATATCTACAGTTACTTACGTAAAGTTTGCTGAACTGTAGATGATACTTTTTCCAAGATTTCATATATGTAGTACTAGTATATCTAAACATGTTCATAAAAACACATAGACTGAAATACATTAATGTCGTATGATTGTGTGGATGTACATGATCTCATTATTCGAGATCATCACAATGTTATTATGGGAAGTGTTTAATTTTTGATTCTTGAAAGTCCTATGGATTTTTGAACACATTTTGTTTTCATCGATTTGATATTCATCTGTTTATGTCCGTTGTTTCGTTAAATATCTACCATCACTGTTGTAGTACATCCTGTAAATAGCCACATTAGCTTATTGTTTAACCAGAGTAGCTTCTAACTATTAAACAAACATGTAGAAATAGGAGAAAAGCAGAAGGTGGTGATGAATGGAGTGGAGGATATATTTGATATTAAGCAGAGCGTAGACGACGTAGTAATGTCTACATTGTCTGACAAGAGGGGAGAGTTCACTCACACGGTTCGTTGTGTTGTGATCTGGTAATGATGCATGACCGAGCGTCTTCAGCTATTTCTCTGCTCAAAAACAAACATGATCACCATCAATTACGATGGCTTATACAACTATTTATTCGGAAAATTATTCACCGCTACACCACTAATGATATAACTACGATCTGTCACTTGGCTTAATGTTTGTTTATATGGATGTGTGTTAAGTCAGTATTGCAGAAAATACTTCCCTCCATGATGATATTTTGATACATTTGAATGGTTATTATTAAGTATCATTAAGTATAACATTCAGTGTAATTCGTTCTTATGGCTTTAAAGAAGCTGTTAATTATGAACGGATCTTAGATTCACTAACTTTTATCTTAAGATTAAGTTTTGATAGCTAATGTAAACAATGATACAGGAAAGTTTCTTTTGATTGTGATGTAACTTGTTGTTTTTCCTTCACTAGGAGTGTAAAACGAACAAACTGCTAGAAATTGAAATTATTAATTAGTATAGACGCGTAATCAGTGAAGTCTATGTGATAAAGTGTAATGTTTGTATAAAACGGTACTAGTATCGCACGTATTATTGGGGCACAGGTTGAGTTTCATAATACCTTGAAGTGTATTCAGGATCTTTGAATTTGTGCTTAATCTTGTCCTAAGTTCACTGTTTTAAATTCTAATAAGTACCACAATGACTCTGCGATGAAACCAGATATTGGTTACTTTTATACGAATTCCAGTGCGGAGTTATGTGCGAAGTTCTTTTAACCTTTAGAAATTAGATGTATGTATCAAGATGATATTAAAGAAGATTAAACTACATTTCTAGCAAAGAGTGTTTGCAACCTACTGACGAATTCGGCTTTCTCTCACAAACCTATATCATTGCCTTATGAAAAACTCAAACACCTGTCAAGTTTTATTCGCAATCTACAAACTTTGAAGACTGGGAATAGGAAAATCCTCATAAAATGATACGTCTACATCATTAGGAAGTTTGACAGTTCTTACATGATTTACAAACACAAACAACCAGATACAATTTCGGTGGTTAACTTCGTGTTCAGTTGAAAAATTGATTATCAGCTGGTATCAATATACGACATTTAGAATCAGAGTTTATCCAGCTTCAAAAATGTTCACTTAATAAAAATAAACAAGCCTGCATTAACTATGAGGCAGTCAATGAGATGGACATGACGTCTAGGAAAATGTCTAATACATTCATTATTCACTAAACAACTCTACAATCCCGTATAGTCGCATGTAGTCCCGTCCTAATGAAAATGGCTTAAATTCTCAAGGAAATACTAATAATAAAGTGAAGCAGCATTATGAGGTATCAGGTTAAGTTTGGTGAATGCATGTCATGTGGCAGCCTTCATTTACGTAAAATCATGCCCTATTCTATTGTTACACCTTTAAAATCTGATGATGACACTCCTGGTATATGTGGTGGCAATAGGTTTACTTCAAAAGTTTACATATGTCAGAATAAAGTGAGGCTAAAAACATTCTCAATTGACTTCATGTTTGTAAAATATTTCCTAGAGTTGATTTATAAGCAACTGATCGTCAAATTTTACTAGACCAAACTTCATCAGTTTTGATGACAATTAACACATTATTTTGTTTGTACAGATGCAACTATCTTCAATTTGGTTGTAGTTATTCTGCAGAATCAAAGTAGCCAAATTCGTGACTACGTTGAATTCTAGAAAGTAAATACAAATATATGCATGCGCTCACTGGTTTATACTTCAAGTGGTCTGAGGTATTTTTCACGACTTCAAAAAATTCTGATTACATTTTGCAGGTATTGAGAAATGTATTTATCTACGAAGGTGTACTATTGATATTAGTAACCGACAATGTTGGAGATTGTGAATCAAATTCAGTTACCACTTGGTGAAAGGGTTAGGTTGTAAACATCTGTCTACAGCTTCTGGACATGTGTTCTAATGGATAAGAGGAAAATTTCTTGAAAACTTCAGAAGTTGCTGCTAATTTGGTTACTGCTGGAAATTTGGTAGACCATTATTAATCGTCAGTAAAGTGTTTCAGAATGAGAAGGGCAGTGGTTGTTGGCTGTAAGATGACTGGAATGGAAGTGTTCTACCTCTGGGTAACTTACCGGCGCATAAAATTACTCTCGTTCCTCTAAATATGCATCACGACATGGATGTGGTGTCACTAATTAAAACGACATCCAGTCGTTTGCCAACCGCATGCCGAAGAAAATGAGTGAAATTGAGTTCGTTTATTCTAAATGATGATAACAATAAATTATTCTCTAATATTCTAGAGTTAAATGAAGAGGATACAAACCAGTCACTAAGTAGATTTGCTGGTGTAATTTAACCAAAAGTAGATAACGAAGAAAACTCTGGTTTGTAGAAAAGTAAGTTTAGTGAGAACTCATGAACCTGGAATAGATATGACTAAGTGTTTACTTTGTGAAGGTAAACATTGCCTAAAGAAGTGTGAAAGGTTTTGGGATTCAAGCGTGCGAGATGAATTAACTTTCACGAGTAATGCAAGACTGTGCTTTAATTGGTAAAAGGCTGGACATTTTAGGAGGAATTTCCCTATGAGACTCTCGTAAAAGCTGAGTATCATCAGATAGTGCCACTTACAGTTCCTAGAGCCTACCAGGGTAATCTTAGATGAAATAAAAGTATCATGTTGTGGTAATTCGCAGTTACTTACTAGATTTGACCTTGTACGCGTCAATGTAATAAACAGTTACAGCAAGATTGTCTAATCAATGCCATTACGACTACACCTTTTTTATTCAGTCCCAGGCTGTAAATAAAGAAGGACACAAGATTGATGAAACAAGTAAACAGACTCTAAGTGTATTTTAAACAATCCTTTATATATGCATTAAACCTGATCACGCAGTTAACCAAATGGAAAATTCGCATCAATACAAAGTAAGAGCACAAGTGACTATGAACTGGAGTGAAGTATGCACAATTGGTAAACCATAGTCCATGATTGTAAAATAATATACTAACAGTTAGTGTGTTAATTGGAAGGACATGACAAAGAGAACATAATAATTATAATAATTATTATTATACAATTTTTACTTTGTATACAATTAAAATAGATGAAATAATTTACCGGAAATAGTTTTAAAAGATTATCGATCTTCTTTAGGTGCCCGACGTATCAAAACTTCCTTAATACAGTCTGTTATAATGAGAATCCAGTTCTTTATTCTTTCATTTCATGTTTAGATAAGGATTGGCTTACATGTTCCTTAAAGTGTCATCAAAGGAAGGTTGGAAGTTCTAAACTAAAATGCAGTAAAGATACAACAGTTTGCTAAATACAACTTTCATCCACAGTGAGTTCATAAAGATGCCGTAGTTAATTTATTAGCAAATAACTAGTTAAAACAGTATTAAAAAAGAGGTTTGCTAGATGTATTTAGTAAAAACTTGTTGATAAAGTTTATTTCCAACATCCAAACAGTGATATCATAGCCAGATGAATTAGTGCCATACTCTTGTCAATTTTATTTTTATGCAAGATAATGTCTGTGTATGTTACTCTGTCACTGAAAGGAAACCTATCGCTAGCAACAGCTATTACGAATGTAACTGTCTTGTAAACGAAGTTGCAAACCTCACTGTAATTACTGAGTCGATTTCGAGAGGGACATGTAGAGAGAATTTGGTTAAGTGAACATTTTTCAGAAACTAGTGCTAGCGTTATCTGATCTGATGAGTAAGAACAAGATACAATTGATGTCTACGAGTACGTTTTTGGTAAATGCCGAATCATTCAATATTCATATGTGAATTAATCTGAATAAACTTGCATCATTTAGAATAGAGCTCATAGCTAATTACAACAATGCTTTAACCATATTATGAGCTACTGACAAGGGTATTGAATCTTTACAAATCTTTCATCGACTGATTGTAATCCGGTTGAAGCTTTTTAGCTATGGTGCGAATAACAATAATCTTCACCGCTATCATTAGAGAGACTTAGCTGGATTATCTAGCGCTAACGAACGTCATCTGAATATGGACCCGGTGAGAGAATGCCGCAATTCATTAGTAAGTCATACGTGTTTGGAAATAAGTATTTGCTTTTTCTAGTCTTTATAAAAGAGTTGAAACGCTATAGGTCTGACGAAATAGCTACTTTGAATATTGCTGAATGTGACTATGATTTAAAGGTCCACAAGCTGTATGCATATCTGACTATTGCACTCAATACTGTTGGGATCCACTTCAATACCTACTTTGTTGTACGAGAATGTTCAGAAATTTTGAATTACTTTTTGGGTTGGTTGATAATGGGGCTCATGTTATTGATGATATGAGTATTAGAAATAAATACACAGAATAGTTTCTGTAAATGTGTCAATGTGAGGAGCTTTGATGAGGGAATGGATGAATTTTCCATATAACTGAAATTATGCTGGACGAAGATAAAGTAAAATGACGTGGATCAGAAAAATGTGGAGCTTCATCAGGTGCATATTGGAGTGTGTGGTAGATGAGTTTCAGGCTTACTGTTACAAGTTCTGAAAGCTGCCTGTCTGTGCAATAAGATGCTCAGTGTATTTAGACGATGAGATGTCATGCTTTTGTGCATCTAACGAAAAAGGCCATGTAATACGTTATGACAGTCCGGTGAAATAGCGACAGGTTGTCGCAGAATATGACATTTAGTGAAGTGGAAATGAATTAATATTGCTAAATTGCTCAAGTTTATCAGGAGTGGCGTGTTGTCACAACATTGAATGAATCATATGCTAAATTAACAGTTACATAGCATGATTTATTAAGTTTTCTATACTCATCTCTTGTGCCGGAAAGTGAGCTCTCGTGTATCGAGCAACTCAAAATGAGTGGCTACAACGTCAACTGCAGTGTCAAATACGACGAATGTAACCCATACAGTCCTAATCCTCAGTGTTCACGAGTTTGAGCGTGATACATTGCAAAATTGTCCGTGTTTGGTGATTACGTGTGTATATGTCACAGTATGTTTGGGGCATAATTGTGTTAGCCTGTTTCCTGTGTGCTGTATGTCCAGTCCCAAACAACTCAGGCTCAGTTCAGAATCAATATCGTTTAAATACTTTGTATGATTTTGTTGTCAGTGTTGAAATTTTAAATTGCATTGTGACAGCACACCTTTCGCTCTGTTTGGCGTTCCAGTGTAGCTTCTGGGACACGACAAAACTCAAGGAATGTCATACATTTATGATAGATTATCGTTGGCTTCGGTTTTATTACCTGTGTCAGGGCTATAGAACACGCTGGACTAACTTAGGAATATACAACACCTTGAACACACAAAACTCCCCCTCCTCTACATAAGAATGCGTTTAGCTAGTAAAACTGTGACCAAGGAAATCACCTTCCTACTTTGTCTGGCAACTCGTCTGCACCCTCTATCCGCCTTTTGACACGTCGAAAACCACCTTCTCAGTGATATGCGCTGCGAAATCAACGTCCTAAATGAGACAGCCAAACCATCTGCATCATGGTCATTACACTGGGCAGAGATGCTTTCCTTAAAGTGGGGGTATAACCAGACTCAGCTAGAGGGTCGGAAAGATTCCCAACAGCTTCCTATAAACCGAATGACGAAAATTCTTGATAATATGATATAGACATGATAAATCAAGTTCTGAGTTCGGTGAGCAGCTAGGCCATATAGAATCGAGTCAATATCTACCGTGGTTTATGATGTTTCGAAATTGCCTGATAGGGATCTAAACGGTAACTGCCTGTATGGTACACGGCAATGAACGTGGTTATCGCTTCGCCTGTGACTTAATGAAACCACTATTACTAGCTTTACTATAGATCCCGTCATCATTTAAACAGTCATATTTGCTCATGCTACACCCAGTGCACTCTAGAATCAAAGGTACTGAGGAAAGTAGCCGAGCGCAGAGTTTGGTTGATGTTACTTCTAAATAAGTGGAATCGAGTATTTGGTTAGCGGGGTGAATGGCCACACCCGCAACAGGATGACGATTCGACTTATGGTGTCACTGTAAGACTTTAAATTTGACAAAATAATCATGGCCAGAAACTTTGACACTTTAACTCTTGACTTTGAGACCGACCGAGACTGAAGGGATTGTTTCTGGAACGGATGCTAAGTTCCGTCAAACAGACAAATTTGACGAAGCACATTAGACGTTATACAAGATCGGGTTCAAATAGAAAGCCTTCAGAACTAGACTTCGTACCTCCTAATGGTAAGCTTTTAATCAAGAATGTTCAAATTTGCATCTTCATCGGCCATAGTGACTATGCTACAATCTCGTTAAAAGTCATGGTCAGAGGAACCTTGAGATGATCATGCTTTCAGAAAGCAATAACCTATTGTCATGTAATGAGAGAATGACTACATGAGGCTCCTTAGCTCGGAAATTAAAACGAACTTATCCCAAATGGCATACTTCGTTTTACTGAATAAGCTTCGGGTAACTTATAAACCGGGAAAATGTAGATCGTGAGTAAAAAGTGGCACTAGGCGTGTAATGAAGGCCAAGATGTAAACCTGTTGCAATTGGAGAGCCTCTAAAGATGTCTGGTCACAATGCATATATCAAATTCAATGATTAGTCATGATGGGACATGTTAACAGTTTAACCTTGCAGCAAAGCTGTCATTTTAGGCGAATGCTACCATTCCTCTACTCTTTGTATATATTCCGACAACATACCCAACTATCCTCATGATTGACCTCCTATCTTTTTGTACTTCACGTACTAACCTCACCAAAATTTTGTCTATATTTCTTTTCTGTTTTTTCTTAACCCCCTTTACTTCTAATCCCAATCTCTTCTGCTTTCTCTAGCGTTGTTTACATTCCTATCGCCTTTTCAACTTTTCGACTACCCGGAATTACGACGAACCACTAACAGACGATGTTGCAGGCAAAAATACATATATGATTGAAATAAGAGATAAAAAGAAGGAAAATAAGAACCAAAAAGAAAGAAGAGTCTAACCAAAGGGACCATCGACTTGAAACAGGATCCCCATACGTTCATAATTGTTACATTATGCATATAAATTAGTGTAGATAAGTAAAATACGATATTTTACACAGTTATTTAAGTCTGTAGTCAGGACAATCTCCACTAGATGGTATTAAAAACTTGGAACTTAACCAGGAATAATAAGACACGAGCACTAAGAAATCAACTGGTTTGTAGTAGATCGTCACAAAGATACAGCATATTGGATCAAGTAAATCTCACTGTAAGTAATGAAAAGCTCCGAAATATTATCTAACATCCAGAAACCAGTGCCGAAAATTCAAGTGGTCTGTGGTATTCGATTGCAGAGGAGTTATCCTGTAACTTTAATTCCTCAGATAGGTCGACTCCAGTCAAACAAGCGTTTAGCGTTCTTTCTGAAAAGATTGCTACAAGTCGTTCATCATGCCTCGGATTAATATTAAGGGAGGTGTTTGGAGGAATACTGAGGTAAATTCGCCAATATTATTGTACTACTTTTAAGGATGAAATTCTCAAAGCTGCTGTTATGAAATATGGCAAAAATCAATGGGCACGAATAGCCTCTTTACTACACCGCAAAGCCGCCAAACAATGTAAAGCCAGATGGTATGAGTGGCTTGATCCCAGTGTTAAGAAAACAGAATGGAGTCGTGAAGAAGATGAAAAATTGTTGCATCTTGCGAAACTGATGCCAACTCAGTGGCGAACTATCGCTCCGATAGTCGGGCGAACTGCAAACCAATGTTTAGAACGCTATGAATACCTTTTGTAACTTTGAAATTCATTATTAATTAAATTTAGGGACAAAGCACAAAATAGAGAGGGTTTATCCGCAGAGGAAGATCCCAAACGTCTTCGTCCAGGAGAAATCGATCCAAATCCTGAAACCAAACCTGCACGTCCAGATCCCGTTGATATGGATGAAGATGAACTAGAAATGCTTTCAGAAGCTAGAGCGCGCTTGGCTAATACACAAGTCAGTCACTTCTGCGTTTTTGACCAGTTTTCTTAAAGTCGTTTAGTAGGACGTTGAATTGTGATTTATTCAACTGACTCGCTATAGTCGTTAATAATTTTGTTTCTGAAACTGTTCTTTAACAATTACTACTTCCACCACCTATACTATCTGGTCAAAACAAGTCATCAAAAGTCATACTAGTGGTGCATACGAATGGAAAATTGAAGCCAATACTTATGTGCTTATCTTTATTTACCAGGTATTTTCACCACTGACTAGATATAGTACATCACAGAATGACCATTTGCTTGATGTTTCTACAGACCAATGTTATATACAGTTTTCTGCTTGTTAAAGGGATGTTAGGTATGATAAGTGTTCTGTAATATGCAATTATAGTTTGTTTGGTGCTGCAACTTCGAATGATTAGCATGTATGCTAGGTTCTATCGTTATACATGACTGACTGAGTTATCATTTGAATCTTTCTAAACTCCAACCGTGGATTATTTGTACAGTAGGTTTGTTCTACCTCAAAGTTGGATTGTGTATCTAAAATGAACTGAGTTCTGTAAATTCAAACTACATAGTATTTGTTTCATTAGCTCTCATTGTCTGTAAACACTGCTTTGCGACTTCAAAACATGCTAAGTGGTTTGCTGATTTGCCATTTTACTAGCTTATTGTTGCTTTACGTCTTTGAGAGGATTACCTAAGAACCTTTACGTTGACCTTTCTATTCTGCTGTCTAACCTGTCCAAATGTTTAAGTCTCAATACCTAATTGCTCCAAATGAGTTGTGTTTAGTCATTCTGATTATTGTTGCTGCTGCAATGTCTCAACTTCATAGTCTTTCACCTTGTTAGGTTTGTCTCATCATACTTATTTAGTATATCAATCTAAACTGATTCACATTTGTTTCAGGCTCTCCGTTTGTTACTGTCTCTTAAGCTAACCAATTTTTAGTTGTTGTTTCAGAATGATTCCCATTATGTAGAAGTGAGCCCATGCTCGATATGGTAACTTTAATCGTTCCAATCTATATTGTCTTAGATCATTTTCTTTAAATTAAGTTTGTCTGAAAAACTTCCCACTTTTGTTTAGTTTTGCCGATTGGTTGGAATCGGAAAATATTATGGCTAAATATTAATATGTATATCCTCTATGCAACTCTATTTCTTCATATTCTTTTAATATTGTTCGTCCTTTGTTTGCAAACTTAGGGGAAAAAAGCAAAGCGTAAAGCTAGAGAACGTCAACTTGAAATCGCGCGAAGAATGGCCATGATGCAGAAACGTCGGGAACTTCGAGCAGCTGGTCTTGGAACATTTCTAGGATTAGCACCAAAAACAAAACCATGTATGGATTATAATTCAGAAATTCCATTTGAAAAACAACCTCCTAAAGGATTCCATGATACTAGTAGAGAAAAACCAGAAATCAAGCCTATGGATTTCCAACGGTTAAGGCTTTCAGATATTGAGAAAGAAAGTTTTATGGAAAGGGAGAAGGTTAGTATTCATTTCATCTTCCTTTTACCATTACATACCTCGACAATATAATCTGCCTAGTAACCGTTTCGACGTTTTTACACTGAAATAGTACTTTTGCATACTGTTGTTTTGTACTTATTTGTTATGATCTATGTTGAGTTTGTTTCCAAAGGCCAGTTGGGCTTTTTTTAAGCATTCTGCCTAACATTTCATTCTTTTGACCTGTGGCTGGACTACTTATCGGCCTTTTTGTAATAGTCTGACTAAATATTGAGTTATTATACTCAGGTTTCATAGTAAATTTAAATAACCACTGATCTTTTGCCTACTGTTACTTTTTCATACATTTTGTTGCTTATAACGGTTCATCATCATCACGTAGACTGTCTGTTTTGTAATTACTGTGGAAACAACCTAAAACAGGATCGACAGGTTTTCACGTCTCAGTGACACAGACGGTAACTAAATGAAAATTTGCTACGCACTTAAAACATTGAAACAATATCCGGTCACATTGATCTTTTATATTTTACTAATAGTTAGATTTAAATGAATTAAACTGAGTAGCACTTGATGTTACTTAATTAATAACTTAGTCTACAATATATTGTGACTAAACCGCCGTAACTAATACATATATCTGTTTTGTTGTTATGTGACTACATCTGTCTGACACCGTATTTGTAAGCAGTTTGCGAAATCAATTTCTGATCATTTGCTGGTTACTAAAGAGCTAAGGAGATTCAGCCTCTTACTTTAAGGTGCTAGCAAGCATTATTGCAGTTTCCACAGCGTTCTTTTTGCAATGCAAAACAGTTTTCTAACAATACATGCATTACATCATTCAGGAAGTGGGTAAAACCTCACTATAATCAATCTTGGACAACATCAAATTCACGATCTAGCCACCCATATCATTCCTCAGGATTAAAATCATTTATTTAATCAAGGTAAAGTAGTCACCACTGACTCATTACACCAGCAAGCTATCAACTGTCAATAGTTTGTCTAAACATGTGATATGACGGTCGTATCGAGTTTTGATTCAATCTACCTGCTTTATCATGCACAACTGGGATTAATTTTATTAAAGTGTACAACCTGCGCTTGATTATTAATCTATTTTCTCAACGAAAAACTAGATATGTCACATTCGCATATTTTGATAATTTCATAATTTTCAGCGTGAACGTAAAAAGGATGCTGAACGCCAAGCTAAACGTATGCAGTCTGATTTGCCTGGAGTTATTTTGCAACGTGGGAATTCTTTGGACGAACCATTGTTAAAGCGATCTAAACTTGTACTGCCTGCCCCTCAAGTATCTGATCTGGAATTGGAAAATTTGATCAAAGTATGCTGCAAGTGTTATTTTGTTAATTAATTTGATTATTACCTTATAATGCGTGTATAGACTGGTAGTTGGGTAGTAACGCCACGGTTGAAATAATAAAGACCAGTACGGTATTTTGCAAAACTTACTACTTTTAGTCGTCTTTTAATGCTAAGAAGTCCAGACTTATTAGTTGAGGTATTAGTCTGCATTAGTTTACATAATCTAAACCTACTCCACTTTGACCAATTTGGACTCTCGTGCTTTTGCGGGTATGAGGGCGGTTGTCACTTCCCGGCTGCCCCCACCGTGGAAGGGTGTTTCTTGAGAAACCCGAAAAAGAAGTTAGATTAGTGTTGGTCTTAAAGACCTGAGAGCGTGACTGCAGAGCCCAAGGGACAACTGCTTGAGGCCTGTCACGCACGGCCTTTTTATGAAAAGTTTTTTGAGTATTAGCTCCGCACTTAAAAGCCCTTAGTGGGCACCCATACCACCGGAGACGGAAATCCGTGAGGTAGGGTGAGGTGTGACATTTTTAGGGTCGACCTTTTCTAACCCCTCCTTTCTTGTGAGAAGGCAGCATCGCTGCAGGTGCTGGCTGTCCGAGGGAAACACCTTACTGCTGTCACACCCCTCTGCAGTCAGCAGTACGACTTCGCCCTCAGACCTTGAGTAGCTGCTTTTAGTCTTATCGTTCTCCAATCGACCTGCCTGGCATGGTAGAACCTACAGGAACATATGTTCCAGCCAGTATAGCTCGGTTGGGTCATCACGATAGGCAAGCCCGACCACCACGACAAGGTAGCAGCTACGGTCGGGACCTACTCCACTTAGCACTAACCAAGCAATCATCAAGTGTTGCCACTCATACTGTAAGGCTAACGGTCAATATACAAGCCTACCAGTATCTGACTTTCCCATCGGTCTATATCAACCATTCGATCTGCATATTGTTTAAATCAAGGCTAATCAGAAATATAAGCTACCAGTTATCGTTATTATTCCCGTTTTAAGAGTTATAATCCCCTCCCATATGTATGTGTTTACGTTCTTAATTTCGAACCATACTTTTTATAATCACTATCCATCTATTCAAACTGACACAGGTTAAGTATTTTTCAGATGTGAGAATTACTAAGGGAAAGCAAGTTTTGATAACAGATCGGTACACTTATGTACTAAGTTCTACGTTGCTTGTAACTCCCTGATGTGGACTTGTACTTGATAGATAAGTTGTGTTGAAGAACGGTTTAAAAAATATGTATTCTGTGCAACATTTCTACACAACTTCTTTTTGTTTGTCATTTCAACATTACTTATTTCACTGACTGCTGAATAGTTTACGCAACCTAAATGGAGACACTTTATTGGATTATAAAATCTCAAAATTAGGAAAGATGGGTTAGTTATTGTCGTGTTAAATACAAAAAAATGCGTACATGCTGCTATCAATAAATATGAATATTGTTTTTAGAGATTGGAATTATGAAAATTTCACCTTAACAGTGTTGTGAAGTTCTTATTCTTATCGTTCTACTTTGATGATTAAACTGTTCTGTTGTTAAGGTGTTCGACTTTCAACGCCACTAAGTCGTAGTTCCGAATTTCCCTTCATCTACATCGACGTAGACTATTTGGAGTGTAACCGGTAACTAGGTAAATGAGTGTGCAGCTGGTGAATGAGTTGATCAACAATTATGGTAGAAAATAGGCTTTTAGAAGTGATCCACAATAAAATCCTTTCAATTAGATCATTAAAATTTTTATTTTCCTGGTCTCTCATGCTAAGTTATTTCATCCATTGTTATTTTATTATTAGGTTGGTCAAGCTGGGGAAAATGCCGTGAGAATGGCCATTGAAGATGCTGATGGTGAGCTAGGCTCTGCAACGCATCCTCTTTTACCGGAATTTCCTACAGGTGGCTTTGCAACTCCCGCCTTAAGTCTTCAACGTACACCAATGGCTATGATAGATTCTGTAACTAGAGTAAGATTTATTGTTGGATGTTTTTTATACATTTACTTACTATTAAAATGTTCTTGAAAGAGAGTTACACAATGGTATGCCATTTAGAGTATAAGCATTCTTGCGAGTGAGAAGCCCGAAAAGGAAGCACCATGAAAATTTTTTGCGCAAAAAGGTATTGGGTTCAAATTTTCACAAATAAGTTACAGAAAAGTTAATTTTATCAGTTATTTTTGGGAAATAATCATCTTCAGTATGTATATATATACTTATTCTTAATGAAAAGACTCTAGGTTTTTATTATAAGTTATGTTTCCTTACTCACAGCCTATCCGTAATAAGTTGAATTCCACCTCAGCAATTATTTTCGTCTATTTGTTATAGTTATTGTTAGTCGCTAATAAGTAACTCATTTGACTTCAAAAATTTTGCTTGGTATTTTCTCCTTTTTCAAAAACTCATGTTAAGGTAGTTTTTTATATTTTCATGTTAGTCATGGCGTTGCTACATTGCGTCTTCAAGATTCCCCATATTATACGCTCATACACTATTTATACTATCTAATTGGGGGAGGGTGGTACCTTCAGCATATTCAGTGTGATCTTGTATCTGCTAGATATGCCCTTGTCCTGGTACTCTGAATCAATGATATTTATGCCTGCAGCTCAGTGACCTGATACGTTGTTAGTGCTTAATGATCGTTACAGAATCCGAACCCCAATCACAAGACGAGAAAAAACAGCCGATTACCTCGTATATTGTTCCTTATATCTCAGTCAAACTAAAAATTATGCTGACCATATTACAGACCACTATATGCAGTAAACAATAGCACATGATGCGTACTGTTAATGCTACAGAAACTGGGTAACTGTTTTATAATTAACTAAGAATTACTTGGGAACGGAAAAATGGTGTTGTAGTAGTTAGTAAATCAATTAAAAGTCTAGAAATTAGGGAATATGAAAATCTCACGTTACAAGTCTTTCCTGTAGAGTTATATTGTCGTGCTACTCTTGTAAATATGATCTCGTCGTGCTAATGTGTATGGCAACATGGGCCTATACGCATGTCTCAGGTACTACATTGTTCATGACTGGTTGACTAAATGAATACAGGAAATACTGGTCTTCCAACAACTATCTTCAAGAGTGTGCTATTTCTACACATCTGTCTAGTAATTATAGGCTATTTTTAACAATCGTTTTCTAAATTGATCAAAGTTATTTGGAGTATCATTAAAACCTAGGGGATAAAATATTTATCTAAACAAAGCCAATAGGCGATCTACACATTTATGTATGTTCCTGCTTAGTTTGTTCTGTTTCAAAAATCAGTTTCCTATAATCAATTAATCAATCAGTAATGGTACCATTGAGTAGAGCAGCGTCATATTGGTTCAGTTCATCGACTTCCAACTTTACTAAGTTGCGTATTCAAACCTTGCTCTACCTACTTAGCTTTAAGCATTTACTTATCAGTATTACCAGCCCTCACACTTGGAGTTTATGTTGAAGTCAAGTACACAAATTTGTACTTAGCGAATTAGTTAATGATAATAATAAATAGACTGAAAACAACCCAGTTGTTGTATTACTTTAAATTAAGAGTCGCTGATACTACTGGTTACCTAAACGTAAGTGAGCGAAGCGTGGCTCGAACTCATCAGTTTATTATTAAAATTTGAGCACATTGACCACTAAGCTGCCGTTTCACATAATTTATATTAGTTCCTTATTCATTTGATTAAAAAGTGATTGAATTACACGTTTTCTCTCTGGATATCGTAATTTAAATTCATTTAACAATCTACGTTTTTTGTAAATGTCATTAACGGAATTTATGTCGCCATTATTATTATTATTACTGAAACTCTTGGTTTACAGGAAGCGCAAAATATTTCGGCATTGCAACAAGTACAAACACCTCTTAAAGGTGGTGAAAACACTCCATTGGTCGGCGAATCCGATTTTTCTGGTGCAACACCTCGTTTACCAAGTTCTATAGCAACTCCAAATATTTTACTCCCAAGTCAGATAGTCGGTACTACTCCATTTCGTACACCAAGCAGTATTGAAAATGGTATGTTGTGTATCTCTTTTTCTTATTTCCCAGCATTTATTCCAGCAATAATGTGCCTTTTTTTTCAAATTAACATTTGACTCTTCAATGAGATACTATTCTTTGTAATTGGCTGTTATGGAAACTGAATGCTATTTCGATATCACAAATTGGTTTGAATCAGACAACTGTTAACAAGCAGGAAGCACTAAACAGTTGTTTCATCCTAGTATGGGGCTATTTAGCAGTGCACATTTACGACCCCTGCACTCAAGATGGCCCGGTAATTAAAGAAAACAATTTATTTTGATTCGATAGTGTTATAATGAAAGTCAGAATAACTATTATGATTATACCAAACCAAGTAGGCCTCCAAACACTTGTGTAGATAACAATATCATAAAACTCACTATGAGCACCGACTCACTCTTTGGATGATTGTTGATTTAAATTGAAGTGAAGTCATCAGTGTATACGACTTTGGTAGATCGTGAAATGTTGATATTGTTAACTAACTTTACAAGTGGATAAAGTATTATAACGAGGGAGAGTAAGATTAATGTGTCATAAATTCTATACAATAAGGTTTTTATCAACTCAGCTTTGTTCATTTATTGTACAACATAGCAAACTGGAAATTTATTAGAAGTTATGGGAAATTTTTTACAGTTCCAAGATAAAATAAGTGTTAAGTATAACACCGATGAGTAACATTTAATCATGTATTTAGTGAACTATAAAGAAATGTAGAAAAATTCCTTACAGACTCATAAATTAATATATATGTGCTATACTTAATAGCCAATTATTAGTTCACATGGTAAGCTATAAACCATGTCTACTTTAATGAAGCGTAACCGTAATCAATTCTCCATGATTGGAACCTTGTCTCAAACTTCATTATTTAATGTACAAACAAGCTTTTTGACTGTTTGTAAATGTAATAAAATTGTAGCTTAGCAATTCAGTCACTGTGATTCACATATCAATTTATGATAGTGATAATAGTCTAGTGAGTTATGTTACCTTATTGTTGCTAGATACACAATAACGTAACAGAGCTACTGTAGTCATGCGTTGAATACTTCCGGTCGATATCAGTAATTGAATACCATATTAATCTGTAATATATACACTTTTGAGTATTTCATTTCTCACTATTATTATTAAGATCAAACTAGAACATCTAGACTATGAAATAGTAACAGTATTTCAATTCTAAGTAAATATCTGTTGTTTAGCTATTCGAACTTTACAGTCGATTAACAGTTTATTCTACCGATCGGCAATTTGATTGATTATTATTCATATTTCTGTTGCTGTTTTTCAACACGTTTATTTATGCTGTCCACTTTTCTGATTCGATCTCTAACTTCTTTGATTTACTAATATATTGGACCGACTACGATTTTTCTATTGAATCTTGAGTAACAGAAGTGCTAGACTTCTAAAACTTCTCTAGTTTCCTTTGAGTTCTATTTATTCAATATTTCTACAATTTCCCAGTCGTATTCATGTTTATAATTGCTAACATGCATTGGCGTTGTAAGCAAAGCTGCTCATGTAAACAGAGAGGTCACTTTCTTTGTCCGATATAATGCTTCTTGCAGTTGCAGTCGTGTCTCAACTTGGTCACTAGTAGCTTTTTTTATCCTACTCCCACACCAAACAGCATCGCACAACAAAGCAGGCGGTTATGATAGAGACTATAGCATCTCCACAAGACTGATAAGCTACGAATGTTCTCCGTCATATCAGAGTCCAGTTAGTATGAATTTAAACACGTTCACTCATATTTATTTGAATCCTAGACACTTATCTCTTTGTTTACCTGAATCTTTTTTGCGTATTTATTAGACACCCCGGATCTACTAATGGGTGGTGGTGTTAATAACACACCTGGTCCATTGAGAAAAGGTGAACAAAATGGCCCAATATCAAATACACCATTGAGAAATCGTCTTAATATAAATCAAAATGATGAAAATAATAATTCCGATGGCCTGGCGTTTTATGATAAAAATGGTGTAAAGGCTAATCTACGCAAAAGTTTGGCTAGTCTACCAACACCAAAGAATAATTTCGAAATATTCCTCCCTGATGAAACAAAGAGTGATGCCGATGACATCGGTGAAAGTGATAATGTAGATATGGATCACTTGGATGAGGAAAGGGGTACTTCTGCTAGAATTCCCGACCAGTCAGATTTGGACAGACAATCTGAAAGAGAACGTGCTAAAGCTGCTGAGTTGGAATGGTCTAGACGAAGTCAAGTTGTTAAAAGGTCATTGCCCAGGCCATCAGCTGTGAATCACACTATATTACGTAATGTTCCTGGCTCAACGAACCAACCGCTTCAACAGGATGCGAGTATGACAGATTTACAGAAGGTTCGTTTTGTGTTGGTTTTATATTCATTATTTTATTGTTGATTTGCAAATATATGAAATGTGTTAAAGTACGTCAAACACTAACCAATAATATATACTCTTAAATCGGAGGACATTTTGGTATTTAACCATATATATCTTCAGACATTTGTACCGAGGTAAGTTATGTTGAAGTTGTTTCTTGGGTATTAGATAAATGTAGGAAATTTATTGGTAAGCTTGTGACTCTTCATTGAATAGGATGACTAAGACATATTGTGTGCCTAATAACTACCACCTGCTTCGGCTTTCAATACTGGCTGGATTAGAATTAAGTTGGAATGAAACTGCAAGGTAACATCAGCTCATTAGGTCATCAGTCTGTTTATTATCTACTTACTGTTGCATTTTCAAGCCTTATTATTAAACAACCTTTTACATCTCGTCTTCATTTTTATCATGATAATCTACTCATTACCAACGAATCGGTATACATTTTCAAACATAGAACTGTTTTTATTATTCTTGAGCCACAATGAGGAGTTCAGTCCAACCATCAACAAACTAATACATGATATGTAAGCCGCTAAGAAAACATTCACGCTACCACGTAAATGTCTTAGTATAGTGACACTAATTGAATTATCACCTCTGATGCTTTCGAATTTCAGCATTGCTTACTTTGTTCTTTCGAGGATGCCAATAGTTGGATACATTAGTCATCGAACATCCTTTCCTCGAAGAGGCCAGTTTTCTCAAACATAGACCAGAACTATGTTTTTTCTTGAGAAATATCACATTCAGAATTCCTATTTCTTATTATCTATAACGTTTAGTAAAATCTTTTTTGTTTGTTTTTTCATCTCTACCCGCCTCGTTATATTAGGCTGAAGAGTTAATCAAACAAGAGATGGTCACAATGATGCATTATGATAATTTGAATAACCCACCACCGAATCAACTGCTAGATGCAGCTAAACAAACTAATCCAAGTAGTGGTGGCAGTGGTGTTGCTCCAGCTAGTCAACAACGACGTTATCTACAACAATTGAAAGCGACACATGAAAGTTTTTTGAAAGATTGTCCATATGAACAATTTGTTCCGGATGATTTAAAATTAGTAAGTTATATCCATGTAGTAATATTATGCGTGAGTAAAGCGTGCCGGTATTTAGCGTTTCAGTTTTTTTCAACTTTTGTTTAGATCATATATAGGTGGAATAAATGTTAATGCTCAGTAAAATAATTCCAACAGTTCCTTCACAATACAGTTTACATATTGAACCGATTTAAGCTTGGTAAATTCTTCAAAACTAAGAAGCACTGAACTTATCTATTTCTTCCTTAGTGTGGGATTTTTCAGAAATGAATACTCATAACATCAAAGGAGTTGAATCTAGTGCGTTCAAGTTTCACCTGACCACTACCTCGACCTTGACATGATTGAGCTTACCTATCGTGATAACTTAACTAGCATGTGTAGCCATGGAAGGAGTGGACAGTATTAAAATCAGAGGGTCTTAAAATTAATACGTTTCACTTTTACAGTTTTTGTTGCTGGCGGTAGAGTATAAATCAGGGGAACTAATATACCAGAAACTATTCACACAACACCCTGTGTAACTCGGCTCATGTAGTTGTAATTTAGGCTCTGTAGTCAAGTTCTCATGTCGTCAAAACCGCTGACATCGGAGTTTCGTTTTCATGCCCAATAATGCATACAACCAGGAAATCATAACCTCTCCTCATATTTCTAGCAGCACTTAAGTTTAGTGTCAAGTGCATTTTTAGTCACAATCCTATTAGTTAATAAATGCACTTTTTTAAATAATCAGATTTTTCACAAGGTTGTAAACTATATACCTCATAATTTATGAATTAACTATTAAATATAAATAACATGGGATATGTCTATCAAGTCAATAATCTTGTCAAGCTTTTTTATTCACTACATGAACCCTAGTTTCGATCAAATGACGACGTCTATGTTGAGTGATGAAATAGATAATTACATTGACTTCTAAATATCAACGGTCAAGATCCATGTGTTTTCTAGCTTCATAAAAAATTTTCATGTAAATCTATATAAGTAAAAGCTTCTCATCAACTTTGATATTTAGTTTACCCAGAAACTCAAGGTAGTAGTCTATCCCACCATACATTTTGAACCAGCTTACTGTTGTATTTCTACAGTTTAATTAAGGCTCTAACTCATTAAGTAAGGTGTTCGGGACAAAGGGGATTGCATTTATGGCTTGATGCGGACGTCAAAACTGGGATAAAGCAGGTGCATTCAGTTGGCATGTCCAACTTAGATGAAAACGCACATCCCATTTTTCACTGTTATCTAAATCCCAGCTTTACTCATAGTCTCACTTTTTAAATTTTGATTTATACTACTATTTTGTGTATAAGTAGCTTAACAAATTTTATGATTTATTGAAAATCAACTTCAGGCAGAGGAATTACTTGAAGAGGAAATGCATGTTGTTCGAAATGGCATGGGACATGGTGAACTATCCGCTGAAGCGTATGCTAAAGTCTGGCATGAATGTTTAAGTCAAGTGTTATATTTACCTGCTCACAGACGTTATACACGAGCTAACTTGGTAACAAAACGTGATCGAATTGAATCTCATGAGAAACGTTTGGATCAACTACGTCATCTTATGGCTGAAGAAGCGAAACGAGCAGCGAAATTAGAGAAAAAGCTTAGAATATTGTTAGGTGGTTATCAGGTAGTCTGTTGTACGAACATATTTTTATGACATTATTTCAGTTTGTGAACCAGCGACTCAATATTTATGTCGTTAAACTTTCCGTAACAAGGTTACAGGTTCAGAAATTATTTTACCTACTTCGGTTCTGGTCACCTAGGTGGTATCAATTATACAGAAAATATTAATAGAGTTTCAAACCATATCTTATTGTTAGTTTTGAAGAGTCGCATCCCCATTTGTTAAGCATGGACACATATACTTAACTGTTATCTACAGTGTATGATACCTAGCGATATTACTAATAAGCTACCCAAACTGAAGTGGAAGAAACGAGAATAGTGCCTACAACTTAGGGATTGGAATTCGAATGTTTTGACTTTTAAGCTACTACTTCACACATGTTGAATATTTCTTGCCGGTTTTCTTTAGCTGCAATATAGATATACATCGCCTATTGCCGTTAAAATATACCTAAAGAAAGCACAGCCCGCTAAATTAAAGTTTATCAAAACTGTTCTACTTTTGATATAACTGCATATATATGGATCTCTTTCGAGTTCTTTCTCAGGTGTTAACTTTTCTTCTTACCATCAGAGTCGGTATTCCACCTAATGCAACTCAAATTTGCGTCATAAATTTGGCATAATATTATTAACTGTGCATTTTTACATTGAATGATCATTAAAGAGTGTGACCAGTGTTATCCTTGTCTAGCTCTTAATATCGATCGAATTCTATCAGTCACATCTTAAAGTGGTTACTAATGAGTGATTCAATAGTGTGCACTTTGTTTTGATGTTAAGGGTGTTAGATAGAGGTAGTCGGAAAAATAAACTATTCGACCTAGGTTTTGCGCTGGATGGCACTCCTTAGCAAGATGTACCTACAACCTTAAGGGTTGTACATTGTTAACTGAATATCATTTATCAATAAACCTGGGTCAAATATATTTTTCATATCCTTTTCCTCCAACTACCTAATGCTGCATGAATAAAGTTGAATTTCGATGGGTAAGTTAAATTCAGGATGCACATTTCTTCCTATTTGAATGTACCTACATCTCAGTGTTTATGTTCATGCTTGGATTCGGACTGAAAACATTCCACATCAAACCCCATTGCGACATCCACTCATCTTCTTAATCTATACAACCACACTTGTCCAACGAGTATCTATGTATAATTTGTAATCTGTCATTTCGACCAATGGCTATCTGAACTCTGGCTCACTGGATAAATACATAAGTTTCAGAGACAAAATGCACTAAGTTTTGGTCCCACTTTGATCATCGACATTTGGATGAAGTTGTCTCTATTTGGTAGGTCCCAGCCTGGATGAAGCAAGCGTCCCGGATTCCATTTTTTTCTCCATTACTCAACTTTAATCATATTTGTGACATAACTCTATATCAAGGCAATCTACTATGGATGCTCATGTAGTAACATTGACTGATCAATTCCAGTCTTCAACATCATTGGGGGGGGGATGTTACTAACACTGGGCACTTATATTAATAATTGGCAGTGCTTCAGTTTCGTTATACAATTTTATTACACTATATATCGCAAGCTTATGTTTTGTATGTACTATTTTTTTTAGTCACGTGCACAAACCTTAATAAAAGCTATCGAAGAAAGTGTCGATCAGATTGAACAAAGTCAAATGGAATTGACTACGTATGAAAGGCTTCATGAACAAGAGTTATGTGCTATCGCTAGACGTTCTGATGTAAGTATTTGTTTTTTTTTACTGATTAGAGAAATAACATTAAAGTGCTTGCATTTCTTTTCATGTCAATTGCTTCGACTTTATCTATTTACTTAGGTTTTAGAGGCTGACGTTGAACGGCAGCAAAAACGAAATGCTGATCTTCAACGAGAGTATGGAAGATTAATTCGTATTCGCGAGGAACGAGAGGCGGATGCCTTCCTGGCAAGTAACATGGATCTTATTGGTAGTGGTGACGCACCAGGTTCTGATACAACACTTCCAACAAATACAAGCAGTCAAAAATGTACTGAATCACCGCGAAAAATGGTCTATGGGAATAAAAATATGTCAGGTAAATGGATTGCTGTAACACAAACAGAAAATGTAGAAGACCCTGATCAACCAATGTTGTCCAACGGAGAGTTTGATGTTACAAAGTCTCCGTAAGTTTGTTCATCAGTTAGTTTGACATATTTTAACGGTATCATGATTTCTTTGTATATTCTTCTGATGTATTACCCAGAAATGATTGTTTATCAAAACTCTAATCGTAGTATTTGTATATCCGCTGCTCCTGTCAAAATGTGATAGAGGCTAACATAAAAGTGAGATGAACGAAAGCTAAATGGCTATCAAGCAAGACATGGCATCGCTCCTTAAAGTTGTTAATCGATATAGGCTCCTCTATCTCAGTGTTCTAATCAGAAGACGAGAGAAAAATAGCTGAATAATCTACTTTTAGCAAAACAACAATAGAACGAAGGACTATTTCCTTTTGACTGTTTTTTCATCATAACTCAACGTAAATATACGTTTCATCCGTTTTGAGTATCATTAAAAGCTGAATAGCTGTTTCTTATTAGTAGGAGCTTCTTTAATAGTGCACACCCATGACCCCACAAGGGATCAAACCCTGGTCATCTAAGTCACACATGTAAACGTTTTTTCATCAGCATTACTAAGCTGAGAGACA
The DNA here is from genome assembly GCA_025215515.1 of Schistosoma japonicum. Lineage (NCBI taxonomy): Eukaryota > Metazoa > Platyhelminthes > Trematoda > Strigeidida > Schistosomatidae > Schistosoma > Schistosoma japonicum. The sequence goes on along the minus strand of CM046065.1, from coordinate 14,515,874 downwards.
TTTTTTTATTTTAGATTCATACTCCATTTAGTAGCATAGTAAAACGATCATTTAATGCTATTGCTAATAACTATTTCATTCACGGCCTGTCCAAGCTGCATTAGTCACAACGTTTCACTAAAACCAAAGAATGTTGAATCAGGTTACGAGTAAACTAGGTTGAAATGGCTTTAGTTCTTTAACTTGTTGTTTGCATTCGTCACAGATTGATCTTAGCTGGACACAATCAAAAACCAGGGTGAACTAATAGGGTTATGGATGCTCTCTGTTGAGGAGTCTCATACTACGACAAAAAGCCGTACAGTTCTCGCATTGTTTTCAATGGTATTCGGTTGAAATCAATTCGTGATAGATAAAGACACTAAACTGAGAAAGGATAGGTTACACTTTATGTATTATACAAATTAACAGCAACATTAAATTCAAATTCTAATAATAGTCGTATACGACCGAACATTATAATTCGGCTATTATTACGTAAGAACAAACAGAACAGTGAATATACGAAACTTTTACAATGAAGAAAAAGACGGGTTGGATAACAAGAAATATGTTACTCATTTTATTATGGGCTATGATGAGGAAGAATGTAATATGGGTCGGTTGTACAAGTTCCTTTTGGATGCTATGAGTCACTTTACTGGAATAAATTCGAATGGCTTGCGCTGTATCTAGAGAACGTATACGCAAGCCCTGCTGTAAATTAAATAGGATACAATCTGTTATGTTTGCACCTACCTTTTGTTCATTGTCCATCAAGCACCTAAAAGTCAAACTCTTAATAACCTTTAGTTGTTCGTTATTCAGTCAAACTGAATGATATTCGAAAATTCTATAATGGACTTCCCCCCCCCTTTATGCACTGGTAAAATGCAAATAGACAAGCGTAAATTCACGAAGTTTTGAAATTAGCATTACTTTTCTCTTTAAAATGCATAGCTTCTAACGCCTTCATTATATAGTCGTGATAATCTTGTAAATTTGATCTCATCGTGCTAATATACTATAAGCAATCTTAGACCTATACATATTTGTCCCAGGTTCTATGTTGTTCATGATTACTGATTGACTAATACCTTTTGATCTTAAGATCTCAACTAATGCTTTTTTCAATCGTACCTTTTTCACTTAGTAATAATGTCAATCCTTTTGAAAATGGCTATGATGATACTGTCGATAATGATAATACTTCTTCAAATGATGAAACACCATCGTCTAATACAGAACCAATCAATACTATGATGGAATCAACAACAATAAAACATACTATTATTAGTTCTCACTAATGTTTGATTGTGTTTCTTGTTATCATCTTTTTCTTATTTCCATTCTGTAAGCACTTGTATTTTTCCCCTTTCCTTTTCCCTACATTCATCTTATGCTTTCTCAGTTTTCTTGTCCATTTTGTCTATATATACATTTGTCTTTTTTTCCCCTCATTATCATTTGTTTTTTTCTTCTCCTTTTAAGTTCAATCATGGATGCACACTCTCATACACATATTCAAGGTTTAAACTTGTTAGCTATTGGTATGTGTATTTCTTACTAGAGTTAACTATTCATATTCACTTTGAATAATGAAAACATTTTAAGTTGATACCTTTTTATCAGTACCTATTCTATTCAATAGCGTTTGTAAAAAGAACCAATCGTTATCATCACTACCAACATTATCATTATTGTTGTTAATTTATCAATGAAGTATGTGATGTTATCTATAAATGACTATTTTTTTCTCCTATGTTTTTAATTGTTTCGATATTATATTAAACTTTTGTCGTGAGACTTAAAGATCTTGAACATACTGATGCTTACTGCCACTGAAGAGTCCCATACTGTTGCGAAACATCTGTTTAATTGATATGATGGAATGTTTGAACCAATCACCGACTGACGGTTAACCAGATATGAAATGATCCAATGAAAATACAACTGTTTAATCGATGCCCTGATTTCTACTCAGTCCCAAACCTGAAACGTGAAAATCACAAGCCAATGAGCCAACCAGATAAATCATATTATGTTTTAGGCACTCCATTATGTGTATGTGAAACCTGACCACAGTCAACCAGTTCGGGAAAGTAACACCGATACTTATTGAGAGTGACAACTGATAGTGAACTGGAGTAACGTACACACAATTGAATTAACTATGGGCACTGGAGTCTTTCTTTCACAAATTTAGAACAATTTGTCCCTTTGATAAGTTTTAGTAATTCGATAAGAATACATACTAACAGTTATCAAACGGGGAGTTAGGGCTACAGGGACGTATTAATAATAGAAATAAAATATTCACTCTACATACAATCAAAAGAAGTCAAATGGTATTCTGACAAGTAGTTCTGGAAGACAATCACTCTTCTTTAAATGCCACTAATACTCCATGGCTTTCTGGATACAGTGAATCTGTGATAGAAATTCATAGGCAGCTTCAAAGCATTCTTCACATTTGTTGGGATCACTGAACAGACAGTACTGACGTTATATGCAGGGTCTCAAGTAAAGATAATAAGTTGGTTTTAAAACATCGATCTCGATTGTCGTGCTATGCATCACTTAGGCCCAACCACTGGCAGGAAGTTGGAGTAAGTTAGGAGCAATCTAGCAGCGGCCAAACTAAAAATAGTGACATTCAATCCATGAAATCGTTGATTATTGACCCTAGCTATTCTAATAGATACAAGTCTACCTAAGTTGAGTCCTGTGAAACTAATTGTTGAATGACACTGCTCACTTTTCTGTCTTGTTATACTGAGGTGATGTGTTAACTTGTGCTAACGCACATATTAAGTGCCAAACATTATATTGTTATTAACTAACTTATTATACCATCTGTGATGAATATAATCAACTAAACTTATTATCTATCTCCACAATTATACCTCAATAATGATAAACAGATAATAATTATAATATCCGCTTTTTATCATGATTGTTTATCTGATTGTCGTTGTAAAACACGAACTATTCAAAGTTTACAGTTATTATTATTATTTATTGTTAAGAAACTTACTGATGTAAATAAAAAACAAAACAAGAATACACCTATACATACACATTCCATTGAATCTTATCTACAATAACAACAACAACGTTTAGTTCACAATTTGTTGCCTTAGACACATATTCACATTGTTCCCAACTTATCAACAACACTGAACAAAACATACAAAAAAGAATATAAATTTAATTATTCGCATAAACATGTTTGTGTTACTGTGTGTGTGTGTGTGCTTGTAAATCCGCCTACATCAACATACTTTCATTCAGTAAGTAACCTGAAGTCAATATCTGTTAGTAATTAATACAACATGAAATTCATATCAGATTCTGTAGTATTTAATTACATTAATTCAAAGGAGGTTATATTCAATGTTTTCAGTGTATATTCAACGTTAAATACAATAGTTTTCATCAATGTGTGTATTCGTTGATTGAATTCGTCACAGATATTCGTAGGGTACCATGGAAAAAAGTGGGAGCATTGGACAAATGTTTCGTACCGGTACGTAACTCCTAAGCAGTGGGCACCTTCCCCCAACATACACACACACTTGTCAGTCACAATTCAAAGCAAACTGCAATGGTGAACTTTCGCTATATCGATGTAATCCCCTCAGGATGAACATATAGCAAACGAGATTGATTAATCCCAGTCCATGATAAATCAATTGGAAGTGCCAAACATATTCTAACTATGTGTAATGATCCTTCTGGTACAAAAGAAATAAATGTAGTTCCGCTTTCTTAAAACGATGCGATTTTACTCTGATAAAAAATCTATAAGCTTGATTTTTTTCAAGCCATGGTCGTATTACATTAACTGTGATTGCGTAACACAGAACTTATTTTCATCACCATGAAATAAATTTACGTTTAATTTCACTTACACTGATTATTAGAATGACTGAGATTGAATCCCGGTGTAAACATCAACATTCGAGTGCAGGTACATCCAACCGACGAGTCCCAGATAGGACGAAACGCGCGTCTTGAATTCTGCTTGCCAGTACATTAATCTCGATGTTTTAGTTAAGTTACTTGTAATAAGAAAGAACTTAAGAAGGATATAATGAAACAATTTCTTGTTAGTAATCATTTATCAAGTCATTTGTCATCATTCAACAATTTTGTTGCAGTTAAATACAGTAAATCTTCAAGATTATTGTATGCAGAAAGTTAGTTATCGTTTGCTTTAAGAGTGTATATGTGTTTAGATATTGGTAGATCGTCTTGATATAATTCATATTCAATATGAATAATACTAATGAGTATAGGTTATCCGTAACGTCGCCATTATATGTTTAATGCCTAACACTGTCAATTATTTTTCTATTCATTAAAAGTGCAACTTAAATTATCCACGGTGATTCATTACTGTGAATAATTTGAATGAAAGTAAGAGATCGAAGTGAATTCTTTAAAGAAAACTACATTATCATGGTTGGCACGATTGAAAGTACTGAATACGATACACACACACAATTATACAAACAAATTCATTGGACATTCAAAAAAGCATTGTGAATTACTTCCTACAAGTGAAAGATTATAACGAATTCCAACACTGGACGCCGACCAAGTGGTGCAGTATGTTAGGTGCTCATTGTCAACCTGAAGCCAATGGTGAAGAATCCGGGGTGCGTACTACTGAGGAGTTCCACACAATAACGTAATAACTGTTCAATGCTTCCTAGTATTAAATAGTACCCAGCCAACATCAATGTGTGATATATTCAATCAACTAAAATACAGATGAATTACTTATAAAATGCCATTGAAAATCCGCCAAATTGTCTAAATTAAATAGCAATAGTAGATTACATCATAACTATTATATTTATAAGCTATATTGAAGAACTAATATAACATTCACTGAGTATATACGTTCAAGTAGCGGTAAAATTCCATTTTTATCAGTGAAAGAAATAATCAAGAAAATTTAGCCAGGAAACCAGTTTCTTTTCAACATACAAGTTATTTAGTAACTTCAAGTATCAAAAGAGGCAAAAGTGTGTTACGTAATTGTCTAAATGATGAAGAGGAACTGTTCTAAATCGAAATTAACTTACGAATTGAATGAATGAGCTATGATTATCTACTTGACTGATATGATAACGAAACACATGTAGAAGATAAGAGTGACAATTATGAAAAGTTAGAAGTAGTTTATCAAATTGATTGTAAAGTACTACAAATTAAAGAAAAGACTTGAAACTAAATCTAAAGTTATGAGAAATAATTAAATGAATGTAGAGGAATATAGACCAGGGTAAAGGTTAAGGAATGGACGTACTGTTTTCGAACGAAGAGATAAGGCATAAACTTCCGAAATGCCAAGATTTCAGCTGTTCATAGTATGTGTATCAACAAGTTTATTTATTGTAATATTTGACAGCGTGGAATCAGTCTCATGGAGCTATGGATCTATTAGATACAGTTATCGTATTTAACTGTTGTATACCTACTACTACATACAACTGATATATACTCAATAGACTGTTGGAGAATTTAAATCATACTTCGCCAAATATTCATTTGGGATCTTTTTCAATCAGTGGTATGTGTTAGAAAAAGACGTTTGACAAGTTAATTTATACTCTATGTCTTTTAAATGACTTGTTTTATAAAATGGTTCAGAGGAATTTGATAGTTTGTGTAAAAATGTTAAGGATCACAATTCTAGAGTAACAGGTACATAAGAAGAGTCTTCATTTGTGTGTAGCGTAAATAAATCCCCAAATAAACAGGTTATAGGCTCTTATCATTATTGCTGACCATGTTTGTTTTAGTCAACATTGACTAACTGATGAAGCTCAGTCAAGTATCATCATCAGATCACAACACGACTCACTGTGCGAAGCAACTCTTCCTCTATTCAGCGAGCATAGGCATCACAATCTTGTTTACACTCTACTTACGATCAAATATATCTTTCTATTCATTCGTCACTGCCATATGATATCCTCTTATTTGTACATGTGCGTTAAATCATTACAAACTACTCTGGTTGTACAACAAACGTAATTTGGTTATATACACGGTGCACTTCATGTACTTATATGTTGTACTGAATAAGTAATCATTCATAATGCACCTAAAAATCTCCAACTCATATTAGCTTCAGTAAAAAATGTACCTGTAACTACTAGATGAACGAAAAAAAACACAAATTATTGATAAAGTGACATGTACGATGCACTTAATGTTACGTCGGACCACGAAAGAAGAGTGAAAAACTTCCAAAACTGTGTTTTAGAGAACTAATTCATTTATTCTAATCTCGAGTAGTGTAAACATTACATTTCTATTGTTGTTACGTTCCTCTAACCCTATCCTTTCATTTAGCATATTTGCTGTTATCATATTGTCTCTTATTATGGACTACAGTTAATTAGTTGGATACAAGTTGTCCTTATTCATTACCACTATCTCCTTTGTTCTCTATTAATGTTAATTTCTTAATTGGTTCGCAGTGTGATCTGATTTTGTGTATATATAAAGGGCATGATTGAAATACAATTCGATTCTGTCTAGTTGGTATGTTGGCTTGTGTTCTTCTTATTCCGGGTTAGGACTAAGTGGACATAGGGCAGACGCGCAATTATCGACTGGGCACACCTAAGTGGAATTCGGTCAACTATTCAAAAATTTCTGGTGTAATAACACTTAACTTAGGTTTTAGTTACATAACATGTTGCTAAGCTGTTCAAATGTATTGGCTTTATACTGGGTGATTTAGGAAGGACAACTAACATTTCAAAACTGTGTTTTAGAAGACTGTGTATAGTAAGCACTTTAGTTCTATTATTATTAAATATCTCTTATCCTTTAATTCTGTTTAACCTGGTGATTATTATTAAGTAATTTCCAATTTGTGAACTACAATTGCTTACTTGTGTGTGCAATACCCCACTACACCACCACTGTGTCTCTTATTTCGCAATGATGTCAACCTTTTTATTGATTGACTGCGTGGTTAGGTTTATATATATATATATATATATATATATATATATATATATATATATATATATATATATATATATATATATATATATATATATAAAGGAATACTTGAAATACATTTTGATTCGTATGGTTGGTTCATTGGTGTGTTATTCCTTCTTCCGGCATGGGGCTGAGTAGACATCGAGCAATCGTTAGGCATCAACTAGGCTGTTGTGTTTAGTCATTAATCGCCGTAATTTTATTAGTACAGGGTTATGCCAAGCAATTGGTTGGACGTTGGCGACATAACAGTTGGTAAATAAATTAATAGGATTATCTTACTTGAGTATTAGATTAAGTCAAAGCTAAGGTTAAGCTGTAAGATACACTTGTTGTAAGTAAATCACTGTCAGTAGAGTCAGGCCTCTCACACTAAGATATAACCACTGAGTAGAGAGTATTTAAAGTCTAATACAAGTTTATTCTAATTATTTGTAAACTACTTCACAACGAACTTTATAAGCCAAAGTCTATAGCTTACATAGAAACGTTTCATACCATGCAGACTGATAAATAACCTTGTTTTGTCTCATTAAAATATGTGACAAACAGATTGTTTTATGTATATGGTATCTATATGTAAGGAGAAGGGGGCGACGATAGGAGGCATGGATGCGATAGTTGTAATTCACTTTGTACCTTATTTTTAACTGTTACCATAGCAACTTGCAAGTTATATACGTCATCAATGTACCGACCTGTCATAATAGTCATAATTAGGATAAATAATAACAAATTAATTATTGTTTTGTAAATATGCTTCAGTTATTATTATTTGTTATGTTTAATACACGACATCAACTTAGTATGATGTCAACTTTGAAAGTAGTATATTAAGTAAGACATAAAAATACATACTATAGTAATATTATTTGAGAATATAGATTGACGTTATACTCAACTTTACCAGTGTTTGAGTTGATAGAGTCATCATTCAAGTAGCTGATCTCATTTAAACTGTGTTCTCTGAGCAAGTTGGTTTAACTGAAGAACATCCATCATCATTCTATACAACTTCAATGAAGCAAACTTCTGAAAAAACTGAGTTGAGAGTTTTTCTACACGAGACAAATAGCTTTTCCTGTCAACCTTGAATTTAATTGGATGTCGCTAACACTTATACTGGGACTATGACACATTCATTTTGATCCCTTACCATCCTGACCTGATTTGTAGCATTGCAGTTATTTATTATTTTTCTAAGCTGTTGATAAACTGAATCTATTTTCATACACTTATTGATTACCGATTGATTTCAGTGTTAAGCTTCTAAAAATTCTCTTGTCTTCTTAGTATTTTCACCAGATAGAATCACAATACTTTCCTAGTCGGTCATTATCTGATTTGTTTAGTGAGTAGCTAAGTGCTGTATATTACAAGAGTGTAATTTTGTATTAGAAGTTTCAGTTCGACCTATAACTTTCACTAGAGTTCTGTTTTTCATCCAGTACTTTAAGTCGTATTACACTGACTTATTCATGAAACTTAGTTGAAGATAACTTTAGGCGATTAGAATGAAAACACTAGATTTTATTCACATGATGAACATTGATAACGTTGAAGACAACCTTAGACAAAATATACTATTTTGAATTTGATATCATGAATTGTTCAAAGTTAGACAACCACTGAAAACCAGGAAACTAGCGTCGAACAGCTGTCTCGTTCTAGTATGAGACTTTAAATGAGTATGAATCGGCAAATTCATCGGGAAATCGATTTCATGACTCTCAGGTTTTGTGAAAAGTGTCTTACCGTTAGAAAACTGAGTCATGTTATGTTTTACGACTTATGATCATTGACTGCGTAAGTTGGATTCACTTTAAGCCTTGTCGCTAATTGTTATATATTGTGAAAATACACAATGCTCTTGATGATTGCTGCTCACTGTACAGACACGTCTGTCCTGCGACTATCATTCCCCAAGCCGGAGTAGAGGAAACACAACTTTTGACAAGCCAAATAGACAGGATTGGATTGGATCGAATTGCATTTCAATCATGCAGTTATGTATACACAAAATAAAATCTCACAGCTGAACCAATTAGGAAATTAACATCGATACAGAACTAAGGAAATAGTGGTAGTGAATAGGGACAAATTGTACACAACTAATTAACTGTAGTCCATAATAAGAAATAACATAATAACAGCAAACATGTTAAACGAAAGGATAGGGATTAGAGGAACGTAACAACAATAGAAATGTAATGTTTACACTACTCACTATCAGAATAAATGAATTAGTTCTCTAAAACATAGTCCTGGAAATTTTTCACTCTTCTTTAGTGGTCCGACATTACAAGTCAGAACCCAAGAGTTGGTATTTTTGGATCTAATCGTGATGTCGAGTTTAAATACAACAATCTTCACATCATTCTAATTATATATACATGCCAGTTGCATATGTGTAGCTGTATGGACTCAATAGTTTAGGGGTGAACGTGGTAGCATTTAGCACAAAATGAACTGAGTTCAAATCTCGGTGTGAACATCAACACTGAGATACAAGTACATCCAGATGACGAGTCTCCAATAGGACTTGTCAGCCACAATCCAAATCAAGCAATACTTGTGTAACATGGCTATGTCGAGGTAATCCGCTTATGGATGCACATATGGCAACAGTGACTGATGAACTTCATTCCATAAGAAATCAACAACAGATCAACAAATACATTTGAACTATGAGATACACTTAGTTTTACATTGGACTATGTTATCATTACCCATAAATTGTCAGTAAGCAAATTATCAAAATAATTATGAAACCATAATGTACAAAGGTCAAATTACACGAAGACTGAACAAAACAAAAACAATTAATCAATTGTCTCGAAGGTCTATGAATTAATAGAATGAAAAAGTTAAGATTCAATTATGAAATCTGTTAGTTACTGGATTTAATTACTAAAGTAGCAAGAACGATGGGCAAGTTTGGAAGCGCATATTGAATATCGAAAATAGTTGCTAACGCTAAAAATTGAAATTAAAACAGGAATAAAGATTAAGAGTAGAATGTGACGATTGAAATTAATTTGATGACCACTGCAAATATAGTGACCTTACAAGTGATTTATGAATGCAAAGACTGGGTTTGTATAGGTGTATGGCTATAATCTCTGTGGTTTGTAGTAAGCGACATTTGGAAGTGAATGGGAAATTCAATGGAATACATTACTGTAAATGCTGAATAAATAACAACTCGATGGCCTGTGTTGAGTAAATAAGCTAGGATGAAGCCTCTTCTCGTTCTTATTTGCCCTTTGGTTAGTTATGACAGAGGATGTCCTAAAATACGATTATGGATTTGTATCGTTGTACGACCAATATATCCACATGAGCGGTTAAAATGATAAATACACTCTGAGGTGGCGGATATTGTCGATTTGTCCGTATTCCGTGACATCGCCATAGGTTGAGTGTAGAATGAAGATATTAATCTGGCAGCATTGAATATTCTTCTATGTGCATTATTTAATTGTCATGAAACAATTTCACTAATTATAGCTTCTTTACATCACAACTTCTAAACTATAGGCCTCTTCGATGCGAATGATGGCTTTTCTTTTGATTTATTAACAGACAGAAACTTTGAGGGATATCCATTTCTACTTCATAACCCATGCATGAATTTCAGTTCCTCTTTAACAGAATCTTCACAGCAGATAGTTTTAGCTCTGTGAACCAAGTATTTGACTAAATTTCTTTCACTGCTGTAATGAACTAAAACTCGAAAAGTGAGTATATCAACCTAACAAGGTTAGTTTCGATAGACTTCTCTTACAATTGTTATATGTAATTTTCTCATCAGTAAATCATCTAGGAATGGAATACTTCCGTTGTTTTCTTCTTCCATTGTAAATAATTAGTGGATTTATTTAATGCGGTTTGCTAGTTCAGAATCTAATGGTGACCTCATTATAACACCATCACATTGTTTACAAAACATTTTTATTAAACAAAAATATTTACATTCATCGTATATTTCAGAATAGTCTCTATCAAATGACTTGACAAGGAGTTCAATTTGTATTCTTCTATTTTTTTGTTTATTACATGTCAAATTGATTGTTTCTATTCAGGGAACATTCATAAGTAATGATGACACATCTAATGATATCATGAATAGTTTACTCATTTTCAGGTAGGAGTAAAGAATAGACACGAGCTTAAGTGACTGTTGGTTTGACATTAACATTAGCATAGCGACAATTGACCCAGAAGAAGGCAGTTTAGGAGAGAATAATACAATTATTAGAAAATAGACTACCAAAATGTATTACTATTGAAGTGTATATAATAATTTAACCTGATTAATAAATGCTTCTAGAATATCTAAGGTCTTGTATGGCATAAAATCACCGGTGTAAATTGTTATTCCTGGTTCTTCATATTTCTTAATAATTAGGATTATGGCAGACTTCCTACGGTCAGGAATCCTTTCAAAGTATACTTTCGAATATATCAATCCCAAATATCAAATATCTATTGTTAGTTTTAACACAGAAATTACCTACCTATCCTTATTGAATGCTACGTTATCGATTATATTTGCGCTTTCTAATAACCATTTTATCAATCTCAATAGTTTTACCAGCACTATCCATAGACATTGGTGTTTTTATTAGTATTATCTCTGATCAGACATATCTGCAGTACTGATACCATTGAACAGATGTAACTTCACTAACATCTACTATGGTCACAGCTGCTATTACAAATGTCTCCAATAACCATTGCATTACCATGACTATTATTTGCTGCAGGAATAGTTCAGAAGGCGTAAAAATGAAATTTTTATGAATTCAAAACTATTTTTTACACTACGATTCAATTTGTTTATATTCTAACTCATGAAGTTATCCACAATACTTTCAATGTGTCACTATGCATGTTGTATTCAATAGTTTGAGATTATTTTACCGATGATTAAGTAGGTGATTACTTACAGTATAATTTTCATTGAAAAGTTTTCTTTTAAACAACATACACTTAGCAAAAAACTATGTAGCATAGTTTGATATATAAAAAGAAAATGATAAGAATAAGAAGATTAATTGAAATCTTTAATGGATAATGCTTTATAATGTACATCATTGAACTATTGAATAAACAAGAGATTGATTAAAACAATTTGATTTCGAGTACTTAATATACACTTCATTATCTAATCATCATAGAATATGATAGAAATGTATGTTAACTTAGGTTACAGATACTAGATCAAGATAATAGTAGTAGCAATTTGATATGTCATGAACTATGATCATTCTTGAAATGATAATCGAGATAGGAATCAATACAGAGAGCAGGAAACAAAAATTGATTAGTCGATGTTCATATGTTTACTCTAGATTTATTATAGACTGAAGCTGATCAGTCACTGTTGCTATATATGCATCCTGAACGGATTGCCTAGATATGACGATCATTCACAAGTATTATTTAAGTTGGATTGTGACTGGCAAGTGGAATCCAGGACGCGCGTTTCGTTCTATTTGTAGTTATAGTAAGTTTAATTTGTAGAAATCAACCTTCACCTAACTTACATTCAGACATACATCTTCATGTAAACGGAGAGAAAACATATAATACGAGATTATTATTGTTTTCTTTAGCAAATGTATTGACAATTACACTTCTTAGACAAATTATTCATAATTGTATAGAAGAAAATATGACCTAAAGATTGTTGATGTTAATAAAAACGAAACAAAAGAACATGTGTGTGTGTGTAGATTGATTCTTGGATACGATTATCAACACTGAAGAATTAATGACAAGTTACCGACTTATTATTGCTCTCATTTTCGAAACTGTATTCAGATATATAAATATGAACTCGACTGGTATACAGTCAGCTATTCAATAATATCAATCAGAGTCGTTATACGACATCAGTACAGCTAGATGGAACCATTAGAATGATTTCTGAAATAGCAGTTATGGTAGTATAGATACGGATAACAATGATTAGGCATAGAAATGATTTAATATAGAACAATTAATTCACAGGATGGAAGGTAATAAATAATCATTGAACCTTAGGATGAGTGAGTGATTACATCAATGATACAGAGACCGATTTTGATTCATATCATTCACTGTCTTGGATCAATTGAAACGATAATTAGGTACTCTACACCTACCAACTGCTAATCACTTCTTAGACTGATACCATATCTTGATTCGCTTACACTTAGCTTTCTATTCATTCACTCTTAAACCAGCTAACTTTTATGCTAGTTTCATAATGAGTGACTATAGAGTAAATATAAAATAGTCTAATTTGATTGTCGATCAAGTTCCTGTGGAGTAAATTGACATGGAATTAGAAGCATAATATTACCAGTTTAAAATTAATTTCAGGTTCATATATTTTGTCAGATTTCAAGTTTAAAGAATATTAAAAATCAGCATATCAATGTGGGTGTAAGTATGTAGGTTGAATGTGGAATGTGTTTATGGACATAGGTCTTCTAAAGCTGTCTGAGTAAGTCATAACATTCTAAATCAATATATTACCATGAATAGGATTGGTTAAATGTTCGTGTACGTTCTACTTATGAAAGTTTAGTCACTTAGGCTTAATCATTCTGCATATACACGTCTACTTACTCGAGGATGAGCTCTCCTGAGGAGTTCTATATTGGGATAATACAACTGTCTGGTTCTCCATGGTTTTCACAAATATGAAACCAACATCAGTCTGCGATGAATACAATTAACTAAACTTAACACCGATTTCAACAGAACCATTACAATTCTATTACATAGTTTTTAAACTTTCCATGTACTCACTAACTATTATGATGCATTTTACCGTTTCCAAGTTATTATTATTATTTTTTCCCTAAACCTTGTTATCCCATTTCTGTGTATAAATCTTTATTATATTTTATATTATAGATTCCTTCCACTTCCAGGGCAGAGTTTGAATGGTTAAGTTTGTTTATTCTGGTTAGCGTTTTTTTAGCAAACTTGTGTTTTACGGGATAGGGGTGCTAGCCCTATGCCCAACCCTCCTCCTTTACCCGAGCTTGGGACCGGCAACAACCCTAGAAGAGCTGCGGGCGGAGAGTACAGGTATTTATCAACAACTGTCTACGTAGAATATTGAATGTCAGTTGGCCGGAAACCATCAGCAACAGCCTACTTTGGAAAAGAACAAATCAGCTTCCAGCTAAAGAGGAAATCAGGAAACGACGTTGGAAATGGATAGGACATACACTGTGCAAATCATCTGACTGTATCACGAGACAAGCACTAACTTGGAATCCTGTTGGAAAACGGAAAAGAGGAAGGCCAAAGAACACCCTGCGTCGAGAACTGGTAGCAGACATAAAAAGGATGAACAGTAACTGGAGACAGCTGGAAAGGATTGCTCAGGACAGAGTTGAATTGATAATACTGGTGAGCGGCCTATGCTTCTCCGAGAGGGGTAACAGGCGTAAGTAAGTAAAGTAAGTATATTTTATATTTCTTCTTCTGATAAATAATAATAATTGTTCTAAAGTATAAGTTGACTTTCTGCTTGGAATATACATTTTCTCCTCTCCCTCTCTCCCGCTGAATATTTTCTATGTAGGTTATTTAACTATGAAGTAATCTAGTCATGGTTAATAGGCGTTGATTATTTCATGTTCTTATCATCATAAGATCATAATCATCTCAAACATCAAGATCATTTAACAACCAAGACGTTCCAAGTGTTCTATATGTTATAGTATTTACAACTTTGAAAAATATATCTATCCTATTCATTTATTAAATGAATTTTTCATTTGACGATATAAGTTTCATTAAAGAATTCAGGCTTCATTTATCTACAATTATCTTCTATGAATATTATCAGTGAAGTGAAATCTAACAAGAAAGATGAACATGAAATGAAATCTGTAATACTCTAATACTATTCAGTAATTATTTGTTACATTGAATGAATGGAAATACAACTGAGAACACGGCATAGAACCGAGTTATTGAACATTGAATATGTTATAAACAACTAATTGTTCAGTATTTTTCGTTAGCATATAAACTTGTTGTTGTCTTATCGAGTTAATATCATCTACTTTTTATTACATCATGAATTTAAAGATTGAATGCCAACACAGTGGTGCAGAGGGTTAGGCGCTCACTGTCAACCTGAAGCCTTTGGCGCGGAATCTGGGGTGCTCACTGCTGAGAAGTTCCACACTAGAATGAGACAGCTGTCCAATGCTCCATGGTTTTCAATGGTACCCAGCCAACATCAATGTATGATATATCCAGTCAACTAAGAAAAAAATCTAAAAGTACAAAGTTCTTTCATAGTATTCATGGCATAATTATTGCATAATTAAAACGAAAAAATGTGACTATAATCATGAGATAGGAGTTATTACATCATATTAGAATGATATAATGAAATTAACAATACAAATAACAATTGTAACAGAGATAATGATGAAATAGACTAAGCATTCAGAGTATACTTTGAGAAGATGGAATAAAAAAGATACTTATAAGGAAATAACTGAAACTGAAAATCAAGGACAAGTCAAGCTGTGTTAGGGATTCCTATTCTCTAAAGATACAATGATTGATTTAATTAAACGGAAGAAGTTGTATTGATTTTTTGTAAGCTTCATTCGTAGACTTTCATTACATTAATTTGATTTCAATGTGAGTCCTACTCCTGAGTACAGTTTGACAGTATTTTATTGTATTAATTAAATGTTGATGATTCCACTTGATGAATAATCACTGTAAATCAACTGATATAAAAATCGATGTATTTATGTAAATAAATTCGCATTTCGCCAGTGCTGTTTGGTTAGCTTGTGTTCTTCTTATTCCGGCTTGGGACCCAGTGGGCGTAGGGCAGACGCGCATTTATCAACTAGGCACACCTCATTTGGCATTCGGTCACCCAACCCCAATGTTCACGCATCACAACAGTTGGCGACGGGGTGAAAATCAACGAATCAGAACAAACTCAGCGCTCTCAAGGTCATCGGTTCATAATTACGTCTCATCAAGAAGCAATCAGTATCTCAAGCTATTATTATTGACCTTGCATCACTTTCGCAGCTAGCTGAGTCAATATTTCAGCATGTTGGTTTTAAGTGAGCGTACAACCGTGTCGCTGCATCAGCTTCTAATTGCAAACCAGCGATTAATTGAGTTAGCGCTGGAACAAACAGGCATCAAGATCAGCAGCACCAGCCTACAGTCAAAAGACGAATCACAACTTCAGCCCACATTCGCAATTGACTCCCAAACTCAGATGGCATGTGCGACAGAAGCATCTCTCTCCAGCGTACCTAGTGTCGCTACTCCAGAGAAGCAAGATGAAGCACTGGAGACATGTGCCTAGGTCTGTTCAAAGATGGAACGTCTAGGTGATGAGATAACGGTAATCTCACCGTTATCCACAGGATTACAAAGTACTTCTTCTAATAGACGTGTGCGCAGCACAACCACAAGTCCGAGTCTGGAAGTTGGTTTGGGAAGTGTACCCAGACCGTCTATTCAGCCCAAGAAGCCACAGTGTTCAGCAAACAGATGCATTAGCCCTAGGAGAACTGTCACTGTTGTCAAAGTACGCTCCAGATGTGATCAAATCCGTGACTCCCCAATTCAAACGATTTGTATCAATATTTGCTTAATGACCATGCATGTTCAATACAATGAAACGTTGTTCCTGTTACTACACAAGGATCCCACAGCATTCCGTGAAGGAGGAGAGTAGTGGTAGATAGTAGTTGTTTACGTGATTTGTAATTAAATCAATCATTGTATCTTTAGGGATTAGGAATCCCTAACAGTATGAATCCACTTTAAGTATTGTGACTTATTCGTGACGATATTATTCAACATCTATAATCACTGGTCATGATTATCGTGTGAATTTCAATCAGGCTGTATGCATTCACTAGTATGGTCATAAGCAGTACATATACTAACCATTGCAACTGATTTGTCATTTTCTTCTCAACACATAAGTACTAATTACTTTATTGTTCCTTGTTACGTGAGTAATGTATCGACGATATCTATGATCATTGAATTATAGTCTATGCATGTCTTCTAATTCTACACCTTATACATTAAAGCTATAAGCTGATACAGAATGGATTACAGTACAATATACTAGTTCATTAGTTGGCATACGGATGTCCCAGTTAAACTGTAAGGGACACATGTTCGAAAATGAAATGAGTTTTTTTGGATCCGTATAGGGATCTCATCAGACATCAACTTATTAGGGTTGATGTAACTTTCAATATAAGTTATGATCAACGAGAACGATAATTCAAACTAGTTCTGAAGTAGCATATCCTCTGCATATTTACATTGTTATTTACAGTGTACATGAGATTCTATATTGTTAATATTTTTAGCAAATACGACTATATCATCTGTGTATTCTAAGCCACTAAGTAAGCCTTAGGAAAGGTAAGCAATCTCTGAAAATTTAGATGAAGAAAGTGTCATTTCTAGGAGGACATTTGTCACTTTTCAATCAGTGTTTGTACACAATGATATATCAAAAGTTATGAAATAGGCCATTAGATGTGTACAAGTTCAGACACTATCAATAATAGCACCATGACCTGATCTCCGACATTAAAGGTGCTCCTTGACATTTTAATCAGAGTATAAAGAGCTTTATGAATAAATGTAATTTACAACAATCGATACTATACAAACGAAAAATGCAACAATGAAAGAAGACGAGAAAAGTGTCATCTGTAAGAACCAAATACAACATAACGTCGAAAAATGATTGTCGTTTCAACCTAAGTGACAAACACAATGATATGACACTTCGCTTTATTCAATTATGTGAATGTGGAACGTAGCCAATAATGGTAGACGACTTTGTAATTGATCACAGGTGTCCTAGTTTGTCTGGACTATGTAGTAAATAGCACTGAGGTTAGACGTACAGTACTAGGGATGAGGTTGGTTTGGACATGTGTTACATATGCCTAACCATCTCTTATCTTTGTATTCAATGATAACTGACGTAGGAGTAGTAAGTCAGTTATGAACAACATAAAGGCTGGCAAATATGCTCAAAGATTTTAGTTGTCATACAACTTCAGTACGACAAGATGAAATCTACGAGATTAACATGACAGTATAATTCAACAGGAAAAAGTGAAGCGAGCGTACGAACAAAAGAATAATAAATTTTAAAATTTGGAAGATAGAAAACAAATACATTTGGATTGCTGTGACTGAAGCATAGTTATGTTACTCGTTGTCGTCAACCAATGGTCGTGATTGTCAAGCGGACTCTGGAAAAGACGTCAGTAACTACCAGTCAGAAACTTCATGAAACGATGCAAATTTTCAGCTTAGTTACTCTTAGCTTTTATCTATCCTACTCCCATACTGGCTAATACCCCTGACGGAGTAACTAATGATTGGTGTATGTAATACAAAACCCAACAACTACAGTCTATAAGGATGAGAGATAACGTGGTATCAGTGCATAAAATTATCGACAGTTAATCTAAGCCATATTGACCTAGGTGGCTTACCAATCAACAGATACATATAAATCGATGAAAATGAGAATTCTACCATTGGATGCCTACCAAATTGTGCAGAAGGGTAGCGTTTGCCAACGCACTACTGAGAGTTCCCCTACCAACACGAAATAGTTGTCCAGTGCTCCTAGTTTTTCAATCGTATCCTGTAAACATCAATATGTGACGAATTCAATCGAATGAAACTCAACACCAGTCTCCATACACCAACTCACCTCAACAAATATCTGTTAATCAGTAAAACAAAGGAAAAAAAAACAAGTACAAAATATCAATGAACAAGTCAAATAAGATGATAACTCAAATTGAAATGTACACAAAATATCAACATCATTATCAACAATAACCAATAGAATTACAGGTCACTATAATCAGTTGTGAAGAAATGCCAAAAGTTAACGGAATGATGATAATGTCAACAAATATATAATGAAAGCTATACGATTAATCTATATAACTCAAAATAAGTGAAATCTATTGAAAGTTTATTCACTATACTTTATCAGACTTTCTTATCATGGTTACACTGAGTGATTACTGAGTTGTATTGAATCTCCTATTTTTGTAGTCCATTTTCTAATGCTAATCGAATTTTATCAAATTAGTTGTCAATATTGTTACTAGTTAAAGTGATTTGATATTACGACTACTATGTCAAAATGAAAAGTGATTTTGAGAGTAGTCGGTAGAAATGCATAACACTTATCTGTATTAGTTATGCATTACATTAGTTACAAATCAGTGATTGAATAATGTTAGCAAGTCAACCAGTCCTACAGAGAATGGTAATGTTTACAGACTGAGAAATTCAAGAAGAATTGATTTCATCAAGATTACTAACTAATGTCATGTAGTATGAAACCTGGATAAAATAGGATTCCCTGCTAACTACCTTCCCCTTTCAACTACAAAATCATTTTCCATTTATTATTCATGATTTACTTGAATGTGGATAGTGAATCAAGTCAACTGATTTCAACAATTAATTCATGATGAAATGATTTCACTTGAATGCTTTTATTAATTCAATTGATGTTGTTATGTACTTTTTTGAAATAAAACAAAAGTACATCATTGATAGTAGGATGAATTTGTATATTCCCATTGATTTGTTATAGACTGAAGCTGGTCAGTCACTGTTGCTATATGTGCATCCTGTGCGAATCGCCTCGATATAGCGATTATTCAGTAGTATCATTTAATTTGTATTGTGACTGGCAAGTGGAATCCAGGATGTGCGTTTCGTCCTATTTGGGACTCATCAACTGGATGTACCTGCATCCCGATGTTGATGTTCACACTGGGATTCGAACTCAGTCCATTTCGTGTCAGACGCCACCGCTTACACCACTAGACTATGAGACTACGCGGTGGCGTTTGACACGAAACGGACTGAGTTCGAATCTCAGTGTGGACATCAACATCGGGATGCAGGTACATCCAGCCGACGAGTCCCAAATAGAATGAAACGCGCCTGTGGATTCCACTTTCCAATCACAATCCAAATTAAATAAACACATCATTGATATTTTTATTTTCTTTTCTTTTTAATAACCAATCCATTGATCCTATTTGGTAAATAGAGCAAGTCACGAAGAATATTTAACTTTCAGAGCTGTCTACTTTAAAAGGTTATTTCTTTTAGTTTTAGTATATGCAAAATGATTATTCTATTTCTATGATAGTTACGTTTCTCTCACTCTAACCTCCAATGAAACCTATGAATTGTTATATTATTTTCCATTCAGAAACTATAACGAATTTACATAGTATCTCTTTCACCCCCCGCTCCCCAGTCACTTCCTATCCTTTTCAATTTCCAGTAATTATTGTTCCTGTTTTGTATAAAAATGTTACTTTTCTTATTAATCAATGAAATATAATCTATCTACTTGTTGACCTACTTAACTTGTATTCTTCAATCCAACTTCGAGGACTAGAATTTAGAAGGTAGATTTGTTGTTATTGAACTTATTGTTTTTTTGTTGTTTGGGATAAAATATTGGTTCGTATCAAGATGACTATTTTCATTTTATCATAATTAACTGTAATTTCAGTTATATCACTATTCAAATGAAAATAATTACAACTTTAGGAATCATTTTATGTTATAAAATTAAATGTATTCATTATGTGAATTGAATAAGATTATATGAACAATGATACTTTAAGTATAGAGGAAACAATGCCAAAATCAATCAGACCTATTGTCAATGTACAATATGATGTGTAGTATTATTTAAGTTGAATTATGAATGACAAGTGGAATCCAGGACGCGCGTTTCGTCCACTTGCCAATCATAATCCAAGTTAAATAATACTTGTGAATAATCGCCATATCGAGGCAATCCGCTTAGGATGTACATGTAAGTAACAGAGACTGACCAGCATCAGTCAATAATAAATCAATGGGATAATACAAATTCATGTACAGTGACATTGAATGGTCTTTTAATTTAATCAAATAACTGTTAATCTTAAATGGTATACAAATAAGTCGAAATGATTTCATAACTTCATAATCTCATCAACATCATCATCATAAAAGACAAAAAATGTAATGAAGCATTAAAAATCAGTGAATACTGAATCCCTAGTTTAGATGACACTAAAGGAACGAGTAAATTGGCAGTACTTAAATAACCATGTAACGTTTCTCAATGAGAAGTGAGTTACTAACGTCAAGGTAGTGTGTTAGATATATAATTTTGGATTAAGTTTTAAAGTAAGAAACAGGTTCTGTAGTAAAAATTAATCCCAACCGTATGAGCCAAAAGATTGGGGAAAACAATATATAAAACACTGAGACGAATGTATGAAAAACGCAGAACTTTCCAACAATTTACCCGGATGTTTTTCTTGTTATGGAATTCTACCAAACGTTTTACGTAGTCTTACAGCATTTCTAAACTTAAGTTCAGGAATACACTTGAGATCAAAGGCGGGAAATAGCGTTTTGTCATATAAATTAACCTTGACAATATGATTCGGTGTTAAATTCTAGTTTTAACTACAAATTTCAAATCCTATCTATAATATCAATCCATAGGATAATCGTCCAAATTGTATTCGTAAACTTAAGTTTAGCAGTGTTGTAAGACTAGGCAAGACGTAATGTAACGTAAGGTAAAGTAAATACGTAATTCCAGAATTAGTATTTAGAGTCAAGCTACAATTTAAAGTTACAATTAAGGTTACAATACGATTGTCATTGAAAAATAGTACTGACGAATGATTGCATTGTTGATTGATGTTGGGTGCTTGCTTCGTTAGAAATAAAGCTTATTACAATATGAGTTCCGAATAGAAACCATGAGTAAAACGACATTTTTGGTAGAAAATCACATATAAATATGGTTTATGGTTGAAATCACTGTGATGTATATCCATCTGTGGGTAAATATATGCCATTTAGTAAAGATTTTAAGGAAGAAGTTATATTATACTTAGTATTCACTTTGAATTCTTTTGAAAAATGATCTGATAGCTTCTCATTTACATGAATTGAATTTCTTTAATGTCGTTCCTGTGCATTAATAGAGAGAATGCCACTATGAAACTATAATTCATTTATTTACCATGCAATATATTTATATCCGCAGTAATGTAATCGCTTTCCCTGGATAACCTACTTACTTACTTACGCCTGTTACCTCTCACAGAGGAGCGAAGGGCACTCACCAGTATTCTCCATTGAACTCTGTCCTGAGTAATCCTTTCCAGCTGTTTCCAGTTGCTGCTCATTTTTTAATGTCTGCTTCCGATTCTCGACGCAGTGTGTTCTTTGGCCTTCGTCCTTTCCGTTTCCCAACAGGATTCCAAGTTAATGCTTCCCTTGTGATGCAATTTGATGGTTTCCGCAACGTATGTCCTATCCGCCTGTGACTCTTATAGGGTTACTGCCGGTTTCAAGCCCAAATAAGGAGGAGATTTAGGCATTGGGCTAACATTTCCATCCCGTAAAACACAAGCTTGATAAAAATATGCTAACCAGATTAAATAACAGCTGGATAACCTATTTAGTCATAAATACTGTGTTTTTTCATTGGTTTAATGTGTTTGATGAAACGGAAAAATGGTTAGCTCACTTGTAGACTGAGCTCATATAGTTCAAATATCGCATTATTCGTTTCTATATTGTATTATAACAGATAATTGTTCTGCAATACGACTACATACATTCACGACTCTATCACAGATCAAACTAAGACTTTATAGTGAGCCATCAACCTTTAGACCATTGAATCCAAATCTGATGAAGGTAAATTTCCACCCCAAATGAGATATAACCAGTAGAATTCAATTATATTGAGATAAGTGAAGTATCATTTGATTTGTATTGTTACTGGCAAGTGGAATCCAGGACGCGCGTTTCGTCCTATTTGGGACTCATCGGCTGGATGTACCGGCATCCCAATGTTGATGTTCCCCGTGAGATTCGAACTCAGTCCGGTTCGTGTCATACGTCACCGTTTAGTGTCAAATGCCACCCGCGTTCACCACTAGACTACTGTTTTCCACTGTGAAGATCAACATTGGGATGCAGGTACATCCACCCGATGAGTCCCAAATAGGACGAAACGCGCGTCCTGGATTCTATTTGTCGGTCACAATCCAACTTAAATAATACTTGAGAATAATCGCTATATCGAGGCAATCAGCTCAGGATGCACTTATAGCAACAGTGACTGACCAGCTTCAGTCTATAACAAATCAATTGGAATATACAAATTCATCCTAGTAAGTGAAGTAGTTTCTTATCAATAGCAATAGATGTGGTCATGTAACATCATGGATTGATTGAATGTAGAAATATAAACTAGTAGATCGCGTAAAATCAGTGTTCTTTCAGGCTTTATTGTTAGCTACATACAAAAAAATAATTTCAAAGTAATAAAGAAACGATTTATTATCTGAATCAATAAAATCCTAGAAAAGATCAAACTAAAATGAAGTCTGAGAATCTTTCAAGAGCGGTTCCGCAGGAATTTGTAGTGGTAATCTAAGAACTGTGTTACTGAACATAACGAAATCAATGATAAGTTGTGAAGTAATAATAAAAATTGAATTAAAATCATTTAGTGGTAATTAACATTGGTGTGTGCCCCCGTAAAAATAATTATCAAAATTACAGTAGGTAAGGGGGGGACATGAACCTAAGACCTACGTAATTAGCCATTCCTCTACACTTCTGGATGACTTCGTAATAGAAGGCATACCTGACAGAATTTAACTATTTAGACAGCGATGGGACGGGGAGGGTAACTGCATTCACAGTTAGTATTGGATGACAGAAGTTATAAATAAGCAGTAAATTAGAGGTTTAAATGTAACATGTAGGTGGCAAGGTTCCAGAAACCCTGAATTATATCCTATTTGGGACTTTTAATTTAGCGCTGTTGTTTTGTAACAGGGTGAAACAATTATTCTTCACTGCATAATTTTTCAGCTAATATAAGTCCTTGGTACATACCAAATTGACGATTCAACTGCTATTAAAGGTACGAAGACAGTTTTCCCTTCCCAGTCGCCCATATTTTTGAAAAACAGATCTTAAGGGATGATCTTGACAATATGAAATACCTCTTCTTTGGAACTATGAGTTATTCTATCAGTGGTGCGGTTTAAGATTCACATTTATGTTAATGAAATTTAAATTACTGGATAAGCACTTACTATCTGGGAACGTTACATAGCTCACTAATCATACATGAAAACATTTGATTCCTTCTACATTTCATTGATGTAGGGTTTCTATTTGACTATAGACTTGGAGTGTGACCGCAGACCTCAAGGGGCGACCGCTGGAGGCTTATCACACATAACATTTATGTAAATAGTTTTAATGTTAGCTAATTACTTCTGTAGCCTCATCACTGGGGGAAGAAATTCGTATAGTTTTCTAATTTTCGCCATATAGCTTTTCAACCAACCAAGGAATGAATGACCAAGCCAAATGCTTGGAAGAGTTTAAATCGTCAAGAGTTTGAAATAAGTGGTATGTTAGAACACATCAATATTGGTAACTTGAAAATTGATGCAGAAAGAATTGGACAATTACTGGATCAATAGTTCGGTAAGTAAGCACACAAGTTCACGTTTACAACGTTGCCTCCATTAAGACACTAAGCTAGCGATCAACGATGCTGTCATCGAACACCATCTGCTAACGGATAGCAAGCATTGAACCACTCTGGGAAAAATGTAATCTATAAGTTCATGAAGTTCACTTAGTCTGGCTTAGTTCCAAGCCTTTGATATTCACCGGATTACTCCACTGAGAGAAGTCTCACAGCAAGAATACGAAGACTGTATAACACATGAGTCGGCGTTATATTACAAGGAATTTCAAAAAATCATGTTCACACAATCAGCCATTGTCATTGGTAAAATGTGACTCACTTTCTGATAAGCCTGAACTCCATTAGTCACGACTTCTCATTAGAAATTCAGGAACATCCTGAAGCTAGTCACTAGTTGATTGATTACTGTAAGTGAATTGAAATATCCCATATTAGGACGAAACAGCTATTCAGTGCTCTCCGGTTTTCAGTGGTACTCAACCATCATCAATCTGTGGTGAATATAAACAACTAAATCAATGTATGTCTCCACAAAACCATCGCAATTCTCTAAATTGTGTCTAGAGTTTAGTGTTAGGACCAAGTATAAGAGTTATCGTTTAAGACTACAACTATGATTACATTCAGGAATGATTTGCAAATTGTATAGTATATACCCAGTAACAACAATTAACAAAATGTGATTTGCTTATAGAATGACAGTATTTATGAGTAGGACAGAAGTCCTCTTGTAAGAATTACCGAGGAATCAGCTTAACGAGCATAGTGTCTAAATGTTGGCTTCAATAATACTTCGACGTTTAACTAAAAATAGTGGAAAACAAACTCGAGATAACTAAGGTGGTTTCACACATGGATGTGTTTGTATGTACCGAATATTCACACTTCGACAGGTTTTGGGACATAAGCACACTTGTAGACGCCTAACAATAGCTGTTCCTTGACCTTAAAGCTGCTTATGACTATGTTGCGTGACAATGCCTATCATTAAAAGGTGTACCAGACAAATACAAGCTCTCTACTCGAACATCACATATCGAGTTAGAGATTATGGCTGATTGTCGTCGAAACTGATTACCTTAAGTGGTGTTCGTCAAGGTTGTCCGTTTTCCCCATTTTTATTTAATTTTATCATTGACATACTTTTAGAGTTAACATTTCCGTCGTCTGACTTCACAGAGGTTGACCTCCTTCCAGGAGATAAACTTGCTGATCTAGAATATGTAGATGATATAGTTCTATTGGATGAAGATGCTGAAGCATGTTTGGAATGCGATTCTTTCTCCCTATCAAAATGTAAAATGTTGCTTCAGGACTGGTTGATTCGGCACCAAAGTTAGTGATAGGGAGCGAAGCAATTATGTTAACCGTTTTACTTATTTTGGGAGCTTCATTAGTTCTGACGGTTTGGTGTCTGATGAAATCTCGGCTCGTATACATAAGGCCCGATTGGCTTTTTCCAATTTGCGTCACTTGTCGCGTAGGCGAGGCATTCGTTTACTGACGAAAGGACGCGTTTACTGCGCAGCGATTAGATTCGTCCTACTTTATGGATGTGAAACATGGTCATTAAGGATAGAGGATACTCGTAGGCTTCTAGTATTCGATCATAGATGTCTTCGAAGCATTGCTCGTGTTTGCTGAGATCACCGAGTACGCAATTCGTGGGTTAGGAATGGAGTACTAGGTAAATACGGTAAGTCTATTGGTGAAGTAGTGAATCTTCACCAACTGAGGTGATTAGGACATGTGTTACGTATGCGTGACCACCGCCTACCTCGACGAGTAATGTTGTCTAGTGTGGGAGTAGGCTAAAAGAAAGCTTGGGATGGGGAAACGAAAACATGGCACTAGTCCATGAAGTCATAAACAATCGGGCTAAGCATGTTAATAGGTAAACGTTGCCTGGTTGGGGGTCTGCGTGATGATCATAATCGATGGTTAGAGACTTTAAGTGATATGTCACGTCATACGCGGTGGCGTATGACACGAAACGGACTGAGTTCGAATCCCACTGTGAACATCAACATTGGGATGCAGGTTCATCCACCCGATGAGTCCCAAATAGAACGAAACGCGCGTCCTGGATTCCACTTGTCAGTCACAATACTAATTAAATGATATTTAAGTGATATGGTTCAAAATCATTCGTAATGGCGTAGGTGCATCCACTACTTGTCTTCCTCCAAATTTCAAGTTTCCGAACTTATCATAATTTTCTTTTCACTGAATCATATTTTCTTAAACCTTATCTACCAATTTCCATTCTTTTCATTAATACTAACTGTTACTATCTCCCCTACTCTGATATTCGGTCTGACAATTTAATCTCTATTTGCTAATTAGGGCATGTCAACTTGAACTGATACACACGCATGTACCAAGTTCTACATTGTAACTGAATGACTGATTTTTGAGTAGTATGTAAATGTTTTACAATAACTGATTAGCTAATAATGTAAACTATTGTTACATCTTGTTCCTAAACTGTATTATTACCCTGTAAACAAATAGAACCTTAAGCTAACCTTGATATTAAGATAGAGAAAGTAATAGAAAGAGCTTGAAAAAAAGACTACACAAAATCAATAGAGATCATATTGGATCAAAACAATATACAAGTACAATTACTTAGTATGTCAGCAGAAACAGGTATATTCACAATTAATTAAGAATTTATAAATCGCCCTCTATTATAACAAAACAAACAGTTTAATTTGTACAAAATACTACAAGAAAAAAACAAACAAACCAACAGTACAAGTAGTATTAGTTTAATCTAGTTTAATTGACAAACATATTTCGAAATAGACAACATTTAAAAAATATCAAGACAAGTAAACAAATGCATGTGTACACATATTGGAAACTAGAAATTGAAATCAATTAGGAGAAGAGAAAATGAGAACAAAGACAGAATGAAGAAGAGATCGAACATTTCACAATGTAGATATTGTTTTCTTTTTTTTTGTTTTTCTTCAGAAATATAAACGTACACACACATACACACACAAACACTGTAGTCAACAAAATAATAATCAAAACAGTTGTAACTACGATAGATAGTAGAGTTGAGAATGAGTGACAGTATTTAAGTGAAGGTGAAGGTTATGGCGCTTGATTATATTATGAAAGAAGTAAAGAAATTACTGAAGATATCAATAAGACTGGTGAATTAATAATAAGTGAATGGACAAGACTATTATTTTACATCAATGTCATTTTCTGTATTAACAATACGTTGCATTAAACTGATCAGAGTTTTTAATCCATGACGAAAACCGTCAGTTAATTCACATGTCCAATAACTCTTACCTCTACTACTACTACTACTACTGCTATTATTATTATTAGCATGAATATTAGCAGCAGTATAGTCATTGGTAAGACTACAAGATTTCTCCTCCCAATGCGCAAAATCAATTAAATATACCTGAGTGTGTACAGAAGTAGTCTGACTGCTGCTACTACTACTACCACCGTTACTACTTTTGGTAATGTTAAGAAGAGGAGTCTCAGAATGATTGAAATTACTCGGTTTATTGATTAACTGGTTCAGTATTGGCGCTGGGACCTTTGCAATAGTTGGATTTACAGTTGTTGTTGCACACAAAGTATGAGTATTATTGATGTGAGTAGATGATGATGATGGAAATATGAGTGACGCAGGACATGACTTAGAAGGACAATGGTCATGGATACTATTGCCACTATTATTATTTATTGTTTCATGTATTAATAAAAGTGAAGAACGACAAAACGTCAACAATTCTGCGCCATATTCCACGTACCAATTTAAAATGTGACCAAGTTGTTGAATATAATTTTGAGCAAGTTTAATACAGTAAGTAGAATCTGAGCCTAAAAATGTTTTTACACCTACATAAAATAAAAAATAAGATAGAAAGCAAGTCATATATATATACAGGCAACAGCTTCAAACCAGTAGGTTGTTGCTCCGAACCCTAAATCACCTATATAAACACGACAGAGTAATATAACCAGTCTCCACTTTGAAATATTTTAAAGATGAGTGTATAGAAATATGAATTTGGTAGAAAATAAGTTGAAACAACATAAAGAACAAGCAGTATGGAATATCCACACTCATTTTCAACATATTTACTCGTATTTGAATGGATGTAGTAAATGAAACTTACGAGATTTACTGATTATTATGCAGATAAAATGAGTCTACGTGTAGTGAAAGCTAAAGTGTCTTCTTACTGATTTAGATCTTCTATGGCTATATTTACGTCAGTGTATTGAATATGCGTTAACTCAGGATGTTGTGAATGATAGTCTTTTGTAGATTTCATAGTATAAGACGTGAATCCATTAACTGAAACATAAGAATTAGAGTTTCGTTGGAGTGTAGAAAGTTAAATTCTTGCCCATTAATTATTCTGGCATTAAGATTCATTTAGGTGTCAATGGACCCAGTGTGCATCTGTTTGCGAGTAAAAAATTCTATAAGAGACAAAGAGATGGGTCATAACTGTATTAACTTCACTATTATTATTTTCACTTATTATCTGCTTCTCCACTTTGCATCTATATAATTTGTGGTGTAAGTTTTGTTATTTTCATAACAGATTTAAGTGAAACATAGTAACACCTCCAAGTCAAACAGTGAAAACATAATAATCGCAGAACCTGAAACAAATGTAAGTTAGCTCAAGATGCCATATCAAATTAGTAAGACGACATGATATTGACAAACTGGATGAAAGTTATTTTGGAAACGATAATATAGTTCGAAAAGACAAAAGAAAAAGAAGGCTTGTTTGAAGAAACACTATAACTTCAAAACTTGTAGGATGATAATAAGTGAATGTAACTAAACCAATGTAACCGATTTCGAGCCATATCCTCTTAGATCCCTAACAACCGAAAAAGAATTATCTCATGGATCTCAGCCGGGCAGACTGTTTCTACCTACACATATCAGACCAATAGTAAATTACTTCATAAACCAACTCCACCTGGAACCCTCCAAGGGTTACTGCCGGTCCGAAGCCCGAATAAAGGAGGAGGGTTGGGCATAGAGTTATAGAACCTTTCCGATATAAACAACAACCCTGCTAAAAATGTGTAGATCAGAAAAACCATTTAAATCCTCTAAATTCCTCTTTGGGAGTTGGAAGGTCTTCACTTCGGAAAGTTATGACATTTCATGATGAAAACCGAGCTTCTTCGAAAATCATGAGATAGATGACTCTTCTGACAACCTGAGCAACAATTAATATAGGTGACAAACCTCAAACAGCTATCCTCTGGGCACTGCGGTCACACCCTCGAGTAATCTAGACCTCCCCTAATCCTCTTACTTTTACAGGTACCTAAGGAAGAACCCTTTCATGGTGTAGGCAACCAGGAAGTGATAACCACCCCCCATACATCTAAGAGCACTCGAGATCACATTGTTCGCGATCAAACACGTTCTGCTTCTCTGGTTTCTACTATTTGAACTTCTCCCACTATATCTTCTATGCGTGCCACTTGTACTGATTGCTCGAGTTCCGAAATGCCATACAAGGTCACCTGAAACCACGTTCTAAACTTCATGTTGGAGCTTAAAACGTACATACGGTGTCAAGTCGGTCAACAAGCTGCCTTAGCTAAAACACTAGAATCTCTTGTTATTAATGCATATTATGTCTCCGAAACACGCATACAGGACCCCAGCATGATCATCCGTCTGATCTCACCTAATCAATGCAGCGGAACATCACAATTCACTCTTCGTTTATCTGAAGACCCCACGGCAGGTTCACGTGGCCTTGCTGGTGTAGGCATAGCACTAAGCTTACGGGCAGAACAGGCACTTCTCGAGTGCTTTCCTTTAGGCAGTCGATTATGTGCTGTCCGTCTAAATGGCACAGCACGAACTCGGAAAGATAGGGACACATGCCGATGCCCTTTTGTCATCTCTGCTTATGATCCTACTGACTACAGCACCGATGGAGTGAAAGACGAAATCTATATGAAGTTCTCTAGCCTCACTCAGAAACCTAAGCGCTCAGACATAATGATTATAGCAGGGGATTGTAATCCCCAAGTCGGTAGGCCGAATTAGGCTGAAAAACACTTAGATGGGTCACTCGGCATCCCAGCCCAACGAACGGATAATGGAGATCGTCTGATAGGATTATGTTCAGACTACCGTTTATTTTTAGCTAGCACAAACTTAAAGCATAAGGAGAGATATTGTTTAATCCGGCGACATCTAAGATCTACACAACGATCGACACAAATCGACTACATCAGCATCAGTTATCCTTGGAGAAGCTGTATAGAGGATTGCCGTTTTTTATGGAGCGTGTTTAGATTCTAACCACGCTGCAGTGAGAGCACGTATTCCAATGCATTATGCTGGTCGCAGAAAGGTCACATCAGGAAAACCCCTTAAATGTCAATTCGAGACTGAAAACGCCAAAATTTCATTTAGAAGTGGCTTGGCTAAGCATTTAGTTGCTCGCAAACAACAGATTCACCCCATAACAGCTTGGAACGATGTTAAAGCAGGTTTAAACGCATCAGCGTTATCTGCATCTAACTTTAATCCTATGGTTATGAAAGACCATTCGATTTCCTGAACTTCTAGGTGAACTGATGGAGGCTCGAAAACTCATTCCAGCAGACTCGGAGAATGATAAAGAGCGGCAACAATTGAAACGTAGACTGACAAAGAGTATGCATGAAAATCGTGAACAGTGGTGGGCAACAAAAGCAAAAACGATGGAAGCATTGGCGGCGGTAGGCAATAGTAGACAGCTGTTCCGACTTATAAAGGACACCGGTATTAAGAAATCGGCGGTTAGTGAAATTATCTCAGAAAAAGATGGGTCTATGATTCACTCTCAGTCTGGAAGATTAGAGCGATGGATGGAAAACTTTCAGGAACAGTTCAACTGGCCTCCAGTTACTCTTAGCTTACCTACTATCTTCAGCTACCTTAATGGAAAACAGACACAGGTTCCTTAACTTTCAGTGATGTTGAGCAAGCCATAAGTAACTCAAAGCGAGGAAAGCAGCAGGACCTGATAGGTTGTCTACTGATATTTTTAAGGATGGTGGTCCAGTTTTAGCAAGCAGGTTGACTGATATATTAGCCAATGTCTGGGAACTGAAGATCATCTCATTTGACTGGTCTCATTCGCTAGTCGTCCCAATCTACAAAAAGGGAAAGAAATCCTCTTGTGATAATCACAGAGGAATCAGTTTGACTAATATAGTATCTAAAATATTATCCCCAATAATCATTCTGCATTTATCCAACACTAGATAACAGCAGACTCGGGAAAAACCAGGCTGGATTCAGACCTCGACGTGGTTGCCATTGATCAAATATTCAGCCCTGCGCTAGATGCTTCAACATAGACATATGTACCAACGTCCAACTATGGTTATATTTCATGACTTAAGAGCAGCTTTTGACTCCGTAGACCGTGAAATCTTGTGGCAGTGTTTGTCATTAGAAGGCGTAGACCAAAATCACATAAACTTTATAAAGGCTTTCTACTCGGTCACCACCGGTCGAGTCAGAGCATATGGCGAATTGCCACGAGAAATTTCATCCTCAAGTGGGGTTCATCAGGGTTGCCTCTTATCCTCATTTTTATTTAATTTTGCCATAGATGTACTATTAGAAGTCCCACTCACTTCTTTTAACTCCTCAGGAATTCATCTTCTTCCAGGACGTCTTCTCGTTGACTTAAAATACGTAGACGATACAATCCTATTTAGTGAAGACGCTGACAATATGCAGTCTCCTGAGCACCTTGAGTAACAATGCAAGCATATTCGGGATGCTCTTCTTCCCTTCTAAATGTATAATGTTAATCCAGGACTGGTCCGCTTCTTCACCTAGATTAGTTATAGGGAGTGAAGTAATTGAATGCATTGACCACTTCACTTAACTCAGAAGTCACATCACCCCTGGTGAGTCAGAGTCTGACGAAATCTCAGCACGGATTCAGAAAGCCCGATTGGCATTCGCCAATTTTCGCCACTTGTGCTAAGGGCGAGATATTCGTCACTCAACGAAAGGCCGGGTGTACTGTGCAGCAGGTCCGAGCCATTTTAACATGTGGCTGAGAAACGTGGGCCATGAAAACACAAGATATGTGTCGACTTAAAGTGTTCGACCATAGAAATCTTCATAGCATCGCTCGTATATCATGGAACAGTAGAATAAGTAATATGGAGGTAAGACAAAAGGTTCTTGGGAAATATGGTAAATCAGTCGAAGAGGTCATTAACCTTCATCGACTGAGATGGCTAGGATATGTGTTGCGCATGACAGACTACTGCTTGCCTCGTTGCGCGATGTTGGCTAGGGTTGAAGTAGGATGGGAGAAGAGTAGGGGCGGCCAAGCCTAAACATGGCATCAGTCCATGAAGTCCTTAACTGTTGGTCTAAGCCATATTGGTAGATGCAGATTACCTGATTGGGGTCCGCGTGATAGTCTCAATAAATTACTGGAGACACTTGCAGACATGGGTCAGGATCGGTCACAGTGGTGCAAGTGTATTCACTCTTTAACTTCATCTAAATTTTAAATCCTATTATTATTTTTTGCACCTTTTGCTTTACTCTCTCTTCTTGTATTCTGTTATTATGTTGCCTCTATTATCTTGTAGTATTGATGTGGTATAGCAACTTGAACCTATGGATGTATGGACCCGGTTCTACGTTGTTGATGATGATGACACTTTCCAACTGCGTCACAACCATATCAACCACGTTTTGCATCTTTGTCTAGTGCCCTAAGCTCAGCATTGCTTACGCGGTCGCTCCACAACATGTAAGCAATGTTTTGAAGATATATATGATTGAGAACTTACAGCCTCTATTGACTACTTTAAATGAAAAGACAATAGTTAACAATACCACGTCAGAAAGCTGTGATTAAATAGGACGACTACAAAATAACGACTAACCGATTGAATAAACTTGTTCTGGAGTTAAATTACGTCCAAATTCTTTGGGAAACTTGATTAAACAGTGATTTTCTGTGTCATAAACCTGTGAAAGAACAAGATCATTCATATGAATTCGTTACTATATAAAAACCAAAGCTTTATCAGTTAAGTCTTTGGTTCCGATACCTACTACTACACATACAAAAATGAAATAGATGTCTATTGCTTCCTGGTTTATAATGGCTCTTTAACCCAAGTCAATTCACGGCATCAAATTAAAATTTAACGATATTTACAACATTTAATTACAATCAACATGACGTAATTACCATCAGGAGGTGATTCTGGAGCTCCAATAAGACGTGATTTGTGGAGTTTAATAGCGTCAGTCATTTTACCCACTAATAATAATAGATGAAGCCGTGTGATATACAGTAAACTAACCGCATTTACGAATATCTACCATCGAGTGCTGACTCAGTGGTGTAAAGGTTAGGCAATCACTATGAAGCTTTGGTAGGATAGTAGGTGCGCACTTCTGAGAAATGGCAATACGAGAATAAAAAAGCTGTCCAGTGCTTACTGGTTTCTAATAGTCGTCTAAACAAAGTCAATTCGTGCTACGAAATCCAACAATCCCCACAGCACTCAAATTATATATATATATATATATATATATATATATATATATATATATATATATATATATATATGGACTACTTACTTGCATACCAGATAACACAAAACCCAATTTACGACGCCATGCATATTTAGACTGTTCACGAGCAATTTTATCTTCTGAAGAATCTGGGAAATAAGTGATTGTACCCATCTTGAAATCGCATACATTTGGCTGTTTGAAATTAGCCACCAGATCTGATAAACCCATGTAGAAAGCTGTTGTAAGGAAAATTCAGAAACTGAATAATAATAATAACGCAGACTAATGTATAATAGATACCATATAGTGCAAAAGCTTACTAATGAAGATGAGAACTGTCATCTCGGTAGTAGCAAGACGAAAATGGTGTTAATAAAACATTTAAATAATGAAGCATTTCTATGACATTTAGAAATAAGTTGAAAGCGTCTGTGTACTTCTCCGTGATTAGATATTTAGAACTATATTGGGGAGGAATTAGTTTGGATAATAGTGTCTAAAATACTAGCCTCTACAAGTACGAAAATGGCCGTCTGTAATTCATATGAGGGAGTTATCCCTTGGACTTTAATCTCAAGTTGTTACGACCAACCTTAACCCAGTTTCTTTTTCAGGTATCTTAAGGACCCACCCTCATACAGCATAAGGAACAAGGGACTGATCAGCCACCTTATGTCTCTAACAGTATTCGACATCTCCTTGACAATTTACCTAAAGTAAAATAACTCTATATGCAGTGAAATATAAAAATTGCAGTTTAAAATGAAACGAAAAAGTATTGAATATATACATTTGGTTCATTTGTTAAGTACAAGCTTATGCAATTGACTTTGTATAAAGTGAATTGACGCCACCTAACTGCACACATAGAATTGGGTTCAACAGGGTTAAAAAAAGTAAACAGTACTTCTAAAAATAAAATTATCACCTTTAGTTGTTGGACAGCGAAAAATTCCAAAATATATTGGAATAAATTGGCGAAGAAGTATGAGTGCTTCTGATGCATCCGGTGAAAAAACGCGCCTGTAAAACATCACCTCTCGCATGCCTCTTTGACAATCCTGTAATGATTTGTAAATAAGTGGCTTAGATTTATCTCGAAGTACTATAGAAATATAAAATATGATTTAAAAAAGTGTTGTCAGATAAATTAATGTTAAATTTGATAAATTTAAGTAGATTTCAAGTATAAAAATAAATTGCATTTCTAAAATTATGTGATACAGAGGTAGCTGCTATTGTAAACCTTAATCTAACTTAGTAATCAGGTTGAAACTCTTGGTTTTCAGTCCCAGATTACGTTAAAGCTAACAATACTATTTGGTTGAGCAAACATAATGGGCTAAGCATGGTTCGAGTCTTTGACTTGACAGTTGGGACCATCAGGCTACCGCTCTGTTTACTAGTATGGTTCATGCAATTCAAGTATCTGTATGTAATCAGTAAGTTTCCGAATCTTTATGCATAGTTTATCATAAATGAATTCTTCAATTTTTCCTGAAACAATTGATCGAAAGCTATTAAAAAACGTTATATCCTGTAGTATTTTGAGGATCGGTAATCACTTGAAATGACCCATGATGACTATATGATAAGATGAAAATTTTCTTTTATATATACGAATCAAATAATTGTCGCATTCATATAGAAAAAAATCAGTCATCTGCTCTAGTATTTGACTAATCAATCAGTCAATAAGTCTTAAGCAATGTACAGCATAGCAAGTGTGTAGAAATAAATTAATAAGATAAAAAAGGAAAAAATTGAAATAATCTAGTACCAATGATAACGACTCATGTCATTTTTCCCTCTCCCCTCCCACTTAAGTTTCTTAAAAATGGTCGGTAACTGAAAGGTAATTATTTGATATGAGACGATCTTATTGAAGTAAGATTATCGATTCACTCAATTTGATGACTGATCAGATTAACACTTAATTCAAACATCGTAAATTTGGTTATCACTGATTTTTTCAATGTTATCATACTCTGTATCTGATTAATTTTCGATATGTACGCAATTAGTTTTCGATATCCACTTACTTACGCTCGTTACCCTTCCCAGAGAAACGTAGGCCGCTCACCAGTATTTTCCCGATATCCTACTATTATAAAATTCATTTTATATTTATAATTATTAAGTTAACAATTAGAGAAAAAATCTTATATAAAAACACAGTATTTTGTAATAAATCACAATGTAAGAGATCATGGGTCAGGTTTTCTTTTTCTGTAGTCATAATAGTCAGAGCTGGATTAAAGGTTACCGGAGGCTCAGAGTTTAAATAAAATTATGACCGTTCACAGTTGGCTTGCAGTCTATAACATTCCTACCGTAATCTGTGCCATTTCAGTTTGTAAAAGGGACATATTATTTCGAAAGTCACTTTGTAAAAAACATAAAATATCAGATAGGATATACCAACAATAGTACTTCATAGTTTATAACTTGTGACACGATATTTGCTTGTCTGCATAACATGACTTACTTTCAAAATTACTTGAATTTTCTCGAGAATGACCAGCCACCTGAAAGGCATATGGTTCCGTACATGTAGGTAACGGGAGAACATCACCAAACCCCATTGATGGATTTTGCATACAAGTAACTGGTTTTGTAAAAGCGCTATAAAGGCATTTAGTATGGTATGATTTAACTAACAGAATTTGGAAAGATGTCTTGAAACAGTAATTTCATAAACATTTTTACTATTAGGAATACGGATAGTGTGTAACATAAGTTGTCAATCAGTCGTTTACAACGTAGAGCCTGACACATACATACGTTAGCTGAAGTTGGCTTGTCACAATAGTATAAAGAGGTCAAATTAATAAGATTAATACCAGAATGTAATTCAATAATAATAAAATAATAATATATGTGTAAAACTAGTAGTGTTATTCGAGATCTCGAAGAAGGGAAAAGGTGAATCCACCTGTTTCACTGTTACTAATTCTCAGCAAAGCCACTATTTATCTCCAATTACTAATCTTAATTATCCTACAATAACTCTAACCAGGTAGTCTGTACCTACAAACATGATTCAAACCAACAGTCAATGAATTCATTTAATGATAGCACACAGTGATTTGACCACCTTTAGTTTTATCCCATTCAACCACTACACCAGCCAACATTGTTCGACAAGGTAGGCAATTAGGCATTCTTAATAAATGTCCCAACCACAGCATAAGATGTAACCTTTTCTAACTCATTTTGAGACATCCCATAACTGTGACACCCTGCCGAAACAATATTAACCTGAGTTTATCTATTAATTTAAGTAAACTTGTTATAGTTAACGTTAAGGAAAAAATTAAAAGGTCGGTTAATAACAATATAGTGAAAGCCTTCAAAGACCTCCTGATACAGTAATTTATTAAATGTATGGAATATTTTCCAAACTTAAATTTTGACAACCAGCAGCAATAAAAGGAGTTGTTACAATGCATCAAAGCATTAAATGAAAAACGAAGATATCTTCGGATGTTTTAGATTTAGCACGAAAATGCTTTAAAAAGTACATATTTCTGAACATAATCAGTAACGTAACGAAGAACTAGGCAAATGTATGGAAAAACGTAACTTGCTACATAGCTTCAGCACAGAAATATTAAGTTAATAAAGTGAGTAGCAAAGTGACAAGGGGAACAGCAAAAGTAATAATGCTAGTACAGGAACTTGAAAAGAAAACGGTTAGAAATAGGGAATACGGTCTAAGATGGAATGAAACTGAACAAAATAATATTAAAACTAAGGATAAGTAAAAAATAGATACTTTTGAGCAACTGAGATAGATTTCAAGTCAAGTCCACTAACATCAGCCATTTACACAAATTTGAAATGATCTCACCCAAGTGATCTGAACAATCAACACAGCTAAAGACAAGTAACGGATTTCATGGACTAAAGCTGAGTGACAGCTTGATCGTCCGTAGTTTTCCTAACTCAATCCTATATCAGCCAGCACTGTAAGCCGAGGTAGGAGGAAACTAAGTATGAGTAGCACAAACAATGGATTATATACAAATTTTGATCAGAAGTCAACGGACAGTAAAAAAGTTCAAAAGCTGGGAACGTGTTAAATTTCTACGGAATTTTTCTTCCTGTTAGTTAGCAAACTCTAATTAATGGTGATATCTGCTTCTTAGACTAATCCATTTCAGATCAATCAAAAAACAAAATTGCAGAGAAATTTCCCAAACCATTACATAACTTTCACTACAGAAAAAACAATAATAAAACATAACCATGAAAACCAAGACTGAGCATAAATGCTATAACCCCATTATTAATCCAATTACGCTGGCATTTTTAAAAGCATCATTTTCATAATTACTTCCTTAAAAATGGAAAAAAAACATATTTGTGCTTAGATGACAACACTCACGATGTATTACCTAAAAAAGAATATCTGCCGTTTATTATATAGTGCCAAATAGTTCTATGTCGTACAAGAAACATATAAATTCAATTATTATGCGAAATTTAGTTTGCAAACGTAGTTACATTTCAGATAAATCGTAAATTCAAGTACTTCCATCCGGAATACGAAAGGTCAACATGTATTCATGTGCAAGTTTAGGAAATGTATCTCTTAACAATTAATACAATTGTGTCTTACCATGGCCAAACTTCCAACAGTTTGGCCATAATTGGACAAAACATCTGAGTAGCTTGACATTTCGAGTAGCCACGTTCTTGGTGATAAATCTTCATGCTTAGTTGATTAGAAAAAACAAATCAGCAAGTTCTATGAGTCTACGTTTAGGATTTATGCAAGACCTAACCAATGCATACTCGCTTTTAAACAATCGGGCTTTATCAACCAATTTTTCCTTTTTCAGAAATACGGCACTCCCTGTGTATGGTCTTATTGGTCCTAACAGTCTGAAATCCTGAATTCCGCAACATTTTATAATCGCACCCTGATGAATATGAACATTTTCGTTTCTGGTCATTAGCCACAAAATCGAATGTCATACTATGTTACCATACATTTTGATATTGGATGTTTATTTGTTGTAAAATTCGTTTATGCAACCATTTAGCCTTGCTATGATTTGATATATTTTTATGATCTTGTCTGTAAAAATGGCTTGCTACTGATATCAGAAGATAAATTAATATTATATTTTTCATACGAATGTATTAAGGCCTATTGTATTAAAATATAACAGTACGACTCGTGGGATACTGAAGCCTACAACGCCTATAGTCCCTATCCCCATCTTGACTGGTTATAAGCTTTATTTAGCAGTAACTACTTTCGTAAAATAAATGGTTATGTAGATATTGATGCTGGTTACGCTGGATTAAGTGAACAATAATTTTTGAACACACTCGGTCACGCATTGCTAACAAGTAACAGTACGACACTGAAAGGAAAGCAATTTCTCCTATGGTCAGCTAGTATATATATGTTATAGATTCGTTACAGTTCATGGTCTCATCATATATCGCTTCTTTATTCACAACGGTCTTCCTTGTTTGTAACGTTTTTAGAGATCACTTGTTAGATGCGCTGTCGAATAAGTTGTTTTTTATAGGTCTGATTGGTAGCGATAGTAAGCCTTCAGAATACTAGCTATTCCAGAGGCTGAGCCAACAACAACAGCTCTTGTAATTGTAAGTGTTACTTATCCAGCCAACCAAAATACCTGATAATACAACGTTTGCTACAGCAATACAAGTTTATTGACCTTGATAAGACATAATTAAGTTCGAAACAATAAGTTAATGAATAATATTCTGTACTTCTGAAGGAGCTGTAAGTGGTTCGATATGAGTAATTTTTCTATCAGTACCCGTGACAGCGCTACTCTAGGATATAACCATCGTAATGTCCTGCAGTGTAGCATAAGGGGTATATATGACTTTACTTAGGCTAGGGCACAACACAGACCACTTAGATCCATAACTTTCTGAAGAAGTTGTTCCTTCAATCAATCCGTGGAGCACTTCGATTAACTTTAACCTATATGATATTAACGAGTGACCAGCCTCTTGCTAACTAATACGCTGACACCGAGATGCCGACCCTAATATCATCCACTAATTTAGCTCAAGTATTGTGAAGTTTGAGCCCCCTATTATAACAGGAATACCGAGGCGTGTGGATCCGCATAAGTCTGCTGGTTTATATGAAATCCATTCCGAAGTTCTTAGGGAAATTGTGAATCCACTTGTTTTCCCATTGCTATCCTCTCCAACTTCTCTCCAAGGTGCAGGAAAGACTTCCTTCTGTTGAACAATAGGGATATTTTTAAAGCTGTAAATTTCATCCTAAAACAAATGATTGAATAGTCTCTCACTATGTAAGTTTTGGTGGACCCGACTGGCTGATGGCTCTCAACCAAGAAGAACTAACAGATTACGATGCAATTAAGAGTGGAAAAGATCCAGTAGTAGTTAGACAGCACAGATGTAGCGATCTGGCTTATGACCACTAACGACTAACCATATCTTTATCTCCACAAATCATTATTTGCATTCAATATATCAGTATGTGTGACTTCGAATCGACAGCAACCACTCTGAATATGCCCTACGCACAACTTTGTGGTAGGCAGTATATACTTCACTTTTTCTGTATACACAATCGGTGAATCAAGTATTACTATTTCTACCTCAGAAAAAGACCTGGTAGTAACTCCCTGCGATACCTTACAGGTGCCTTCCGATTGGCGCTCTGCAGCCAATAGAACCTACTCAGCCTTGGGATTCCTATCTAAATTTCTAGGTAGTTCGACTTCTGAAATTTTTATCAACGTTCTGAGTAAATAGCCTGAACCTCAACTTGAAAAAATGAGTTGCCTCTTCTTGTGTACAAAGTTACTTCATATATTTAACAAATAGCTCTTATTTAGAGTTTTGGAAAAATGGTGTTTCTTTCTCTCATACCAGACAGACTGTAATACTTTAAGACGAATTTAGAGAACAGAATCTGTCAGCAAATTCATGTCTTAATCTTATAAGGAACGCCTGTTAACACTAAACATGCATTCCTTAGAATACAAATGGCTTAGTGGGAGGCCTCAAAATAGTTTGTAATGTCCAAAACACTCCCGTATGAATGGTTTGCTTCTGATATTAGGATATAAATTATCATCATAAATCAAAGACAATATAAAGTAGCGTGTTGATCAACCTACATTAACTTTATTATACAAAATATCAGTTAGTCAGTGACCTTTTTCAAAACTTAAGCAGGTATTTTATCTTTATAAAGGTACAACTGATGCAAGTAACTAGTAGTTATAGGACGAAGGGCCTAGAGTAAGCCGTAGGGAGCGCATTTAACTTCCGTGAAACCACAAGGCATCATTGATTTTTGATAAGTACCCAACACAATATCACTTTAGTTCCTTATCGTTTTCTACAACAAGCTCTGAAATGAATTACCTGAAAACATTCATATTAATAATTCTATCCTAAGATTCAAACGATTGATCACTCCATATCTAAAATCTAAAGACTTGTACCAAATCTTCAGGCGACTTACCACTTAACCTTGGACCAATCAGCAATGGATTATTCAGGTTCTAAAATTGTAAACGCTATAATCATGTACGTAGTAGTAGAAGAGTCTAGTTTTAAACTAATTATTTCACTACTACTAATTGATTTTTTTTATTTTATAAATTCTTCTATATTACCTTCTCTCCGAGCCTAAGGACTGCTTTTTTTTAGGCAATTGGTCTCTTTTAAGCAACTTATCTTTAACGTTGGTTAGCAACATAATTGATTCGTCTATAACTCACTGCTTAAAATCAACGCACACAGATTAGCTTGCTTACTAAATTTCAAATACTCTTCACCTTATCCCCTATCTGGATAGTCTATATGGTCCATTCTATTTTTTCACAGCTATCTTCTGAAATCATAGTGCCATAGACAAAAACCACGCGACTGTTTCTCTGAAGTGCATTATAGTACAAAATATACCTTTGGTGCCCTAGTACTTTAAACTGTAGTATCTTTGGCTCTGCGTTTAATTATTATCTTCATATGCAGTTAATTCTCTGACAGTGACTATATATCAAAACACTTTTAAAAGCCACATCATTGTAATAATGCCTGTAAACTGGTATGCTGTGATGTACGAAATGCCACATGAGAAAAAAGTTATTATTATTATTAAGTACAAATAAGTACAACTTGATCATCTAATAAGAACCAGGGAAAAATCATGTGCACACGAGAATGTTTTGTACAAAAATGCGAGGTTAGCAGAGAGACGTGTGATTGGGTTTTGTAACTTTGTACAAGCAAAACATCTAAGGAAGCTCCTATAATATTTTACACGATGACTGTAAGAATATATATTCATTACTTAACAAAATATCAGATCGTCGAAAAAACATTCCCAATCACTAGGCGATTAGTCATATTAATGATTAAAATATTGTTCATTTTTGGTACCTAGATGCTGACATAAACGTAGATAAATATTCCATGGATCGCACTAACCGAGATACTTAAAGGAAGGGAGATGTGTAATATATATTCACTAGCCTCGCCATTGTGACGAAAGTAGAAGAACTTGCACCAAGCACAACTCTTGATGTGTTTTACCTCATGATACGTGGCACTAACTACAGAATACTTGTACGTTGTGTGAACAGAGCATTATGCTCCACATCAGAAATAGATACAGCAATATGTAGTCTGTTTGCGTGAGCCTGAAATTTAGGCGCTAATTATGCAGTGATCGCCAGTGATCTTGATCTTCTACATATTGACTGAAAACAAGTAGCGTCAAAAAAGAACACAAAATAATAGTACCATAGATTTGTACAGATGAAAGCAGTACGCCACACTACCTACACACGGTAAAAATTCTGAATCTGATATATGTTATGGTATCATACCCATCAAAAAGTCATCAGAGAATGGTTTTCTAATGACTGCAGATCGGTTTTCTGTTACTTACCTATCATCTCCACCCCGAAGAAAACAATAGGCAGACAGTACCGACTAGGCACAGAAACAGAATGCTTTTAAAACGTAGACTGACAGCTTATGGTACGACATATAAAATGCTCTAAAGGAAGAGGCCGCCTTATCACTGACTCTCTTCAAAATTCATTAGCTATTTTCTATTCCACCATGCTTAAAAAAAAGGCCTGAAGGACAATTTAGGACGCCATCTAAAAGATATGTCTCATTTTTTCCACGTAACTACAGCGTCAAACTCAGAAAACCTTCAAGTCGCTGTTTCGCCTTTTATGATTTTTCACCTCAACACGGAAAAACCTAGGATCTGTTAAAATGTCAACTTTTAGTGGAATGGAGGGAAGGAAAGAGTTCTTGAATGTCGTTAATCAGGAAGGGTTGTAATTTGATTACAATATTCCAATCACACAGTACATCGTTATCTATTGACTAACATCGACAAAGAATGAAAAGAATCGAATGTATATTAAAGATCAGAACGAAAAGTAGACGGAGAATTTATTAATGTAACAACTATTGAACGTGAGCTCGAGAGTTGTTACAGGTGAAATCAATGTGTTCAATATAAATGCAACAATTAAACAATGTCTAAGGTTCCGACAATAGTTCTATGCTTAAACACAGAAAATTTCAATTTGATATTTGTTACTGTCAAATAGAAACAAATCATGCAAACATTGACACTATAACATGATCGGAATGAATAAAACTAAGAGCTCAATGAGCTTAGAAGTTAGTACTAAGACAAATAATCTGACAGCACTATTAAGATAAAGTGTATGCATCGAAAAAAAGATATTCGATTTTTGATGTAGAAAGTAGGGATCCCAGAGCAACATGCGTAATTTTTGATAACCTGAAGCCTGCCATCTAGTTATTGGAGTTGAGAATGCTATTGTAACTCTCTTACTGACAATTTTTTTTATAACGATTCTCGCCGAACGCCTGAATAATCTTTATCTTAGGACAACTACATTTTTCCGAGAGTTAATAATATGTAAATTTTGTAGCACTCATGTAGGAGTTACTCGTTAGGCGTCAAAACATAATCTCTTACGTCACCGGTAAGTGGGTAAAAAGGTCTACGATATAATATTTACGTTGCTTCACATAGGAAAATTTTAATTTTAAAAAACCCAAGATAAGACGTAAATTTCTGAACTTAATACTTGATTTAAAATT
Organism: Schistosoma japonicum; assembly: GCA_025215515.1. Classification (NCBI taxonomy): domain Eukaryota; kingdom Metazoa; phylum Platyhelminthes; class Trematoda; order Strigeidida; family Schistosomatidae; genus Schistosoma; species Schistosoma japonicum. Next base: position 14,471,499 of record CM046065.1, on the reverse strand, counting down.
ATTATGAGCCTTTCTCGAAAGCAAGATTAGGTAAAAGGTTGAAATTTTCACTGGATGTCAATGTATTATGAAAATTTTAGCCAGAGAACTTTAGGTGCTTTCGTAACTCGTAGTGGTTACTTATCAAATTGATGGCTCTATTGAAATGAATAACGTCTTGTGATTTATAAAATTCAGTGTCAGAATGAACGCAAAGAATAACAAGAAAAAAACCACTTCTATATGCAAAGCCCCTGTTTCAAAGAACGTAAAAAATTAAGTATATATCTACCACGACCTCCGGTACACTAAATGCAAATTGTCCGAACAAACAAACCCGACAAACTCATAAAAAAAGAGTTACTGGTCTTTTTTTACCCTGATAAAAGACCCGTCAAATGTCTTAAAGGAAAATGTGATAGTTTTAAAGTACAATGTATGCTCAAATGTCAAATATTTGAGGACAGAGTACATTGCTCAAAAATTTGCAAGTAAATAAATAAACATATACTTGTTAAATAGGCTAGGTTATTATCAAAAAAAATTCAGATAGAAGAAAGATGAATCAATCATAAGAAAATATTTAAATGACGAATGAGAAAGAAATATCCAAAAAACACAGACGAAAATAACCAAGAATAAATGAGATTCAAAAATAAAGACAAAAAAGTGATCAAAATAAATAGAAAAGTAAATATCTTCAGGAAAAATTGTCGCAGAAAAATATGAAAGAAAAAAATCATAATCAAAAAAATCAATGAGGCGACGGTTACGATGATCATTCAACACAAAATATACTACACTACATCAACTAGGAACGCATTTCCTGTCCCACTTCACACACAAACTACCACCGTTCTGCTAAATAACTAATCATCTTACACGCCTACCTATCACAAAACACTAATTGTCTCAATTGATTCTATTCACACAATCAACTATGGCTGACCAAGCGACACTATGCACATGTACACCAGTCACCGGCGCGCGCTCACTCACTCACTCAATCACCAACCTTAGTTTAGTCACACTTTCATCTAACAAGTCTGAGGGTCACTTCATATATATCATCAAAATCAAATCAATTTTATCAATGTACAAATATTCACCTCACCTTCGCATATGTCGAAATCCAGCACCCCGTTATTTACACTAATATATCCACGCTTACTGCATACATATTCACTGGTGTCACTATTTCACTAGATGTAAACACACAAATTGCCACAACACAACAGTAACTGGTCATCAATCCCAACCATACTAATTTATGCCAACAACACAATATGAATAAGTATTTCTCGTACGTGCTTAAACCATCAAGGTGTACTAGGCAACGCACGATGCAATTTCGCATTTCACCCTTGAGAATAAAGCATATACAAAGCGCTCTATCTTTACACTGAAATGCTCATTTTACAATCATTACAAACAAATAACTAACCCACCTACCTATAGTCAAATCATTCCAGTACACTCACTCATTCGCTAAATTCAACACATAATCCATGCAATGCACACCTCATAACATTCAAAACATCACCCCACACATATTATTAGTCGTAAGCATCAACACAACACATTCAATAATAAATTGTTCTAATTCATAACGGGAGCAATACATACACGTGTACATATTTACAAATTTCGCATGGATCCTGTTGTCTGCTCCAATCGCATGAGAAGCAGCGAGTACATCACATGCACCATTCAATATCGGATGCGTCTCAAAGCAAATCTAATCAGATCTGCAAGCGACCACATCCAACCAAAACACAACAACTATCACATAGCTACACACACACACACACCCGACCAAACCACCTCCAATCAGACAATCATTGCCTCATCTTCAATAACCAATACTATTTCATAACAAATTTAAAACAACTCAAATCAACATAACACCAAATACACCCACAAATATGCATACGACGATAAGCTTGTGGCTAATGTGAAATACTACAGCACCGTGTACGTGTACAGTAGTTGGTGAATTAGCCCTCTCAATTTAGGATACCTTAAGCATACTTGGTGCGAAACATCACCAAATACAACTCGGCATCCACTCTACACCAAATCTCCTTCTCTCTCACTCACAAAGCACACTAAATACTCAATCAGAATCAACACAACAACAATCAATACACTCACCCATTCACGTACTGCTCAGTTGTTTGTTGGAGCAAGTTAGTGCAATTAAGCTAAATGCTAGTCAACATCAACAACATAGACACGCATGTTAGTCATCACACTGCTTCACGTTTCTACTATCAATACATTCAATCAGTAATCTAAAACAACTCTCTCATTACACTCTCTAGCAAAATGAACTTCATCCATCATTTTCATTATTTTCTTTACTGGTTGTCTCTGAATAACAGTAATTTTGTCTGGTATGTTGTTTTTTGGGATTTTTACTGGCAGCTATTTTTTATGGACTTTATCTTTGTTATATTTTGATACTAGTTTAGCCGTGTTTCTTAATTTCATAATTGTTTGTTACTATTTTTCTTTCTAATATGGCTAGTTTTTGTTGCTCCGTTTGTGGATACTATTTCATATACCACTTATATTTTATAAGGTTAGTAGGTAGGCCAATATTTCTTACATAACAAGTATGTGATAAAAAAAATCCAGTCTTTACCAAGCATGTATTTTAGTACTTTTTTTATACAGCTATTCCTGCTAGACGTGCTTGTGCTTGTTTCCATTGTTCCAGGGGACCATGAGTGGGGATATATTTCGCACCAACACCATCTGAAACTAGTTGTCCTTTATCTCGCATTTCATGGAAATTAGCTCTTGGCCATTTTGTAAAGCCCCAGTTGCGTGACACAGCAATCTGTAAACGCACGTACAGGCACAGTGAGGGTGGAATTACACATTAATTTTCATATTCTTTAATCTACAAAGACAACTTATCGTTGCATGTGGCTTTAAATTGTTTTAAGTTACACATGTGCGTTTAACGATTGCCAGTTAAAAAGAATAACTACTTAGAAGCTTCGCTGGCATGATATAAGCCTGGAAGAACGAAACGCCTTGTATGAAAATATAGACGAGAATGTCATCAAACGCTGATTAAGTGGCGTTAGCAATATAATTGGCTGCCATATAAGTATCTACTAAACTTTTACGCTTTGACTAGTCACAGCAGTATTGATTTTAAATTAAGAGGAACTTAGATAAGCTATTACATCTTAAACCTTCAGCATAGTGCTTAGTTTTGACAGTAATATACATAATAGCAGATAACAGGATTTATCACCTGTCACAGTCGAGGTAGATATTAGACTGTGATAATGTGCCTCCAAATTAGAAATATACGACTAGAATGTATAATGAATTATACAATTTATATTCTAGGAAGGACCACTTCCCGGGATGCATAATTCAGACCATAAATCTGATTACATATAGAATACTGTAGACTGAGTAACAAATGCCAGCATTGCATTACTACACTTTGAATGATAGATGCTCATTACACTACAGGTAGAAAAAATATCTAAAGTATGTTAACTATTCAAGGACGAATGATTTTTAGTGAGATATTTCCATTATGTCTAATAAAACTGGCTTTTAAAGGGTATCTAAAACAACGAGTACTGTTAGTGGAAATACGTAACTTCACAAATACTCAGTGCATTTAGAAATCGATTCCAAACAAAACACGATAAAAAGATGGACTTGTATCAAAATGGCCATAGTTCACATGAGTGAACTTTGATTATTTGATTTACTGTAGCACATTAAAGCAAACCGATGACAGTATCATCGACTCTTGATATGTGCACCATAACAAAAACCATATTATGTAATGATCAATGATATAACCCCACTAGAGACAACTGGCTTTGCTGAATATAACGCTGTCCGTAAATCATATTTACAGTTTGCAAGGTAAAACCAACCCAAGCTGACGTTTAGATACTTAGCCTTAGAAGTCATTTTAGGTCCCTTCACAGTTACATTCTAATTGATGTCAATGATACTATATTGAGTGCCTTACAGTAGATGCGAATCACATATGCACTTACCTTTTGTCGACCTGGGAATTTCATCTTCGCACGCCTGAGGGCTTCGATAACCTGCGTTTGATGTTGATCACGAGCACGAACTGACATTATAACTTGTCCGATGTCGACTCGTGCAACAGTCCCCTGAGGTTTACCAAATGCACCCCTCATACCTGTTTGCAAGCTACACAAGAATCTTTAAAATAAAAAGTAAATACCGATCAGCCCCGGCACACGAAAGCATTTTATTGATACGGATCACATGGAACGGATGAACGCGTATCCGACCGTGGAATGAGTCTTTCCCACAGTGCTTCAGCAGATATTTGTTTGCACAAATACGAGCAGCTTCCAGTGCTTCGCTGGATAACTGTTCATATTCATCAGATATCATATGCACACATAGAGGAAATTCCTCAACGTCTGCCTTTTTCTTACCGAGGTCAAATATTCGGATCTTAGGATCTGGGACACCACGACAAAACCTCGACTTCGGATAAGGTTTATTTTTGCAATATCGATAACTAGAAACATGACCTCTTATCTCAAAAACCACCTACCACCTGGCTGGTCTGCGTCCCATCTCGACAACCACGACTTAAGTCACGCAGATGCCAACCTAAACAAGGTTTAATGTTCAACTGCTCAATTCTCCAATATCCAATATCCTACTGATAACCAGGTATAAACCGGTCAATTTCTTTACACTATCTCCTTGATGTTTTAGATTCATTTTCAGATCTTCACTGTCGTCCAGTGACAGTGATCCAGCTACACAATAGCATTAGTCATAGTAAGTTGAACCTAAACTAAGTTAATATAACGTTACCTGTCCAATATCCAATATCTTTACAGGCTAGCTTTGTATAGACCGCTTGGCTTCTTGCTTTCTCGTTTTGACGTTTCAGGCAGTGGATTTCAGGTTAGTTCGGCTGAAAAAGCACGAGGTCTTCTGCTTACAAGCCGGTGATAGTCCAGTGTTTTACTAGTAGCAGTATTCTTTATTTCTTTATTTTTTCTGTGATATTATTTTGGACCCCTCATATTTGCTGGCGTTAATGAAATTCCTATATCCTGAGGCAGGTCTCTTGATCGATAAGTGGTAGCGCATGTATATACACAGCTGAGAGTGAAAGGAAGATAGTAATTAAGTAGAGATTGATGTATGGGTGTTGGCATAGAAAGGCTAGTACACTCTTTTCCTATTCCACGTAGCAGGTAGCAGTCCCTGTTGTGTGAGGTTGGGGTCTAACCTCTGTCCAAGGTTCTACGTTGATGAGGTTGTCTTGATGGGGGCTGGTAATACATCCCAAATCAAGCACACTTTCCTTTGTACGGAAACGCGTCCGCACTTATGGGATCGTCGTTTGATGAGCACTTTCCCAAGGATTACCTTTGCAATTCATTATGGCTTTGTTGATAGGAAACCTACTTATTGAGAAACTCTGAATTGTGGAATATCTTATGGGTCCAAATAAGGCCTTTTACTACTATCCTGAAACTAAGAGAAAGAGGCCTAAGATTCGAAGATCTCCATATGTCATGTGTCCCTGGCCAATTAACCACTTGATAGCTTGGCGCTGAACTTTCTTCGTGAAGTCGGGATTCTTTCTTCTAACTAGTAAAACTACGACATTTTAAGGCTGCAGGTCAGTTTGAAACAATGTTAGAAATATTTTTGGAGTCAGTACGGCAAGTTGTATCTGCATAAAAAGCATGGAAGTGTTCTCTTGACCTTACTGTTCGTGTGGTCGCCCTGTGTATCCAAAATGTTTGTGGATGTTAGGTTTAAGTTGATATCTTTTAATGAGTTTGGAAATGAGTAGCCACACAGCGTACATGTCTCTTAGTGCCTGTTTTCATGGTAAATAATCATCACAGGATATTTCGTTTAATTGAATTTGATATCATGCTCCGCGGTCCAAGTGAATAGCAAGTTAGAGAACTTGACATTTCTATTCACATTGTATGGCTTTCTACATTTTGACATAGTCTGTGTACATGAAGAACGAGAAAACAAACTTGGTTGGGAGATCGTTTATAAAAATAAGGGGTAAAAATGGTCAATGTACTGTACCTTGTACCCCTCGTGTATGGGTATCCAGTTGCTTCAGACTCCGTTAACCTTGATACGAAATACTTAGTGTTCGAGGCAGTTTCTGGTCTAAGAAAGTAATGGATCCGTGAACCTCATACTTACTAGTTCAATGAATATCGTGGGTGACACTGCTTGAAGGTCTTCGCAAAGCCTCAGATTACAGTGTGTACTAGGACTCATTGTTCCCTGCAGGTTGTTCAATTGTTCCAGGCTATAAGATGTTTAAGGTCCATGGCTTAGCCTAATAAGGTTGTGTTGGCAGTTGTTCAAGCTTTTTATGACCCAGGGTAACCAATTCTACTAGGCACATTAAGTCTTTTCTGTAGTCTCCTTTAAATTTCAGTGAAAAAATAGACCTCTTCTACCCTACTAAGAGTCTGCAATTTTCTAGCGAATGCTCAAGCAGAATACACGCTGGACGGCAGCTAACTGCTGAGTATTGTTTCTTGGAATTGGACGAATACTGTCGCAACCCAATAACTTCCTATATTTCAAGTACTTCAGTCTTTGGAAGAACAACACCGAGGTCGACGTGATTACCGTCATACCTACGGGTGGTATCGCTGTAGATGCACTGTGCCCGTTCGAATGAATTCGGTTGAGCTACTATGCAAAATGAAAACCATGAGTGTCCGTGTAATATATTTACTACCATAGATATTTGGTTCAGGCTATATCAAACTGCTATTTAATTTCCGCCTAATCATCTTGACAGGCTCTACCATTTTCCCCAATTGTAAGCCATTTTCAAGTACATCTTTTATTCACTGTATATTTTCGTTTGATCTTTAATGTTGCCGTAATGTTAAACGTTTCAGTGTGCAAGTATCTTTTATTCACCTGACGTTTATAACATGATGATGGTATTTTCTGTGGCTGAGTAAAGTGTATTTCGCCGTTTTTTGATATGAAACTAATGTCAGCTCGAGCATTTTATCATTTTAACATGTTTTCACTCATAAATGCTAGGATGTTCATTTGGAGTGATTTTGAGGAAGAGGTTAAGCTTTTGCATTTCTAAGCGTCCACCACGTAGCTAATATTAATGTTACAGCTGACTCAAAGTTTCTAGATATCCACCTCAACGGCTTGCTGCCTGTGGATTCTGTAAACGACATAGGGAAATGGGTGTACTTAGTTTTTATCTACAGGATCATAGGGGGGCGTCACCGTTCACAAGTTAGTCAAGTCCTCGAAGGCCATTAATAATTGATTCTGGGTAAGATATTTAGAAAACTGTGAAGAGGTGACATTTTACAACATTAAACAAAGTTAATCAAGTCATAGATTCACTGCAAAAGGTTAGTTGCGTTTAGTTATCGCCTGTATAATACTGTGCGTAGTTGACTCGTGACAAAGCAAGGTGGATAAAGAAAGGTCGAAATCGCATTGCTATTATGTTGTTTACGTTTGCTTCTTCGACCACAAGACGAAAGGCTTTGGGCATCATCAAAGGGTAAAAGGGTAACTTAGTGTTATTATTGCTGTTATTATTTTTCAGATTCAAGCTCATTGGTTACCAAGCTGTTTGAGTTCTGTATAAGTATAATCGATTTGTAAATGCTGTTTAGGAAATACAGGCTTTCCATGTAACTAGGTTGAGTTTGTGACTGTCTGGATACAGAGGCCTAGTGGTGAACATGGTGGCGTTTGATGCGAATTTGACTAAGTTCCGAATCCTAGCGTGAACATTATCATTGGGATATAGGTATATCCAGCTGATGAGTCCCAAACGGGGAGAAACGTGTGTCCTGGATTTCGTTTGCCAGTCACAATCCAATTTAAAATATTTTTTTATAATGCTTGTACAATTTGTCATTCATACTTTGGAATAATATCTAAGTGGTAATATCGTTCCTAACAAAATGAAGTTGAAATCAGAAGGCTTCTTATATCCACCATTTATATACGATCTAATACAAACCAAAGCTAATCAATTAAACTCGTAGATAGTTATAAACTGACAAGTCCCAATGAGCTTAGGAGATTCGTGAGTGGAATGAAGTGCCGTCAAACACTACTGCCGTAGAACTGAGGCTCCCAGATTTGGTGCATTTCTGATTCTTGTTACTTAGGCCCATGCAAAATACTGCCCATATTAAATAATGTAGTGAAAAGTGGTGGTGCGAATCACAATAGAATGCGTATTTCCATTTCCTATGAAAATGGAAGTGATTTAACAATCTGGATGATGTCTAGTTTTTAAACTAATTCACTTCGAAAAACAATTACTCTCTGCAGAAGATCGTGATTTCTGTTGAAAATATCAAGAACAAGTATCTTTTATTGAGTATAAATGTTTCATGGACTAACTAACTATTAATAATACTCTTGGGAGCTTCCTACAAATTTAGTAGGGGGATGGCTGCAAAACCTCTTAAAGACCTGGGGCAACGTTCCATGAACATGCTATTCATGATCTAGCCAACTCTGTAAAACATGTTAATAGACTTATTACCGGAGGTCGAATTTTAACTAACTAAAGCTCATCCTAAGCTTAACCGAAACGGTTTGTCACCAAAGTCGCAGAATGATATGCCAACTGTAGCACAGCATGATTATAAGTTCATAGTTTAAAAAAATGGTTCCTAATACATTGCACTACCTCCGCAACAAGTGAATGGAAAGTATAGGATGGGTGAGAACACTAAACTTAGTTCACATGGAAACGTTGGATATAATCGAAGCCATATACTTCTATCCAGAAAGTTTTATAACTACCTTAATGTCACTGTATTAAATGTTATGAATATTATAACGTTTGTTCAGATTAGCTGTACTTGTCAAATTGGACTTATGTCCATTAACCAGATCCCTTAAGGTGGGACATTTTATTACCACTAACCTTTAAATAATTATGCACGATCCGGTCACCCAAAACAGTTACATCCAGATTATCCACTTGCCCCTTGAGCCAGTGGAAATAACTCACTCGTCGTATTATACGTATACTTTTATGACTACAAATATCAAAAGCTTGTCTGACTGCAACAAAGTCGGTTAAAACAGAATTATTAACAGAATACAAGGCGCTTTTAGCAGTACTTCACCTGAATCTATCACGCAAAAGAATTAATAAAATTCACTATATCTGTTACAACGAGCAGGACTATGTAAAGCCATTACAGCAGACGACTTACAACACCAACACACAGACAAAATCAATAGCACTGATTTTATGAAATATAGATGATCATCATTGATCCGACCTAAATTATCGGAATCACAAGTGATGAATTTGAATCTGATAAGTTTAATTTATCGCCTTATGAAATGGACGCTTGTGAATTTCAAGTACCTGCAAGCCTACAGTCAATTTCTTTCACGACGTGTACCGACTTTCACGTTGATTTTTCATTGAGTGTATTTGACTAATGTAGTACAAAGTAGTAGATATTTTAGAAGCAATACTTCAGAGAAACTGAAGCAAACTTTGAAGGCTGCGACTTTTTTCGCGCGGTCCATCATTTTTATATTTAGTTAAATGCTGCTCATATCTCACTTTATAACACGACCACCATCCTTTACATGCAACTACATCGTGTGTTTGATACTCAACTAAAACAAAGTAGTGCTATGCGCTCGAAACCTAATAAGAGTTCACTAAAACATAGTGATATGTTCTCTGTTAGTATCTCCCTTCCTGATTCTGTAGCGACTTAACAGCTATCGCTACTTGTTAGGGCTGTGAGCATCATGATGAACTTAAGCAACAACATATATTGTATGGCTAAACTAGATAAAGTGAAGTTTACTCCTAGCAGAATTAACAGTATTTTGTCGAGCACCGAACCTATATCCTACCTACCACTTATACAGGATGATTTAGACGTTGAAAAAACTTAAGCAGGTTAAAATCTTTATTAAGTTTATAGCTGATGAAGTTGCGAATAGGCAAAAATCACACCACAAAACAATTGTTTATAATATACCTAATAAATTTTCTTTATGTAGAGCAAGGATGGCCTTTGTAAAAGCCTGTATTATGCTACATGTCGCGTACAAAGCTCCCAAATCTGCCTCCTCGTTATCTCGTCATACTCGCTTCAAGAATGCTCCTTTTCTACTTTAATTTAGTTCACATCACCGTACCAAGTGACGAAGTATCCGCTGTCAATCTTTTAATGACTAATTCCACAACGCTATACCACTATACTTCTTTTTTTCCGGTCTAAATATTGTTCTCTATGATTCTTTACTAACTCAGCCAACTCATGACCTACCTAGTTTCATTATTCCAACATAGTTCTCTTTTACTCTATTTAGCTCTTGTCCCTTCTATAATGAGATCATTCACCTTAGATACTTGGTTAATCAATGTTGTGCCTCAGTAACCAAAAACTGGCGTGCTCTTGATATTTCTGACCTTACACTCAGAAATGATGATTGCGTCATATATCATAAAGATCGGAATTCAGGTAAAGCTTGAGGATATATAGTATATGTTCAGTCTGATTTTCCATCGTCGCTTATCTTCGCAAAATGTATTAAACTTTTAGATGACATTGCATTCTCCAGCATTGTCAACTGTGGCCATCACCAGTTCTTCATGGGTTGTATATACAGGCCGCCTAATCTCACACGTTTACCCAACATATAGGTAATTTATATGCATCATTATCATCGATACCTGTAACCAACTTAATCGAGGGAAATTTTAATATGCTTTCCGTTACTTGGAACCCTTCACATAGGTTTTCATACCTTGATAAATTATTTGAAATACTTGTAAGTAATGCATCAATAATGTAGTACGTAAAGCCGCACAGAAATTTAGTCTATTAGGCTAAATCTTCTTACATATTCCCCCCCTCGACTTTACAAAGAATACTAGTCTTGAATTTCCTAGCAGAGATTACGAAGTTGTCATTTTTCAGTTAGTTGATAATGAATGTTCATGTACTTTGAGTGGAACAAACTATCATCCCGATTTTCGGAGAAACTATACTCATACTAACTTGTCTCCTACAGAGAAGCTATTACATGATTTGAATTAGGACACATATATTTACTCCTGTGATGTTAAAAACTCACTAGATACTTTTCGCCATAATGTAAATTTATATCTTGACCGTATTACATCTCTAATGAATGATTAAACCACATATCTCTAATAGTGATTGCATTCCTGTTGGATTTAAAAACAAATTAAGAAACTTTCTGATATTTTGGTACATAAAGAAGATTGGTTATATTAGAGAACTGCTTTTCGGTAATTTATTTTATTTATTTTGGTTGTACGCACAGTGAAGATTTTATTCCTATTGTTATAACGTTCCTCCCTACCTTATCTTATCATCTGTTAATACATCGTTTTTCACGTACAGACTATGGCTAACCAACTGTTTATACATTATTCCAAGTCATAGTCACCGTAACTCTAATTTTGTATCAATCCTAATTTTCTAGTTAATTGACTGGGTAGTCAGGTTTTATGTATATATAAAGGATTGTTTGAAATATGATTTGGTTCTGTCTGATTGCCCATCACTCTAACGTTTTTACTATCTCTGCTCGGGATGAAGTGAGCATTGAGCAGACGTTCAAGGACAAGCAAGGCATACTCATTGGTGTTGTTATTGCGATCTCGTGTGCACAAGGTAGCATCAATTGGCTTGTCACACAATTCAGTCTTAACAACTTTTTACGTCATAACAGTTACGAAAGTGATTATTCAGTCAACATAAATTTTCTGTAATTTTTAGTATCCATTCGGTTTTTATGAATTAAACACAAGCCACAGGAATACGAGAAAGTTAGAAGACGAAAAGTTGCGTCTGAACTTACCTGATGAGATAGTCTATTTAGCAGCCACCTTCAAAAACAACTTTTGTGTTCAGTCCAGTCTTCCTACTTTCTTGAATGTCAGAGATAAAATAACTAGTAACCCTATAGAGATATGTGAAGCGTTTAGTGAATGCTTTGTGCATTCTTTTACCAGAAACAGTCTATATACAGGAACGATCAATAATTTCAACCAGCATAAATTAACTTAGATGGAACTCACAATTAGTAACTTTAGAGACACTATAAGATTACTAAAGTCTTTATTTAGTAGTAGGGAGGATGGAATACCGGTTAATTTGATTAAATATGGTAACTCTGTTTTCCTGACACTGCTTACCGAAATATTTAATCACACTTTGCATGAAACTTTTCATAGATCATGGAAAAAATCACATATATAATTCCAGAATTTAAGAAAAGCTCTAGGGCTTAGTGTCGAAAACTATCATCCGATAATTGCTTTTCTGTTTTATCTAGAACGATGGAGAAAGTTACCTAGTTAAGTATAAGATAGTTATATCTTCCTAGCACGATTTGATGTTTGAAAAATCCTGTACAACTTGCCACCTAGAATACTTTGCTTGTATAATAAGCAATTAAGATAAAGAAAGACTAATTGTTACCTTATACTTCGACTTCACTAAGGCCTCTGACAAAGTACATCATTTGTCTCCCTTATATAAATCGAAAACCTTCGGGATACTGATTAAATTGCATGACTGAATAGCTTTATTTTTAAAACATCGTATTCAAGTAGTAAAACTAGAACGACATCTTTCATGTCCTTAAAATAACACTAGTAGTGTCTTCCAGGGTTTAGTCACGAAACATTTATTATTAATGACGTACCGGGGCATCGCTTGGAGCCCCACTAGGGTCACTGCCGGTCCCAAGCCCGGATAAAGAAGGTAGGTTGAGCATTGGGTTAGCAACCCCATACAGTAAAACAACGACCTTGCCAAAAAACGCCAACCAGTAGAAACATTTATAATTACTTTAACTCTGCCCTGGGAGTTGGAAGATCTTTTACGACGCCTCATGGTGGAAGCCAAGTTTCTTCGGAAGCCACGAGGCCGATGCTCACTCTGACAACCATAGCAATCATTAATAAAGATACATGTGATGTCCGCACGATGTGGGAGACAGGGAAAAGCATACAAATAGCTGAAGAAATAAAAATATACAACCTGGAGATACTTGGAATAAGTGAAACCCATTGGCTACAAGCTGGGCAGAGAAGATTGTCCTCAAGAGAAGTGCTTTCATACTCCAGTTATGAAGAATAAAACGCCTCACACACACAAGGTGTAGCACTTATGTTGTTCCGAGAAGCATGGAAGGCCCTTATAAGATGGGAACCTAATGAACCTAGGATCATCAAAGTATCCTTAAAAGTGAAAAAGGAGGACATTACAATGAATGTCATACAATGCTACGCACCCACCAACGATAGCCACGAAGACGACAAAGAGCAGTTCTACGCAAGGCTGTAGTCAATCATTGATAAATGCTTATCCAAGGACCTGACTATTTTGATGGGAAACTTCAACGCCAATGCTAGAATGGACAACACCTGATATGAAGATGTTAGGGATTCCTAATCCCTAAAGATACAATGATTGATTTGATTAAACGAAACAAGTTGTATTGATTTTTGTAAGCTTCATTTGTAGACTTTCATTACATTAATTTGATTTTAATGTAAATCCTACTCCTGAGTACAGTTTGACAGTATTTCATTGTATTAATTAAATGTTGATGATTTCACTTGATGCATAATCACTGTAAATTAACTGTTATAAAAATCAATGTATTTATGTAAATAAACTAGCAGTTCACTAGTGTTGTCTGGTTGGCTTGTGTTCTTCCTTATTTCGGCTTGGGACTAAGTGGGCATAGTGCAGACACGCATTTATCGACTAGGCACACTTCATTTCGGCATTCCCTCACTCACAACCGCAAATTTCACGCATCGTAACAGTTGGCGACGGGGATGGGATCCGAACCCACGCGGGGAAACCCCAATGGACATCATAGGACGATATAAACTAGGAGAAAGAAACAAAAACGGTGAGAGGTTTGCAAACTTATGTGCCTTCAACAAAATAATTGTGGGTATCACTGTATACTCCCACAAACGTATACACAAAACCTACATGGGTTTTAGCAGGGCCACATTACGGAGAACCAAATCGACCATAACTGCAGCAACAAGAAGTTTAGAAGAACCATGGAAGACGTGAGAGCAAGGGGAGGAGCTGACATCGCTTCAGATCATCACCATGATTATGGCTAAAATAAAAGTGAAGTTGAAGAAGCACTGGACAACTGGAGTAGCAGTATTATAGAAGTTTAAAACAGCCCTTCGCCGGGATACTAACATACGCAACGAATTCAACATAACTCCTAACAGTAAGTTTTAATTAATTCATGATATACTAGAACAAGGTGGAACTAATATAGAGGACAATTGGTAGGAGATTGAAGAAACAACTTCAACATGTCAGATTTTGGGTCGCATGAAACAACACCATAATAAATGGACTTCTGTCGGTACTCTGGACAAGATCCGAGAAAGGAGAAGCAAAAAATTAGCAATCAATAACAGCCGGACAAGAACAGAGAAATCCAAAAGCGCAGGCCGAATACACAGTAAATAGGAGCATTAGGTTGGAGGGAAGGAAATGCTGTTAAGGACCTAGCAATGACTGCTGGAAAAAGCTGCAAGAGAAGGAAAGATGAGGCACTTATACGACACAACGAAGTTAGCTAGGGAAATTCAGTAAACCAGAACAGTCAATAAAAAACAAAACTGGCAAACTAATCAGTGAAGTGAATGAACAACAAAACAGGTGGGTACAACGCTTTAAAGAGCTGTTAAATAGACCAGTACCACTTGAACCAACCAGTTATCAAAGCAGCAGCGACGGATCTTTCCATGAACACTGACCCGCCAACGGTTGAAGAAATCAACATGGCCATCCGATAAATCAAGAGATGCAAGTCAGCAGGGCTAAACAACATACCAGCTGAGGCACTGAAGGCATGTATAAAAGCATCTGCAAAGATACTACACATTCTCTTCAGAAAGATTTGGGAGGAAGAACAAGTGCCAGCAAGCTGGAAAAAAGGATATCTCCGTCAAAATACCAAAGAAAGGAGATTTCAGCAACTGCGAGCACTACAGAGGCATCACTCTTCCTTTGATACCAGAAAAAGTCCTCAACAGAGTGTTATTGAACCGACTGAAAGATTCAGTCGACGCTTAACTTCGAGACCAACAAGCCGGATTTCGTAAGGACCGATCATGTATTGACCGAATTGCTACGCTACGGTTCATTGTTGACCAATCAATTGAATGGAATTCACCCCTTTACATTAACTTCCTCGATTACGAAAAAAGCATTCGATAGCGTGGATAAGAGGGCATTATGGAGCCTTCTATGGCATTATGGCGTACCCAAGAAGATAGTCAACAACATACGGAACTCCTATGACAGACTACATTGTAAGATCCTGCATGGAGGCCAACTCACGAATTCATTCGAAGTGAAGACGGGTGTCAGACAAGGCCTGCTTACTCTCGCCCCTCCTCTTCCTGCTGGTAGTTGACTGAATCACGAAGACCGCAACATCTCAAGGCAACCTCGAAATACAGCGGACAACATCGATGCAACTAGATGACTTGGATTTTGCAGATGATCTAGCTCTCCTATCTCACACACTGCAACAAATGTAGGTGAAGACGTACACGGTAGCAGCAGCATGCAGTAGTCAGCAGTAGGCCTGAACTTACGCAAAGGGAATTAGCAAGATCTTTCGATAAAAAAACCAACACTAATCCATTTTCACTTGGCGGAGAAATTCTGGAAGATGTAGAATCATTTACATATTTGGGCAGCATCATTGATAAACAATGAGGGTCTGGTGCAGATGTGAAGCCACGGATTGGAAAGGCACGAGCAGCATTTCTACGAATTAAAAACATCTGGAACTCAAACCAACTGTCAGTAAACAATAAAGTTCGAATTTTCAATACAAATTTGAAGACACATCTGTTGTATGGACCTGCAACACACAGAGAACTACGAGAAGCATCCTTCATAAGATACGAGTATTTATAAACAATTGTCTGCGTAGGATACTTCAAATCCGTTGTCCGGATACCATTAACAACAACCTCCTATGGCAGAGAACAAATCCACAAGGTTCCAGCCGAGGAAGATATTAGGAAAAGACGCTGGAGGTGGATAGGATACACATTGAGGAAACCACCAAATTGTGTCACAAGACAAGCATTAACATGGAACCCTGAAGGTCAAAGGAAAAGTTGGAGACCCAAGAATACACTGCGTCGGCGATAGGAGTCAGACATGAAGAGACTGAAGAGCATTTGCGAAAGACTTGAAAAGAAAGCTCAGGACAAAGTTGGTTGGCGAATACTGGTCGGCGGCCTATGCTCCATATGGGATAACAGGCATTAATTGATTGATTAAGGAAGATTGATTATTAACAAGAACTGTTTTTCTGTAGACTAACTCATCATTTTTGGTTGTATTTAAGGTAAAAACTTTATTTCTATCATTATTCAACCCCCCTGCCCTATCCTCCCGTTTGACACATTAACTGTCAGTATATCATTTCTCATTGATGAACTATGGTTAATGAATTGTGTATACGCACTTCAGTTCACATTCACCATCGCTCTTATTCTGTATTAATGTTATTTTCTCATTTGGTTGACTGTGTGGTCAGTTTTTATGTGTATATAAAGGGAATCCAGACCGTTAAGGTTGTAGTGGACTGGGTTAAAGAAGTCATTAAGCAGCGTAACTTTACGTATATGAAACAGCTGTGCCAGTCCCTATAACTACTCGATAGGAAGTAGATCAATAGTTGAGTCAATGATGGAAACTGTAAAGCCATGTTTCCATAATCCCCACATGTATAGTCACTTAAAAAATCTCTCTAACACTTATTAATTCCCACAGACTATAATTTCTGGCAAATAATTGGATAATGAATTATGTTGAATTCTTCGGTGAAGCTTAAGAGGATAATGTACACAGGATATTTATACTGTATTGATAGATCCAGGGTAAACACTTTTTTCAGTGGGTGTATAGAGAAATCAGCATTTGGTAAAGTCGTGAAAAATGCCTGAGGCTACTTGAAGTATGAATCAATGACAACAAGTGAGGAATATTTGTTAAGGAACGGTCTGCAATTATCTTCATGGATTCTCTGCCAAACTTCGGTTTATACTGGCCACGGAGTTTACTTTGAAGGACCACCTTTCAACTTATATATTGTATTCATATCTGGCCACCAGCACATGATTCTTGCCTAAAAATCTCATTTTCTTAATACCCAAATGTTCACCATGTAAATCGTCAAGTACAGCTTTGTGTAATTGACGGGGTATAATATAAGAATCATTTCAAACACGGAATTCCATCAGGAGTAGCAGATTATTCTTCTCGTCTAACAAAAATATATAGGAAATCTACTTTCCAAATTAGTATGCCAGTTTTTTCGTGTGGACAGTATTATGCATCCCGAATATTTGTTTTTCTCGAATTATATCTGCATGGCTTACTGGTAGTGGTTGAACTAAGAAACAATCTGAAGAATAAATGGGTTTATCTTGTAATGATTGTTGGTATATTCGATCCACTTGCTAAATCTATTTAGCACTATGGTGTTGTGCAATATGGTCTAAAGCGCTCAGTTCAATACTTCAACACTGAACCATAACAGTTGAGAAATGTGTTAGAAATTTCTGTGGATGAGAAATAAACTATAACGGTTAATGATCTGTCAATAATAGTAAACTTTAAATAAAATATATGTACAAATATGTTCAACAGCTCAAAAAGCAGTGAATGTCTCTCTCTGAGCTTGAAAATAACCTGTAGCGGTAAATAATCCCCGAAATAAATAGTTGCATAAGCTCTCGACATTGAGGCTGACCATGTTTGTTTTAGCGGACACTACTAGTTGAAGGCGCGCGGTCACGCATCTTCACCAGATCACGACTCGAACCACCGTGAGTAGCATCTCTCTCTAGTTTGCCAGCCTAGACGTTGCTATCCCACTAAAGCTCTGTTTACGATCATATATAATTTCGCTTCCATCCTTCATTGCCTTCTGATTTCTTATTCGTAAGAGTGGGGTCCATTCGATAGAAGTATCTTTGGTTATACGACAAGCGCAACTTAGTCATATATCCGGGATCCCTTCAAACCTATCTTAGTAACATCAAGTTTCTATGAAATACAGTTCACTAGTCTACCTTTTTGTTCCTAAACTACCCCAACAGCAATTAATGATGCATCAGTAGTAGGTAAAAAATTTAATAGATTTCACAAACAAGCTTCTTGCTTCTTCTTGCGTATTACACCACGTGAATGAACTAGACGATCAAATTTGTAATAGACTATTAGCGTGACAATATAAATTTTTAATAAAACGTGAATAGTATTGTAGAGTACCCATTAGTAAACGTAATTCAGTAAGATTTCTCGTTATATTTACGAGAGGAGTTAACTACTTTGGATTTGATCTAAAACCGATATCATCAACCGAGTGTCCGAGGCACTCAGAACTAAACACATAGAGGAAACATTTCTTTAGTGTCAGACAACAATTTTTTCAAGTAAACGACTCACTAAGAATACCAGTCGCTTAACACGAGTTAACTTATTAGTACCATGAATAATACGATCACCTTGAAGAACTTTTACAGTTTCTAGATAAAAACAATACTAATTAACACTATCTGGAAAATTATTGGAGAAATGTAATGGTCGTGAATTCCCGTAAACATTAAAACCTTTATACTTTATGTTTCTTTGTTGGTATGTGCGTTTAATATATTATTGTACTGTTGAACATTCGGTGGGCTGAGTGATTTGTCTCGTTGAATTCTTATGGTTGAAATGTATATACGCTGCAACATTGTCAGTGGCCTCTTCGTCATTCATGTATCCTGCTGTTAATGTGTTTGTAAATGAGTCATTGTGATTTATGAGGATTGCTTTCCGGTTACTATATATACTTGATAGAACCTAACGCAGTCACGAATCCAGCAACTTTGATTCCGCAGAAAACAACTACGATCAAATGGAAGATAGTTGCATTTGTACAAAAAAAATGGTGTGTTAATTGTCATGAAAACTGATGAAGTTCGGTCTAGTAAAATTTGAAGATAAGTAGCCTCTAAATTAACTTTAGAAAATATTTTAGAATCATGAGGTCAATTAAGATTGCTTTCAGCCTCACTTTATTCTGAAATATGTAAACTTTTAAAGTAAACCAAATGCCACCACATATACCAGGAGTGTTATCATCAGATTTTAAAGATGTAACAACCGGATAGGGCATAATTTACGTGAATGAAGGCGGCCACATGACATGCATTCACCAAACTTAACCTGATACCTCATAATGCTGATTCACTTTATTATTAGTATTTCCTTGAGAATTTAAGCTATTTTCATTAGGACGGGACTACATGCGACTATATGGGATTGTAGAGTTGGTTAGTGAATAATGAATGTATTAGACATTTTCCTAGACGTCATGTCCATCTCATTGACTGCCTCATAGTTAATGCAGGCTTGTTTATTTTTATTAAGTGAACATTTTCGAAGCTGGATAAGCTCTTATTGTTAATGTTGTATACCGATACCAGATGATAATCAATTTTTCAACTGAACACGAAGTTAACCACCAAAATTGTATTTGGTTGCTTGTGTTTGTAAATCATGTAAGAACTGTCAACCTCCCTAATGATGTAGACGTATCATTTTATGAGGATTTTCCTATTCCAAGTCTTCAAAGTTTGCAGATTGCGAATAAAAATTGATAGGTGTTTGAGTCTTTCATAAGGCAATGATATAGGTTTGTGAGAGAAATGCCGAATTCGTCAGTAGATGGTAAACACTCTTTACAATGAATGCAGTTCAATCTTCTTTAATATCACCATGATGCATACACCATATTTCTAAACGCTGTATGTACTTCTCAGTTAACTTCGCACTGGAATTCGTATGAAAGTAACCAAAATCTGGTTTCATCGCGACGCCAATTTTATACTTATTAGAATTTCTAAACAGTGAACTAAGGACAAGATTAAGCATAAATCAAAAGATCCTAAATACATTCTAAGGTATTGTGTATTTTGAAATTCAATCTATGCCCCAAAAATACATACGATATTACTACTGTTTTTTACAAACATTGCACTTAATCACATAGAATTCACTGCTTACACGTCTACACTAATCACATACTTCTTATGAAGCCATTGACACACACACATTGTTGGTTATTATTTATGACACCAAAATATAAGTTTATCACGCTTCTCCAAACATTCACCATGGTCTTAAAAACAAGCTCTTTGAAGTAAACCTTTCTTCCTCAAATAACTGATAATGATCTTTTCATCCAAATTAACGTGTGATAAGTTGTCAACATTGTTAATTAAACTATGCTCTATGACGTCGAAGCAAAAATTCACCTACTCATTGATTCGTACACGTTCTTTAGTCCTGCTGATTCGCGTTTAGTTCAAATATAGTTCACATAAATTTGTGTTTACTGACTATGGATTGTGGATGTGTATTAACCAATGTGATATATGATGTTTTATAGACAACTTGAAACCATATTATCACGGAACTAAGTTTGATCGCAATCTAGCATAGACAAGCTAAGACGAATTATATTCCGAACACATAGCCTAGATAGGTCATGTATAACTTATTTACAATCGTAACTGCTTCCGGCAGCTATAAACTCATAAAGTATACACTACCATAATTGTCTAACTTCCAATGAGTTTGGACTCTACCAGTCACAACTTCTCATTAGAGCTTCAGGATCATCCAGGACGAAACAGTTGTCCAGCGCTCTCTGTGTTTCAGTAGTACCTTGCCAACATCAATCTGTTACAAAATCAATCAACTACAAATATCGTTCTCTTCAAACCAACTTAATTCAATATGATCATTGTTGTGGCTTTATAAGCAGACAAGTGCTACACTCCTGTGGCCAATTCTCCTGAAATTTTATTTATTTATTGTCAACTTGTAATGTGAATATTAAATGATAATTTTCAGGAATAAACTCTTTCTATTCATTTCCTTAGTTACTGCTAAGGCTTCGCGAATTAAGGTGATACCTCGATACTTGCTAACGAACGTAGGACCAGCGACACAATGACGAGAAGCTAAGCTATTCCACAGCACCCCAGCCCAGCTAACTAGAGTAAGAAGTCCAAAGTCAGCAAGAAGCGTTTAATTTCACAGACGATATCAACACACACAACTCATACCTATATATACAAAAAAGAGAGTCCTTGGAATGTCATAAATAGCGTACTAAAATAAACAATGAACCAATAAGATTTAGTGTCTTACCAAGTGGAAAGCATAAACTGAAAGTGAGAAAGGAACTTTTTTGGCGCAAAAACAGGAAATTTAAATTTGCTTATTAAAATCACAGGTTTGGCAAGAGAATTTCGGGGATCTAACACCCCCAACAGGTTACACGATCAAGTGACTGTTGAGTATTTATTACCATTGAATCAGTAAATTCGTTTATTTGTTTTATATGTTTCTTCATGATTATCAATACAGAATAAAGAAAGAATAACGATTGCAGATGAATAAGATAAATCCGTCTTTATAGCGTGGTTTCTTTTCAGCTGCTGTTGTTTTACAATCTAAAGAATAAAGTCACTTTTCACAATACAAATGTCTTTACACAGAGACCATTTACTTTCACTGTGATTATAATGGGAACAATACACTTGATGTGAGTACATCAAAACATCAACTAAAGAAATTATTTCTTTGATGCACTTTCGTTGTGCAGTTCGCAGACAATGATGAAATCTATAAACAAACGGATAATGTGTGGTCACTTTCGGTTCCCCTGCTTATCGACTACATTTTAGATAATCTGGAAAACACTTTACTTAAAACAACAATTGAGAGTTTTCATCTATACAGAAGATATTTAGACTATAAGTTCATCATTTGTGATGAAGATTTTTAACTAAATGGTGTCTTTAATAACTTTAACAACTTCTGGTAGTCAATTAACTTTACTATAAAAGAGGAACTAAACGCTGAATTCCACTATTTGGATATCCTATTAAAAAGAGCAGATGGCTTTCAACGAAAGTAAATATACAGGAAAGTAAACTGGAATGGCTAATATATTAGTCATTACAGACGAATACTGTTGAGCCTAGAGATAAATTTAATCTTGTTATGATCTCAAGGGCCAAACGAATTCGTAATAACGATACTAATGATGATGAATTGGTGAAACTCAGAACAGTATTTATTAGTAATGAGTATCCACCTGGGTTTATTAATAGAAGCATGAAATCAAAGTAACCAAGGGAAAAATCATTAGATGTATCATACTGTTATGCCGGATCACTAAAGAAGAGTAACAAACTCTTAGTACTGAGTTTTAGAACACTATTTTCAATTATTCTAACTGTGGGTAATGTGAACATTTTGTTCCTATGATTGTTACATTCTTCTTGCCCTGTCCTGCCGATTAGTATATTTACTCTTAGTATATTTGTCTCATACTATGAACTACAGTTGATTGGTTGTGTACGAGTTATCCCTATTCACTGCCACTATTTCTTTAGTTCTGTATTAATGTTAATTTCCTAATTGGTCCGCTGTTTGGTCTGGTTTGATATATATATATATAAACGAATGTATGAAATGTAATTCGATTCTTTCTGGTTGGTCTATAAGCTTGTGTTCTTCTTATTCTGGCTTGGGACTCAGTGGGTATAGGGCGGACGCACAATTATCGACTAGGCATAAGTAATTGGCACTCGGCCAACCACCCACTCAAATGTCTCGCGTCATAACATATACAAGGTAGTTTTATAAACGTTCAACCCTAAAGAAATACTACTGAAGAGACCTTGAAAAATAGAATCACTAGAACTTTAAAGATAATCTACTCAGCCAAACTCCTTACCATCTTTTTCAGCCAACCTATGATTTTGCTTTGAGTCGAATCACTATATGTTTACAAATTTACCTACTCCTGTGTTACCGAATACATTAAGGCCACACAAAACGAGAGCTATCGAAATCCATCTCTTAGCATTGCCCGGCTTAGAAATCTAAAGGATTTCTCATGTCCTTTAATAATTCAATCCTATAGCACCTGATTATTTTTCACCGCACTGATCCACGAGAATCTTCCCTCACGGTCATCCATTCTGTTGTACGAAACGACTTACAAGGATTATCAATCAATTAGTTATATACTCATTTTTTCAAGCCTAATCTCTGAGTACAGACGTAATTTGCTTGATTCCTTATTCTACTACAGCTTTAATTCTCTTTCACTCTAAAATCGATCGTTTTGACTTTGTTTTTCTCTTTTTCATGATTATTGCTAATTCACCATTACTACAATAATCATTGTTCAGTGTGGCCAATTATGAATCACCATTTCAACTGACGACTTGTGGATTACGTAATGCTATTTCCTGAATTTAATATCTGTAAATAATTTCATTAATCACATAACCCATTCATAAGTGTCATTTCCAAGCCACTTTGCTTGCATTGCACATATCAAACTAATTTGTGATAACTTTTGACATGTTTGTTTTGTGGCACAATTCATATGTCGATTGCATAATAGACTGTTTTATGTAAAAGAAAAATTAACTATGAATTACGATTGTACGGTTTTATGTAGGTAACATTGTTGAGAACAAAAATGTTTCTTTTTTTGAACGTTCCTTATTTTTTCTCTCTCTCCATGTTACAATCAATTAATTTAATTCTCGGAAAATCACTTGTATACACTCTGACTACTAATAAGTAGTATAAAATTACACTAAAATATGTATTAACCTTACGTTTGGGTATCCTCCGCCCTCATAGACTTGTACTAAAATCATGGTGATTTGAATCTTCTGACTTTATCTGGTTAAACTTAGTGAAATGGTCCCTTTTTTAAAGTGGTGAAAAAGGCTTCACGTTCTTTTGATATTCAGCAAAATATGGATTTTCTGGATTAGTTAATTCGCTGTAATCAATTTCGTAAAATTTAGTTACTATTTATGGACTGCATTTTTATTGCATAATTGACCAGATTCAATTTTCTCAATGATTAATATCATGCTTAGAATGAGGATCATGTTTGGTAAAGTGGAAGAATGTCTTAATTCCGATTTCTTTCAGTTTATTCGTTTTGCACTCCTAGTGAAGGAAAAACAACAATTAGCATCACGATCAAGAAAAACTTTTCTGTATTATTGTTTACATGGCTAACAAAACTTAATCTTAAGATCAAAGTTAGTGAAACTAAGATCCATTCATAATTAACAGCTTCTTTAAAGTCATAAGAACGAATTACACTGAATGTTATACTTAATAATACTATTGGACGTATGATGTCAGTGGGTTCAGTATTGAAAATGTTCATTAAGGATGGAGTGGAAGTGTACATGTCAAAAATAAACCCCCGTAATCTTAATCATTTCTCATATTTAATAAACTATATTTAGATCTATAATGATATACTCCTAGACTACTTTACAAATTTTATGAATCTTCATTGAAACCACAATCTGTGAAATCTATTCTTCGTAATATTGGGACCTCTACTGCATTTGTTGAGTATCTAGTAATCATACTATTTACTTTGCATAAATTATGAGCTTTTCCTAGCTTTTTAGCTGTTGTCATATTTTCTTTCCTTTTCGAGTTATTGTAATCTTATTATGACCTGATTATCCAGATTTTTGTACACAACTCCTATGGTCTAATCCTGAATATATTCTATAATTTCTGTTACTGTTTGGTCCAGCATATGATATGAGAAACTATTGTTTCTATTCAATAAAGGACTTTGTCGTAGCTCTTGGTCGTTGGAGTAAGCTTCAATAGCTTAGGCATAGTGCCAACCAATCAATGTTTCCCAAATCTCTCACGTCTTAATCATAACGCAAGTCCCATTGCCTAGCTTCCTTCAAGTGATCGCTAGGAAGGCCACTGTAAAAATCCTTTCAGATTAATTGATAATATTAATAAGTAGGACAAAACTATAGTGTCAGACTGATCATATTTCGGCACCAGTTATCAAAGTCGCAGTGGGAAGTTAGGACCAATTGTAACAGTCCTGTAGAATATATCGCCTAATTCGCATGTATTTATGGGTAGAAATGACCTATGTGGGCGAACTTAAGAGACTGTAAAATAATGTTGAAAGTCATATTCTGAACAAGCAAATTATGACTCTGCAAACCAAAATAATTGAGAGTAGTTTATTAAGGGATTTTAAACCATGACTCATTACAGTGTACTTCTCTCTACCTCCATGTAAGTCATTGACAAAAGGCTAAATAGGTATCCATTTCAAAAATATGCTGGGTTATTTTAAGGCTTAACTACAACTTAAGATATAATGAAAAATAGATTATTTGTAATTGAAATTGAAAAGCTATACAGGGTATATTGTTTTTATATAATCCACAGAACTTATACAAGTTATTCTCGAATACGTTCAACTTAATTTCATGATGAATTACATATGAATATTTTCTAGGTGAGTCCATAGTACCATTCCTTGAGATCCAAAGTACTGTCACAATTGACACATTACTCAACTCCCTATTAATTCAATGTTCCTTATATAGATTTTCGGCAATGGTTACAACGAAGTATTTTTTATGTACTACAGCTGTATGTACGTAACCCATGCTCGAAAGTGATCCATACGGTGTCTAACTGTCATTATATACAATTGTATCAAGTAAGATTCATTTTTCTACTTGTCTAGTCAAGACAGTAGCCAACTTGTCAGGATAATTTCGCATTGTTGTTTATCTAATCATCTAATCCATATACCAAAGAGCTACAAATATTATCAACACAAGCCACTTACCTAGTCTTTTTTAAACTGTTGTCCTCTATTACAGTTTCGTTCGTAAATAATTGATTTCGACGAATTTCCCTGCTTCTCTATATTGAACTTGTAGTGGGATTAATATATCGGAACAGGTGTCACGATAGTATTCATACCATTAAATTTTTGCATTTTCAGAAACATTTGAAAGTGAAGCGGACATCATTACTTTAGCCCCAATGACCTATTTGATGGTTTATGCAAATATTTGCTTTAATTCTAGTCTGGAACGAGCAGAAAAAGAATTCGATTTCATAGACTTCTTACATCAATATTTAGTACATAGAAAGCAGTATCCATCTCGAGTTCCTTGCGTTTTAAAAACTTTCCTTTCCACATTGACAATCTAATGATTTTCTTAACAATCCCAAAGTTTGCAAACGAATTATGAGATTTTGAATCAATAATCAGATGTAGAACATGACGCATCGTTCACATAGTTTTTTTCAGGTGCTCTCTATGACTTCAACACGATTCGGTCATTCCTTATTAGTTCCACCGTATACATTATGTCCATGAATTTGTGTTCAGAAAGTATCTTTGCAATAGGATAAACCTTTTTTGTAGGACAACATCTTGAAGTTTGAAGCTTGAAATTGAATGTCAGCAGAAATGTGACAAGTTAAGGTTACTTAAAGAATCACCCGAAAGTGGCAATATAGTTTAATTTTTATCATGGAAACCTTCAATCTTTTGAGAATATATATATTCCTTTTTGTAATTCTCTTAGAATTATTGTCTTTCTTCTTGTTTTGCATTAAACATGGACTGAAGTTAAATACACTGATTTCAACTTAAGATTATAAGAAGTTACGGATAACAACAACAACTACAAAAATAACAACAACAGTATTTTACAAAGAATTCAATAGAAAATAAGATGAATTCATTCATTATTCTATCTGTTATGTTTATTGTTTTCTATTTAGTTAACTAAACTAATTGAATGTATCTATGCTTACATATCAGTACATTCCGGAAATCAATTAAATTTTTCTTATCAATGAAAACAATGGCTTAAACTATTGACAAAAATGAAGTATGCAAATCCCAGGAAGTGTCACACACACACACACTCACACACAGAGAGATATGAAATGGGTTTGAATATCCATAAGTGAAATATCATTACAATTCACTTAAGCTACAATGTAGACACTTGAGACGGAATACATTTAGGATAATTTAGTGAAATGATGAATATCCAAAGTTATCGTATAGTTGATATTAGGGTTGTAGATGTCATAATTTCAGGTCAAGTGAATACTTCATTCTGTTTAACTTATTTGTTAGCATGACATATAACCAAAGGTATATGAAATACATAACTATTCATACGTAAAACTGAATGAGGCCTATTTTTTTTTACTTTCTAAACTACATATTCCATGTAGTTAGAAGAGTATAATCAACCAGCATATACTTCGACATATTTACTGTAAACTATTGAAATTACAGATATTCTGATCACATAGAACCATAGTTCTTAATCTTTAATATGGGTTCTATCAATAAAAATGACATGATTAATGTGTATATTTTTTCCTTGTTAAATCATGTTTTACTTTTGTCGTACAAATGTGTTTTATGGTTTTTCTATAAAAATGGTTACATTTAAGTAACAATTTTGATTTATTTACATGAGAACTTGTTGTTGTTTTTTCTTCTTTTTTAATTTTCATTTAGTTGATTTCAGTAGGGGTAAATGTGAATAGACGAAGAGGACAAGAGAGACAGAATGCAAACCTAAGAAAGAAACATTTGGTTATATGATATGTGATCAGTTCAGTTCAACATAATCAGCAATCGTATTGACTGAACGTTAAGTTAAATTACAAATTAATGAAGATGAGAATTCTACAAGTAGGACATTAGTTTAGTAATTCAGTTGGTTGTGCTTTCGCTGACAGACCTGAAGGCCATTGGGTTTGATACCCTGATGAAATTGAGGAATAAATACTTCTAGGGAAGTTCCATACTTTGTTGGAATAGCTTGTTCAGTTCTTCATATTCTTCATTGGTATCTAACCGACATCAATCTATGATGAACTAAACTTACTACCTGTCTCCAGAAAATTACAGCAATTTAATATAAATTCATTTGAATAAATTAGTAACATGACATATAATCGAAGACAATAGAAGATATTTATTGATTTAATTGTTATCTATGAATTAATGTGAGTGAAATTAACCACTGCATTCAATATTCACTGTGTACGTCGAATTCAGCTATTTCTGTCATCTTCCTTTCAGTTATAGGATGAGCATTGCATATTAGAGTGGTAGTTTCCAATAAAGGCTTCATTTCTAGCAGAATAATGTAGTCATGACAACCTGCTATGAATAGATCCAGTGTACTTTACTTTTTAGTGATGGGTACAAATAACAGCGATGTGTTGAAATAAAATATTGAACATTACATAGTCTGCCAATAACTGAAGCTTGGAATGTTTTCTGATATAAAATGATGACAATCATTTTCTTTCTTTAAGCTCAAGTAATTGATTTTTAGTTACCATAGTAATGTGTAGTGAATCCTGGACTGTCTCCGTTTTCTTTACATCCATATTAAATTTAACTCACAATCAAGTAAATTAACATGTTACAAATAGGCTATCTGAACATTTGTTTGTCGTGTTAACATTAAACATTGAAGTGGAAGAAAAAAAAGCAAGTATTAAGGTTATTTAATGTAAATCAGTTACTTTGGGTAGTTAACTATAAGTTTGAAAACTCTATGGTTACTAATCTATATGTGCATTGAAATATTAAAAAGTCAAATTAGCTTTAGGTATCATAAAAATAACTTTCAAAGTTGCTATATAGCAGTTATGAAGTAGATTTTTACTGCGGGACGTTCATTTTTATAGCATCTACATTGGCTTGTGTTATGTGTTAAGACTTATGACCAATGACTAGCGTGAGTTGTATTCACTTTAAGCCATCGTCGACCAATTGTTATGTATTTGAAAAATACAAATTGCCCTTGATGATTGCTAATCACTGTACAGACACGTCTGCCCCGCTGACTACCAGTTCCCCAGTTAGGAACCAGTTAGGAAATTAACATTAATACAGAACTAAAGAAATAGTGGTAGTGAATAGGGACAACTTATACACAACTAATTAACTGTAGTCCATAATAAGAGACAATATCATAACAACATATATACTAAAAAGGAGGATAGGGTAAGAGGAACGTAATGATAATACAAATGTAATGTTTACACTACTCACGACCAGAATAAATGAATTATTAATCTAAAACACAGTCCTGGAAGTTTCTCACTTTTCTTTAGTGGCACGACATAACAGCTTGTTAACACATTATTTTCTCAATTGATCACATTAAACCTCTCACCTCTTGAAGAACACCAACTAAAACATTAGTTTCTGATAGAAAGATTCTGTTATTAAAACTTTTCAACATATGCTGACTGTAAACTATCACCACAGTTGATTAACAATGATTTCGAAAAATACCTCGGGCATTATCTGGTGTCGGATGTAAACAGTTTAAGTTAGCTATTAGTCGACGTATATATATATATATATATATATATATATATATATATATATATATATATGAAGAGAGTTCTGTTGTATGAAACTAAGACTTGAAGAACTACGAAAAGCATCATTCAAGAGATACAATTATTTATAAACAACTGTCTGCGAAGGATACTTCGAATCCGTGGGCCAGATACTATCAACAACAACCTCCTATGGAAGAGAACAAACCAACTTCCAGCCAAAGAAGAAATTAGAAAAAGACGCTGAAGTTGGATAGGACACACATTGAAGAAATCACCAACCTGTGTCACTCGACAAGCATTAACATAGAATTCTGAAGGTCAAAGGAAAAGGGTGAGACCCAAGAACACATTGCTGTGGTTAATTGGAGACAAACACGAAGAGAATGGAGAGCACTTGGGAAGAGCTGGAAAGGAAAGCTCAGGACAGAGATGGTTGGAGAAGGCTGGCCGGCGGTCTATGCTCTACATGGGGTAACAGGCATTGATTGATGTATATGTACATATAAATAATATTGTACATTAAGAATTCCAGTGTACTACTAAATGTATTTTCTCATTTCATCAGTCTTTTTTATTTTCTAGAGTAGGTGTTTCAGTGTATTAAGAAAATAGACCGTAATAAGTACTGAATCACACTTTAAAGAACATAACAACTATTCATCTAAAAAAAACACTAATAAAACTATGTGTAACAATAAGACAATGAAAATTATCAGATCATGCTTAACTATTAATGTTCTGTAGGCATGATTGTATGATTACCATAATCTGTTGTTAGGTAATTCGAGATATAATTCAAACTAAGTAGTGGCTGAGAAACATAATGCAATGAGAAAGGTGAAGTAAAACAATGTAAAAATCAGAGTAAAACAATAACTCATCTGATTGCAATATTTGCATACAATAAATTAAGTTAATTAGTTGGTAAACAAAGATTATTCAGTATGAAATAACCTTCTTTTACTATTATTGAAGTTGGATTGTGACTGGCAAGTGGAATTCAGGACGCGTGTTTCGTCCTAATTGAGACTCGTCGTGTGGATGTACCTGAATTCCACTGTGAACACCGACATTGGGATGCAGGTACATCCACCCGACGAGTCCCAAACAGAACAAAACGTTTGTCCTGGATTCCACTTGCCGGTCACAATCCAACTTAAATAATACTTGTGAATAATCGCTATATCGAGGAAATCTGCTCAGGATGCACATATTAGCAGCAGAGACTGACTAACTTCAGTCTATAACAAATCTATGGGAATATACAAATTCATCCTAATTTTTTTTACTAAATGTGTCCTTAAAAGAAATTATCGTTATGACAATATTAATTATTCTTATAGTGGACATAAATCGACATGTTAACTGTATGAAAAGTTAATATTCTGAATGAAAGCAATATGTCACTCAATGAAATTACTGGTTACATCAACTAGATACAGACTAAATATGAACTGTATGACCTGTTTTACATGGACTAATTGATTTAATCATTAAGTTGATTGAATTATTCACATAAACTGCTTTAAACTTACTGTTAGAAATGTTCATTTCTCTGGAAAATAGCCCGGATGCATACTCATAATGACCAGATATATTACCGTTAGTGCTGCTATT
The DNA here is from genome assembly GCA_025215515.1 of Schistosoma japonicum. Lineage (NCBI taxonomy): Eukaryota > Metazoa > Platyhelminthes > Trematoda > Strigeidida > Schistosomatidae > Schistosoma > Schistosoma japonicum. Next base: position 14,440,483 of record CM046065.1, on the reverse strand, counting down.
CAACAACGTAAAATTTCTGAAAAATTTAGGCATTATATAAGGCGTCTTATGTAATATCATAGACCTTTAACAGTTCTAATGATGTTATATAATGAGAACGTGCATCATTCACAATCAAGTAGTTAGGACGAACACCTCACCGATTCTACCAAGTAAGCGCTGCTAAATTGAATTGGATATAGGCAACATAAAGTTTACAAACTGCTTCACGTTACCTATTGACTCTTCGCTTAATAAATCATTACTGATAGGATCTTTAGTCGGTTATAAATTAAAATCAGTCCACTACGTTATACTTCCTCAAAGAAACTAAAACAGTCAGATGAGTAATCAGGATTCCAAGTTTATTTACTAATCATTATCTGTGACTAATAGTATTACTATGACTGTTGAACAGAAATGTGTAAAACATAAAAGCGAGCAAGCGAATTATATAAAGTGTCAGTGTGAGGCGTTTAGTGAACCAGACATTTCAATTTTTTGTCTATATAAAGTGCTGTCGGGAACCCCAACGGAAATACCACTCCATAATACCAGGTTACAATTTCATGTACATCTGGTTAGTGTAACTTTGATTGCATTTAACTTATCATAGTTGAAATCTGATTGATAAATGGTTCAAAATACACAATTTATTATGTATTACCGTTCTAATGGTTGGACGTAATTGAAAGAAAACTTAATTGATTTAGGATTTCGTGCTAGTTGATACTAATCACTAATAAAACCTGTATACAATCTTCAAGGAAATGATACTGTTTTATTCAAATGAGTCCGCTTTGTTTCACTCCAATAATCGAATATTTAAAACGTGTTACCAATACTGTATTCACATTGCATCAGATGCTATTTAAAAATATTCATACTGATCAGCTAGTGAATAACAATTACTATCATGCTTGTAAGTTGGATTGTGACTGTCAAATGGAATTAAGGAGGTATATTTTTTCCCATCTAAGACTTGTCATTTGGATGTACTTACATCAGTAATGTTGATATTCACAAAACAGATTCAAACTCAGCTTGTTTCATGCCAAATGATGAACATAGTGAGTATTCAGCATAAAACAATATACTTATTGTTCTCATTAACTAACTTATCTGTTTCTGTTTGATTATTCATTGAAATAAATATTAACCAATAATAATTAATCAGTTCATTTTCATTACTTTTAGATTTTTTATTTTTTTCTAATTCATGATTAGTAACTAAATAAATTAACCAATCATTATTCAATATTAGTGTTATATTATTATTATTATTTAAATAGTTACAAGGATAATAATAAACAATAATTATACATTGAATATTGAACAAATTGATGACATCATACATAACATCATAGTCATCAAATCTACTTATGTTTATCATTTTAAAATGAAATATCATTATGTCATGGTTTTTTTTCAATCTTCATAAGATTCTTATTACATAACATATTGAAAAAAAATATAAAAAAAATTATTCAATTATTAATTAAATACACTAATTGATTGGAAATGAATCAATATAATCGATCGATTGATTTCCTTATTTCTATATTCATATATAATTATTAATATTATTTGAATAAAATAGAATGATGTGAGTAAATAAATGTATGTATGTGTGCATATAGATCGATGTGTATATATATATTCCCATTGATTGATTATTTTCCACTTCTTACACAAAATTACAGGTGTGCACATTGAAGAGAGAGATATATGTACACGCACACACACACACACATAAATGCGTATATACGAACATCTATGTATATATATATAAACATGCATACATGAATATGCACACACACATATATACAAATTACCTTCATATACGTAATAATATTTACATTCTTTTTTATTGTTGGGAAATATATTTAATAAATGTACACAAAATGGATTATTCTTAAAATGAATGTACTCAAGTGAATAAGTCACACACACACACACACATACACTCACACAGAGTATATTCCTTCAATGAAATGAATTCGGAAATAGATACTACTGATAAACAAAATATGAATAGAACACAGATAACAAATACCAATACTGATATGACTGATATCACTACAACAACAACAACAATGACAACAATGATAACTTCTATGACAACAACAACTAATCTTAAAAGTATTAATACTAGTTCTATGTCAATTGGAAATAATTTATATGAACGACGTAGAAATTGGCGTATACATCAAATGAAATCATGTATACAACCAACAAATTATCCTACTACATCTATATATAATAGTAAAGGTGATGATAGATTATGTATAACTTCAAGAAAAACGGATATATTACATAGTAAAGAGAATTGGTGGAGAAAAACAATAAGTCAGTAAGTTCATAATGTTCAGTTATCAAATTTTTATAAGTTTAAATAAAAAAGTTGTTTATTAAAGTGCAACATTTAGGTTCTTAAGTTGAATGATCAAAGAATATTGATATATTGATTAGCTAATTGATTTATGAATGATTGAGGGATTTTATAAACTTTTGATTATAACCTAAAAATCTATCTGAATACTGTCTTGTACTAAGCCTTAAAAGGAAAAAAAAACACTTAAAGCTTAGTTAACTAAGTTCCAAGAGAATAAATGATTGTCATTTTTTTAATTCATTCATTTCATATAGAGTTATTCATATAAGTTCAAACATGTAAGCTTCGAATCTCACATCAACTTCAATTAGAATAATAACATGACAGTAACATTAATGATAGAAAAAATGGTTGTAGTCAGTATATAAATAAATTAGATTAGACTTCACTAACAGATAAATGATACAATACTAAGTGTTAATAGGTCAATTAGAACGTTAGGATGAGAAGAGTAAGTAAAAAGAAATAAAATGAAAATTAAAGCATTCAATACATGACAAATCAAAGTATGTCAAATAATCTTCAGAAATATTATTATAGACATTCAGTTATCCATTTCAACTTCTTTTTAATCAAATTAATCAATAGAAAAAATTAATTCGATCCAATTTTCTTTAATCTTACTTACTTACGCTTGTTAGTCCTCTCGGAGGAGCGTATAGGCTGCTCACCAGTATTCTCCATTCAACTCTGTCCTGAGTAATCCTTTCCAGCTGTTCCCAGTTGCTGTTCATCCTTTTTCTTTATCTACCTATAACATAATCAACGATACTATCTAACATTTAAAGAAAGTTCCCATTTGATTTTTAATCCTATTTATTAGACAATATGTTATACACTTATTTATACAACTGTCATTTAGAATAGTTATAATGATAATAAGTTTAACTGATTGAATTCGTCACAGATTGATGTTAGCAGGGTACCATTTAAAACTTGGGAGAACTGGACAGCTGTTTCTTTCTAGTGTGGAACTCCTCAGTAGTGGTCACCCAAGATTCCGCACCAGAGGCTTCATGTTGACGTCTAACCCTCTGCACCTCTGGGTCGGCAGCCAATAGTAGAATTTCCACTTCCATAAATTTGTGTTACAGCTTGATGATCATCCATTTTTAGTAGTGATAATTATCTCACTTCCGGCAAGTCTGAATAATAATAATGGGTAGGAATTCTCATATTCGCTTATCATACGAGCATACTATTCTTTTTAATAACTTCACCAGTTATACATCAATCAGTAGGACTTGACACTAATAATATGTTCTTTCTTTAACATTATGTGTCTTTAGTCATACCAGATCCTACAACAATACCATAGTATAGTAAGTATGTAACTTTGTGGAATTAAGAGCCTTTATATTTTCATTGTGTTTATGAATTTCAATGTGTGAGCCTTGTTTTGATATAAGACATATAAAGAGGAAAAATTGAATAAAGTCAATGGTTTATATTTGATAGAAGAATGCTAATTAGTTGTTTGGTTGAATTTCACTTGTCTGTCTATAACTACGCGCACTATTGACAACTTTCAATATTCCATGCAACATCTAGTAGTCTATTCTCAAGTGTCTGAGAAAGTGTGATGGAGAACAGAATAATAACTAATATGCATAGGATTGATAAATTGTAATAATAAGTGTCTTAGTCAGTCAGTCACTCACTTAAAACATAGAACTTGGTACATGAGTACATCAGTTCAAGTTGTCATCCCTCACTTAGCCGATAGAGATTAAATTGTCTAGCCAAATCCCAGAGTAGAGAAGGTAGCAACAGAGTAAGTACTAATGGAAAGAGATAGGGATCAGAGATAAGATTTGAGGAAATATGATACGGCTAAAAGGAAAATTATGGTAAACTCAAAAAAATCTTAGAATTTGGAGGAGGACAAGGAGTGAATGCACCTGCAAGCATTGCCAACGATTTTGAGCCATATCACCTAAAGTCCTTTAATCATTGATTATGATTCATCACGCGGACCCCCAACCAGGCAACCTGTACCTATTAACATGGCTTAACCCGATTGTCAATGACTTCAAGGGCTGGTGCCATGTTTTTATTTGGCGGCCCCAAGCTTTCTTACCAGCCTACTCCCACACCAGACAGCATTACTCGTTGTGGTAGGCAGTGGTCAGGCATACGTAACGCATGTCCTAGCCACCTCAGCTGATGAAGATTTACTATTTCATCAATAGACTTACTGGATTTATTTAGTACTCTATTCCTAACCCACGCACTGCTTACTCGGTGGTCCCAGCAAACAAGAGTAATGCTTCGAAGACATCTATGATCGAATACTAGAAGCCTACGAATATTCTCTAACCTTAATGGCCATGTTTCACATCCATAAAGTAAAACGGATCATAATAAATGTCTAGTAGTGCTAAAGCCGCATAGTCTGTTTATATAATAAATCAGATGAAAGACGTTTTTGTGATATTAACTTGACGTGAGGAGACGAAGAACGATTAAAGATAAAAGTAATGCTAAAGTAAGTGACATTCAACAAATGTCATGAGAATTCACACAGCGGTTTAGGTTCATCTTTATGTCATGTGTAATTCGATTCAAAATAGATCATTTTTCAACATCTCTAAGAAACCATTCATTTCAGAACAAACTAAGGAGGAAGACAAATATAGCAGTTCTTTCCCTTATAAACAGTATACTGTTTTCTCTTAGGGAAATGAAAATACAGTCAAATGACATTCCATGTACAGAATAAGAAGCGGAAGTATAATTGAGAAACTTACTATTGACATCTCATCGTTTTGTAAATAAAGCATATAATAACTAAGATAATTGGCACATATACACGTACATATGTTGAATGAATAAGGTCTCTAAACATTGATCTACATCGTTGAAACAGTGGACTTTAATATTGATTTTTATTTCTATACATTCGAAGCTTATCGGGAGTAAAGTTGAAAGATCATTTAAAAGATGATTGAAGGATATTATTATTACATATTAATTTACATTCAATGTAGTGTGATTAACAGATCACTTGAATATAATTATATGTAATAGGAGAAACGTTGTTGTGGATTATTGAAGTTGGATTGTGACTGGTAAGTGAAATCCAGGAGGCGCGTTTCGTCTTACTTGGGACTCGTCGGCTGGATGTACCTGCTGGATTAGTTGTAACATTAGTAATAATGAAATGATGGAGTCGTGTTAACAAATCAGTAAATTGTTTATGAGGTAAGCGTGACCATCATAATAATAAATTCATGTAAATAGCAGAGGATATTGTCAGTAGAATAATAATCAACTGAATATAGATATAAACTTAGTGAAAAAAAGTGGATTAAAAACTGATCAGGGAAAAGATAAAAAGAAGAGGATTTATGGAGTAGGAGTCTACTAAGTAAACTAGTGGTCTAATCATGAATAACAGTAGACAGAGATACTGAAGGTACATTAGTCAGGATATCAAGCAAAATCGAAAACTCGTCTTCTATTTTGGCTCGATGTTCACTGTCTATCAATTGAGATGGCCTAACCCTCTTAATAGACTTCGTTATTTCTTTTCTTAATTATGCCCATGTAAGAGTAAGGATACAGACCTTCTAGTACGGCTGTTGCAGCTAGTTTTAAGGAAACTGTTCCATTTGGATATACTTAATGACGCCCCTCATCTTTAGCGATTTATCTTTAGGTTGTTAAGTAAGTGTTAGTTTGATTGTGAAGGCAACATACATGTTAACTATGTTAAACATTTTTCGAACAGATCTTGTAAATCGACATGTTAAAATGTCATTAGGGATATCCCCTTTAAAATCAACTCATAGATAAAGGGTTCTCTTACTGACGACATCAGTTTTTGTCCTTCATTATTCTGTCCGGAAAAGTACTTTGTGATAAAACTGGCTAGGGTATTTGTTAGTTTATAGATCGTTCTATAGTTCCGTTATTTCTTTATGTATATTATCTTCTGAAATATAATAAGCAGATACAGAAAATTTATATATTAGATTTTTGATTATTATGTAATACCAGTATTCACGAATTTATGACGGTGAGAGTTTGATTTATACTAAGTCATTCGAAGCAACTGTACGCACAAATATTTCTTGGTTCAGATTCAAATGTGCAACATTTTAAGAGAAGTTCTATTTACGTAGGGTTACATTTCCATTTATTATGTGAAAGTGTATACAACAGGTAGCATTCATTATTATTCAAATCAAATAGGATATGGACCCAATATCATGAATTGGCTTGAATTAACCAGCAAAAATCAGGAAGTACACAACAATTGTTTCGTTTTAGAATACTACGGATTGAACAAAATTCATACTTCATTATTAAATAAAAATGTCACAATGAGATAGTAAATATAACTTGACGATTTACTGAAACTATTGAATCATCATTTTTTTGAAAAGATGTATTAACCATCGTAAAATCCCTTGTTTCATATCTCTATTAATTCGGTGATTGTATATATTAACGTCATGTAATTGATCACTTTAGTAAATGTTTACAATCAATCCTGAATAAAATCATTGAGGAATTCAAGAAGTACTTAAACGATAATTTTGCATAATTCTTCTTCTTCTTCTTCTCTTCATAATCCCCGTTCTTTGTGTCTGGTGATCACTATATGATTCATACATGAAGTACATTCATGGATGAATAGCAATTTCAAGAGATCAAGACTGACTGTAAATATTGGCGGATAAATTGAATTGGAAGCTAATCATTGTTTAAAAACATTGTAGAAACTGACAAATATTTCAGTACTGTATATTTTATGCGAAGAATTATTACTGAATAAAGTAACTACTACTGCTGTTATTATTTATACCAGGTTTCCATTGGTAACCTTTTATGTTAGGGAATGAATAACAATTAAATAAAGAAGGACTGAAAGATAGCTTATTTTTGGATTTATAGTTTTTATTTTACACATTTCTACACTGATTTCGTTATTGGAGTTGGTCGTTTTAGACAGAATTTGAAGGAAGGGCTTCATAGGAAATCAAGATTTAATGTAGATAGTTGACGTTTCTAGACTACTGATGTGTAAATGATCGTAGATAACTTATTATAAAAGCTAGTAATTTCAGTTTTCCCAATATATGCATTACCATATTCATCTGGTTGATGAAATATTTTATTTTGCGATATGTAGTCATGTTCATTTCCATCCTCATAGTGGAAGTTTTATTATCCCATTTCAATGTGGTTATGTTTATCGTATCAAAAAATTCGTCAAACTCCGTTACCTATATACGCCATATAACTAACGGATCATACTAATACTAACACCCTCAAATCTTGAATCAGTGAAACAGATCACTGTTTAAACTTACAGCTAACTGGATTATATAAGTAAAATATCAGACTATAACGCACATGTAGTACACTTCTAGGACACGTATGATGCAAAGTTCAGGTTTATTGACTAGAATTTATGAACAACAGAACGTATATCAACAATTAACAATTCAAATGAAACTTTACAGTTAAGACTATGTAATAAGTTTGTAAAACAACCATCGTACTCGAAACTATTCATTAAAAATATTGAATATTGATTCTGTGTGCAATAACTCTTTAGACTTATATATTCTTTTCGGTATTGTCGATAATTATTAAGTACTACGTTTCATATCACTGACCCTAATTTAAGCAACCACTGAAGATCAGAAAGCACTAGACAGTTATTTCATCCTAGCATGGTACATCTAAGTAGTATTCATCAACGGCCCAACCAAGAATCGAATTCATGATCAATAGGTTTCATGAAAGACGCTAAACATTTAGACCGCTGAACCGAGTTCATTATAGGTATGAATGCCACATATAAGAGCCGTAGAACCTGGTATATACATATAGCCTTCTTTTCTAGTAAATCATTAGAAGTGGTCATAAACCTTCATCGACTGAGATGACTGGGACATGTATTGCGCATGCCAGACTACTCCCTGCCTCGTCGAGCGATGTTGGCTAGGGTTAAAGTAGGATGGGAGAAGAGTAGGGGCGGCCAAACCAAAACATGGAATCAGTCTATGAAGTCTAAGCCATATCAGTAAATGCAGATTACCTGGTTGGGGTCCACGTGATAGTCACAATAAATGACTGGAGACACTTGGAGACTTGGCTTAGAATCAGTCAGTGGTGCAAATGTGTGTTCACTCTTTAGCTTCATTTGAATCTTGAATTCTATTATTAGTTTCTGCACACCTTTACTTCACTCTCCCTACTTGTATTCTGTTATAATATTAACTCTGTAATCTCGTAGTGCTAATGTGGTATGGCAACTTGAACCAATGGGCGTATTTATCCGATTCTACATTGATGATGTTGATGAGCCTCTTTTTTTTTCTAGTATTTCATATTTTTTACGTTTCCTATTGATCTAACCATGATAAAGTTATTAACCATTATTTTTCTCCCTTATTATGTATCCACTTCCACAATTTTGTCTCATAGGAGTTGACACACAAAAAAAAACATCAAGCATAAACAAAATTATGAAAACGTAACTAAACTATTATTCTCGGTTATTATTCCTATACAATTATGTTATCTCTATTTAGTTAATTATACAAAACAATAACATTTCTAACTAGATAAGGTTGATAGTATTACAATGCAGAATTATTTCTTTCTTGTGAGAATTTCTATTCACTATCTTACTATACGGGATAGAAACAAATCTGTTCATTTTTTTGGCTTAATTTCAATTTTATTACATTTATTTGCTTCACAGAGAAACATATGGAAAAGATTAAAGTAAAAGTTAGTGAATCAAATTATTCTTATTGTTGTCTTTGAATTCAATGCATAGAATGAATGTCTTTTTTATTTCTTCAACTGACGTCGTCTTCACAGATACTGTAAAAAAAATTACATGAATATTAGATGTTAGGCTTTAATTCGGTCATTTAGATTTATTATCTAACAGGAGTGTTTAATTTTTGTTCATTTAATATTATAGAGTACTAGTCATGTTTAATGTAGTATCTGGTACATTTGTCAATTGATAGACGTTGCCACACTTTATTATCACAGCAATTTGTATACTGAATCTGGTAGAAGTACTAATAGCATCAGTAGTAGTGAACAAAGAGAACAAATGGAGTAAAATATAAGAAAAAAGAAAGGTATAAAATGATGCCACCTTTTAATTTGACAGCCCCTTTACTTTCATCTATTCATCTTCAACGCCAGTCACTATTGTTGATCGAGGTAAGCAGTAATTGGACATACATAATAATTATCCTAACTATCCCAGTCGATATATACTTACTCTCTTTTCCTAATACCCTGAGTCTAATCTATTATTTACCGATGGTCTAATCAAACTTGAGGAATGTTTCGAAGACATCCATGATCAAATACGAATGTCATTTACTCTTAATTGCAATATCTCGCATCCTTACAGTAGGTCATAAAGAACTATGAAGTAGCATACTTGTCCTTTAAATGGCAAAGAAATATCTCGCGTATGTGGCAGGTGACGTACATCGGCGAATTCCGGGCAAACTTTCTAAATCCATGAGGAGGTTCTGTTAGATTCTTACCTAATAGTTCCCGACAAAGTTTCCAAGACAAATGAAGTGGTGGATGATCTCAATAAATTCACTCCGTATATTTAGTTTGGGCATCAACGTACATTTGGGTGTATTTACATGTGAATAATTTTGAGGGGGTAATTTTAGGAGTTTAGGTGAGATTACCAGTCATAAATATAGTAAAAATCGATCCATACGTACACTAGTTTAAATTACTAAACCACATCAGAAGACATTAAGTTTAATTTCATAGTTGTAGAAGAGGTGGAATTATCAATGTTGCTGAAAACAATTTCACATAGACACTACGATTTATAAAGAAATAACTAATTTGAAGAGATAAGGGTTTGCAATTATTCAAAAACAAAGATTTAAGGAATGATAAAGAATGATTGCAACCACACCATCGTTACTGATTTTAAGCCATATCATCACATTGAGGTGACTAGCTGTTAAGCATACGTTTTACTGCTAAGTCATAACCACATTGGATGTGAAACCAATGTCGCCACTAAGATTGAAGGATGATTCACTTATTATTAAGAAATGACTAAACTTAAGATGACATTTAATGGATGCCAACTTAGTGGTTTGAAGGTTTTCCATGATATCTAAAATTATTAGGTTTGATTTTCTATAAGGTCGTGATTGTAGATTGGTGAGCTAAGCGGAAAATGCTCTTAAGTAGTTCCTGGATTTTGAATGGTTGTTCAACCAGTATTCAGTCATTAGTTAAATTTCCTATATGCTCGTCTCATAAACTTCATCAGTTACATCAATTCAAATTTAGTTTTATGACTTAAAAATGTTATGAGACTTTGATTAGAGACGATTGACCACAGTGAATGTAAAAGCTACAGTTACTATCTAACAGAATAACCTTCTACTACTAGTCATTCGAATTGTCTACTTGTGAAATAAATCTTTACTTATTGCATGTCTAATCAAAGTATACGGAAACCAGTGAAAAGGGACCTTATAGAGAAATATTGTATTTCCTAACAGAACCAACGTGAATCAATCGAAATGTTGCATTTGTTAATAATCACCATTTCAAAATTTTTTAGTCACGTACATACCACTGAATTAGGATCAATAATACCGCCATTTTAATTGGTTAAATCACATAGATTTGATAAAATTTACCCTCGTTTCTTTGTCAATTTGTCTTCTATAAAGTTTGGAATTGACAACATTTTCACTTGAAGAGTATTTTATATTGAGTTCATGTAACTAGTTTTTTATTTTAATTCATGTAGTTAGAAACCAGTTATAACAGAACCTTCAGGAGGTTATCTAGTTGTCAGTACAAGTGGTAAAGTAAATATTGAAATTTTATTAAACAACACTACGAGTTAATTATAAGAATCGTAGAAGTTCTACATTTCAGAACACCTAACTACTGTTTTAAATCAAGTTCTACTAGTAATTACCTAAGGTTTTTCCATATTGGTTCAAATAGAGTATCCAAACAAGTGATGTGATATTTTTTCAATATGGTAGCTATCGGTCCAATGCTTTTTCATTTTCAGTGATAGCCTAACTAATATCAGTCTGTGATATGAAAACAAGTGGTGCTGCGTTAGACAATAATGTTAATATCACAGCTATGAAATTAACGGAATGTTAGAAACATTAACTGTTGGGTTCCAGCTTAGTCATCTATCTAAGAAACCTTACGGCCCCAGGTATGATCTCTTATTGCGATTGTGAATGCATATTACTTGCAAGTTCCATCTGTCTAGAGCTTCTTGTCTTTCAGTCATTATATAGCCCAGGTCAATCCATGATTTTGATTCGAATTGAGGGTATTTATGAAAACAATTACGAATGATTTACTAAAGAGATTAAATGGATAAAGTAAGTTAATATGCAAAAGCTTAACCAATAATTTTGACATGTAGTTATAGTACTGATAAATTATATAACATCTAATTGATGAAAATATTCTTGATAACAAGTCAGATATTGGTGATAATAGTTAAGTATGAATGATGAGGGTCACATTAAAGTTATGTATTGAGTAAGTAAGTCAAAAGAAAGTTTGGAAATTTCTTCAGTGCAGAACTCCAAGGGATAATAACGAATCATTTGTAATTGATTGTTGCATAGGTTATGCTAACGGATAAGGTAGGATGATCATTTGTCAGGTCAGTCAGTCAGTTATGAACAACATAGAACCTGGTACCTTTGCTTCAAAGATTAGAGTTACTATATCCTATTAGCATGACGTGATGAAATTTCTAATGAAAGTATAAATTCAGTTTATTGATATGAATATAGATGGCTTCAACTGTATACAAAGGATATATACGTAAACTGTGTAGCTTGTTTGATGGAACTTAATGACGGTTCATTTAAAAGGCTCAATTTGAATATACCTGTTATCCTATATTACATTAAGTGACCAAGTATAAAACTCCTAATTAACCTTTTCTATTCTCTTTTGAATTGAGAAAGATGATATCAAGAGATTCAATATATATATTTTTAATAATATTTACAACATTTACTAATAACAATCAGCATATTCTAATTAGTGACTAACTTAAGAAAATAATTCCAGAGTTCCAGTAGAAAAATGAGACCAGTAGATTTCAACCATATTGGATGTGAAGTATTGGCTAACTAATTGTAGTGAATGAAGGTACCTAATATCTTTACTTTACTGAAGGTACATATATAAACTTACGAGTCTGTCTCGGTGTTGAACGTTCACGTATGAGCTTGAGTATTCTGAAGTCCATTAGCGGTAGAGACGTAGTTACCCACTATTGAGAAGTCCTATAGTGGAATGAAACAACTGTTCAATAATTCTTGATTTTTCCTAGATCATCTAATTCAGGTCAAACCTTGACATAGAAGTTGTACTAATGCATAGATATTAGTTCAAAGTTATATTGAAAGATTAAATAGAAACATTTCTTCATTATTTTGTTGATTAGGCTTAGCATTAATCAACACACATGGATAAATAAAGTTACACATCTCGTATTTCTTTCACTTCAAGTTACGTTAACAAAATATAAACTACTGGTATGATCAATAATGTTCTAGTATTATTTTTCAAATCAACTTTGTTTTTCTTAAACAGATCGTATGTCAACTTCATTTTGAATTATATCAACTTTAATCAAATAAACATTATTTCATAGCTCTTAAGAATCAAACTTCATTTGTAAACAAGTGAACTTTTGGACTGAATAGAGAATTGAATGTTAACTATTTAAAAAAAAACTTTTACTTGACTACTGGCAAATTGTTTTTGTTGGTTTGTCTATCATAATAAGATACTCAGGAGGAGTGGAGTTGAAGAAATCAAGTTTGATTTTAATATGAAGGTTGAATATTTTCAATGGGTTGTTTTTCTTATTTTATTATGATTATTATTTTGACATTCTGAGAGAAACATTGTAATGTTTATGTCCATTTGAATAAAATAGAAATAACTGTTATAAGTTCAGGGATAGTCGACAGGTAAATTTATTTTGCTTGTGTTATACTTGTTGGTATTCATTGGTAAGGATTACGTGGATTCTCAAGAGACCTGAATGATTCTTGTAGGATTTTAATCTTTTTCACTTAAATTCAATGTCTAAAACGTTAGTAGTGAGATATTTGAGCCACGATTGACTGAAGAAGCTAATGTAAAAATGGTCAATATCCGATGGTCCATCAGTCACAACTACTCGTTAATATGAATAATGGAGAGATTTTGAACTAGCTGGATTTCAATGATTGTCTTTTTTCAGATTACTTTAATGTTGTCTTCTCTAAGTTGAATATTGTAACTGAGAAAAATTCATAATCAGAGTTTACTACTAGTCGATTGTTCAAAGAGGAATGATATACAGATATTACAAGTTTAAAATTTTTTTCTCAGGAGAATATTATTACGAACTTGATGATATAAAATGATAAAAAATCTACTGGAAATAATAATACAAGTAACTAACCATTAACCACTGGATTATATGATGGATCATCTAAAGCCTTATATAGTTAACAGTGTTGCTAGATTAGTAACGATTCCGCACTGCATACCACAAGCGTAGCTTATGGTCAAAAATACAGTATTGCATCAAGGTAAATCTGTTGTAGTTGACCACTATAGTAGTGGTTACAGATTCAAACTCACTTTATTGTACTTATGTTTAAGTAATTATTCTGTTGAAACAAGTTGGGCGGCATACCAGATAAACTCGTCAAGATCATCCGGTATTCTTACGACGGACTACAGTGCAAAATCTTGCATGGAGGACAGCATGACAGATGCATTCTCAATGAGAACCGGTGTCAGACAAGGCTGTTTGCTCTTCGCCTTTCCTCTTCCTTCTAGTGGTTGATTGAATCATGGAAACCTTCACATCTGATGGGAAGCACGGATTTAATAGACAAGTAGGAATGCAACTCGATGATCTGGACTTCGCGGATGATCTAGCTATTTTAACCCATACACACCAACAAATGCAAGTGAAGACAACCAAAGTAGCGGCAATCTCAGCATCGATAGGCCTGAACATACATAAGGGTAAGAGCAAGATCCTCAAATTCAACATAAAGAGCACCGATTCAATTAAACTTGATGGTGAAACTCTGGAAGAAGTGGATACCTTTACATACCTTGGGAGCATCATCGATGAAAAAGGAGGATCCGATGCAGATGTAAGCACAAGGATTGGCAAAGCAAGGTCAGCATTACTACAGCTGAAAAATATATGGGACTCCAAGCAACTGTCTACCAACCTCAATATCAGACTCTTCAATTCGAACGTCAAGACAGTTCTGTTGTATGGAGCTGTAACGTGAAGAACTGCTTCAAACATCCTCAGGAGGGTATAGGTATTTATAAACAACTGTCTACGCAAGATATTGAATGCTCGTTATCCGGAAACCATCAGCAGCAGCCTACAATGGGAGAGAACAAACCAACTTCCAGTCGTAGAGGAAATGAAGAAGCGAAGTTGGAAATGGATAGGACATACATAGCAGAAATCATCTTACTGCTTCACGAGACAAGCACTAACTTGGAATCCTGTTGGGAAACGGAAAAGAGGAAGGCCAAAGAACACACTGCGTCGAGAATTGGTAGCAGACATTAAAAGGATGAACAGCAACTGGAAACAGCTAGAAGGGATTGCTGAGGACAGAGTTGAATAAAGAATACTGGTGAGCGGTCTATGCTACTCCGAGAGGAGTAACAGGCGTAAGTGAGTAATTATTCTGTTGAAACAATTTGGGGTGGGGGGAGGTCATCTATTGTTTTAATAATGGGAACACTGTAATGAACTTTCTTGATTTACATTACATTGAATTGAATAATTATGAATGTTAAATCATGTGTTTACTTACTATTATTTGGTGCTATACAATTTAATAAAAACACTACCAAAATATATTCTTTGAACAATTATAGTTTTAATTTATGATAAACAGGAATATGTAAGAACAATTCCTTTATTGATGCTGAGAATTCTTTCCTGTAACGATGTTACTTAAAGCATTCATTGATATTTATAAATGTGTCAGTAAGAGTAAAGTAAAGGTAGTATTAGAAACAGTATGTTACAGTGTCAAGTACATAGATCTATGTATTTGGTAAGTGAGTTATAACTTTAAAAAGTATTGTGGCATTAAGTACAAGTTAATCAATTTTATGTGTTAGGAAATGTTATCTACCTGTAGATAAAATAGTAACAACAATAAAAAGCCTGAAATGTAGTCTGTTTTGTCTTTTGAAATGTAGAAATTATTTTTAATACGCCTTGAAATTAAAGGCTTGGATGCCTACCTCCTGGACGTTTTTTTACTCTACGACAGTCTCTTACTCCAAAAACGTTGGATGAAAAATAGAATGGGGAAGCAGGGATACAGCTTCATTTAGATAGTATCTTGATGTACATATAGCGTAAGTAATTACACGATTATACGTGGTAATGAAATTCAGTAATATTGTATGAAGTATTTTACAACCGGTAACATTTGGTAATTAATTACCCTTAGTAATAAAGGTATAAGTAATTGTTTTCGAGAATTCTGTCTAAAGTACCTAAGTAACATTGATCGGTAGAATTAACTCGACACACTCGTTGCTTCCTGATGGCTTCTGAGTTATCATGCACTCTTAGCACTTCACAACAGTCATGAAATTTAACCTTATTCCATTTAATGAAATCACAAAATGAATAGCAATTTCACAATAAATGAAATTATCTATGAAATAAAGATCTTATTTTAGTAGATGAAAACGATTGGAAGTTTGATATAAAATTACATACTAACTGGGTAACTGGAAATAGAGCAAACGATTACCTGCAATGTTGTATAGCTCAGACTAGCCTATTATCGTGTTACGATAATTGTTAAATGTAAAGTATAATATCGTAGATAACTATTTAAAATCAGGAAGCGACAGACAATTATTTTATCCTGGTACAAGATTCTTCAGCAAGGAACATCTGTGATCACCCTAGGTATCGAAACTAGGAGCTGTTAGCTTGGCGTTGAGTTTCTAACATTCAGTTAATATTCAAGTTTCAAAATTTCTGACTTCAGTCAATTTTCAGTAATGTACAACCAGTGTCATTAGTAACATTTATCTCAGATTAAGTATCACTTGAAATCTACTAATCTTAGTATCCCACTAAGACTGAAAATTACCTCTAGTAATTAGTCACTAGTAAACATTTTATGAATTTATTTACAATGTTGTACAGATTGTTGAGCTTGAAGCTATAAATTATGGATGGATTTTGATTATACACCATTGAATATATGAGACCGATGAACTAATATTTTCATTTAGTATAGGAGTCTTGTAGTAGTAAGCATCGGTAACCCTATCAGGAGTAGAAGCCAGTTTCTCAAAGCCTTGTAATGAGCGTTTGTGTGAGAACCTAATACTAGTCATGCTTAGGTGAGAGTATATGTATGCACTACTTAGAAACCTCATACTATGACGAATAAACTGTTCATTGCTTTTTGGTTCTTATTAGTTGTTTAACGCAAGTCAGTTTTTGATACTAATTTGTTCAACACCTTCAAGTCTCGAGATAACAACGACATAAAGTCATCCTACTAAAAGAGATAAATACGTTGGACTTGTGATTTTGTATCACTCCTCAGTATCTTTAGGAAAGATTCTCTCTTCCTTAAATCTTTGATAAATTTACAAATTTAACAATATCACTACCTATGGTTTCATTTGTTATGCCTTTTTCGTAACAATAACTAACTGATATTACTTTTAAACTAATTTTTTTTTAACCATAAATAGGTTAATGTTCCATCTTACGAGTCAATTAATCATTATTCTCCTAATATTTAAAAAATACTGTCATGGGATATTAATTTTCAGTCATGATTCTACAGAAATTTGTATCAGTAACCGCAAATCAATGTACTACTTTCTAGTTCCTAATGTAGAGCTTTGGTTGTTGTGCAAGTTTATGTAGATTGATTGATAAGGGAGTAGTGGTTAAATACTATGCTTCGATTAACTGAATTCGAGACTAGTGTTCAGACTTTTCAGGAAGGAGGGGGTTATGAGACAGTTATCACCGGTGATCATCGCGCTATATCATAAACTGATCAAATCGGGAATTCTACCATTGGACCCCAACCCAGTAGTGAAGACAGGGGTTCTTCGAATCCAAGCCCTTGAGCAGAGTTTATGGTTCACATTGCTGAGAAGTCCCACACTAGAACAAAACAGTTGTCCAGTGCTCCTTGGTTTTCAGTGGTATCTTACCAGCATCA
The DNA here is from genome assembly GCA_025215515.1 of Schistosoma japonicum. Taxonomy (NCBI): domain Eukaryota; kingdom Metazoa; phylum Platyhelminthes; class Trematoda; order Strigeidida; family Schistosomatidae; genus Schistosoma; species Schistosoma japonicum. Next base: position 14,422,822 of record CM046065.1, on the reverse strand, counting down.
ATCTGTGATGAGTTCCGTCAACTAAAACTTAATACTAATCTTCACAAACCACCTCAATCCAAATGTCATATTTGTCTAGATCCCCTAGTGACGATTGAATTAGACTGATTAAGTTGTATATGTCTATTAGTTTGACTGACTTAAAATTATCAGATGGGAGAAGCTGACAGGACACATTGGATCTAGGTTCATTGCTAATTGAAACTTTTCAGCAAGGCGCTTACTAATTTATTTGATGCAAACATAGTCTAACAGCGTAGTGCCATTTACAGCAGTGGTCACATCGGAACTTAACTGGAGGAATCTGACCAACATTAAGGACTGATTAAACATGACATTAGTTATAATTCGCAGACTAAATCTTACAGAAGGCCAATCACTGCCGAAAATATCTCACTTGTGCCATCATAGACAACAAAGCAAAAGGAAGCATGTTGAAATTTCATGCAATCTAAAAATAAATTTTATCGGATAGTAATCACAATGTTCTCGTTATTTGATTCAACATATCTGATTACTTTAGAGGATTCTCGACGGAAGATATGGAATACAGCAATGAAATTCCAAATCTGTACAAATAACTGGATAAAGCTTTTTAAACAATGATTAGCTGTCATTCAGATTCACATGTAAATGTTAAATTTTCTGCTCCAGTCATAACGTCTTCTCTGTCACTAAATATATTCTATGCATGAATTCTGTCGTAACCGTATCTCGATTAACTTTCATATGGTACAGAAAGAAGAAAGGAGTACTCTAACAGTGTTGATAATACTTGGATTTTTAAATCATTAAGTTTGTGACAGATTTCGAGCATCATGGGAATGCATACTTGTGCATACGGTTAACCGAGGTAATTACTTACTGTGAGGGCATCTAAAAATACTGATGGGCGTATATTAATTTTAGTAGACCACCAAAAATGTTTACTTTACATATATTGTCAACGAATCTTTAAGAAAACAAACAGATTATGCTATATACCTTAAAACGTTGAGGGCTATCAATATAACTATCAGTTAGTTGCATTATTGACTTGTGTAGTTATTTGAATTCTCAAAATTAAAAATAAATCAGTGTTGTCATTGTAATTGTAAGCCATTTCTCTGTATTCACAGCTTTCTACTTATCTAATTTGTCCTCTGACAGATACATTGAACTGCCACAATAAAATACGTGTATATGAATCAAAGTAATTTCACAATGTTTTATCTAGCGAGAAAACTAACATGAAAAAAACTGCACTAGTTCAAAATAGGTTCACTCTGGTTTTTGTTGGCTGTCTAGCAACAGTTAGTGTGTATTTTGAACCTACAAAATTCAATAAAATTTACAAACAACCAACATCGAACGATTAAATTTTAGGTACAATTGTTTGAGTTCTATTGAGTAAGCTATGATTAGTCGAGTTCAATTATGTCGTGAATAGGATAGATACGTACTACTGGGATTGAATAATGGTTAGAAATGCAAATAATTTGTATGCCGACTCAGTAATTTCAGTATAAAGCATTCTCTACAAGAAATGTAGATTAGGGATTCTGCCTCCCAGTGGAAACGTGGGTAAGGATGATCTGAGAAGTTTCATATTAGGATAAATGTCCATTACTTATTGATGTTCAATTATTGTTTAAATCAAATTCATTAGTGATGTAAAGCCACAGAAAAATACAGTTGTTTGAACATACATGGTTTGAAACCTTTAAACTTCCTTATGTATGTATATGATTATTGATTATTGTTGTAAAAAGCAACTTGTATTTCTTAAATAGAAATTTGTTACAATAATGCATTTGTGACTAGAATTCTTTAATGTATATTCACATTTACACATGTTCCTAGTTCATGATTTATTAATGTGTACATGTTTAATAGAATTTACAAGTTCTGTTAGTTATCTTTTACTCAGATGTAGTTAATTTGCAATATTCTTTCTATTTTCATGACCTATCTATTGATATTAGATGTTTAAATGTTGCATTTCTTATCATACATATGTGACTTCTATTATAAGTGATTACATTCGGCTCCTTAAATAATCATATAATCTTTTCCCCATCATCACCATCATCGTCATGGTAAATTACTATTTCATAAATATTCCCGATAGTTTTTGGTATTCATCTTCGATCCAGAAAGTTCTCTCGAGGTCAGATGCGATCAGCTACATTTGTTTTCAATATTATTATATGTAAAAGTGAATGAACCTCTAGATACTCGTCTCTTATTTATTTGCACATAAAGTAGACAAGGAGGAAATTGTACTGATAATTATAGTGTTTCCAATGGAGTTTGTAATAGTCTACGAATACATACAACGATTAATATTAAATTATCTGTTAATTATCCCACTGTTAACTCTTCTAGACAATTTTTAATTCCTAAAAGTAAAGTTGGATAAATAGAAAAAGCTACGTTTTCAATTTATTCATTTATTAATCATGTTAGACTTGTATATACTGTCCTGTTACTACATTTCGATTGCTCTTTTTAATTATCTCCATCGTTTTCTTAAATGCATTAATTACATTTGAATAGTAAAAGTTTTAAGTGTCAACTTATTTAGTGTCGAACAGGGTGAATATGCTTCGAGTAAATACACTATTATATAGATACATTGATAATATGTCCTACTGTAAACAATAACTATAATGATATTACGTAAAACATGATTCCTGTGTAAATTTGAACGACAAGATTTGTAGAATAAAATGAATTCATTATAATTATTGGGTTTTCATCAGCTCTAGACGACTTAAAATTATCGTTAGTATTACTTTTATTACTATTGTAAACAGCATTATATGTACCTTGATCAATCAATCAATGAGACAGAGTTCAAAACTGAACAAAATTTTATAAAGACAGTAAGTTAGCTTCAAATAATAGTAAGTGAAATTGAGGTGGTTTCTTAAGATACTTATTAAGTTTGATTATTTACTATTCAGTCACAGATTGATGCTAGTTGGGTGTTACAAATCAGCTAACTAGTAACTAACTTCAGAGTGTTTCTGAAGTTTTAATGAGAAACCGTGACTAATAGACATCAGGCTTGTTGATATTATCATCAACGATAATAGATGATCGTCGTGCTATATTACAAATTGATAAAAGTTATAATTCTACTATTGGACACTGGTTGTCCTAGTGGCACAGACTGTTGTGAATTAGCCGGTGAGACCAGAAGGCCCTTGGTTGGATCTCCTGGTTGTTTAGAAAGTGAGCACTACTGAAGAGTCCCATACTAATAAAAAACAACTGTCCACTGTTCCCTGGTTTTCAGTAGTACCGAACCATTATTAATCTCTGACGAACAATAACGACTTAAATATTAAATAACTGAAGAGTACGTTTTTGTTCAAAACGAATTAATGTAAAGAGACAACGATGTAATTAGTAGTAAATATGACTATAAATAATAATAATGATTAGCAGATGCACGATTATATGATCAAGCCAAATAGTTGATATCAATTAAAATGGACACCATGGTTAGATGCTAATGGAATGAAGTGAGGAAAATATGTTATCCTTAAGTTTCATCAACATAATCACCTCTACCATGATAATAAGGGTTCACCTTACTTTTGTTTAGTTGATTAAGTCGATGCAAGTGTCACGAAAAATCGAATAGATAACTCTAATGCTTTCAAGTGGTTTTGTGGAGATTCGTTTCAATTTGTATTTGTCACATATTGATCTAGGTTGATTACCGTTGAAAACCAGAGAATACTGTATAGTTGCATTGTTCTAGTATAAGGTTCTTTAGTAGCAGTGAGCACCTACGATCCCATCGGGTATGAAAGCAAGGATGACCAGGTTCATAGCGAGCATCACTTGTCATGGATAACATAGAACCCTGCACATATCCGCATAGGTCCAAGTTGACTTACTACATTAGCACGAATGGATCTGGTTTATAAGATTTGTACCACAATATAATTCAAAAGAATGGACTAAATTAAACGCTAGTACTAAGGAATAATGAAGCTTAGGATTTAGAAAAACATAAAGACTGAATACACATGCACCACTGTAACCGATTCTGAGCCATGTCACCCCGTGTCTCCAGTCACTGATTTCGATTTTTATTCAGACCTCAACCAGGTAGCCTATACCTACCTGAAATGCCTTATAAAAGTAGTTAGTGGCTTCATGAACTGATGCCATGTTTTGTTTAGCCTCCTATACCTTACTTACATCCTACTCATACCCCAGGCAAGTATCACAAGCACTGGTCGGTCATATGCAACACATGTTTCAACTATTCTAGTTAGTAAAGGTTTATAGTCTGTTCAACTGATTTACATTGTTTATTAGTACTCTGTGCAGCGAACATATCAAATTAGTACGAGTGGAAAGATCTCTATTTCAATTAATTTCGATGTAATACCACAATCATTCATATTACCTACAATTGACTTACTAGTGTCATATTTCAAGACTCCAAGTTTCAGTAATGACAGACAAAGTTTATACAAACTTGGAATGAGATGAGACAGTTACTGTCAGGGGCAGTAGGCAGTCATTTTGCTATGCTGCAATTTAACTGAAGTGGGAATCCTTCCATTGGATCCCAACTTGTTGATGATGATAACTAATTATTTTCTAGTAGGTTCGAATATCATGAATTCAATCCATTATAGGAGTTGTAGGGTGTTCATTACCATTCAAAATTCCCTATACTACGGTGGTAAAGTTATCCAAGATTCTCTGGTTTTTAAGTGGTACTCAAGCGAGATCAATCTGAGAATGATGTAAACAATAAATATATAAAATTAGTCCTGAATTTTCTATAATTTACATTCATTCACACAAAATACTTATTACAACTGACTGTCATAGTTTATTATGTTCACCTCTAAATAAATCTTAGGAATAATCAAAATATTATCAGCTTAGACAATAAACTTACTACTGATATTCAACTAAATGTAGAAAAATATCTAGGAAACTAGTAAGTTAACTTGATTAAAGTTAGCTTCAACGCTTACATTACTTACTAAATATGTTATACCCAGTATTTTTAGTTATTGTTCTGTTCATTTAATCCAGGGAGTATGGTATGTTATAATAAAAGCTTGATTTTTTCATCAAAAATTTCACTTCAGATACGTACATTATGAAATTTCTGAATTTCATTCGATGTATTCAATAGATTTACATTAGACATATTCACAACAGATAGTTATAAATAACTGCAGTATATTTCAAATAAAACTTCTAAGAAAATGAAATCCCTAATCTATAACACACTTCTTAAATGAATTAAAAAGGAATAACTCATAGTGCTAAGTAGTAAATATTGAAAATATTGGCGATTATTACAGTCGCAATTTCTAGAACAACAATAATCATTAATACAACTACTGGATTTAATTGTCATATATATAGTTTTACAGTTAACTTATTGAGTTCATTTTGATATCACGAATCATTCCGGAATTAGACAACCACTGATCACTTTGAAGCATTGGACAACTGTTTCGTCTTACTATGGGTGGTAAACATCCACAAACTTATCGGGAATCGAACCCAAGATCCTCTGGCTCTACGATGAACACTTTACCATTAACCCCCTGAAGAATCTCATTCTAAGACGAAACAACTTTCCAGTGCTTCTTGATGATCAATGGTTATCTAATTCAGACCGATTCACTGATATTAAAATTGACATTAAACAATGTCCACAACACCCAATTAATGAGTCCAGTTACACTTTATATTCGTGATGATTTCATTAAAAAAATTATTTCAGTCGAAAAATGTAATGAAATTAAACACGTATGTACTTACATATGCACATTCACAAGTCATACTTTATTACATAAGAACATGATTATTTGTATCGATATTTATTTAAAAGGAAAAAAAAGCTTTACAGATTTCATTTTATTTCATTGTGTTCATATGTACGTGTAACTACGTAGAAACATAAATGTGCATCTTTGTGTATTTTTATATTAAACGGATGTGTATGCATGTGGGTATATGTAATATTAGGATAACAAAATTTCAATCACTCTACCTACCGTAACAATAGACATGAAAGTGACAGATTCAATAAATTACATAACAATAACTCTGATCGCAACATTGTTACCATTTGTTTTGTTCTCACATAAATGTAAGTTTAAATTTATTTCGATTGAAAATTATTATTGAATAAGTTGGGGGGGGGGAGGGGAGGGAAAGGACAGACAGTAATACTCGTGTTTCCTACAAAAATAAATGATGATAAGAAACTGCAAAAACACAATTCTATTTAATTTCAGATGTTAAGTATTTCATTAAGCATTTTAAAGAACTGTAGTGTTTTAGTATGATCAATTACCAATTTACTTTATCATGATCATGATCATGATCATCACCATCCAAAAAATCACCATCCAAATCCTCGCGATCCGAATCATCATCATCAGTGTAGAACAAGGTAAATACGCCCATTGGTTCAAGTTGCTATACCACATTAATACTACAAGATAATAGAGGCAACATAATAACTGAATACAAAAAGGGAGAGTAAAGGGGTGCAAAAAATTATAATACAATTTAAAATTTAGATGAAGTTAAAGAGTGTATACACTTGCGCTACTGTGATCGATCCTGAGCCATGTCTCCAAGTGTCTCCAGTCATTTATTGTGACTATCACGCGGACCCCAACCAGGTAATCTGCATCTACCAATATAGCTTAGACCAACAGTTAAGGACTTCATGGACTGATTCCATGTTTCGGTTTGGCTGCCCCTACCCTTCTTCCATCCTACTTCAACCCTAGCCAACATCGCTCGATGATGCAGGCAGTAGTCTGGCATGCATAACACATGTCATAGTCATCTCAGTCGATGAAGATTAATGACCTCTTCGACTGATTTACCATATTTCCCAAGAACCTTTTGTCTTACCTCCATATTACTTATTCTACTGTTCCATGATATACGAACGATGCTATGAAGATTTCTATGGTCGAACACTTTAAGTCAACACATATCCTGTGTTTTCATGGCCCACGTTTTGCAGCCACATGTTAGGATGGCGCGGACTGCTGCACAGTACACCCAGCCTTTCGTTGAGAAACGAATATCTCGCCCTTGCCACAAGTGGCAAAAATTGGCGAATGCCAATCGGCCTTTCTGAATCCGTGCTGAGATTTCGCCAGACTCTGACCCACCAGGAGTGATGCGACTTCTGAGATAAGTGAAGTAGGTCAACGCATTCAATTACTTCACTCCCTATAACTAATCTAGGTAAGAAGTGGACCAGTCCTGGATTAACATTTTACATTAAGAAGGGGAGAAAGCGCATCCCGAATATGCTTGGATTGTTAATCAAGGTGCTCAGGAGACTCTGCATATTGTCAACGTCTTCACCAAGTAGGATTGTATCGTCTACGTATTTTAAGTCAACGAGAAGACGTTCTGGAAGAAGATTAATTCCTGAGGAGTTAAAAGAAGTGAGTGGGACTTCTAGTGAGTACATCTATGACGAAATTAAATAAAAATGGGGATAAGAGGCAACCCTGATGAATCCCACTTGAGGATGAAATTGCTCGTGGCAATTCGCCATATGCTGTGATTCGACCAGAGTAGATAGCCCTTATAAAGTTTATATACTTTAGATCTACGCCTTCTAATGACAAACACTGCCACAAGATTTCACGGTCTACGGAGTCAAAAGCTGCTCTCAAGTCAAGAAATATAACTATAGTCGGACGTTGGTACATATGTCTAATGTTGAGGCATCTAGCGCAGGGTGAATATTTGATCAATGACAACCAGGTCGAGGTCTGAATCCAGCCTGGTTTTTCCTAGTCTGGTGTTATCTAGTGTTGGATAAATGCAGAATGATTATTGGGGATAATATTTTAGATACTATATTAGTCAAACTGATTCCTCTGTGATTATCACAAGAGGATTCCTTACCCTTTTTGTAGATTGGGACGACCTAGCGAATGAGACCAAGTCAAATGAGATGATGTTCAGTTCGCTAAACAGTCGGCTAATATATCAGTCAACCTACTTGCTAAATCTGGACCACCATCCTTAAAAATATCAGTAGACAACCTATTAGGTCCTGCTGCTTTCCTCGCTTCGAGTTACTTATGGCCTTTTCAACATCACCGATAGTTGAGAGACCTGTGTCAGTTCTACATTCAGGTAGTTTGGGGATAATAGGTAAGCTAAGAGTAGCTGGGGGCCAGTTGAAATGTTCCTGAAAGTGTTCCACCCATCGGTCTAGTCTTCTAGACTGAGAGTGAATCATACACCCATCTTTTTCTGAGATAATTTCACTAACCACCGATTTCTTAATACCGGTGTCCTTGATAAGTTGGAACAGCTGTCTAATATTGCCCGCCATCCCCCCCTTGCTTCCATCGCTTTTGCTTTTGTTGCCCACCACTGTTCACAATCCTTACGCATACTCTTTGTTAGTCTACGTTTCAATTGCAATCACCCTTCATCTATCTCCGAGCCTGCTGGAATGAGTTTTCGAGCCTCCATCAGTTCATTAGAAGTTCAGGAAATCTGATGGTCTTTCATAACCTTTGGATTGAAGTTAGATGCAGATAACGCTGATGCGTTTAAACCTGCCTTAACATCGTTCCAAGCTGTTATGGGGTGAATCTGTTGTTTGTGAGCAACTAAATGCTTAGCCAAACCACTTCTAAACGCAAGTTTATCGTTTTCAGTCTCGAATTGACATTTGAGGGGTTTTCCTGATGTGACCTTTCTGCGACCAGCATAATGCATTGGAATACGTGCTCTCACTACAGCATGGTCAGAATCTAAACACGCCCCATAAAAAACGGCAGTCCTCTATATAGCTTCTCCAACGATAGCTGATGCTGATGTGGTCGATTTGTGTACATCGTTGTGTAGATTTTAGATGTCGCCAGGTTAAACAATATCTCTCCTTATGCTTAAAGTCTGTGCTAGCTAGTCTGAACATAATTTTATCAGACGATCTCCATTATCCGTTTGTTGGGCTGGGATGCCGAGTGACCCATCTAAGTGTTTTTCAGCCTGATTTAGCCTACCGACTTGGGGATTACAATCCCCTGCTATGATCATTATGTCTGAGCGCTCAGCTTTCTGAGGGAGGCTAGAAAACTTCATATAGATTTCGTCTTTCACTTCATTGGTGCTGTAGTCAGTGGGATCATAAGCAGAGATGACAAAAGTGCAACGGCATGTGTCCCTATCTTTCCGAGTTCGTACTGTGCCATTTAGACGGACAGAACGCAATCAACTGCCTACAGGAAAGCACTCAAGAAGTGCCTGTTCTGCCCTTAAGCTTAGTGCTATGCCTACACCAGCAAGGCCACGTGAACCTGTTGTGGGGTCTCTAGATAAGCAAAGAGTGAATTGTACTGTTCCGCTGCATTGATTAGGTGAGATCAGACGGATGACCATGCTGGAGTCCTGTATGCGTGTTTCGGAGACATAATATGCATTAATTGCAAGAGATTCTAGTGTTTTAGATAAGGCAGCTTGTTGACTGACTTGACACCGTATGTACGTTTTAAGCTCCAACATGAAGTTTAGAACGTAGTTTCAGGTGACCTGGTATTGCTTTTCGGAACTCGAGCAACCAGTACAAGTGGTATGCATAGAAGATGTAGTGGGAGAAGTGCAAATAGTAGAAACCACAGAAGGAGAACGTGTTTGATCGCGAACAATGTGATCTCGAGTGCTCTTAGATGTATGGGGGGTGGTTATCACTTCCCGGTCGCCTACACCGTGAAAGGGTTCTTTCTGAGGTACCTGTAAAAGTAAGAGGATTAGGGGAGGTCTAGATTACTCGAGGGTGTGACCTCAGTGCCCAGGGGATAGCTGTTTTTGGTTGGTCACCTATATTAATTGTTGCTCAGGTTGTCAGAAGAGTCATCTATCTCATGATTTTCGAAGAAGCCTAGTTCTCATCATGAAATGTCATAATTCTTCGAAGTGAAGACCTTCCAACTCCCAGGGCGGAATCCAAAAGATTCAAATGGTTTTTTTGATTTACACTTTTATCAGAGTTTTAGTTCTTACGGGATACGGTTTCTAACTCTGTGCCTAACCGTCCTCCTTATCCAACCTTGGGACCGGCAGTAACCCCTGAAGGATTCCAGGCGGCGTTACCATGTATATATATATATATTCAATCTAAACATTAGTAAGGAAATCAGCCCGTTTGTAGTCATATTGGGGTTTATGTAAATGGGTCTGAATTTTGTATTTCTGTATGATAGTTAATAATACTCATTAACGGTTAAATACTAAGTAGGCAGTTGGAGTTCTTTGAGTAAAATCTTAATATTTTCCCTGGAGTGCAGATAAGCATTGGTAACAGAATGCATGTCAAGTACAGCTTCCTGTTAACCACTTCCAACTACCTAACATTAAAACATAATGAACCATTATATTGAGACACTTAAATAAATAATGTATTGATCAATGAATTTAGAATACTAACAATATGTACCCTATCAAGCAGATGACCCAATGGAGCATGTTGATCTTTCAATGCTAGTTTTGTCTAAAATATATTCACAGATGCAAATAAGAACCTCCTTTTATGTTTTTTGAATATAAATGATTCTGTGCTTACGTATAAACAAACTAAATGCATTTGTAAGTAACATGAAGTAAGAGTTCATCCATTTTTATTTGTCTTAATGAATAGTTTATTCGACAATAGCATACTACTTTAATGTATAGTTATTAATTTTTAAAATTATCTAATATCTTGCTCTCCACTATTATTCTCTCTATAGCATACTCTTATTCTTCACTCTTGTGTCGTTTTCTTTCAACTTTCACTTCTACTGCTTTTACTCTGTTAGTCTACCCATTGTTTTATCGTAATTACCGCATAACCTTTAACTTAATTTACTTTTAATTCCTTATTAAGTACGATGATTATAATAATTATAGTTCTTTTTAGGTTATATAATTAGTAACAGTAACAGTTAGTGCAGAAAGATATACAAACATTTAACAAATTCAACTGAGTTGGATTCTTTGGGATTGATTGATTTGATTATGAAAGGTTTTGTTGTCTTTTCTCGACAACATCTTTGATTCATTTTATCTGCTACATTCTAGATTTATATAAATATTATTATTACTTATATGGATGATTAATGTAAAATAGTACTATTCGAAATGATAATCTATGCCACAAATCTTTTCTCATTACTTTATATTAATGCTTAATTTAGTTTCTTATCTAAAATAAGATTAGTTCAGTTAAGGCATCTATTTTCTTTGATCAGGATCATAGATAACTAATCAGGAGGTAAGTGGATAGCTGTTTCGTCCTAGCATGTGGTTCTCCAACACTTTGGAGCAGAATGTGGAGTACGCACTTTTGAGAAAACATATCTAGGACGAAACAGATTTCCAGTGCCCACTCCCTATGATTATCAGTACTATCCTGCCAACACCAATCTGTGACACACCAAATCATTTAAAATAAATAATTACTTGGGAGAAGTATTTATCATTATTATTATTATTATTACCGTTAGAAATTCCTACCGATTTATGAAGAAACCATGTGAAAATCATAACAAACCAATAAAATAACATTTTTTTAAAGAAAAAGACACTTTAATTCAATTTCATGAACGTTTATTTTTTAAGAAGAAAAGAAACTAAATAAAATGTAAGTAGAAGTAACTAAGTCGAAACAATACATAAGTTGGACATTTCGGTTACTTTAAACAAGCACATATTTGTATATACAGTAACGTAGTATTGTTCACATTAAAAGAAATAACATTGAAAGCATAAAAAATATTTCTATGAGAATATGAAATTAACAAATTAAGAATAATTATATAATTACAAAAGAAATTGTGAAATACTAGATAATTGTATCATTCTAAAACAGTATATCTTACTTACTTACTTACGCCCATCACTCCTCCAAGAGGAGCAGAGACAGCTCACCAGTATTCTTTATTCAACTCTGTCCTCAACAATCCTTTCTAGCTATTTCCAGTTACTGTTCATCCTTTTAATGTCTGCTTCCAGTTCTCGACGCAGTGTGTTCTTTGGCCTTCCTCTTTTCCTTTTCTCAACAGGATTCCAAGTTAACGCTTGTCTCACGATTCAGTCAGATGATTTCTGCTATGTATGTCCTATCCATTTCCAACTTCGCTTCTTGATTTCCTCTTCGGCTGGAAGCTGGTTTGTTCTCTTCCATAGTAGGCTGCTGTGGATGGTTTCCGGACAACGAACATTCAATATCTTGCGTAGACAGTTGTTTATAAATACCTATAACCTCCTTTGAAGATATTTGCAGTAGTTCTCAAAGCAGTATATCTGTAATATTCTTATTAGTAATATTTGATACTTATCTGAAATTGTAATCATGAAATAACACAGTGAGAACTCAGCAACAATAGTATTGCATTGTATAACCTAAAAATGGAATCACAAGCAGTTGACAGTCCTCACTCAGCAGTCAAGTTCATGGATAAGTAATCAAGTAATTAAGAGAATAAAGGACCTACCTAGGAACATATATTTGTATACAATATTACCAATGTCCTACATTAAAATAAACAAGAGGTGAGAATAAGGCAATCTACAACATGCAGTGAACATGATGGTCAACTTATCATACCTCACGTAAACAATGTAACAAAATAGATGAGTAGGCAGACACGTACACACAAGGGAGATATTTGAATTATAATACATAGTAACACGTTTACAGAAACATCACGAATATAAGTAAGTATAAGTTCATCTGAACTAATTATTGGAGATCATCACAATACCTCATGAGTAATGCACATCCACTAAGATATAATGATGATTTCTATTCGTAGAGGAAATGGTAGATACGTAGTGCCACAAAGGAGTCACATGCTTAGATTATACAGTTTTTCAATATTTCCTGTTCTTTGCTTTAGAGTGGTGACTGTCTATCATAATTTAATTAGTTTTGTTACTTTTAGATTTCTTTAAATAGTGGTTCAGTAAATATTCTTTTGAATCATAATCTTAAATTGATTGAATTCATCACAGATTGATGCTGGCAGGGTACCATTGAAAACTAAACTTAATGACAATCGCCACAAATCACCTGAATTCAATAATCTTCCACTATTTACTATGATTGTAATTACCATCTTTTTAACATAATACATGTGTATGGATTCTATGAACAAGAATACCTTTCTCAGTAAAACAACATTTCAGAAAATATCTTATTTACAACAATGGTACAGTTATATTTACATTTTTCTTGCATTTATTTTGTCCGTAATAACCTAATGAACTATTGTATCATTGACAAACATAGAAGAAGTCAATCGAAAAATTTTCTTCGTCATTGAGTTTTATGAAAACCGTTACATTTGATATTGTGAATTAACTAAGTTACACAATCAATGGAAACTATGATTCACTGATTGTTTAACTCAGGTCATTTCAGGATATCAAATTCAAATCCAGTAATTTTCACGACATCTAATTGTGATCACAATCAGTTCAATAATAACTAACTTCAGGAGATAAATCTTGTAGTTCTGGGGAAAAGACGTGACTAGCTGAGTTCATTCTCGTCAGGTGTGACGCAGTTATCGGCCAGTAGCAATCGATGGGGTCACACAAATATATTCCTAACTGACTGAAATTAAAAATATTAACCATTAGATATAGGTTCAGTGGTCCAATAGTTAGGAGTTTACTAGCGAAACCTGGAGGTCCTGTAGTAGTTTCCCTGCTAAGGTCATAGAGTCAGAGATAACTAGGATAAAATACATCTTTTTGATTTATTTTAGTTGTCTAATTCATGTCAGCTTGTGACATCGAATCCAGAAATTTCTAAGTGTTGAACACAAGCTACATAATGGAAAAAATAATAATAAGAGTGAAAATAACAACTGGATAAGAAAAAAGACACTGTCACCAATCCATCGCTATTAGGGTAGTTAAAGGTTAACTACTGACTTATTTGAATACAAAACCTCTTAATTAGATTGCTTTCACTGAATCTTGACAACATCCGTTTGTGTTGTTTATTGATAATGTCAGACGTATTCGTTTTATCAGCTTCATATTCTGAAGTACTATTAGACTTCTAAGAGTGTTACCTCATTTCAAACAAAAGTTCTTCTAGGGTGTTTTCAATACAACGTGTAGACGAGCGTCTTTCTCTTCTTCCGATATACTTGTTTTCCAAAGTACATGTAAACTAGTAAAACAATTAAAGGCGATATGAAACGCATATTTCTCCACTTAGTTCAGTTTGTTGAACATGGTGTCGTATATAATACCAGTAGCTTGAAGGTCAAGAATGCTTGTCTAACAGCTGTTTTAAGTCACTTGATTGCTTACTTTTTGATAAACTGGTCATTTCTAAACACTAATTAAATAAAAGCTGATACTTTTGGGGTTTTTTAACTTTAAAATTTTGATTGTAGTCATTTCAATAATTCTTTATGAATACTTCTTGTTAATCACTTTTTTTTAACAAATATTCTAAATTAAAGTACCTCAAAATCCATCTTCCAAATAGTCTGTTGTTATCTATGGAACAGTCCGATTCCTAATGTACATGTATATTGGTATTTCAAGTTATCTAAAATCAATAGTCTACATCTAGATGATGGGAAGCTAGTGAAATATTTTCACTGTAAAATATTCTAAAAGTGATGTTGTTTTTGCTTAATAATCTTTATATAAGTGTGACAGAGAGTGTTCAACTATGTTTCTGGAAAGGATACGTTTTTTTCGGAAATAAAACAACCTATTCCAAGTGACTGATCTTATTAATAAACTAACAGTGAAACTTCTCATATTGACAGTTTTCACCTTACATATTCTTGAACAGAATGTCTTTCTCAGTGAATTCAATAGTTGGGTTAAATAAGATCTCTACAGAAGTTTATCAACAGAATCTTTTTACCTTACTATAAGCACAATTTCTGTTTGATTGGATTCATCACATAAGGATATTGGTAAGGTTCCATTGAAAACCATAGAGCATTGAACAGCTATTTCATTCTAGTATGATGGTGGTGTATTAGGTTAGATGTTGGTTAACCTGAAGGATCTAGGTTGTATTTCTCTGGTTACATCAAGAGTGCACATTAATGAAGAGACTCATCTTTAAACAAAATATAAATCTAATACTCCCTAGTTTTCAACACCATCCTACTAACATCAATCTTTGATGAATTTTGATCAACCACATCTAGTAGAAATCTCTACAAAAAAAAAACATTTCAGTTCTTTCTATTTGACATTTTAGTTTTAGGTTGAAATATCAACAATTTAATATCATTATAAAGAACTACTAAATAAATTTGTTTATAAGTAAAGTTTTGTTTTGTTTTTTTTTCAATCATTTCTACAATGTATAACCTAACTAACTGTTTTGATAAGTAGACACTATTACATAGTGAATTGTATTGTTTACATCATTAAATATCATTCTTATTAATAAAAAAAGAAGTAGAGATAATCATCATTACGAATTTATTATTAGTTAAATATTACTAATATTACAACAAAACTTCCAACAGTTTTATACATCATATGATAAACGAAATGTGCATAGTCTAATTAAGTTATTCAGTTTATTAGGTGTTAACTAAGCGTAACATTCATTTTGCCCATTTATATTTATATTGTTATATCAATAGATCAGTGTGAATCATATAAGTAAACATAAATATGAATAAGAAATGTCTTATTGATAAGTAGTATGTAAATATATATAAATATATTTAGTTGATTGAATATGTCACAGATTGATATTGGCAGGGTACCATTTAAAACCAGGGAGCACAAGACTGCAGATTCTTTCTAGTATGGGACTCCTCAACAGTGCACACTCAAAATTCTGCTCAAGGGGCTTCATGATGACGACGAACGCCTGATTTTCAATTGGTGCCCTGTCAACATCAATCTGTGACAAATTCAATCAACCAAATAACCAGTCTCAACTAATATAACCTTCTACACTAACCATAATAACCAGCTCACTAGTGACTAACTCCAGGATGTTTCTGAAGCTCTAGTGAAAAGTTATGATTGGTAGAGTTCAGACTAAATGGGAGTAGGACAGTTATCACCAATGGCGATAGATGATTGTCACGCTATATATCACAAATTGATGGAAGTGGAAATTCTACAATTGGATGTCGACCCAGAGGTGCAGAGGGTTAGGCGTCAACATGAAGCCCCTGGTTCAGAATCTTGGGTGCGCAATGCTGAGAAGTTTCACACTAGAAAGAAACAGTTATCCATGGCTCACAGTTTTTCATGTTGCTCTGCTACCATCGATCTGTGACATATTTAACCAACTAAATAATCAACCTCCACAGACATAACCATCTAAATTGAAATATGAATATATCATGAAAAATCTGATTAAAAGCATTATGTAAAAGCCATAATGTTAATAAAGAAATTACTTTTCAATTGATTTCCATCAAATCCCCACATTAATATATCCACATATAATTTAATTGAAGTGGTTTTGTAGAGATAGGTCTTATACTGGGACGAAACAGCTGTCTAGTGCTCCATTGTTTTCAGTGATGCCCAACTAATATCTACATAGAATTATTAATAATAACGACAATAATAGAAATTATAAAATTGATACCAATAAATTGGGGGGGGGGTGTTTCAAATTAGGATGTTTGACAAGTACCAGTGTGTTCATAAACATAACTGAGAATGATTAACAATAAGATGCAGTGGACAAAAGAGACTATAAAGCAAAGGCCATAAATCATAGGTGAAGTTGACGGATTACATAACATGAAGGGAGAGAATAAACAAAATATCATGATGAGAAAACATACATTAGTGCAAGATTTTTAAGAGTAGAAATAATGAAATATACGCATCAAAAAGAATAGACAGGTTTCTAATACATCGAAATGTTGAAAAACTGCTGGTAAAAGATGTCTTTTTATTAGTTCACATGTAAACTAGCAACAAAATTGGACAAATATCTTAATAATATTTACATAGAGAGACGACTATTAAGAAGCACACAATGATGAAATGATTTGGGAAAATTAAGAATGAGAAGGTAAACAAATTTCTCTTACTTAACCCTTCCCTTTGATATCACTTATGTTAATGACCAAGGTACAGTGATGAGTTTTACAAATCTATTCTTAAAACGTAGGTCATGTTTGTGAATGAGCAGTGGTACATCAGCTTAATATAAATGATAGACTTGTAGGCCACGTGAAATTGCTGAAATTCAATAGATAACTCTAAAAGATCGTTTTTCGTTTAACCAGGACGGACTACTGTTCCGCAACACGTTGATTGAACTGCTAGATTATGAACTAGCTCCACAGAATCAGTTAGTTTGATAAATACACACAGAGGTGGCGAATCCGAAGAGTCTATTATTCTTTGTTGTATAAATCAAAGGTCGATTGTAAAACACAACATTTAATTTAGCCACGTAGAAAGTTTTTCGTAATATCTTCCCCCACCCTTGACTTAGTATCTCGTAAGTGACATCATCTTTAAACAATAGTCATGTGCAGGGCAGTCGCTAACTTCGAATTCCGTTTCATCTGGTCCATGTGTTTAGTAATGAATTTGATCGAATAATTATTCGCCATTATGTAGATTACGAATATTAATAGAGCTCTTCCTTAATTAAATCGTTGATGAAAATTAAGTGAGTCCGGTGTATTAGGACTGTAACTAAGTTAATTTTGTATCTAATCGGTACAGAACTGTAAAGATTAATTATTAACCACAACAGTTTTCTGCGTACATCTTTCCTTAATGAACCATCTACTTTTATGATTATTCAGATAGCTACATTTTCTATTCACTATTCATTGAAAAATGTCATGTGCTTTACTTAATCATTTTTTACAAACAAACGAAATCAAATTAATCACTACGGTCATATAGTCACGCATTCTGCCAAATAAGCAGGCACTTAAACTCACCCAAACACATCTACATTCATAGTTATTAATAAATAGTAATAGTCACTAAGCTTTATGCTTAAATTATTTTACTGATGAGACGTCCATTCTAGTCGAATCGTAAGACATAAGTCTAGTGAATAGAAAACTCAGTGAATATATTTTGATTTATTGATAAATTCATATCTGAGCTTTTCAAGAGAAAATTTCAATTCCTTAAAGAAATAATGACTAGTAACAAATTAAATAGGCGCCATAAAAATTATATTTTCGGAAGTTTTACAAAAATTTGTCTCTCACATTTCATTGTCTGTTTTGTCAAGTTTACAATATTCTTGTAAGTATTTATTCATTAAAACTAAATGAGTCTGTCTTCAGTTATAGAAGTAGTAGCAGCAGCAATTTTGTCGTAAAATAATTGTTACAAGTAAAGGAAAAACATTTTTTGAGGAGTTTATTCTCAAAACTGTACGGTTATATGTATAGATATTGCAAGTCTCCAGTGCTTCATCACTCAATGGTGATATATGTCATTTGTCTAGAACTTAATGGTCAAGGAATTCAATTAACTATCTTACATTACGGATATACTTCATTCGTTGTCAAGTAGCATTATAAACTAGGCAAACGTAACATCTGTCGTCACTGCTCAATGCTCAGTATAAACATATTACTCGTAGACAAAGTTAATAGAGATCGGAACAGCTTCGATGTCAACATTCGTAAATTATGAAATTATGTAATCCATGTTCAAATCTTCTAGAGTGTATCAGTTTTTTTTATTTTTAAAGTCAAAGCTTACTGATGAATATTATGTAACACGATAAGTAGTTGAACCAGGATTGCCCTCCAATAATCATTTAATCACTTGAAATCATTATTTTCCAACTAAATTATGCGTGATGAAAGTCCTTAGTAAACAAAAGTAAGGTAATCACTAAGTAAACTAGATTAACTTTATAATGTAAACACTAGTAGTATGGAATCAATAAATCATTAGAGTTTCTAAAAACACAAGAGACCAGGTAGTTACTTGTGATTCTTGTTTCCTGTAAATAATTTCAGTTCTATAAATTCCTCTGTACTTATCTCACTTCACTCTTTTTCTTGTAGTCGTGCATAGAGAATGTTTTTGATTTAATAAGCATTTGATTTAGATTACATCAAATGCTTTTCAGATCCATAAAATATATTATTTATCTCGAGTTATTAGAACAACTGAAACGTTAAACATTCATATGAATGATAATGACATAACTAAGCACTATTATAGATAAACAAGGTTGGAAACATTCACTGTTGCTATATGTGCATCCTGAGCGGATTGCCAAGTACCATTTAATTTGTATTGTGATTGGCAAGTGGAATCCAGGACGCGCGTTTCGTCCTATTTGGGACCCATCGGCTGGATGTACCTGCATCCCAATGTTGATGTTCACAGTGGGATTCAAACTCAGTCCGTTTCGTGTCATACGCCACCGCCTACACCACTAGACTACTGAGTCCAGACAGTCACGTTTGTGCAATCGGCGAATCGGTAGTAGGATGAATTTGTATATTCCAATTGATCTGTTATAGACTGAAGCTGGTGAGTCCCAAATAGGACGAAACGCGCGTCGTGGATTCCACTTGCCGGTCACAATACAAATTAAATTAAGGTTGGAAACAGTTTATAACTGATCAAATTTTATTTGAACTTTTGCTATCGACTTATGATGTGAGTACTAGTTTCCTGAACTCTAACTCTCAAAATTGCCCATAATATACATCAAAAGAATAGAAGAGGAAAACGAAAACTGCCAAATATACAGAAAATTAGTATGGAGTACATATTCTTAAAGTAACTATAAATCATCACTGTGATACATCCAATCAGTAAGCAAAATTTCACGCAACTGGCCATTAGAATAATATCATTTATCATACCTCCAGGAAATTATGTTGGATAATGATTCCATGGAATGTTTATAGCTATTACAAAGGCTCCTTAAGGTTTCTTCTATATCATTGATGCGACGCGTAGAGTACGATTATCCATTTAGAACAATTAGAATAATAACATCGATACCAAACAAAGACAATAGTGATAGAATAACCAGGTAACACATAGATAATTAATTAGCAGTAGTTTATGAATAGTAAGTGATAAAATAAGTAGTTAATATGTCAATTAAAGAGAGGGGATTAAAACGTAATTAATACCAGAAATAATAGAAACGTGATGTTCATCAAAAAGACAGTCCAAATACATAAAGTAGTTCTCTTTGTTTGTAATGTGTATAATGACTAAGGTATTAGTGGTATGAAGACTCAGTAATGAGTTTATGATTCATTAATGATAACTTGAAAGTAGAAACGGATTCAATAGCACGTTATTGAATAAATAAAAGTTTTTAATTAGAGGGACTACAATAGCCTTATCAGTTGACTATTTAATAATTACTCGTTCAAAATTGTAAATACCAAACAAATATCTTTTAAAGTTTATTCTACTAATATATTCATCTCCGTCTTAACAGTATAAGTTATAACGTATAGTCAGCCAATCATTTATTATTTTATTAGGTCCGAAGATTTCAGAAGTAACGATCACACAATATGAGACTGTATGTCGAAAAGCCAAATCTACTAGAGATCATCAGTCCTCTCCTAATTGTAATTTCACCTTACTGATGAGTGCTAAGTAGCGCTAAACCTGATAGAAGTAGGGTTTACATCTGACTATCTTAAAAAGACTTAACAATAACTAAAGACGATTGAGCAGAATAATACGAATTCATATTGTTTCGTTTGGTTCACATCAAATGCTCACAATCTGTAATGTTTTGTAATAAACATTATACTATAGAAATGTAAAATATTTATAAAGTGAAGTTATTGGAAAGTAAATTGGTGTATAAAACATCATCATAATCAATAGAAGATGGAAATGAAGTTAACAGAACCGAATATCAACTATTCCAATTAAACATACTTAGTAAGTGAAAATTTCAGAATAACAGAAAAAGATTTGAAGCAAAACTTATTAGATAGGTATCTTCGTTCAAAAATGAACGAAAATATTTACAAAACTTGGGCGCCGAGTGTATGTAAGACATATGAATAGAATATATTTGTTAATAATTTCATCCGCTGAGATTATTAACAAATATATTCTATTCATATGTCAAAACTTATTAGAGCTGAAGCATTTAATTTATTGCGTAACAGGAAATTTGATGTAAATTAATGATGAGTTGAGGTTAATCAATTCTGAAAATGTGAGCGTAAAATCGAAACAAATTAAAGATGATGTAATCGAAATAAGTGAAAGGAATGAAAAATAAAATGATGTAATGCAATAAAGACAATGTTACCCTCGGAAAAAGAAACTAACCATTAAGTTTTGTTTAATATAGACATCTAGTACTTGATTACTAAAGCTTCGACAAATTTTAAAAGAATTGAGATAGTTTTGTGGAGATAGGTAATAGGTTAAGTTTAGCCTGCTACGTAGTGTAGAGGATTAAGTGTTTGCCGTAAGACACGAAGACTTAGATTTCGACTCGTTGACGGAATTGCAGGTGTACACTGTCGAGGAGTCCCGCAACAGAAGAAGACAGCTGTTCAGTGCTCTCTGGTTTTTAGTTTGCACCCAACCAACAATAATCTTTGACCAATACAAAAAAATGAATTTAAAGAGAGCTAAGCATGGTGTTGTACTAATTACTCGGCAGAAAATTAAAGCATTAATTTTATGACATGTATCTTGCAATGATACTACTGAATGTCCACAATCTGTTCAGTTAAAGATTCTTTGAAACATGTTCTTGCAATTGAATGTAGGTCCTTCTTTTTAATCTAACACTGTAACTACTTTAAGAAATAAAATATATCTTTAATTGAAAGTAACATTACAGGGGTATGTAATGATTATCAATTGTGTTTGTTGTTTTTCTATGTTCATCAGAGAACGAAAGGTACAAATGATATGTTTTCTCTTAGATGAGACAACGCGTGGGTTCTTATTGGCTAAGTAAGCTTTATGATACAATACAACTAAATTATCAAGAGGGTAACCGGATTCCATGTCTAATTCCCTCGATAGTCTGTACAATTAGTGCAAATCGTTATCTCCCTCGATAGTTATAATCAGGTACAACGATTTGTTCTTTCCCAGCACATAGCTACTCAAAAAGACTAAACTTGTAGGAAGATTATATTGTAGAGCAAAATTACAAGATGAGACTAGCAAACAATGTTTATATATATATCACATTTGAAATTGAATTGATTGATGAAAGTCTACAAATCATTCTTACAAGAAAATCAATACAAGTTCTTTCGTTTAGTTAAATCAACGATTGTATTTTTGAGGATTATGAGTCCCCGACAACAAAGTTATTTATTCACTTTTAATAACTAGTTACTTTACAATAATGTTATATAATTTAATCACTTCTGTTAGTTTACATTGTTTAATATGTTCTACTTTACATAATTCTTTTCTAATAATCTTAATTTCACCTTTTTCATTTATCTCTTCTATCCATTAATTTATTTAAGTGGATGTAAATTGTTCACCTTATAACCTTTCATTAAAACAATATCATATAGATAAACATAATGTATGCTTTTAAGTTGGGTTGTAACTGGTAAGTGAAATCCAGGACTCGAGTCTATAACAAATCAATAGGAATATACAAATTCATCTTAATAATGTTTGCATTATCTTGAAGCATTGAATAATGCAGTTAATGTAAATGAAGTAGTCTTATGCACACATTTATCTTCATATCTCTTCATTATTTGATTATATCAATCATTCATTGAATCTTTTTTGTAGAAATAAAGAACAATAAGATCATTTCTCGTTAATTAATCATTCATAGGAGATATTTTAAATATTAATACTTTTCATAGATTGACAACTTGATAGTACAAGATAGTTATTTCGTCTTAGTATAAAACTTCATAGAAGTATCTAATTATAACATGATATTTTTAAGGGATTAAATTGATTAACCTTGATATCTAGTAGATTAATTATTAAAATTGTATTGCTAATATCCAATTGTCCATAATTCCGCTTTCATTCATTTCATTATGTCATATTACGATTAGATTATGTAATCCTCTTTAAAATCTTAAACTTCTATAAGGAAACTAATCTTTACAAGACTATTCCAACAAATTATAATCATATTTTTAAAGAAAACACTTTTTTTCTCTCATAAAAATCTGTTTACCTAATGTACTAATGTTACTTATAATAAATAACTATGATACAATTTAAGTATACTCCTATTTGAAAGGATCATAACAGATTTTCAAATCTTTTTAATTAGTCAGAAAGTGATCTATATAAATAAATGCTATTTAATGTCAAATGAAAGTAGTACATATTGTTTTAATGAGTAAACTGAACCTTACTGAGTTGTTTGTAATCATCACAGATGGTTGTTGATTGGGTACTAATGAAAACTAAAGAGGATTGGAAGTCGTTTCCTCACAGTGTAGGATTCCTCAGTAGTGGGTTAGGAGCTTGTTAACCTGAATGTCCTGGGTTAGATTTTCTTTTAGAGTCAAGGGTATACACCCTTAAGGAGTCCTATATTGGGAATAAACAAAGGTCCAGTACTCACCGTCAATTTAGAATAAATACAAAAAAGTAAGCTAAATGCCTATTTCCACGAGACCAGCTCAGTTTAATTTTGTCTAAGTTTACTTAAAATTTTAACCTTTGGAGACTCGATATGCATAGATTAACCCTAAAGCTTAATCACAACCCCAAACAAACATAAGTATTTAGTGATATTTTCTTTATTAAACTCACCATATGACAAGTAGCATCAGGTTTGGCATGGACACTATGACTTTGATTTTGTTTCGTTGAGCCTGAATAGTTTGGTCTAATGTTTAGGTATAATTATGACTGTTTACTACAATTTACTAAATGCTAGACTTCACTTTCTTGTGTAAAACAGTTAAGCGGACTTAAAATGCTACAACGCACTTTTGTTTTTAAGCTCACTAAAATATGCTTCATCTTGACGTAATATTCAAGATGAACTTTCCCTATGAGTACTTACAATGGTATGAACAATCAGCATATTTCACTGAATTTGTAACTATATATATTACAATGTAATCAAGTGATTACTCACTCACACTTATATACTCACTATTAACCTCATGACCCTTAAACCAATTTCTAAACGATTCATATATTCATCTTTAGTATGTATTTACAATACTTTATTATCACGTTGAAGTTCAGAATAATTATCACTAGTGGTATTGTATCATGGTTAACCAATATCATAAAAGCGGATGAAGTGGGGAATGTATATCACTAAATATCAGGCTAGTAATTTTATAGTGTCATTCATGAAGCTTGACGGGAATTTTCCTGAGTTCGATTCCCCGTCTGTAGTGTTATGTATCCAGCGTTAAATAAATAAACTTAAAAAAGTGTTATATAATGCTATTTAACGTTCACAACTAATTAGGACTGTGGTAAAAGTAGAACAGCACTTTCAAACTTGACGTGTTATTCATTGAATTGTTATCATTTGAGCTGTTGAGTTAAGAAGTAGCCAAGATTAAAAGTCACAACAGTTGTCTCTATTATTATTTTTGGCATATTGTTGTATCCGCTTATAGGCTAAAAACATTTATGACCTTTGACACAACCAATAACGGATTGATGTTTACTAGACCAGTAACTCACCGAATTTCGAACTACTACGTGATAGCTTGGATGCTTTTCAACACAGGTACTTTATTTAATATAACTGTCAAAAACGAAAAGCCAATAATCAAATAAGATCGAAAGAAAAATAAAGTATCATATGTAATGTAAAATTAGTAAAACAACTGAAAACTTAACACATAGGGGAGGGAGGGAGGGGGGAAACAGGCTTTAGGTGTATTACATGCATAAAGTAGAGTGTATCTAAATTCTAATTCAGTTGGATTTTTATTAGATTTAACTTACTTGACAACACGACATATAGACAAAGTAGTAAGATTATAACTCTTAAATGGAATAAGAAACCATACTATTAATGCATCAATTTAGATTTTCTATTCAAGATAATATACAAATTCTCTATTAAGAAGTTTACTAGCTTCAATGATAAAATTATAAATAATCTCTTGAAATACTGCATTCCGATTTAGTTATTCTTTATTATTTGTCCAATTTTCAACATTAACTAAACTAAACTAATGCATTAAACATATCCCAAAGATAAATCATTCATAAACTCAAATCTTTACTAATCAACGTACTGCTGTACTTTAATTGTCATATGTTCACTGAGTACAGCAACTACCTGAGTTATGCCATGTTGTTGTTGTTTTCATTCATTACAAAATAGTTGTTTATGTATGTATAGATGATGATGATGATAATGTTGATTGATCAATTTATCATTGTAGAATGTAAATGATCACAGTGATAGATGTATACAAGTACTTGTTTACTATGATACAATTGAAGCAATAATAATTTAGCATAATTATTTTTCATTGATGATAATCACTAAAAACAAAAAAAATTATTGAATGGTGGTGTAACTGTATTATAATAATTGGAAACAAAACAACAACTAGTCATGACAACAACATGCATGTTTGTAGAATTTTTTTCTAGAAATAAGTACATGTATATAGATGTAATGAAAAAGGTGAGACAAACAAAATACTTCAAATAAAAGAAGAAAATAAAATGGATTATACTAATTGATTGAAAAAAAAATATGTTGCTAACATACAATAACTGAAATGTATGTACAGGAAATGAAGTTGTATCGGTGGGTGAGGGAGGGGCGTTGGGTGGAAGAGGAGGGTGATTCAAAAGGTAAGAAGAAAATAATACATTGATCACGCAAATTAATAAACTATGATTATTTGTAGATAATTTAAATGTAATAAATAAATAAACAAAGGAAATCAATCATTGTTCAATTGATTCTGAGATAATAACAAACAAACAAACAAGGAAATGAGTAGAATGATCTACAAATGTTAAGGTTGAATTCATTTAATAACTTGATGGGTTTAATAAAAATATATCGGCTAATTTTAGCTTATGGGAAATTTATAGATTTACAACATGAACTGACAATATTACAATAACTATCGCAAAATGCTACTTCAGGACTGGCTTAATTCGTCACCAAAGTTAGTGATAGGGAGCGAAACTATTGAATGTGTTGACCATTTTACTTATCTTGGGAGCCTCATCAGTCCTGACGGTCTGATGTCCGATGATATCTCGGCTCGTATACATAAGGCCCGATTGGCTTTTGCCAACCTGCGTCACTTGTGGCGTAGGCGAGACATCTGTTTACTGACGAGAGACGCGTTTACTGCGCAGCAGTCAGATCCGTTTTACCTTATGGATGTGAAACATGGCCATTAAGGATAGAGGATATTCGTAGGCTTCTAGTATTCGATCATAGATGTCTCCGAAACATTGCTCGTGTTTGCTGGTACCACCGAGTAAGCAATGCGTGGGTTACGAATACAGTACTAGGTAAATACGGTAAGGCTATTGATGAAGTAGTGAATCTTCACCGGCTGAGGTGGTTAGGACATGTGTTACGTATGCCTGACCACCGTCTACCTCGAGGAGGAATGTTGTCTGGTGTGGGAGTAGGCTGGAAGAAAGTTAGGGGTGGCCAAACGAAAACATGGCACCAATCCATTAAGTCGTTGACAATTGGGCTGAGCCATGTTAATAGATGTAGACTACATGGTTGGGGCCCACACGATGATCGTAACAATTGGTTAGTGACTTTAGGTGATATGGCTTAAAATCGTTGTTACAGGTGCATCCACTTCTTGTTTTCCTCCAAATTTTAATTTTTGATCTTCTCATAATTTTCTCTTTACTGAATCATTTTTATCTCAAATCTCATCTCTGACCTCTATGCCTTTCCATTAGTACTTACTCTGTTACCACCTCCCCTACTCTGGGATTTGGTCCGACAATTTAATCTCTATCGGCTAAGTGAGGCATGGCAACTTGAACTGATGTACGCATGTACCAAGTTCTACGTTGTAACTGACTGACTGACTGACGATAACTATCGTAAACTAAGAAACATTTAATAAGTGTATCATTCTAGCATGAAGTTCTTCAACAGTTGGTATTCCTTGAAAGCTAGAACCTAGAATCTTTCAATCTAGAGGAGAGTGAACAACGTACATAGTATTGAGTTATTATCTGTTAGTTTGTGTATGTATATTCAGTCATTCTGAATTGTATGCTTCTAAGCCTGTTTTTACTAAAATGAAATAGTAAAACATAAAATAGTGACTAGGTAATAAGAATGTTCACATAGTATTATGAATTGACTTACACTGAAGACGCAAACTATTAAATACTAACTTAGTGATATGAGAGTAAAGTATTCTCTGTGAAACCAAAATATTCTAGGTTCAGTCGCCAATAGGGTTGTGAATAAACAATTGTAGGATAGTGCTGCTGCTTAGTATTCAGTGGTTTTGAATAGGTTGCCTAACACAAGTTAGTTAGTTATGTTAAACTACGGATTCGAAAATTTCCACAATCCTCTCAATCCATGTGATTTATATGCATATGTGACAACAATAAAACAATCTAGTTTTGTAGTCCCTTCAAATGTTCACATGATGTTCTTGACGTTGGAACTGTCCAAGATATGTGACATTTTTACGATACCTAAAGCTATTGTAATTGTTTCTGTTTTTCAGTAAACTGTCTTACATATTGACAAATTAAAAGTAATTTCATATCTTATAGGCAGTATAATCCCAATATTCTTCTAGAGTCTGTATGCTATGATCAATATGTCTCCACATCTATAATGCCTATTTCTGATACTTGCAAAAGTCATCTAGTTGATGAAGTGAAGGGCAGGGTTGGATAAAAGTACTTACAATTTACACCTATTTACAGGTGGTTAAACAGATATCGGTATGTGAACAGATGGTGATCTTGGCTAAGTGAATAATTTATTCGTTACTAGCTTACTTAAGTGATATCGTTCTTTCTCTGATTTTTCCTAATAAATCAGAACACTAGCCTCATTTTCTGAATGACGCAAGTAAACACGAATTTCACTGGCGGCATTACTTGGATAGAAACGTATTGGTAGATGGTTATTCACTTACCATTAACACTAGCGTCTTCACGGTTGATCATGCATAATGTAGCTATCGCATTGGGTTATACTTTCGTTTATTTAATGAATGATTAATGCATATTCATGTGTAATCTTTACTACATAATATATTTGAAGCATTGTATTTTCTATTAGGAATGTTAGACTGTAGTTACACTGAACATCTTCATAGTTAAATGTTGACGATACCTTTATTAGCTTTAAAGTAAAACTATAAAGGCAATTTAAAAAACATTGTTTTCTATTTACCCGGTAAATAAACGGAGGAATAACTGTCAAAGTTGGCAACAATTATAAAGATGATGAATATTCTAATCCACATAAATCTCAGCAAAAAGGTTATATCATCTAAAATATTTTACTTTACAAACGTTTTATTATTTCGTCATTTGTGTCACCCTCCATTACTTTTCGATTTTAGGCTAATCTATGTTCAACTATTAAATATATACTACTGATATTAAATATAATCAAACTAAAACTCATAAACTAGTCAACTAAATAAGGAATAGATTGACCAATGAATTGGATGATATGCAGGTTAATGTTCACCACGTATGAAAATTCCAAAGTTTTAGATTGTGGTTACATGGCACCTTCTGTCTCCACGACAAACGCGCAATGGTAAGGCGCATTAGCTCCAAATAGTTTATATTTCAAATTCAATCAATCTGCGTTATATATGCGCCATTTCATC
This sequence comes from Schistosoma japonicum, assembly GCA_025215515.1. Classification (NCBI taxonomy): domain Eukaryota; kingdom Metazoa; phylum Platyhelminthes; class Trematoda; order Strigeidida; family Schistosomatidae; genus Schistosoma; species Schistosoma japonicum. The sequence continues at coordinate 14,394,047 of CM046065.1, read as the reverse complement.
CATTGTAATTGATGTATAACTGCCTTAAACCCGATGTGGTTGAAATCCACTGATTCGAACCCTGGTGAAGTCGTGGATCCACACCGCTGAAGAGTCCCATACTAGAATAAAACAGCTATGCTTCTTAGTAGTTACTAGTTGTCTAACTAAGATTAATTCGTGATATCCAATCAGCTTTCAACAATCTTCACAACACCCAGTTAAACTTGAATAACTTAGATATATACCATATGACTGAACCCATTTTGCAAACATTGAAATTAATCTGTCCTAGAAATAGGTGAATTTATGAAATTTCAACCATAAATAATAAAAATTAAAAAAAAATCTGCTTTAAATTAATTGATCAGTTGTGTTTCATTATTTATATTTGTTAGTAGTATGTTAACCGTTACTTTTGAAATTCCTAATTATGATAGTAGCAAAGGATATCAAAAAGTATGTTGTTGATGAATTCAAACAAGCATTCACTGTCCAATTTAGAAAAAACTTTATCTTTGGAACTAGCCTCGTTTGATTTTTTTTTTCATTTGGAATGTTACTTATTCTAAAGTTGTCTTTTTATTACTGACTTCTTTGTTTTCAGTATTAATTCATTGATAGTAAGAAAATGTGATTAAAATTGCACATTACAGACTAAGATTGGTTAAAGATTTAATAATAACCAGAGATCCTTTATAACGTTTCGTCTTAGTGTAGAACTCTTCACTAACGTACACTTATGACTGTTACCAAAGATATTAATCAATATTTTAAGGTCTTTCTTTGAATTTTCAATCATTGGATCACTAAATCAGCCTTTAACTTCATTTAATTTATAACATTACTCAACTTCATCCACTGGTGTTGGTTTGTAACTGATTCACACCTCATATAGTTAAGCTCCACTTCTTTTACTTGATTGGTTAATATCACAAATCGAAGTCATAAAATATAGAAAAATTTATTGGATACACATTCATTGATCTAAAGACTAGACATTCATAATGGTACTTAAAGTTTTTAATTCGACCCCTAGTAAGTTTATGGATGTACATTGTTAGTAATGAGTTTCATATTAAGACAAAACAGCCTTTAAGTTTCTCCTCTTTTTCAACGGTTATTTAGATGTGGTCACTATGTGATACATAATAATATCATAATATTATTGTTTAACTTCTAATAAAATTGTTTATCATGTATGTGAAGGAATTTGTCAACGATTGTATGACTTGTTCAGATTATCTCTAAACCTATGACAATTTAGATCACATTTTGCATTTATGATTTGATTAAAAATAAAATTACATCACATACATGATGACAGATTGTAATCTTCGATGTTAACTAAATTGATGATTAGTCGGTAACTCTTTGATAACTTATACTAATTGACTACTAAGTAGTGACCAGTTTCATATTTGTCTGTTATATTCTATTTATCTAATTGTAATGTGATAGCTAGTTAGTTCAAGTGAATTTTCATAGTGGATACTAGATTTCATGTAAAGTGTTTAGAAGCAATCGGTAAGATACATGGTGAACTCGACGGCAAGTCACTTAAACTAGTATGTATATCATAACACATACAATACGATTCTGTTAGAACTAAGTAGGATATGACGTTGCTTACTTAGTCACTGATTATTTATTACAGAAATGTTGTCTTCTAAGGAAGTCAATTTAATCAACCGTAACGGATTCAGTCTATGAAATGGTATTCGAATCACACAATAAGCATAAATCTAGTTAAGGCTACTAGTATAACTTAATGATAATTAGCAAACTAATACAATATCGAGGAGGAGTAGGGTGTCTTATCAGTCAGTCAATTCACGCATCACATAGAACATGGTGTCCAAACTGTCGTATCCTATCAGTATAGAACGATAAATGTACAAGTAGTAGAAGTTGTGGTATTATCGGTACTAGCAAAAAAAAATGATTAGACATACAGAACGTGATATAAGAAGAGTTAATTCGTAGATAGAAAAGCAAGTAAAAAATTTCAAAGTTTAATATGTAAGGCAACAAAGAGAGTGAAAGCACCTAGTATTATAGAGATATATTTTAAATTACGTCCACTCAGTTTTCCCAATTATCGGTTACGATAACTCTGCAGACGTCAGGTAGGTTTTCCCCGTCAGGCGTACAGTCGACGATTTTATAGGTTAATGCCACGATTTCTCTCGACTGTCTCTAACTTTCTTCTCTCCTAATTTTAAGCTAGTCCTCATCGTCCGCAGAAGGAAGCAGTGGTTGTGTATGCGTAGTATATGTCCAAACTACCCTAGTCGTTGATGATTCGCGAAGGAAGTCAACTGATTTACTATCTTTCCCATGTACCGTATGCCTAACCTCAGGATTACTTACTTGATAGTACCAAACCATTATGAGTAATGTTTAGAAGATAACTTTTTTCTGTGGACTATCTCCACCCACGACAAGGTTAAAGAAGCGATACGAACCATTTAGGAAGCAAACTGAAATTTTTAGGTCGAAGGGTGTATTTTGGCTATCCACGTTAACAATTCATTATATTGAATTCAGATGGTTATTTTTGTGGATATTGATAATTATGTTCATTGAATATGTCACAGATTGATGTAAGTGGGGTTCCAGTAGAAACTGTCCAGTGCTCCCTGGTTTTTAGTGGTATACTGCCATCATCAATCTGTGACATATTCAATCAACTAAATTCATTATATGTTGTATACTTTGATAAGAAATTCATTGTCAGCTGTTTGCAGGGAGAAAGGCTTACTTCGAAGTTGCTAATGGTACTGTAGTGAAGCTTGTGCAGGTGAATGGAATGCTTGCAGAAGTGTGATCTAATTATATATCAGTATCATAGATGATTACGAAAGAAATCCATTAGATTCGGGTTTGTTCATAAAACTTTTTAAAACTACCTTCCAAGAAAACATTGTTTTGGTAGTGTAGCGTTTGCTGAAGATACCTGTAACTGAGGCAGCAGCTATAGGCAGATGTCAGAGAGGTGATATCTGTGCAGTGGTATCACTTATGCAGAGAGATCTTCTCAGAGATACTAGTGAGAGCATCAATTTTATTGAGTGGTATTCGTAACTTCATGAAGACTGATGAAATGGTCATACAAAAACACAAATAAAATTGTAAATGTCGCATTCATACATTATGGGTAAATAGTTTTTTCATGTTATAATCTACAAGTAGATATTCGGTATTTGCGATAGATGTTCTAAGAACGGAATATTTTGAAAGTATCACTAAACGAAAGACGTTGATTTGTATTATTAGGAAATATTTCGAATAGTAATTTACACATGGGATCTACATATGTATAATTGAACATGTGATTTGAAGTCATACATAGTTTGCATAAAAAATGAATTCAATGAATCAATTATAACTTAAACCGTTAAATACATTTTAAGTAGTTAGTTTAGGTAAGACATAAAAAACTATTTAGAAGACGATAAATTAATATCTCTCGCCTTATTAACTTACTCTTATCGGTTATAATGTGTTCAATCTTCAATAAGTATGTTGTATTCATCAGATAGGATGAATTAATGAATCATTCATCATTTATCATTTATGCCTGTTACCCCTCTCGGAGGAGCATAGGCCGCTCACCAGTATTCTCCATTCGACTCTGTCCTGAGCAATCTTTTTCAGCTATCTCCAGTTACTGTTCATCCTTTTTATGTCTGCTTCCAGCTCTCGACGCAGTGTGTTCTTTGGCCTTTCTCTTTTCCGTTTTCCAACAGGGTTCCAAGGAATTAATGAATATGTACAATAAATTAAAGTGTAATCTCAGAAAAGATTTCATTCTAAATAAGTAAAGTTATTATCAATTAACTGTTATGAACTATTTGTTAGTAAAGCCCAGATCATCATTATCAAATGAAAAAAAAACAAAACAACAACATAAAAGTAGTATAAGTAAGAGTTTAAAATGAAATCTATTCTGAAGATTGAATTGAAAAACTGATAAACACACCAACTGAATTCACATGTAAGAGAGAAAATATACATTCAAAACATTATAAATGATCCTTAGCATGAAAAAAGGGATCTTTAAAAGGAAAGTACAGTTACTAGTGAATTGGAAGTAAACATAGATTAACCTACTTCATCTACATCATCTCTAAGAGTAGTGTAAGCCTCCTTAAATTAACTACATTAAATATAAATTTAATCTTAGTGAAAATAAAAATGCCCGTTTAATCTTCACTATAATATACAAACACACACACACACACACTCACACACTACCGGTTACAGTAGAGAGAAATGATGTCAGTTAAAAGTATACTGAATCAGTCACTATCATCTTTTGTTGTCTAAAAAAGTAGTTTTACTCTTCTGTTAGGCCAATTTTAATAGGTGATATTGTGTATACGAACAAATGTTTAAGCTTAAAAGAAGCTTATCATTTATACTTAAGTTTAGTAAGATGACGGGATTAATGCTAATTGTCTTACTAGTTTAACATTCAATAAATTTGACATGAAACGAAAAATGGAACACAATTATTATTATTATCAAAAGACAATGAATGACAATATATTTGAGATAGTCTTTTTGATGTGATTCTATGACAAGTATAAATAGTGTCAATGAGTTATTGATTACGTAATTTATTTCTGAAGTAAATCCTGTATTTGTAGGTGCCAGTGTCTATGTGTGTGTGTGTGTGAGCCCTTTCTTTATTGATTGAATAACTGAATACAAGATAATGTTATCTTTCATTAAATACTTTTGAGATATGGAATAACGACAATAATTTGAATTTATATAAAACTTTTATCACTACCCTGTTTTATTATTGATTAGACTTCCTTTCACAATTAGATTCAATTCCTCTTCCCCCGCCCCCCCCCCCCCGACCAGTTTCACACAACGAGAAACGACTATGAATATTATAACTGTGATCTTAACTAGAAAAATGATAATGAATGAATTATACTGGTCTCAAAGCAAAATATGTGTGAAAGTGTTAGTATCAGTAAAATTGATAATAGTCGTATTAGATTAATTAAATTCGTCAGAGACTGATGTTGGCATGGTACCATTGAAAACCACGGAGTACGGGGCAGCTGTTTCAGACTTGTTGGGAGTGAGACTGTTATTATCAATGAAAACTAGACTATCATTGAACTATATGGATGCCAACTCTTCTCAGTGGTGCAGAGGGTTAGGCATTCGATAACCTGAATCCTGTGGGGTAAAATCTAGGGTGCATATTTCTCAGGAGTTCCACACCAAAACGAAGAAACTTTTCATTGGTCCCTGGTTTTCAGTAGTATCCTACCAATATTAGCCTGTGATGAATTCAATCAACGAAATACCAATATTCACAAACCGTCTCAATCCAAGTAGTTTTAAATGTCATCAGTTAATCGTCTAAGCTATAATTATTTTTGTATTTTGGATTCAGTATATATTAGGCCTCATTACACTGATACATTCACGTAAGTCAGTCATGGGTAGCTTCAGATTTTTAAAAGGAAATATTCTTTTCAGACAATAATTCCTCTCTAATGTACAACAATTTTCTACTGAATGAATAGGAGATTGGTAAGAAATTCTAGAAAGTAATACGATTACTGAGTATTAATAACGTTGTAAATAACTTCAACACATCAAATTCTATATTATACACAATTCTTAGATAGATAAATCAGGATCATGTAAACAATGAAGAAAGTGTCTAGCAGTAAGAAAGAAGTTAGTCACCTATGTAAATACTGAAAAATCAGATGGGAACGATTATGGTTAGTCTTATTATTTTGATTCATATTTACATACCAGACTGTTTCACCTATTACATAATCTATTCAAATACAAGTTCACTAATACAAACATTAATTACTTACTTACTTACTTACGCCTGTTACCCCTCTCGGAGGAGCATAGGCCGCTCACCAGTATTCTCCATTCAAGTCTGTCCTCAGCAATCCTTTCCAGCTGTCTCCAGTTACTGTTCATCCTTTTTATGTCTGCTTCCAGTTCTCGACACAGGGTGTTCTTTGGCCTTCCTCTTTTCCGTTTTCCAACAGGATTCCAAGTTAGTGCTTGTCTCGTGATACAGTCTGATGATTTCCGCAATGTATGTCCTATCCATTTCCAACGTCGTTTCCTGATTTCCTCTTCAACTGGAAGCTGATTTGTTCTTTTCCAAAGTAGGCTGTTGCTGATGGTTTCCGGCCAACGTACATTCAATATTCTACGTAGACAGTTGTTGATAAATACTTGTACTCTCCTGAGGATGTTTGCAGTAGTTCTCCACGTTTCAGCTCCATACAGAAGAATTGACTTGACGTTCGAGTTGAAGAGTCTAACTTTGAGATTGGTAGACAGTTGTTTGGAGTCCCATACATTTTTCAACTGTAGGAATGCTGCCCTGGCTTTGCCGATCCTTGCCCTTACATCTGCATCGGATCCTCCTTGTTTATCGATGATGCTCCCCAGGTATGTAAAGGTATCCACTTCTTCCAGAGTTGCACCATCAAGTTCAATTTATACGACTATTAGTTTTAAGTGAAAACATAAAAACAAGTAACATTTTAAGCGTACAATTATATTCTATACCAGAATTCAATTCTAAATCCTTTCTGTTGTCATCGACACTGTCAGTAAAGTAGCAACTAAATTTGGATATCGCATTCCTCATTTACAATCTATAAACCCTGTAAATTTTCAATTTCATCAAAAGGTAAGATGACTAATAACAGATACGTTCATTAGATTAGTTCATTCTGTCTATCTTAACTGTTATAAAGGAGGTGAAAATAAATCTGTAAGTGATTAAGTCAAAATGTAGCATTAATCTATGAATTTATCGACTGTTGGTCAAGGTTATTTTGGTAGGTAAGCATAAACTAGTTAGGATTCGCATGACTGGCAGAATTGAATGAAATCTATCAGAATAGATCACAATAAAGTAAATTTTGTACATTTTATTCCATGAGTAAGTTCATCCTTCATAGAATAATACTTCTTATATCCAATCTTTTTACTATCATCTAAATTACAATAACTACCACTTTCGCCACCACTTTCACCAGTATGGAACTGAGAATTGGAGAACTACGAAAAGTTTCCTTCAAAATATACAAGTATTTATAAATAAATGTTTGCTCAGGATACTTCGAAGCCGTTTGCCAGACACCATCAGTAACAACCTTCTGTAGAAGAGTACAAACCAACTTCTAGCCGATGAAAAAATTAGGAAAAGCCTCTGGAAGTGGATAGGACACAGTGAGGAATTCACTAAACTGCATTACAAGACAAGACTTAACTTGAAATCCTCAAGGCCAAAGTAAAAGAGGAGGACCACAGACTACATTGCACCAGAAACTGGAAGCAGTTATGAAAATAATGAACAGCACATGGGAAGAACTAGAAAGTCCAGCACAGAATTGTTTAGAGAATACCGGTCGGTGGCCTATGCTCCATGCGTGGTAACAGGTACTGATCGATTGTTTGATTGATTGACCACTTTTACATTCAGCTTCATAATTTCATCCAAAGTATATATATATATATATATATATATATATATATATATATCAGGTACTACGTTTTTTATAGCTACGAACTTACTGACCAAGTTATCTTTATTTAGGTATATGTAGTTTGAAAGTATTCATATCTCACCGTTGATGTTGTTATAAACTGGAATTGATGAATATTCGTTACTACATATGATTTCTAAGTGTACTGCCTCATTTCAGCAGTTATGCACAAGTTCGATTAAAGCTAGTTTGTATTCATTAAGTGAATTTAAGGAAAGACGTTACTCCCTATCTGAAAATCGTCAGCTGGTTGTACCAACATCACAGTGCTGATGTTTAAATCTGTATGTGGGAACCAATTCATTCAGGATGCATATATGACAAGCGTCAGATACTGGTAAATATCAGTTTATAATAATATCAATAGGAAGATAAAACTATTTTCAGATTATATACCCATACTTTAATCGAAACTGTGGCTGTTCAGTCCCAGGCTGAGTTGTGAGTCTTAGTGTGAATATCAACACAGAAATGACAAGTACACCTAGTTGATGAAGCATCTTGATTTCCACTAACTAACCACAATGCATCATTTATTCAAATTTAATTTTCATCGTTTTATCCACACATCTTTTCAATAATATTCATATAATCATTCAATTAATCAATACCTGTTACTCTTCGTGGAGCATGGGCCACCAACCAGCAATCTTCAGTCAAGTCTGTTCTGAGTTCTTCTTTTCAGTTCTTCCCAAGTGTTATTCATTCTTTCCATATCTGCCTACAATTATTCACATTATCTAAATTATTTTCTAGTTGATAACGTAGAATGAATGAATGACTGAATCACTAATTAAATCAAATCCCCCTATAAATTAAAATATAATTAAGGGGGTTGTTATGGAGATAGTTACTTGTCAATTTGTCAATGGTTGTCTAGTTCAAATCATTTCGTGATATCAGAATTGATAAAATATAATTCATTAGATCATAGTACAATGTTATTTGATTTTTATGTAAATGTTACCATCATCAACTTTTGTCCTTTTTATTCACCAAGCAAAAATAAATAAATAAAATCAAATGAAAAATTAAATGAAAATTTAATTTATCAATAAAATTCATATTTTGTTTTTTCGATTAAATTGAACATATGAAATTGTGATTACTACTCAATTTAATTATCATGACTACTTAAATGATTAAATTCATTCAATGTGTTACTATTTCTATGTATAGTTTGTTGTCAAGCGAATAAACAGTTGATTTATTGTTTATTTATCCAGTTTCCCTTTTCTATGTGTATAACATTAAACAAAAATTATTAAGGTCATAATAAGACAGTGGTATTATGCATTTCATTTTAAAGAAGAATAAATAAGCAAAACAAAAAAAAACGAAGAGAAGAAAGTGTTAATTTCATTCATTCGATAAATAAAATTAGCTCAACATCAGGATACACCTTTAAGCTATTTCTTTTTCTATTCTTATTAGCCTTTTTTTTTATTATAAATAACCTGAAAAACTAGAAAAGAAAATTGTCTATCGATATTGAATTGAATACATTTTGTTCTGATGCTACATTCATCATCAATCAAAATTTAATGATTACAGCATATTTAGATAATTGAATTGAGATGGTTTGTAGAGATGAGTATTTTTAGTTGATTGAATTCTTCATAGATGATTGTAGGCAGAATATCATTGAAAAAACAGGGAGGACTGCTAGACAACTGTTTCGTTTTATTGTGGAACTCTTGAGCAGTGCGTGACCTAGACCCTGACTTAGAGGCTTCAGGTTGACGAACGCCTAACCCTCTGAACTGTTGGGGCTATATCTATTGGTAGAGTTCCCACTTTCATCAACTTGTGATATATGTATATAACGCGACGATCATCCATCATCATATGTGATAACTCTCGCTCCGAACAGGTCTCAACTCTATCAGTCACGACTTTTCACTCGAGTTTCAGGAACAATCCTGAAGTTAGTCACTAGGTAAGCTGATTATTGTAATTGAATTGAGATTGTCATAGCTATATATAGATAAGTTTGAGGCATATAACTCATTTTGGAACTGTTTTTTTTTTCAGAAAACATACAAATGTTAATGTCAAAATAATAATAATGATAATAATAATGTGATGTTTAACTTATGGAAGTTTCTATGAGTACTATTATTATTGTTATTATTATTACTAATCGTATAAACACATAATGAATTGGAACATTGACTATTCCACTCATCTATTTCTTACCGAGTTCACATCTTTCAGATAAACATTTAATCTGATTGTAGTGTATACAATTATTATTATTTAAAATAATTGGCTATATATAAGCATTTTGTTAGTTGTTATGGAAAATACAGTTTATAACTGTTATACATTTCGTAAAACAAAAAAAGACCAAAAAACTCCTTTTAGTTAGTTTTTCATTTAAGTTCAACACAAACATTGACATAATTTACAATAATAATAAGATAGATCACCTGGAAGCAGTGGACAGCTGTTTCCTTTTAGTATAGGACTCTTCAACAGTGCACATCCATGACCCTAACGGGGGTCGAATCCAGAGCCTTTTGACTCCGCGAAGAATGCTTTACCATTGGATCACTGAGTCGGCTCATAACGGTTGATATTTCTAATTCAATCGATTCATGATACGTTTGAGCGACCTCATCCTATGAAGATGTGACTGGTAGAGTTCAGTCGTATCAAGTGTAAGGCAGTTATTCACCGATGACAATGGATGAGGCCACGCAAACGTATCACGAATTGACTGAATCAGAAATATCAACTGTTAGGAGCCGGCTCAGCGGTCCAATGGCAAAACGATCGGCGGGGAACCAGAGGGTCCTGGGTTCGATCCCCAACAGGGTCGTGGATGCGCACTACTGAAGAGTTCCATACTAGGACGAAACAGCTGTCCAGTGCTTCCAGGTGATCAGTGGTTTTCTAGTTCAGATCAATTCGTGATATCAGCATTAACAAATTAGCTATCTCCACAATAACCCCCTTAATTGTAAATAAAATAGATACAGATCAAGTGATAACATGTAAGATTCTAACATAACAAGTAACCAATCTGTTAATAAAGATAACTGGGTATGATTAACTATAAGATGCGGTGAATAAAAGGTGACTACAAATCAAACGTCATGATTCATAGGTGATTAAATAAAGATTTTATTGATATTAAAACGACTGATTACGTAATATGAAGCAAGTGAATGAGCAAAATATCGTGATAAGGAATCGAATATTGACTCTCTAGATCTGTATGAGTAAAGAGAATCAACTAATCACATAAAAGAAACGAACTGGTTTCAGCTATACCAAAATATTTGAAAAGTATTAATAATAACAATTGACAATAGTTTCAATTGAGTTGGTTTATGAAGACTTGTATCAAGTTATAGTTAGTGGAATTCAGTCATAGGTTAAGGTTAGTAGGGTACCATCAGAAAGTCAACGAGCACTGGACAGATGTTTCCCCCTAGTATGGGACTCTTCAGCTAACTCTAAACTTCGCCTCCGAAGAGCTTCAGGTCGGCGAACATCCGACCTCTTGCATCACTGGGGCGACAGTCAATGATAGAATTCTCACTACCTTCAATAATTGCCAGTAGAAAAGGGGGAGGGATTGCAATGCTGAACTGATGATAAGTTAGAAAAATATTTTAGAAACACTTACGTAAGAATAAAGTGATGACGACCAGAGTACGTAACAATGAAAGATTAGACAAAGTTAAGGCAAATCGAAGGAAAAGAAATAGAACGTTAAACAGATTACTGCTGTATGCCAATGACCAAGGTAGAGCGAGTGGCTGCACATACTTCTAGTACATAGATCAGATTCGTGGATATGAATGATAACGACTTCAGCCGAATATAGAAGATAAACTTGTAAGCCATGTGAAATTGTTGATGAAATTCAGTCAATAACTAAAAGATTTATTTAGGTCGATTCCATGTTCTGTGTCAACTAAGTGAGCTAGAACAGAACTTTTAATTTGTTCAGCTAGTGTTTTGCTTAACCAGGACAGAAGATGTTCTGCGACATTTCGGTTGAACTGTTAGATCATGTTAGATCTTATATAACTAACTCTACAGGTTCAGCTAGATTGACAAGTATACATAGCGGTGATGAATCCGTCTTTTATTGCTGTGGAAATCAAAGTTCACATTTAATTTAACCACGCAGAAGATTTATCGTAATACCTTCCCCCCACCTTAGAGTTAATGTGATGTTAGTGACATCATTTTTAAACTGTAGTTTAAGGAAATATTTCTTCTTCCAGCTAGTTATTAACTTCGAATTCCATTTCATCTGGTTCGTCTGTTTAGTAATGAATTTGGTCGGTAATCGTCACTGTTAAGTAGATTAACTCATTCTTAATTTGATAGTTAGAGTAAATAAATTAAGCTTGGTGTATTAGAATTCTAATAAAGTTTCCTATTGTATCTAAGTAGTACAGAGCTGCTGAAATAAGTTGATTGCCCACCATACATATCGAACAATCTAATTATGCGTATGCTTGTCAGGGCATTTACATATAAACATACTTAACAAATACAGGTCATATTAAATAAAAAGGCCAAATGGTTACTATATAATTATTGAAGAATAAAGTGAAGGATAAAAGATAGGAAGGCTAGAAAATTGTCATATCAACAAATAATAATAATAATAATAATAATAATAATAATAATAATAATAATAATAATAATAATAATAATTAGAAATTGAAAATTACCGGGACAGATTCGAAGATTTTTTTCAAAATATTTCTGAACATTTAAATTGTCTAATGGTTAAGGCTTTTATAAATGTAAGAACATACTTCTGATGGTTCTTATACAAAACATTACAAGCTGTTACTAGGTCAAATTTACAGTCGGCATAAGTTATTTGTTTCGTGATAGATGAGGAAGTTTTTCTATTTCATGTCTCTATTAGATGGCTCTATGGTATTTGTTTTTGAAGTTACTTAGATACTCTCGATTGTAATGTTCAGTTACTTCTCTCTATTTATGTGTTGTCCATAAATGTGTGAGTTGGCAATGTGAGTTGGTAATATTATGGGATGTGACATATTCATTGAAACAATTGTGAGGCTTATGAGAAATCATGAACTTCGACTTTTCAGTCACATTTAACTATGTAGCAGAATAGATTTTCTCTATAACAGTTTTTAATCTTCTAAACGTCAATTGATTTTCATTTAACGTCAGTGTATTATTCAACTGTTTTATATCTTTAGGAATTATATCTCTTGTGCGAAATACATCAGGTTCTATCGAAAAGATGCTTTATCAGAGTCTCGAGTCGTATTTAAATGTACAAAAGCTATTGATATTTTAATATTGGACAGTTCAATGTAGGCTCTCTATAAATTGGTTTTTTTTTTGTCGAAACATCATCCCTTTGACTTGAAAAAAACATCTAGGATAGACAACTGGTGATTCTTCTCTTTTTAGATAATCCTTTAGTACACAACAAATATTTTTGCATGACGAAATCTTTTTCTTACACTCTTCCCTCCTTCTATTTTTATAGACTAATCTCTGTCTTCATTTGTCCATTGAGAAATTAACAATATTCGGATTGAGATCACTAATTCTAGGAAGGTATATGAACTAGTCATTTAGGAAAAATATCACCTCTTCCTCTAACGACGAAAAGTAATAATCGTGTAGGCGATGTTATGGAATGCAGCTCACATATGGTTACATCTACTGGGAACTTATTCTAAAACATGTTAATGCTGGTTGCGTAGTCATCGTAGTTATTGACTTCTTGTGATAACAAGCCGAAACTAGGCTTATAGTAGAGTGATATATGAGTAAATGAAATGTCCTGTTGTGTTAAAACATCACAAAAGTCCAGGAAAACTTTCCTGGACCGTAAATCACACTAGGCCATGTGAACCAACATAGAGTTGAATAAAAATATACACTATGTATGTTTTGCCAATACTCAACTGACACACTTTAGAGTATTAACGGATACTGACAGTTGATTTACGAATAACGAAAACAATCAACAGTTCATGATGTTTAAAATGAAATATGATCGTGTTTTATGAGGAATCAAAGCTGTTTTTCTTTTTCAAAACATGTAACACCTTCTGTAATTTGTTAAACAGTGTATACATGAACAATTGTAATGTGTCATCTTTACATTTTATAGTCATGAGAGCTGAAAATTGTTTAGACATGCTAGTAGTCTATCTGATCAAGTAATTTATTCTTACTATTATCAAAAGATGATGTCAAACAAACAAGGGATCATAAATGAAATGATGCAGTAAAAACTACATTATCGTAGATTCTCAGAAATGAAACGTAGTGATTATTTGAATTGTAATTCTGTAAGTCAGATAAGCAAGATAATACAGAACATTCTTTTCAACAAACTATTATCAAGTTGTGCACTTAGGTATCGAATTTAATTATTAACCCTATTGAGTGGCATAGTATAAGAAAGAAAGTACTTTTAAAGACTAACAGACTGTGACTTCGGGTTGGTTTAAATTATAAACTAGTCATTTCAAGTAAACTAATATCAATAATAATTTTTTGACAGTTAAGAAAATCTCTACTCATCAAAGAAATTCATCCACATATCAACTAATCATTAAATTTCTAAAATGTTCTGTATTAAATGTCAACCTCTTTTTCACTTGTTACAATTATTCCATTTTTTTATTGCGTTGAGTCTACAATAAAGAAAAAGAAACGAAGACGTTTGAAGGAAGAATACTCCTCATTTCGATAAATGCTCATCAGGTTCTATAATTATGAGTTCAAAATTATTAATCACAAAAAAAGTAGCCAGTTCTGAGGCAGATACAACATCATCTAGATATCAAGGATAATTGGATAAACAGTTTTTCTCCTCTTTGGGTTATTTGTAAAATACGAATGTTTATGTTGACATCATCATCATCATCATCATCATCATCATCATCACTCATCATCATCATCATCATCATCATCATCATCATCATCATCATCATCATCATCACATCATATCATCATCATCATCATCACCATCATCATCATCATCACATCATCATCATCATCATCATCTCATCATCATCATCATCATCATCATCATCATCATCATCATCATCATCATCATCATCATCATCCTCATCATCATCATCATCATCATCATCATCATCATCATCACATCATCATCATCATCATCATCATCATCATCAATCATCATCACATCATCATCATCATCATCAACATCATCATCATCATCACATCATCATCAAGCAAGTCATCATCATAAAATCAGCAGTCAGACATATTCACATCACTCATGCAGATCATGCAGCGATCAGGAATCAGCAATTGCACTCATCATCATCATCATCATCATCATCATCATCATCATCATCATCATCATCATCATCATCATCATCATCATCATCATCATCATCATCATCATCATCATCATCATCATCATCATCATCATCATCATCATCATCATCATCATCATCATCATCATCATCATCATCATCATCATCATCATCATCATCATCATCATCATCATCATCATCATCATCATCATCATCATCATCATCATCATCATCATCATCATCATCATCATCATCATCATCATCATCATCATCATCATCATCATCATCATCATCATCATCATCATCATCATCATCATCATCATCATCATCATCATCATCATCATCATCATCATCAATCATCATCATCATCATCATCACATCATCATCATCATCATCATCATCATCATCATCATCATCATCATCATCATCATCATCATCATCATCATCATCATCATCATCATCATCATCATCATCGAACAATAATTAAAATAAAGAACATTATTAATCAAATAAGTAAATAGGTATCTCTGTATATGGGTGACATAGAAGATGGGATGGTAATAAAATAAAGTGTTTGTAGACGCAAGTTGAATTCTACCTAAAATGAAAACCAAATAGGTAGTAGTTTGTAAAACAGAGTGAGCGATAATCAAAATTCGTCACATAGTAACAATAATAATTAATAGGCATAATTCATTTGTTTGATCTTAAAATGCTACAATGACAATAAAAATAGGAGAAAAGATTGAGTGATATTCAAATTTGTTCTGTGTACCTTGATTAGTAATATTAATAATAATAATGTATAAAATGTATATTCAATTAGCCTTGATAACTAGATGATGTCGTATCTGCCTCAGAACTGGCTATTTTTGTGACTAATAATTTCGAACTAATTAATGTAGAATCTGATGAGTTGAGTCTGTTTAGAAAGTTAACCACATCAAAATTTTTATCACAAACCATTATTATTATCACAGTAATAATATGAATAATAGCTGATATTATTATTATTATTATTATTATTATTATTATTATTGATGTTAGACTTTATCAAATGTGACGGAACAGAAATGATTATCACTCACCCCCGCCCCGCATTTTATAAATTCTTAGGTCATGCATATCACTTGCTCTTATTGCAATCCCCTGTCATTATCGCTGTCACTAATGTTTGAATATTCTGTTTAGTAATATTATTATTTCAATTATTGTGTCAACTTACATATATTTAACATTACGTTATTATTATTATTGTTAATTTCATATAATGAATTGGTCTAACTTGAACAACTATCAATCACCAGGAAGCATTCAACAACTTGTTTGTCGTTGTATAGAACTCTTCGTCAGTGAGAATCCACGACTTCACCGAGATAGAATCAGTGGAATTCAACCAGGTCAGGTATGAAGCAGTTACCCACTAATAGCAATAGATGAGGTTGCACAAACATATTACAAATTGATTGAGTTAGAAATATCAACTTTTGGAAGTCGGCTTAGTGGTCTAATGATGAAAAGTTCTTTGAGTTGCTAGAAGGTCTTGGATTCGATCTCAGGTGGGGTCGTATATTCGGTGTTGAACAGCTTCACATGAGAACAAGACATCTGTCCAGTATTTCTTAATGGTCAATGGTTGTCTCACTCAGACCAATTCGTAATATCAAATTAGCATTCAACAATCGCCACAGCATCAAATTACATTATTATTATTATTATTATTATTATTATTATTATTATTATTATCAACATTATTTTAACACAAACAATAGAATTTTACAAAAAATAATCCCAAATTAATATACAATAATCCTTCATCTAGATAATTTATTTACTTCTGTCTGGGCTGTGTATTTATGTACTCGTATTCGTCACAGATTGGTGTTAGTTGGGCACCCCTGAAAATCAGAAAGGACTGGACGACTGTTTTGTCCATACATGGGACTCTTCAGAAGTACTATACCTGTTGCGACGAATGATTTTATACTAGTGATTGTAGATCATCATAGAGTAATTAGAAATAAGAAATATTCGAGCAAACAATTATCAACTTCGACAACTTCGTTATCAGATTCTTACAGTTATGAATCTATGACGATTTCATGACAATAGCCAAAATAAGGTGTATATATGCAAATATGTTGAACAAATTACATAGTTAGGTAATAATGCAGTTAGTACGTTGAATTGTTACATCGAATACTGCCTTAAATATATCCAGCATTTGTTGGCTATGAATTTGAGCGGGGTAGGATGAAATATTAATTATCATGTGTTAAGTTACACATATTAGTACAATAAACAAATCCAATCAAATCAACAGTAGCGTAATTGGTGAACTGGTTTTCTGGGTTTGTTGTGATGATACTAATCACAAATTAATGGTGCTGTGTAATATATGACATGGTAATTGTTGCCCGTGTAATTATGATAACAATGATAAAAACTCATGTAAATTTAGACAGATACTGTCAAGTTAATAAAGCTGGTAAGAAATTGACATGATTTCAGAAAGATGGATGCATAATTGAGCGTGAGGGAGCTTAAAGGTAGAAACAAAGGCGATTTATAAAGGGAGAGTTTATAATGGTCAATTTGTGAAATCGGTGGGACGATTGTGGGCCACAGTCGACCGAGAGGTTTCTGGAGTTAATCCAGATAGCTTCAGCTGTGAAAAGTAGCTGTAATCTTCCTCCTTTAGATAGGTTCATTGAAGCGTGGTACAGAACCAAAACTGTATCTGTTTTAATTCTGTGTTCGCTGTTTACCAAATGTGACAGTATAGTGCTGTTATTGGAGTTTGTTACACTTTTTCCCAATCATGCTGGTGGACGTTTATGAGCGTGGAAGAACAAATACCTTTGAGAATATTTATGCAATACTCGATGTACCAATTCAACATATTAACATGCATCATTATCTAATCATGTAATTTGTCTAACATATTTATATAAGTAAGCGTTATTTTGACTAGTGTAATAAAACTGTCATAGATTCATAACTGTAAGGAATTGATGATGAAGTTATCGAAATCAGTAATTGTTTATTTGAATATTTCTCATCTTTGATTTGATTAACATGTGAATTATCAAACAATTAGGTTGATGCCATAAATAATGTGATTTCATGCAATTGACTGACTAACATTTAAATTATTGACCAGTATAAAAGAAGCTGAAGAATGAAGAAGTGATGTGTTGGATTAAGAGATAACTTTCGATCAGATTAAAATCTACTTGTATTGAATCAAAAATGATTAAGTAATTGAATGCTTCATATCACAATGAAATTGTCATTAAAAATTTCATTTTATGTGTCTAAAGTTGTTTCAATAGTTTTTTTTTTCATTGAATAATTCAATGTAGTTCAGATTAGGCCTATTCAAAGAAGAACATCATTATTAATTGAAGTTGACATTTAAAATGAAATACCTAATGAGTGTTATACACGAACATTCAGGATTTACCAACAGGATGAATAGAAAAAAAATATGTGAAATCAGTGTATACTACAACAATTTATAAACATTGATAACACTATCGATAATCACAGCTTCATTTTTTTGCTCGAAGAACTTAATTTCACTATTACTACTACTACTACTACTACTACTACTGCCACTATTACTACTACTACTACTACTACTACTACTATTGCCACTGCCTCTACTACTACTACTACTACTACTACTACTACTACTACTACTACTGCCACTACTACTACTACTGCCACTGCCTCTACTACTACTACTACTACTACTACTACTACTACTACTACTACTAGTGCCACTACTACTACTACTACTACTACTACTACTACTACTACTACTACTTTATGATCACTGGTGTCTATATGGTTCTATCACATAAATAAACTGTTTACTTATTTGATATTATGGACATTATGGTTTGTTAAAATAATCATGATGTCCTCAAACTAGGCTGATGAATGTTGATTTATGCTAAGAAGGACACATTATAACGTTTTTTCGGTCTATTAAATTTAGTTTTTTCATTATTTTTTATTTCAGTGTGGAAATTTTTATTTAGTCTCCTAGTCTTTGATTGATTTCATGTTAAGCAACAATGTGTCAATGTGTATGTTTAAGGCGTAAAAGTTAGTTTCGATTTTTAAACATCTGACAAAAATATAAAAAAAAGAAGGAATTTTCATATGAAAAAATTATTTTATTCATAAATGTGATTAGCTTTACAATATAGTTTGATATTTAATGAAGAATAGTTAGGAGTGGAGTTGGGAGGATTGGAAGGAGAGTAACAGTTGAAATTCTAGAATTCGACTGATATAATGCAATTAGTACATAGAGGACTAAACAAACATGACAATGATCACTACACAATCAATAATCATTGTCGCAGGTTATTTACAGCACTAATAGCTGTAATAAAAATGACTAATAAAATGCATACCTAGAAAGATTTGTGGAATTTTAATCCCAGTTTTTTTTAGAGGAGAACTAATTTCACTATGAAGGCATCATAATCACTTCATAATATATGATAGCTGAATTACTTGAGTTTCATTCACCAAAGAATTTTATGTATGTCAAGTTTTTAGAGTTCTATGCTAAAGATAAATAACTATCCAATGATCAGTGATTATTGCTAGTCTTCTTGTGGAAGTTATTTCCTAATGTACAAACCATATTCATATTTAATACAAGATAGAAATGTCAACAGTTTCGATGTTGTTTTTCCAGAAAAATATCTAATCATATTTACATGTTGGAAAATTTCAGTAATCTAAATATAATTCACTTTGTATAGTGACCTAGGAATAAGTTTCGTTGTAGTTACGGTTTTTCAGAATGTTTTCACTGTTCCATATATTTGTTTTATTTAGCATTTTTCTATTCATTCAATGGGTGAAGGATGTATATTACATAGTAATTTGTATTAAAGAATTCACTTCATATTTTAACTTGTTCTACATTCTTATTTTTCATCTGGTCTAGTGAATCCCGTTTCACTGACTAGTTCATAACTATCATTTGTAGTTAATGTCATTCGTTGATAATGAAATCTTTAATGAAACTACACTCTAATCTACTTTAAGCAGTCAACGATCAGAAATGTTGAACACATTGGATATTGAAAATTTTACTGTTAAACTCAGATATTGTTCTTCTTGATGAAAAATCAGTTTAGAAAGATTAATATCAATTCACTGAACCTGCAATACATAAAAGTATTAAAATTTAGGTGGTTTTCTGAAGATAGGTATTAAGTTTAGTTGATTGTATTCGTCACAGATTGATATTGGTTAATATTATAAACCACGTAGCATTGAACATATGTTTAGTCACAGTATGGAACTCCCAAGCAGTTAGCACGTTCAGTTCCACCCTCTCCTAGGGGATGCAACCCAAAGCACTCAGGTTTCACACTGAACGCTAAATTATTCACACCACTGGACCAACTGCCCTCTAATGGTAGAATTCCCACGTCCACAAATTTATAATATAGCTAACTAATCATCCATTGTCAGTTGTGATGACTGTCTCAATCTCTACAAGTCTGCATTCCATTAGTCACGACTTCTCACTTGAACTTTTAGCACAACCTGAAGTCGGTCACTAGTAATTGGATTGAAGTGGTTTTGTGAAAAAAGGTATTAGGTCTTAGCGCACCTGAATGTCCTAGTTTGGATTCCCTGAGGGGGATCGAGAGTGCTCACTCTTAAGGAGTCCCATACTAGGACAAACAACTATCCAGTACTCTATTATTTCCACTGGTACCTAACCAACATCAGTCCGTAACAGATACAAACAACAAATATGTATTGTTATTCTACTGTTATTATTAATTTTGTTAAATTCTTCAGTGTACCGTTTGCCAGGAATTCCATGTAAATCCTTCAAGAAAGTCTTCAAAGCTTAAGAAAGGACTGAAATTCACTTCACTAATTGAAAGATAGAGCTTTATGAGACATGTGTTTTTATTTTAAGTATATAAAAATAGTTGAGTATAGGGGAAAGATAGAGATCGATGGTAATGGAAGCGTTGTTCATTTTCAGTGAAGTGTCAATAATCTGTAATGGAATCCAGTTCAAATGATTTAACATTTTTCATTACTACTGATTGACTGATAGTTAACACTAATGATATTCTTTCAAGCAGTTTATTTACTGTCAATGATAAAAATGAACAAGAAAGGTATGCGTCCAATTCAATCTTGCTGATAATATTCCTTATATCCTACTTGAAATAAATCTAAGAATAATCGTTCATGGATACTATGATTGATCAATTCATTACTTGTTTTACTATAGAGGGTTTGTAGGATTATCGAACTGTGTAATTTCAAATCACGGAATTACTTTAGTTATATAACTGCTGAAAGCTACGACTTATTGGACAAGTGTTCCGTACTAGTATACTGGGTTAAAATTATATATATAACTCATCGAGTGCTAACTCAATGTCTACAAAGTCTGATGATCCAGAGTTCGATCAGTTGTAATTGTATGATCAGAGATATCCATTGATGAAGAGTTTTATACAACCATTAAAAAAAAACTACCCAATAATTCCTAGTTTTCAATGGCTGTCTAGCTAAAATCACTTCCTGATGTAAAATTATTAAATCAATGAATTCCCCTAATATGTGATGCTTTTGAAGATATTTTTCTGGAGCAGTGAAATCAGCTATAGAAATAATAATAGTAATAATAGCTTTATTCAGTAGTATGTTTAGCATAATATGAATTTTCTGCATACAGTATCTTAACAAGTCACTCTTTTCCATGTACACATAGTAATTCGTGTTCACCAATGTAACACCACCACAACTATCACACCTATTCCTGATGATAGAACGATCCTGACAAAATATCTGGAAACCTTCCAGCGATACCAAATTGTCATCATACACTTGATCATGTAGTCAACATTCTTGAATTGTGATTGAACTGCATTCATGGTATATGTTTAGACTGAGGTGAAATTGTGGGTAGTTCACATTTCCAATAGGAGATGTAGAGTTATGACTAAGAATTTCAGGAATTGACATCTGATGAAAATTGATCCTTTTTAACACGTGTTACCAACCACTGTGATGTATTCGTTTAGATCTCACTGTATTACTCACGTAAAATTATAGACGTTTTATGTAGGTAGTTGAGTATACAATTCGATTTTGTGACATGATTGAACAACTACAATAAAACAGGAAGTGTAAAAGTGATTTGTTGAGACAATTGTAAAAATGGTAGTCCAAGATTTTTAACAGGATGCTGTTAACTTCTAATGTATGATGACTATATTCTTTTGGTGTTTAATTTTTCTGTAGAATGTGCAAATGGCTCTATTTTGAAATGAGTTTAATGTTATGAAACATCACAGTTGGTATTCTAAAGTTAGGAATCGTTTTCAAATGAATTCCTCAATGGTTTGGTTGGAGGCTCCTATTCGTGGAGTGACTTAAGTAGTTGTCTATGGTTTGGATTGAATGATAACTTAGCTACATGGTAAGAATAAACGGAACTAGTTACTTTTCTTGTAAATACTCTTATTTTTGCTAGTTATGTATTAATTATAAAGTAGGCGGTAGTCATTATCATCATTCATTTTCTCCACAGTGACCTTGATTCTTCTGTTTGATCGTTGTAATTTTTAGTGTGCTGGTCATTGTAATTACTACAAGGTTGAAACAAAATAAAATCTTCTTAGTGCTGTGTTCGCATTTTATTGATTTGGCTTTGGGTGAGTAATCAGTTGTTGATTAGTCGGTCATTGGTTGCGGGTATCTGTTTTGCGTAGATAAGTTCGTGAGTTAGAGTTGTGGTTAATGCTTCTGGGTATAACGTTGGCGTAAGACATGTCATTAGATTGTTAGTAGGGACCTGTATATTTCGAAGCATCGAGTAACCTATATGATAAAAGTTATGAATTGTGAATATTTTGCCTTCGATACAATATGGAAGTATGCGATTTATATTGTTAACGAGTCACTTTAAGTTGGCAGAAGTAGTTGTGCATTTCTTATAGACCTTTTTGTAATACTTCAGTTGATCTCAGTTTATAGTAACAAATGCATTCTACGCATAAAATGATCGATCATCTGATAGTAACCAATAATCATGTTATTGTAGTTTTCGTAGCTAATCGACTGCTATGTATCAAGTTGCATTTCGGAAGCTCGTCCAAATGACTCAGAATTATATGTTATTTAATAATTAATGACGACCGGCAAGAGACACTTACTCTAAGCAGTAGCGTCTAAACTCCGTATAGCCAGATTCATATATAAATAGACGGGATTCATACAGTCAATAATGCTTGTAATTGCCTTCAGATGATATGTCAGTTGCACAAATCTTAACTCAAGAGTTTCTTTCATGCAATGTTATGTTATACTAACTACACAGCAACTTCATAGACAGAATCAGATTAACCTTAAAGAATAAATAAATATGACAGTCAGTCGCTACTTACTGATCATAAAATGCAAATTATCATTGTTTCAAAAGTAATCAGTTATTAGATGAATAATTCAGTGTTAATATATCAAATTTTGAAATATCTGTTCAAATCTTACATAAAGTACTATTAGCATGAAGTACACCTAGAATGATTATTCCGATTAACTGAAAGCTGATGTCATGATACAAGGCTTACTTGCAACTACTTTTAATCATCGCCTCAAGGGAACATTCCACAAAATCACGTTGTTTAGTAGTCTAGCGATATCTTGTTTTCTTTATGAGCATTTCTGAATACAATCATATTCATTTAATATAAGTTAACTGGATAGACAAATACTTGTATATATCTACTTATTATCTTTAAGTTGGATTGTGACTAGGATGATACAAGCCTATTCTAAATTGCATATGTATCCGTTGCACAAGTGTGACCGTCTGGACACAGTAGCCTAGTGGTGAACGTCGTGGCGTTTGATACGAAGCGGACTGAGTTCGAATCCCAGTGTGAACATCAACATTGGGATGCAGGTACATCCAGCTGATGAGTCCCAAATAGGACGAAACGCACGTCCTGGTTTCCACTTGCCAGTCAAAATCCAACTTGAATATAATTTGTGTACTACCGCTATATAGAGACAATCCGCTCAGGATGCACATATGGCAACAGAGGCTGACCCATTTCAGTTCATTACAAATCAACGGGATGATACAAACCTATTCTAAATCTACTTATTATCGTTTGAATAACTTAGACGTTTTCATTCTTATCATAAAGATACTAATGATAATAATGCTACCTGAATTGTTATTTTAACATTCTGTATTCCTATGGATAGAAAAATAAAAGTGTAGGCTGTTTATGTTTGTTTGTGTGTGTGTGCATGTGGGCATACATGAAATATGATAAATTGTAAGATTAAAAGAAAGCGAACTTACGGTTTTTTGAAATAAATTCATGAAACAACTCAAATTTTGCTTTCAACATGAAATACGTTGGTTGAACTAATGAAAGAACTAACGAAGCAAACTGAACAACAACTAGAACAATCAGTTGACCCAACATACGCTAATTAATGTTGTTGTCATTTGAGAGTAGAGTTGACCGGAAATTCAGTTGAATGATTTGCAATTTTATTTATATAATTCTTTTCATATAATTTCTAGTTAATTCAGTTGTGCTTTTTCTATATTTGTATGTTTGTTTGTATAGAAATGGATACGAGATAGATTCAGTTGTTTGTATTCTTCACGGATTAATTTTGGTTGAGTACCACTGAAAACTAGTGAGCACTGAATTGTTTATTCTTAGTAAAGGACTCCTTGGCAGTGTACACACTCAGTCGCTTCCTAGAAAATCCATTCAATCTTTCCTCTCACAATGAATGCTTAATCATCCGCACCACTTGGTCAGGCTTGCGTCTAGTGGTAGAATTCCTACATTCATCAGTTTGTGATACAGCCTGATGATTATCCATTGTCATCGATGATGACTGTCTTAATTCCTACACGGCTACATTCAATTTGTCACGATTTCTCACAAGAATTTCAGAAAAATCCTGAAGTTAGTCACTAGTAATGTGATTATTGCAATTAATCTGTGATAATGCAAAGAATTGAACTTAGGTATTTCCACAAAGCCACCTATATACAGTTGCAAAATATATTCAACATTATTGTGTTTTATTCAGTTTTACTAGTTATAACCCTGCTCATTTACTGGGTGTGACACAGTATATTAGTGTAGTTTCACTAAAAATTTCATTTCAGATAAATGAAGTCGACTACAAATGATAGTTAGGAACTTGTCAGTGAAGTGTGCTTCGACATATCAGATGAATAATAATATGTAGGTAGTGCAATTTAGAGCATGAAATTAACTCTTTAATGTAAATTGCAATGTAATGTACATCCTTCACCCTCTGAATGGATTAAAAAAATGTCTGAATATGCTGAATAAAACAAACTTAAGGAACACTGAAACTATTGTGAATAACCCTACTTTGGTAGTATTTAAGTGATTAGTTCCTTTCTGTTAGCGACTTACCAGGTAAATTTATTTAGTGACCTGGATGTTACTGAAATCTGCTGTTTATATTTTCAAAATTCAGTGTAATACATAATCACAGCTTTTCAATTTACCATAATTTATTATATTAATTTGATGGGTTACTTCAGGAAGTTTATGAGCATCTCAGTCCTGTAAGTGGACAATGGTAGGCAGAATAGCTCACTAGTAATGGTCTCTGAATGTGGAATCTAGTGGTCACATATCAAATTTTCATGAGATCATAAGTTCCTTCATAGACTGCAGGTGCATCTTGATTACTAGTGCCAAATATCATGAAACTTAGGTTCAGAGTTTGCTCTTAACTACCCCATCCCTAACAACCTATTCTCGTGATCATTAATTTCAGCATCCTAATGTTAATTGACCTCACCGAGATTTGATCTTAATAGTTATCATTGTAAATGTTACTAGATTGATAAGTGACATTAACTTATACTTGATATATGAGCAAAGAAAATGAGTACAAGTTATTTAGAATACTACTAGAAGCTAAAGATTCTGTGTATATGGCTCCTTTGGAATTTTCCTCCATAGATCCAGTATAAAAGAAAAGTGAAGGAAAATAGCTGGTAGAGGCTTTTAAAAGGAATGTGTATTCGTGAACTTTATCAGTAATGTTAAGTAACACAATACCAAATATGGAAATCAGAAACCACATTTTCTCTTATACAAAGAAAGCATTAGAAATTGTAGCAGGATCATGACAACCATTATGAATAAATTCAATTCACAAGGAAGCATTATCACTGCATTCACTATTTTGTATTTCAAAACATTCATAGGATAAAGATAAAAAGCCAAATATAATCGACAAGGCATACTGTATCAACTACGAGCAAGTTAGATTTTACTAACAGACATCTTTCTTAATCCACTTCAGTTTGAACACTACATAACACATTCTTGCTTATATCATTCTATAGAGACAATTATAAGCACACACTATTAACTAAGAAAATGTTGAGATTTAGACAGCTGTTTCGCTCTAGTATGGGACTTTACAGCAGTGAGCAGTCGCGACCCCATCGAGGATCGAACCCAGGAAATCACCCTGCTTAATAAACCAATTAGAAAGAAATACTAAAGTACTTTAAAGTTAAAGAAGAAACTAGAGGTGGGAGTACTTAAAAAAGTGTAAACATTTGTCAATGAACTTGTACGCTGACTTCTAGTTGTTAGTGATGATCTAAACTATGTTTATGTGTGAAAGAACTCATTTAACTAAACAAGAATGATCGCTTAATATATAGTGTTGTGGGTATTGGATAAATTTGAAACACTTATATTACAGAGTGTACTTAGATAGACAGTCACTAGGAGTCAGACAGCATTGGAAGATATTTCATCTTAGTATAAAACTTTTCAACGAGATATAATCAATTTCCTACAGGGGTTTGAACGAATGGCTTTTAGACTGTGTGATGACTGCTTCACTCTTAGTCCACCGAGTTGATGTTGCTAGTAAAGCATGATGGTCTTAAGTTAGATCCCTTTTGAGGATCTGTGTGTGTGTTTCTTTACTCAAAAGTTCGATACTAAAACGAACTATTTCCTTTTGTTTAACTGACATCAATTTTAATGAAACTAAGCATTAGAATGAGAAAAGAACAAAAGAGGCAAATGAGAATTCTATCTAATTCTCATGTTGTTACTAATCATTATTACAATTATCTTTTATTGAGTTCACAATAAATTGATTAAATAGAGATTTACATTATTATTTATTCTGATTTATAAAATAAATATAATTGATTCCATAAAGGAAACAACTACTGAATTAGTAATCATGAAATTAATTGTTCCATATAATCATTTTAGAACTGTCTATTATTGAATTATAAGTAATATATACATGTATATGTGTGTGTGTATATATGTGTATGGGTTTAATCAATTCTCATACCTGAATGAAATTGTAGTAGAATGGAACATTTACTGTATGAATTAAAAGATAAGTGAGATATTGTTCTGTCTATCAGTTACCAAAATAATACTACATAAACTTTTAATATCACTAGATGCTGAATATATTAAATTCGTAGAAATCACATGACAAATTTGAATATTTCATTGTTGCCCTCTGAAAACTTCTACTGTAATCTTTAATTCGTGTTTTCCATTACGAAAAACCCTAAACCTGATTCGTTCGTCCTATAAATACGTGTGAGTTGACGGATTGTCATTCTTCTTTCCAACTTCTGTGGAATTATAGAAATACCCACTCTCAATAAAATTTTTATTTTAGTTAAGTGGGTTGAAATACATAGGATAGCTTAGCTTCCTTCATTGTAATTGTATTACTGGTCATTGTTTTAGTTTCGGTTGTATCAACAGCGTACCAAAAGTGTGGCATTAAAAGCAATAAGAAGCGATGTACTTCTGTTCTCATTGATGATTTAAGTTATTTTAAACGCCATACTTAAATATGGTTTCTAAGTTGTTTCTTTCACATAAATCATATTTCTTCATTATAATTTTCTCCGATAATAATGATGGTTAGTAATCACTGAAAACTGGCCAATATCAGCTGATCATACATCTATGTACGTAAACGGAGTCTATTCAGTTTGTTGAGTTTTGTGGTAGTGATCGTGTTTTATTTACTGAAGTTAGGAATACAAACCAGAAGATGCTGATTAAATGATTTAAATATTAAGTATTTGATAAGACGCTTAAACATCCGACAATGATTGATTAGATCATGCATGTATACTACTACTGCGGTGTTCCATACTAGGATAAAACACATAACTAATATAATTTTAAATTTTGTCTAGTTCTCTAGCTCTAATATCAGATGCTAAAGTATAACTACAAATTCAATACACAGCAAATTGTTCACTCAGATTGTTTGTATACACCATAGTTGATCATTAGTGAATTGTTCTTTATCCACTGTTGCTACTACTACTACTACTACTACTACTACTACTACGACTATTACTACGGTTACTACTACTCACATTACTACTACCAATTGATTTTGATGTTGTTATCGACATGATGATGATGATGATAATATTGATGTCAATGTATGATAAATAGAGTTTAAACAATTAATAAGAAAGTAAATGAAAAAACAACAACTTGTTTATGTACTTATTATGTATGCTATTCTTCCTGTTGTTGTATACACCTCTTAGAGTTACGTATAATCCATAATCGATTATTTCCCACCAATCTCATGATTTAATGATTATCTATCAAAATGATTAAATCATTAATTTTTTTTACAAAACAATGTTTTCTCTTAATAAACAATTTGTTACTGGTCAGGAAATGCAATGTTTAATAAATGTATTGAGTTGATATGGTTTTGTAAAGATTTGTATTAACTTTAAGTGATTTCTATTCGTCAAAGAGCAAGGTTGGTAGCACACCACTTAAAACTAAGAAGCAATGGATAGCCCCTTTGCCCTAGTACTGAACTCTTCGGCTGATCCTTGATTACGCTAAGAGAATCCAACTCAGGGCCTTCAGGTTAGTAAACACTGCTGTGTTGAATCCAATCAGCTAAGTTTATTAAGCATGTCGGATTTAGGATAAGTGGTTATTTTTCAGGTCATCTAATGGGTTAATGTTAATTATTATTAAAGTTTCTTATTCATTAATGATTTCATATGACTGAAGTTATTTAATGTGATTTGGATAACCATTAAAAGGTAATATTGTACTTACATTTTGTCTACTTCATCCTAAAGCAGTGTGCATGATAAGATGTGGATATGATAAATGATCATCGAAAAGATTTTTAATTAATTAATTGGAAGAATACAATGCTAATGGATGAATGAAATCCAATAATACAATATCAAGTTGTATGACAATCTCTCATAAGATACGATTATTAATTCGGAGATCCTGAGTAAATAGAGGAAGTCGACTTTACGATATGACTGTTCTACATATGAATAGAATATATTTGTTAATAATCTCAGCGGATGAAATTAATGAAAAATTCCAACGTTTCGCTCGGCAAACTGGTCCGAGCTTCTTCAGGGAAATAACCAAAATCAATGTAACCAAAATCATGTAACATGAACTGCACACAATGAAAATGCACACCTTCCTTCATCCACACAATTTCAATATTAGTTCACTTATAATGACTCATATGACAATTTCATACCCTGTATGCAATTGGATATTCGTAATCAATTTGACCTCTTATTTACATTTATATTCGATAATTTTTGATTTCGGTTATTTCCCTGAAGAAGCTCGAACCAGTTTGCCGAGCGAAACGTTGGAATTTTTCATTAATTTCATCCGCTGAGATTATTAACAAATATATTCTATTCATATGTCTTAAATACACTCGGCGCTCAAGTTTTGTAAATATTTTCGTTCATTTTTGGACGAAGATACCTATAAAATATGACTGTTCTGCTAATAGTATCAGTGTTATGTTATTGATTTAGAATCTGTCAAATTCTTGAAATTCTTTAATTAGACCTAATAAATTATCTACAATCCTTTTAGTATTTACTAAAGATATTGTATCAATCAGTTCGTATCTTTTTTTCATTCATTTATTAAGTGAATTCTGGAAATGTTGCATGTAATCTTGACCAAAGACTTCGTTTCAATTCCTCAAGTTATTTACTGTCTGGAATATAGAATTTACGTGACTGGAATTATTTGGTTTGATGCACTTATTTTACTAATTCAATATGAAGATGAAGTCTATTAGTGTTATATGATGCATAGTTGCGCAATACATTTCGAACAATCTAATCACAAATATACTTCTTAAGGCATTTATATAGGAACGAATAAAGGTCAGTTAGGATAGGTTAGAGTATAAGATAAGAAAACAAAGATAATAAACAGAACAATATGAATCATACTATACCAGGGTAGATTTAGTGAAAGTACAAATTTTCTTTTCAATACACAAGGAAGGAGAGGGGGTTGAACTTTCGTATAGCTACGACTTCAATAAACCTTAGAATACTTTCTAAGGTATTCGTATACAACACCACAAGAGATGGTTTGATATCAATTTTGTGGCCTGTTACAACTAGATGTTTAACAATAGACGATGAAGGTTGTTTGTTCTGTTTTTTTTTTATTTTACCCTCCAAGTTCATTTGTTGATTGTGCTATTTAGATATGTATTCCGCTAGCCATACATACAGACCACGAATGCACCTCCATAGTATGTGTCCGTATTAATTGTTTAAATATGCTTAGTAAACTTTGTAAATGTCAATAATAACCTAAGGCTTTTTTTTAAAAAAATATTTTCTCTAAAACTGGTATCCAAACTTGACTAGAATGAAATAACTGAGAGGAGGTAGAGAGATCATTGCTCATAATCTTCTTTGCAAACTTGTAACATTTAAGCCACTAAGCCGGTGTTCAATGGGTAACATGCGCTTTACATTAATGCAGACATATCAGATATAATAGAACTATATTGATCAAATAATCTTGGATTTTGTTAGTCTAGTAAATAATACAAAACTCAAAATTGAATTTTGCCATTGTGTAAATGAATTGTTTAACTAGAAATAGGCAAAGAATTAAGTAGTTCTTTAATGTTTATCTAATTCAAGTAAGCATGAAGTAAACAATGTGTTTATCTTCATTCATAAAAAATTATTTGAATTTAGATAGTTTGTAAATGTTAGTATTAAGTTTAGTTGATTGAATTCGTCACAGATCGATGTTAGCAGAGTACCTTTGAAAATCTAGGAGAACTCGAAATCTGTTTCATCCTATTATGGGATTTGTGAGCATCGCACATCCTAGATTCCATCCCATGGGTTCAGTTTAGTGAATAGTACGTGGATGGTACGTGATGGCAGAATTCCCACTTCTATCAATAATCAGCTTACTAGTTACTAACTTCAGGATGTTCCGGAAGCTCTAATGAAAAGTCGCTAACTGGCAGAGTTGAGATATGTCGGGAGTGAGACAGTAATCACTAATGACGGTGGATGATCGTGTGTTATATATATCATAAATTGATGAAAGTAAGAATTCTACCATTGGATGCTGCCCGAACGGTGCAGAGAGTTAGGCGTTTACCATCCTCTAGGGTGAATTCTAGAATAAATTACCCAATTGACTGAGTTCGACACAGATTGATGTTAGTAGGGTACCATTGAAAACCAAGGAGCACTAGAAAGCCATTTCCTTCTAGTGTGGAACTCTTCTGCAGTGCACACCCCAAATACCACCTCATGGGCTTCAGGTTGGCAAACACCTAACCCTCTGCATCAATCGACTACAAAACTTACCATCGTCAATTCAATAAATTATTTGTCATAGGCTTTAAAAAAATAAGTACTCAACTATAAACATTTACATATGATCCTCTATGTGTTTGTATTCGTTTATGCTAAACAAGTAAATGATTACTGTTGTGTAATAGATTACTAGAGGCTAGAGATATTGCACAACAAAATAATTTATTATATATTCTGTTTATTACTTATAAGTAACATTACAGTGAATATAAAACATTCTTTATTCATCTCTTCATTTCCCTCCATAAAAATCATTTAAAAAAATTTTCAAGTTCTATTTTCAAAAATTGAATTTGTTTATAACAAAAGATTTTATGCCGCGTGTTTAATTCATTTCTTTCTAGTGATAATAATGATCATAATTGAAAGTGAAGAAGAGAGATGGACATGATTATGTTGGTTGTTGTTGTTGTTGTTGGGATGGTCCATATTATTTCATGTATTATTCTTAAGTACATGAAATACACTGACATATAAACAAATTAATAATACAAAGTAAAAACATAAACAAGGAATTTGTATCAATGACGTATTTAGTGTCCCTTGGGCTTAAGGTTGTTTATGTGTTTACTTAATCAATGAATACCTAGTATTAAATGAATGCAACTTTTGAATTAAGGTAGTTTCATAGAGGAAGCCATTAAGGTTAATTCGTCACAGATTAATACTACAAGGTACTAAACAGTATGCGACTATATGGCAGTACACATTATCAGCTGCTTAAACTTTCCATACTAAGCTATAATTGTCGGAACTTGGTGAGAACAGAGAATATCATACATAAGATATACATTACTTTTAGTTATTTATTTACATATCCATTGAGTTCCTGGATCCAACTTGCTTGTAGATTTGTTTCCGTTGATTGTCTTCATTCCTCCTTCTAATTGGAATATGGCTAATCTCCCTGCTAAAACACCACTCCATTCTTACATTATTTGCTGTTTCTACTCTCACACGACGTTCCACCATCTACTACTTATAGACAATTTTATAAGTAGCATCAACCGCAAAACTTTTACTACAATATTGACTTCAAACATTTTGAGTTGCAGTAAAATGAACATTTTTACAAGAAACAACTAAAAATAGTTTCAACTGCTTAAAATGAATTACTTTATTAAACATTACATTCATTAAAATATCTTAGTAACAAAATGATCCAGAAATGTATATAATTGAAATTCATTAGATTTAAGTAGTGCCATTGATTAACCATACAAAATCTAATTATAATGCTTCCCAACTCCCCGAACAAACACGAGTAAAGTAAGATAATAAGATTGTTTGAGTTAGATTGTAACTGGGAAGTGAAATTGAGGATGTGCGTTACGTCCTATTCTCAACTCGTCAGCTGTGTATACATGAACCTCAGTGATGATATTAACATCGGGATTCTCCTTCCTAATCACAATTAAACAATACTGATGAACTGTTTTTATATCGAGGGATATCTAATGAGGATGTACATATGACAACAGAGACTGATCAATTTCAGTCCATAACAAATCAACGAAAAGTTCCAATCGCATTGTAACTATATAAGATAAAAAAGAATTCATGAAATCTTGATAAAATCACTCACTTACCGACTCAATCAATCAATCAATGTCTGTTAACCCATGCTGAGCATAGGCCGCTGATCAGCATTCTCCAACTAACTGTGTCCTGAATTTTCCTTTCCAACCCTTCCCACCACAACCATCACACCTTTTCCTGATGATAGAACGATCCTGACAAAATATCTGGAAACCTTCCAGCGATACCGAATTGTCATCATACACTTGATCATGTAGTCAACATTCTTGAATTTATGATTAAACCATACTCATGGTATATAATTAGACTGAGGTGAAATTGTAGGGTAGTTCACATTTTCCCATAGGAGATGTAGAGTTATGACTAAGAATTTCAGGAATTGACCTCTGATGAAAATTGATCCTTTTTAATACGTGTTACCAACCACCGTGATATCTTCGTTTAGATCTCACTGTATTACTCATGTAAAATCATAGACGTTTTATGTAGGGTAGTTGAGTATACAATGGTATTTTGTGACATGATTGAGCAATTACAATAAAACAGGAAAGTGTAAATGTGATTTGTTGAGATAATTGTAAAAATGGTAGTTTAAGATTTCAGATGTTCTTCGACGAATGCTACATACGGCATTTATATCATTAAACATACTGAAAGAAACGGTAACTAACTGACGAGTTGGATTCATTCGTCCAAAAATATCGATCGATAATATTGTACATCTTATCTCTTCAATAATAAGTAGTATAAAGCTTAAGATTATTATGATCTGAATGCGTTTGCATCACCTACATTCTAAACAGATTATTTCATTATAAACACCATCATTACAAAGATATAAACACTTATAAGTGATGTAGAAATAATCTTTAAGCAAATGAAAGGCTGTTCCGAAAGTTATTATGTCATTGGATAACTCAACAGTGTGTTATACGAATAAACTGAGTTCGAGTTCCAAAGTGAATATTTACATGAATGTTGATTCATTCAACTGGGGTTAAAATAAGACAAATCGCTAATCCTGGTATTCGACTGTGAATATAGGATCATTAAAAATCGTTGTGAGTATTTAGTTATTAGATCACTGAATTACTGTCTATTAGTTTATATTTATAATGTCAGTCAGTTTACGATTTTGTGCAATGAACCTTGATTGTCATTAATAATAACTTTATTGAAAAACTTCATACCTTAATAGAAACGATCATTCTAACTTTTAATAGTTATTTAACTAAAACTAGTTTAGTATACTACTTACTATCACTGACTATCACGATCAATATGTGTTTGAAAGTCATTTCTACAAACTTACACTT
Source organism: Schistosoma japonicum (assembly GCA_025215515.1). Taxonomy (NCBI): domain Eukaryota; kingdom Metazoa; phylum Platyhelminthes; class Trematoda; order Strigeidida; family Schistosomatidae; genus Schistosoma; species Schistosoma japonicum. The sequence continues at coordinate 14,359,558 of CM046065.1, read as the reverse complement.
AATTACTGACTTTCTACTTATAAGTAAGTAGTATATATCAGTAGTTTGTTTTTGTATTTATGCTAAAAAAAAAACAGACACTTGATTAATTGAACTCTGATGATGCTTACATCAAGCTAATATGTAGTAAAAACTAAACTTGACTGCAATACATCAATTCCAATAGACAATTGAAGGAATGTTGATAATGGTGCCTGTTAAAACTAACAGGATTTGCATTAAATGTTCAATGTTGTTTGAATACCATCTTTTAAACAACAGTCCCTATTGATAAATAAATACAACTTGGTATCCTGTTGCATTCTATATCATCAACATACTAACTAAGCTTCTATTAACATGATTCTTCTTCTTCTTCTTCTTCATTTTACTGTATTATTTCACCTATAACTTGTTTATTTATTTTTTTTCCGAATTTAATTCATTTCATTGTATTTTCTTTTGTTTTGTTTGTTTGTTTGTTTCTTAGTGAACCCAGTGTATTGATAACTCCTTTTGCTCAAATTTTAACCATATTAAATCGTGCAAGAGATTTCTTATCAAATTATACATCAAAGTAAGTTAATTTACTTTCATATGATACATCATTTATAGATTGTTGTTGTCTTTTATTCTTATCTAATTCAAATGGTTAAATACGTAGTTGTAGTCAAAATTGAGAATTGATAGACATGAATATTTAATTAACTACTCGATATCTAATGTCATTAAGTTAATGGAATAAAAAAGAATATTGAGCGATGATTAATTTTAACATGATAGTGAAGATCTATAGATCATGAGGATGATTTAATTGAGAAGCTTTCATTGTTATTCATAACTGCTTTCTATTTAATGTAGGCTATCAACTAGAAAGTCATCGACTCATCATAGTAGGTTCTCAGAAATTCTTAAGCTTTCAAACTTCAATGAAAATCTCTTGTGATAGACTTTATCAAAAGATTTACAAAAGTTCAATAGTATCATTTTGTAAATTCTAGGTCAATTTTCATTAAAGATTTAAATTCATGCCTTAATTTTGACAATTATTATGTTTTTCTTCTGGTAAATGAATCTATTCTACACTATCGTGCTAACGGAAGACAACTGTAGGTACTTAAAATGAAATCTACAATTCTAACATTCAACATTCATTTATGTAATGAAGAAAGTGATGTGTAAAAATGTTAAGTACATAACACTAATTGACAACTGTCTACTTAAAATATTCAATAATGAAATGTGATCCGTTGAATAGTTCCAGGAAACACAGTCATCTATATCTACTTGTTTTTTTTTCTCACTGGATCTCTCTATATTAATTTGTAATTACATATTAACTCTAAGTTTTTCAAGATACAATAGGCTTGTACGTTAGTTACTTATTCAAGTAAGTCTTATTGGATTCTGTTGAGAACTGTTATAACTATACTAATCACAGATGAATTTTATGTAATAAATACTTTTATTTTGCGCCCTCAACATTCCAGAATACCTTCAGAACCTTCAAATGATCCTGATATGAAGTTGGTAGGATGCAACGAAAAATATATAAGTAAGTTATATATATATTTTTATATAGTTTATAATAAAAAGAATACAGCAACGTTTAATTTTAGGGGTGAACATAAAGAACTTGATGAATGACCTTCAGAAGTACCTGACCTTATTCAGCAAATGGGTAAACCAAAATTATGAATGCGTGATAAAATAAAATGACTATATTCACAAAAATAATGGAGAAGACTCTTAGCTCCATAAGAGGATTTTAGTGAGTTAGTATTATCCGAGCTCGATGGCTTTGTTGTGAATCATTCTTCGGCTGTCACCAATACGTAAATCAATATACAGTGATCTTCTTCACAATCAACTACTTGTTTGTTTTTGTCGCCTGATACTTAAGTGGTTGCTGACCACTATTGTGGTGTTTATTTTAAATTTCTTCCCTTTTGATTCGACCTCTGATCTTTAGAATGGTAATTCATAGATAGGTCTATTTCTAAATAACAAATACGAGAAGCACAAAAGTCGTCACTGAAGTAAACAACTGGTTCATTTAACCACAATAAAACATTCTGACAGTCGCCAGTACAACATTAAAGCCACTAAGATTGGGTGTAACAAACAAATCTACTAAATCCTTGTAACCAATATTATACGAACCAGAGAATAAAGTCACAAATGAAGGCAAAGGAAATATCACCTAAGAAACCAAGTTCAGCAATTGCAACAAAGTCTATATCAAACAAAATAGTAATTTTGAACATGAACACTGACCAGTTGTTAATCAGTGGAGAATTCCTTCTCTGCAAAAATTATGGGCATGAATTCGACTACAAATATGCCAAAATGTTAAACAATAGAAATGCATAGAAAACTAAGGCATTGTTAGGAGTCTGATTTTAGTTCATTACCAATAAACAGGCAAAAAGAGTTACTTCCGGTCAAACAAACAGTAAGAAAAAGGTTGAAGTAAACCAAAATAACTGTTATGACATTCACAATAAAATTCTAGACATAAACCACTTAAATTCCAGATCAACAAAACAAACAGTTAGTCATCTGTGAGGTTGGGGGGGGGAGGGGAATTCTAAAGAACACTGTACTATGCAGTCCATGTTGATTACATACTTATTTTATAAGAGATATAGTTTAACGTTAAGGTAAATTATCTAGTAACCAGTAAGTGATAGTCATATCATCTCGCTATAGTTTGCAACTTAGAAATAGTAAGTAAAAAGTTCTTGTAGACTAAGTCTGAAATACAACTGGGAAGGGGGGAGTTTACATGTAGAAAAGTACAAACTCTTCAAAAACTTGAAACAACAAATAATGCACTTCAATAAAATTATCTGGGTTAAGTTATATCAAATATATTCTTAGTGCTAGTTATAGATGATTACAAAGTAACTGTTAAATTTCCTTCATATAGGAGATCTGAAGTTATTGGTATGGTCGTAGATACACATTACAGGAGAGTTTTACTTGGTATAATGAAACACCTATTCAGTATTCTTCGATTTCTAATTGTTATTTAATTAGTATCAGTCTATGATGTAAAACGACAAAATTCAGTAATATCCACAACATCTTTATACTTTAATGGAGTAGACGGAGAGGGGGGGTGGTAGTCAAACATAATTAATTGCGATAATCTAATGGCCTAAAATCGGATTTCATAGAATGTCTCTAATTGGCTATGATAGTTATTACTTGTAGGCAGTTTAATAGCCACTCACATTTACTCAAATACCATACTTTAGCGGCATTATATAATGTGATAGCGGACGTAAGTTTTTTTAACTGATAAGGGATTTTGTTGTCTGCATTCTTTAGAGATTGATCTCGGTTGAATACTGATGAAGACGAAGCTACACAAGACAGATGTTTCGTTTTATTAAGGGACTAATTAGAATCGGACCTTTGACTCCACAGAAAAATCGAACCTAGAACCCTTATGTATGGTGAGAAACGTTTAATCATCAGCACATTTAGGTTGGTATCTGATGTTAAAATTTTCAGTTTCATCAATCTATAACAAATTTAAGCAACTCAACTAAGTACTAGCCTCCACGAAACCACCTCAACTCAACTACACATGACTTACTCAGTATAATTTATCCAACCAACATATACACATAATATTAAACATATGACTGTCTAAAAAGAATCTCGCAAGTGAATGAGAACATTGTATGCTTGACTGACTGATTCACTCATTAGTTCTATATACACATACATAAGCACAAGATAAGAATCTGAATCGATTTGTATTGATTGATTCACATTTTCAGGTTCATTCATTCCTTTCTTTTAGATTATGAGCATCCATTTGATGGATATTACGTGAATGAATTACTGAATGAATTCGATTGGTGCCTAGAAGTATTGGATAGTTTGCAAAGTAAACGTTCTGTAAGCAGTTTAACACGAAAGAAAGTGAGTTATTTCAATGTTTCATGTAAATGATGCACTAGAACTCTTATTTATATTTTATTATCATATTAGAATATGTACAATGTTAAAATGTCATTAGAATAATATTGCGATACAGTAATACAATTTAGTCATGAGATAATATAATGCCTAGGTTCAAAGTTTCCTACCGACTCCATCCATCCAAGTTGATATCACCAACATACTTCATGTAGTTTCTGATCATTAAGAAGTTGATCATCACTTTGTATACCGAATAAAGACGATAATAGTCACTAAACAGTTATCAATTATTGTATGCATCTCGTTTAAGTAGGGTCAGTCAATGGAAAATTAACTCAATAACAACTATCACTGTCTATAAAACAGCTTGATTTTGAATTGATTTCAGAAATGCCTGACTGATGAATATCAAACAACATGAAATCTAGGTAAAATAGAATTTCCTGACGATTAACTTTAGCTAGGCAACCCCTAACACAACACTTGATCAAACATTCGATCATATGAGATATACTTACATTCAGTAGAGACATGCCATCAGGAAATTGAATTGTCACTGAAAACCAAGAAGTACTGGGCAGCCATTTTGTCCTAGTATGAGACTCCTTAGTAGGTGCGTACTTCTGATTACGACAAGTATCCGAACGCAAGGACTTTAGGTCTTACAAAAAAGGATTGACCATAAGCACTATTGGTTTGGCTTCCAGTGGTAGAATTCCATGGAAGAATCGAGTGTGTGAACTTCTGAGGAGTCCTGTACTGAGATGAAAGGGTTTTCCAGTACTCTCTAGTTTTCAGTAGTACTTAACCAACATTAGTCTGTGAAAAACACAAAAGACTAAGTGTATTGCCTATTGCCATAAAACTATTCTAATTAAATTGAGTTGGCACTTATAGCATTACATTATTATTATATAAAAAGTAGTTATACGAGCGTAAACAGTTCAATTTAATTCTGTTTGTGGAGTTATCTGATTACCATAGTTGATCCATCACAGCTTATTTAGGCTGAGTATATCATGTGTACTTTTTTTCAGAATTTATTAGTAATATCTAAAGTATTTTTGGCAATAACAAGCATTAAAGAGTGAATATATTAGTGAAACAACCATTGAGATCTAGTCTGGAGTTATTAACTAATGTTGTTAAGAAAATATACATGTACAACGGTCTTTAGTGGTCAAATCCAAGATAATCAATCCTTGAAGTGATCCATTAGATGTTAACTCATTTGTCATATGGTGATAAACTCTCGACATCAGTCCTGAATTATCAGAACTAGTGAAGGGAATATTCATCGGCTAAAGTTGAAAGATGCTTGTTACTTTAAATTTTAATTCATATCATCACATATGTGAGATTCATATACTTTTAGTCTAATGACTACATATCTAACCAACAAGAGAATATTTACTACTTCAATTTCCTAAATAGAATAAAAAGAAATGTCCGTTGGCACTCGGTTTTTACTAACGTTGCAGCAAATATCATTTTGTCGAAGATAACTTTAATGACTTTTGTATAAGCTGTTTAAGCTAATATAACCTTATGTAGATAAACATTGGATAGGATTCCTAGCAACGAACTATGACTGAATAACAAGAATGCTATTTAGTTGATATCATGACTGATCAAAGCCTATTGGGTATGTGTGTAAGAGAGAGAGATAAAAGATAGAAAAGAAAGCTTACTTGGGTATCAGAGTCTTTAAGGGGAGTAAAATCTTTATGAACCATTTCAGTAAGGAGAAATGCAAACACAATAACAACTAATCAAAATAAAGTGCTGTCACAAATACAAGATATCAGATTCATAGAAAAATTAGAACTAACTTAGAAAGGAGAGAATCTGTGATAACCGCTAATGAGTCCATAAGAAGCTATAATTCAAGTCATTCAAATAGATCCTTTACTGAACGTTTAGTAAATACAGTGCAATAGCACAATCCTTGATACCACACACAAATAGACTGTACAGATTATGCACAATTCATATATCAGGTAATCAAGCTACAATACGATTTGTGTTTCAGTGTGCTAAACTTAGGCTTGACACAAATTTAAAACAAGTTAGTACATTTACAAAGAATGTTTACACTGTATCTAATTGACAGAAAACAAATAGTTTCCAGAGTTATATTATACTACTTTTTAGTAGGCAAAACTTTGCTTAATATTTTATGAATGTCTTTTTATTCCTACAAGTTGGTTTCCACCTCGAACTTGATAACCTGAACTGATTTAAGCTAGACAATGGATTAAATTTAGGTAAAATACTTGGATAATTGTTTGTAGCATGTATAATAAGCCACGCCGAAACACAGATTTATCTCTGCAGGGTCGAGTCTCTGACTAATATATTTTGAGGAGTGATCTTAACCTTGGGACCACTGAACCTAGATTCAACAGTTGAGATTTTTTAATTTCGGTTTATTTACAGAGAAAAATTGCCAGCAATTTTTTCTCCCTATCAAAATGTAATAAGATATGACTTATTTCTATTCTGCCTACTAATAAGTAGTATAAAATAACATCCAAAATTGACTTTCATACGGTGACTGTAGTTACATGCAATTTAGTGAGACGACCAGCAAACTTCTGCTATGAGAACTGAGATGTACAATTGCAATTACTTAAGCTTTTATTCGTAAGTAATCTTTGGTCACCCACTTCATTTTAATTACACTGACATATACCGGTAATAAGATGAGCGTATAGTTTAAATGTCGATAAGCCTGATATATGACTCTAGATTCAGAACCAGTAAAATCCAACAAACAAAACAAGTTCAAGAGAACCGGAAGACAGAAAGAAATATCAGACATACACTGAACATGTTCACATAAATATAATGTGCAATTTAAAATTCAATATATCCAGGGATTAATCTGGGCCTCTCCATACCTTCTAGAATCATTTCAACAGTAATTTAAAGTTACAAACTGTGTAGAACGAATCATTTAAGAAAAAATATATTTCCTAACAAAACTCATGGTAATTCTCCTTTAGTGACAGACTTGCAGCTTGTATATCAATTCTGTGATCTTTTCAAGAATAGTAAAGTCGTACAACTGCTTGGTTTTAATATAAGTTGACTAATGAAATTATAAATTCTTATGAATAAGTCTAACTATTCATAAGTAATACAAATTTATTTTAACTGTTAACACAAATAAAAATTTGTCCAGCAAAGTGTTTTTATAGTCTTTCAAGTCATTGAGAAATTGGAAAACCGCCTTATCATTTACGCGTTTATGTAGAGTTAACTAAATGGGAAAAATATCATTGAACTAGGAGTATAGACTAATTTTACAGCAAACTTTATTAGCTATATTTAAGTTGGATTGTGACTAGCAAGTGGAATCCAGGACGTGCGTTTCGTCCTATCTTGGGCTCATTGGCTGGATGTACCTATTCTATAACAAAAAAACTTTATTAACATTTAGAATGATGATTAAGTTAATGGTTGATGTTAGCTTTCAGGTCAAGAATTAATTTAAGAATTAGGTATGGGATCTGTGTCAGTAGTAAGAAAATGGGCTTTAGGTAGGATTAGTGTTTAGATTCATCATCATGATTTAAGAATAGGTTATATCTATGTTAAGCTTAACTTTTAAGTTCTATTTCTGACAGTACATGGAGTTACTTAAAATCATCATGAAGTAACATAATGTAGTTAGTATTATCTCATCCTTAGTAAACTCCTGTATTTTTTATATATAACCATCTATTCCGGTTACCCCTTACTTAATGGGTTAAATAAGCTTCACAACTTCTCTAGGTCATCTTAGGAATCATTCAAGCTAGGCTTTATGGGTCAATTTCACCGATTCTCCCAGTCAGTCTATAAAGGGTAATTTTACTACTTAGCCAGCAGTGGAGTTCCGAATATAGATGTTACCTTTAAATAATAATTTATCAGCTGTATGCACAGATATTTTTATTGTTTAATGTTAATTTTCTATATATTTGTTACCTGTATGCGTAATTGATAGTTTAGCCGTTGCAGTTTGAAATTCTATAGTCAATATTCCTAATTACAACTACGAAAAACAAACTGCTTTTGACACTTATAAACATTCTCTTAGATTTTGCTTTCTGGTAGGTATTTGTCACTGACTGATCTCAGTTGAGGTACCTAATATAGACCAAGGAACACTGTTTTGTTCTAATTAGAGATTTCCTTTAAAGTAGGCATCCTCAATCCAAATCAAAGTCAAACTTATTATGTTCTTAATATGAGATAATTGATGACCATTATTTCACATGACATCACATGGGTTTTTTTCAACTTCTGTAGGTTTGACCATTTAAAGATGGTAAGAAGAAAATAAGAGTCGAAGTTAATAAGTCAAAGACTTTTCCTTTATTTCATACATATATGCAGTACAATTAAAGTAATAACATCTATACAAAACCAAGAAGGTAGTGATAGAGTATTAAAGTAGTAGTTACAACAAATTATCAATAATTATATTCCCAAAAATATGGTTCCACAAAGTTTGATTATCCTATTTGCTATGACGACTAAAGCTGCTATGACTGATGCTCACGACCAATTAATAGATATGAACTTGTTCAAAAGAAGTTACAATATTAAATGCCAATAGGAGTGCCAAGTCAGTCCCTGTATGTCTAATCCTACTGCCTACTCATTCCCAATCCGCAGTAGGAAGAACATAAGCAGATGAATCAACCAGAAATATCGTATTATATTTTAATCATTTCCTTATATATGCGTTACACCAGATCACGTAGCGAGTCAATTAGGAAATTTATATTAATTCATAATGACGAAGACTCTATTAGTGTATTGAGGCAACATATATACTCAATCAATTCAGTGTAGTTCATAAATAAGAGATGATTTACTGACAGTAAATATGCTAAATAAGAGGATAGAGCCAAAGGAAAGTAACAATGGCAGGCATAAAATGTTTACATTACATAAAACTAAAATAATTGAAATAGTCTTCTAAAGCATAATTCTGAAAGTTTGTTATTCTACTGGAATCATCAAACATTACACTATTTTATTCATACATTCATACAGGAATCTAAGACAATCAAAAAAACTTTAAATAATCAACTCACCTTTAGACTATTCAACAGTTATGTAATAGTTTACCTTCTTTTAACTTCAGTCAATTCATTAAGTGTTATGACTTGCATTCAATATCATGAAATAGTATTTGTCATTTTTGTATTTATTTCCTACACACACTAATCTAGTTACGTAATCTACTTAGTCAAGAATTAGCTGCTTCAATTAATCAATCAGATGATGAAAACTCTAAAGAAAACTCTACACAAAAATCGAATGATCCAAACAACATTACCACTGACATCATCTAATGTACATTTTGATGATACTTCATTGAAGAAATATTCTTCTTCATATCAACGTGATCATGATTATAAAAAGTCACAGATTAATCTAATTCAAAAGCGTAAACAACAATTTACTAATGCTAAATCACAAGTATGTGAATATATTTGTAAAACATTCCTTGAAGAAGAAGAAGAAGAAGAAGAAGAAGAAGAAGACGATGATAATGATGAAGTTGATACCAGTAATAATTATCGTAATGAAGTCGACGGTGAAATCAACTCTATAAATGTAGGTGAATCTCATGATCTATCAATGGATAAATCAATCCATATTAATAGTTCAAAGTTAAAACTTCGATATAGCGATACACATGATGACATGATGAATGAATCCAATATAACAGATTTGAAATCTATCTCCTCTACACAAAACGATTATTCAGAAGTGATAACTACCACATTGAAACTAATTGCAATGAATATTGAGCATGTTGATGATTCCGTTGTAGAAAATGTAGGTTTCAGATATCTTAATTACATTTTTTTCTGCTTTATTTACTGGTATATACATCTATTAAGGTGATTTTCAATGCTGTTCAAAGGATGAGTGTAACCAGCTAATTCTCAATGTAACGAGGGCAGTCTTGAAGTCTTCCTAGTAGGACTGTATAGTGTAAGTGACAACTGATTGAAGCCACACGGCTTTTTGACGAATAGTTTTAGCCAAATTAACTTCATGCTTTTCATGCTGTATATCCGTACGTTGTAATTGGTGCTATTGTTATGGTCGACTTAGTCTAACCACTTAACCCTACTGCATGATCACTGAATCGTTAGAGGACCAAACTTCAAAAAGTTCATAGATGAATGAAACAAAATCTTTTTTTTAAAGTGATTTACATTTTTTATTGTTGATACTGAAGTTTACAATCTATTAATTTCTGTTGGTATACGTACATTCCAAGTGAATTACATTGAAATTACCTTTTCGGACTATAAGTTTCAATTGGTAACTATCAGTGAAATCTAACGCGATTAATCTTTTCTAATTAGAACTCGTCACAGTTGAATGTAACTACAGATTAGTGTTAACAACGAGAATCGAACTGAATACCTTCCAGTTTATACACTATTTAATTATTCACTGAGATAATGAATTATGAAAATCATTAACCTGTTCAGAGAGTTTGAAATAATTTTCTAAGGAGTTGATTAGCACTAAAACTGATCAGATTTTATTGAAATTTACTTATTCTAAATACTTCTATTTGATAGAAGTCTTTCAGTTTAACAAACTAGTATTGTGTAGATGACTTAGTTCGAGTCTTATAAGCATTTACATATAGATGTATTGAATTAACGCTTACCGATTAAATAGAGATACATCACTTAGATTCTACTGATAATCATATTCGATCAATTTATTCATTTTCTATTCTCATTCTTACAGTTTATCATAATAATCAATCAAATTTCGCTCCAGATCTCTTCAAATTAGATCAAATCTCTAATCATCATCCATTAAGTACATTTGGTTTTTATTTATTTATGGTAAGTTATATTTAGATTGAAGTATTCCTGTGATGTTTTTAAATGTTTTTTTTTTAATGTGTTTAATGTATCCAATAGGTTTAGTCACTTTTTCAGTCATTTTATTCTTGGATGAATGCTGAATATTTCGGTGTAATTTATATTTAAGGTGTTATAGCAACCATGTAGGGGGAAGGGGCATGGATGAACGTTTCTGAAACAGTCCGTGGTACTAATTTGTGGAGTTATTGACTGCTGATTTCAGCTGTGTTGGCGAATTCAGATAACTTGGTTTGGATCTAATGTGATAGTTGTAACCAATCGTTGGAGACTCTGAGTGAAATGGCTTAAAATTGTTAACTAGTGGTATAAATGTATCCACTTTTTAGTCCTCCTCTAAGTCTAAAGCATAAAATTGTTTTATACTTTTTCAATCCACGAACTTATTTTTTCTACCTGGACCTTATTCTATATTTCCACTCTTTTTTACTATTATCATTGAAGTAACTACTACTTCTAGATGATTTGATATTAATCTTGGTGTACTACTGAGAGGTAGTAACTTGAAGCGATACATACATATGATAGGTTCTATGTTGTTGATTCATACGTACAAGGCTATTCTATGAAGAAGAATTAAGAAAATTCGAATGTAGCCAATCAGCGATTACTTATTTTAATACCTTTGTTTGACTCCCGGAAAGTATTAAAATATTAAGAAAAGCTCGATATTTACATCACAGGGTAGAACATATGAAGTTAAACAGTATCCATAAACCAAATTCTCGATTAGTGAAGGAAATAGAAATAACAGATATAAGCGAACAATATTGTTTTCAATTAGCTCATCATCAGCCTCTTTTATAGATAACTAACAAATAATAATAAATCAGCTAGAATCGAGCCTAAAGGTGGGTCCATAGGTATACCATCAGTTTGTCGATAATGATCATTGTTGAAGACAAAGTGAACATTCGTTGTACACTTTAAGATCGAATCTTTCAAACTATCTTCCGGGTTTCCGAGGTCGATTTGTCTTTTTGTTATTTATTTGCGAACTGATTCGATTGTTTTGGTTGGTGGTATATTAGTAAATAGGGATTACTTACTTAGGGATAACATATGTTACTGTTAATATTCAACTCCTTTAGTTTCCAAACACGTCCTTAACTCTTTTCTTTACAAGCAATCTATGAACAGTCTCCAAGATACGTACGAGCCATCTTGCAATCTAGTGATATGGATAACTGTACATACCTAAAAGTAAAGGATATTTAACACCTAGATCAACTCTATACTTAAATGAAAACTCTTAAACTAAACTAACTCTAAACCTAACCTAATCACAGCCCTAACTTTTATCATGAAGTAACCAAAGCTCTGAACCTTAAACAAAATCACTTTCTCGGGTGAGTAGATAAAACACTATTTACGGTCCTACAAAATGGTTTTGTAAAACTGATGATATGTATTAACATGTAGTTATTCTTAATTTATAGGCAGAAAAGACCATAGAAAGTTTGAACACATACACTAATTATGAAAAATCTGGATATTCATCTCAGTAATACTATTTTATCATGATAAGACATTCGTTCGTAATTACTCACTTGGGAAAGGTAACATTTACTGTAGCTGTACAACAGTATTTATAGCCAATTGTATATCTGTCGACTGAAAAAACAGGAAGGGATTACATAATAAGTTGTTTAGAAAGTTCAACAATCCAACAGAATCACGACAGTGTTACGTAGTTGATTAAATGATAAGGAAATGTTCTAAAATGAAATCAATCTACTAATTCGAAGATTGAAAGATAATCGTTCCACTTGATCGGGACGAAAAAGTGACACATACCGAAGAGAGTACTAATTACGGAAAGATAGAAGAGATTTAACAAGAAAACATCAACATTAATGATAATAAATAAATAAAACATGTAATGCAGCCAGGAAAAACTCACAGACTGCACTTGATGTTTCTGCAGTCAAAGATCGGGATTGAACTACAGGATAGTTACCGTTGCATTTGCGCATATTCACATGATATTCTGATTGGCTATAACCTGAAATAGCTGATTAGCTTATTTACATACCTAGATTTTCAAACTCTATGCTGATTGGCTGAAACGGTTACTTATAGCTAACATTTTAAGAAGCATTAAGACGCCCCTGTAAAGTTATTTTATTCATTTGCAAATTTTCGAACAAAATATAGGTCGTGACTGGTGGAGTTCAGACTTGTCGAGGGTGAAATAGTCATCACCGATGATAATGGATGACCGTCGCGTATATCACAGATTGATGAAAGTGGGAATTCTACCATTGAACACCAGTCGACCCAGACGTACAGAGAGTTGGGCAGTTCGCCAAAGTAACGTCCGTAGGAATGAAATCTAAAGTGTGCACTGCTATGGAGTTTCATGCCAGAACGAAGCAGTTGTCCACTGCTCTTTGGTTTTTAATGGTACTCTACTAATATCAATCTCTGACGAATTCAATTAATTAAAACTTAATACCAATCTCCACAACTCTCCTCAACTCAAAAATATATTTTGTTTTTAATTGTTATTCTTAATAATGCAGAAAACGAATACATTACAGAAGTTGTCTATTCCTCCAGTTACAATGTTGAATTGTTTAAAAGAAATTGAATATCGTTACAATTCAACTGCTCCATTTCATAATTCAATTCATGCTTTAGATGTATTACATGCAACCTATCAACTTTTTCAATGTAATAATTTAAAAGTAAGTCTTACTTTGATAATAAATTGTATAATACATGAATAATAAATGATTTGAGACTAAGATTAAACTATAATGACAAACTTATTCATGATGTAAGAAAGAACATTCTAAGTGAAGTTTCACTTATGATAAGATGTTAACCAGAGTGTATGCTACAGAATAGGGTTAGTATTTAGTTGTAAAGTGTCTTTTCCATCAGCTAACTTTAATTTCTGTAGCATATGCGTTTGTTAACATTTTTCTAATTGAAACTAACAGAAGTAAATGTTAAAGATCTTTATAAGAAGAACATTAACTGAAATGACCTCTATAAGTGGGCTCAGAACCTAGGCGACTTTGAAGGTGACAGCTGAGGAATTATAAATCTTTTCAGGTTATATACATATAATAGTAAAAGGGCCTGTAATCTTCTTAATAGTCACTAAGCCGAATATTATATTTGTGTCACTGAAATTGTGACTTAAGTATAGTGTAAGAAAAGATCAAACACGAAACTTGAAATGTTCGCACTCAGTTTACAAATGAAATAATCATCGTTTTGATTCATCGCCCATTTTAAGTCAATGTGAATACAGTATTCATGACTGAATAGTATTTCAAGGGAGGGGGGAAGATATAAATGAATCATAGTTATGCAGTGATGTTACCAACGTTAAGTTACAGAAACGATGACAAAGAAATCTATCAATGAAGCTGATAAGCTTCTTGTTCATTTTTAATAGGACTTGAAATGAAGATAAACTACGATACACCTACTTCCCCCCTCCCCCCCCCGAGCTACACAAAAATCTTTACCGAAAAGTAACGATTTATCCACAGATGGATATGCTCCACAATGATTTTAACCATTAGCAGTCTATATGGGTATGCACGGTCCTCATAATAAATCCCGTTCTACTAAAGGTTCTCATCGTGAAGGCATAATATGATAAGTCCTATTTCATTAACTATGCACATACCTATCACCAAAGAACAATACAACTATTCGAAAATACTATTTTCAATATTTGTCGGCCAATAATCCCATTTTCATACTTAACTATTAATCTTGCAACAAATTCATAGCCTTAAAACTGATTCCTGGAATTACACTACATTTTGTCGAGTCATACAACACTGACGAATTTAAGTTCAAGAATATAATTGGGACTTAATACTAGAAGTAGCGTTTATTGTATGAATTAATATTAGCAATAGGATTTAGAAAATTTTAGTAAAAAAAAAACTAAAAATCAGCACTTAAGAGCAGTTTTATTTCATGAATGAAATGAATTTGCATCGATTATGCATAAATTGATAGCAGTTATGATTTCTACACCTTGCTAGAATCATAAATATCCATGATTTAAGGAATTTCAGAAGACAAAGTCTGAGATGTATCGGTGAGAAAATTTCATTTTAGAAAACTATAGTCACTTATATACATTTTTCGATTAAAGGGTAAACAGATTCTTGATGATCAATATGATTATTAAGACATTTCATAGGCTCTTATACTTTGAAAATAAAAATAACCTCATATCAGCTCCAATTGTATTTACCAGTTCACATGTACTTGCAAAAGCAGGTATATTGGAAGGACAGAAAGACGCAACAATTTATGATTTATTGAACATATCCCGAAGAACTTGTGCTTGAAAGATGCAACCACTTTTAGTAGTTTGATTACGCGTCATTCGGTAGACACGGGACATGAGGTCGATGTAACAAATGCTTTTGAAACCGCCAATAAACAACATAAATCGATTCTATTAAAATTTGCTGAGGCTATTGCAATTAGAAGATTAAAACCTTACCTTTGTGTTCCAAAGTAATCAGTAGTTAATCATCAATTGCCCTGGTAACATTAGATCAATGATCAGATAAACAATTCAATTAACAAAATCAATACGTATTAATAATTTGAGTTATCTAAAATCAATAGTATGTATGTAGCTGATGAGAATGCAACGAAACACATTGAATTCATAGTATTCTGCAAATGTTGTCGTTCTTGCATTATTCAAATTTTTAAAGGGAACAAACTGTATCAAAACCTCATATTAACTTATTCAATTAGTTACACAACACCAAAACTATACAACCTTTCATAGGAACTTTAAAATTGTTTCCAATTCAAATTCTAGCTTACGTTATGTCTAAATTAAGGATATGCTTAGTTTTAGTTTGGTAAGTGGTTTAGGCAAACTGTTTTGGTTTATGCATATGGTGTTGGTTAATGTGTTTGATATCGTTTAGTTGGCAAGAACTCAGTACGTGATATGTTTAACTATAAAATTTCTACCGTATGACGTAGATAATGATAATTTTCTTAATCAACTTATACTTCCTAGAAGTCAAAACACAAGTATTTCAGTAATTGATTTCTGATTGAATATAATCAGATTTTCAGGATTGTCATTGATTTTCGATAAAAGTTGTTTTTCACAGACAGTTTAAGAATCTCTTACACACTTCCATTTAATATAGATGTAGCCTATTTATCAAGCAATAAAAAACTACATTCATAGCCTGACTAAGTAAGAAAGGACCTAAGAGATCGCTGATGTAAAGGCAAGATACGAGATTGCTGAGATAAATGTAGCACTAACCTTGCGTCTAGAACAGACCGAATGGGATCTGCTTGTATAATCTATACGAACTGACTACGTAGACACTAATTAGTTGAAATGAAGCTAATATGATTAAGCTTGCTCAGAGATGAAGAGCAAGAAAATAAAACGCCAACAGTACCAACTCATTTATTGAGCATGAACAAAGGCTTCTATGTAAAACATTTTGAAATAACTAGTAATAGGGAATACAAAATACACTGAAGATAAGCTGGGAGAGGGAGGGGTAGTTTTGTACAGAAAACAGGAATAATAGACTTATAGTAAAACTACAATGACTAAGAAAGGAAAATAGATATGCAAATCAATAATGAGTCTATGAAAAGCTTACAACTTCAGCAGTATAAATATCATGGGTACAAAATAATTAACAGATGGGGTTTGGTGCCAAGAGTAATAAACTTAATAGGTTTTAATTCCTGTTTCTTCGTTGCGTTATAACAGAATTTTTGTAGTTATTGATTGCACAAAAGATTAGATTGTCCAATTAGGTTGCTTCAAATACATAGTAACATGAGTGATAATGAAGAGCAGAAATTTTTATACTCCACTCACTGACTAATTAGGTAATAGGTTGATGTTTACTTAATAATCAACCAGTGTACATGTTTGAATCCTACAAAAGGTCACTCATGATTCAAATAGTACAGTAGGTGACGATCATAATGTTTGAAGATGAGTGAATTGAAACCAAATTTACCAGAGAAAATCGGTTCCCTTAAGGTTGCAGGAGAGCCTTGCTGATGAGTGCCAAATACCAAGAAACCTACGAAACCCTTATCCTAACTACCTCATATCTCATTATAGTCCCAGTGAAATCAAATCACTTAGACTAGTACCACGATTACAACATGATCAATGTAATTCGAAAGATGTTATCAGTAATTAGACAAACATTGCATAAGTCACTCACTATCTAATGACATCATTTTATGCTGTAATCCTTTTAATCAGTGTGCTTGCTAACTGTTTTTAGGCTATAACATGCTTAACGTTGAATCTTCTCAGCATAACATCGAAGTTGAAATTTGAGTTGATACCTAATACTCTATTTCAGCTATCTGAGTTCATGTAGTCATGTCTAATCCATTAGGTTAATCAACTTAAGTTTAGCATAATGTTCAATCATAATATGCGTACTCTAAACATAAATTGTGCAATTAATTAAAAGTTGAAATTAAATTCAGGTGTATTATAGGTCGCTTCATATGTACGATACTCTAAGTGTTGATAACTGGGAGGTTAATAAGCCACGTTTATGATTTATAGAAAAACTAAAGTAGGCATAAATTAGGTTACATGTTTGAATTACTGATGGGGTTTGTTATTAAGAAGCTCTCCTAACGGATGACTAGACGTAGACTATCAATAAGTAAATTAACAACATAAGACGATAGATTTAACTGACCAAACCAAATTTGTATATAATATTATAATGAGGGGGGTGGGTTCATAATTATATGCTATTGAATAGTCCCATACTAGGATGAAACAGTTGTCAAGTGATTTCTGATGATCAGTAGTTGTCTAATTCAGACCAATTCGTGATATTCAACTAACAATTCAATAATCTCCACAACAAACAAATATAATGTATTATGAAACCAGACAAGTATATTAAACTGAATTTCAAATAAAAAGTGATAGATGTGTGGATGCCCTACAATATCGATTGTCTGATCAGTTCACTAAGTTTAATAATTTCACCAAATAAGCGCTCTATTAATCTAATTCAAGTTATACACTTGCATAGACTGGTGATTGATTCAATTACTTACCAATCTTGCTTTTGAAATAGCACTTACATATTATACTCAAAACATTAAATGCAGTTCGGCAAATCGAATAAATGTTCTATGTAGTTTCAAGCAGTGCATACTTTGTTTGAAACTTAATGAATACTACCAGGAGGCACATGGCGTAGTCCTAACTTTCAAATTATATACTTTAGCCATGGTTACCTTCTTTGTTTAGTTGACATTCGTACTGTTGATCTTAACACTTAATGGTAAACGACATTTATTTGCATCACTTACTCTTCCTCATAACTTCATCTTCACACTATACTACTTAAACCCTAATGAGATTTGTTCATAAGGACTGTGGTTATCTGGAAACTGTCTATTGTATATCACTGAGGCTGTTGTGACGCGTGGTTTGGATTCCTTATTCGACCGCGAAATCTCTGTCGTCAATTATTACCTCGTCTAAGTGAACCGCTTGATTTGACTCCTAAGCTTTAACTCGACCCCCCCCCAGGCTAAAACTACACTTCAACGTGAACACGAGAGAGAAGACAGGCAATACGGCAAAATAACACTTTACTGCAAGGTGTCAATTATGTACAGAAACTAGGGTATTTATGTTATCATAAATGTCCTTCAGGCTTCTAGAGATTTCTATATCCTACTAAACACAGTAGTAGTAAGATAACTGTCCAATCAGAGATATATCACGTGACTTCTCATTGGTCTGGAATTTTTTGGTAAAAGCTATCTGCGTGCTGATTGGACACAGTTTTCTCTATTGATTTCTACGCCTTTCTGAACTTGTTTCAAGGGTTTTTTTGGCTCTACCCAACAGAGGTATAGGCCGACATATTGAATGAAAAGCACAAGTATAGTGAAGGTTCGAATCTGAAATAAAACTTTTAATGAACATTAAACTATGGAATACAACACTTATACATTAAATAAATGGGAAAATGACTGGTTATAAATGCGTTTCCAAACTCTGAAAATGATTTCAAATAACTTCAACCCTTTTCTTTTGTTTAACAGTCTTTCTACTGTATATTTTGTTATATAGCAAGTAAGGATGACCGGTTATATCAATTTTGATTTATCCGCAACACTATATCTTACAGTTAACCCTCCCCACTTCGCCAGCCTTAATTCATTACTCAATCATGATGATACAATAAAACGTTCAAGAACTAGATAGGTTAGGCCTAAAGCACATATTACAGCAATACCGAGTGATAAGTCACACATACCAAAGGAAAATGTAAGTACATAAGTCACAGTTATCTTTCCATTCACTTATGATTCCTCATTTATCTGCTTACTCTTTTATTGACCGATCACCACATGCACAGTCTAGATGTATCACATGTAAGGACAAATACAAAATAATTTAACAGTGATTATTGGTTATTATTCATACAGTGTAAACAGTAGATACTCGATAGTAGCCGATAACAAAGTTGTAACATTCTGTTCAGTTAGTTATCGAATACACACTTGACAATTGAAAATGATGTAACAAAAGAGTTTAAAGTGACTTTTGTGTATGGATTACAAGTTTTTTTTTTATTTATCCCCACCTCTTCCTCCGACGTCAATCGTTTGACCAAAGATAACTTTCATAATTGTTATCATTTATATGTTGAAGTGAAATTAGCTTCTATTGACAAATTTTGTTGTTTGTTTTGTTTTTTTACCTTATTTTTATTCACTTTTAGAATATCTTCAGCGATCTTGAAATGTTCGCCATTTTCTTTGCTAGCGCTATACATGATATTGATCATCCTGGTTTAACGAACCAGTATCTAATAAATACAAGTGAGTTGGTTAACGTTTATTTAAAATATCAATACTTCATAGAAGTCAATATTGTGTTTGTTTCATGCTTTAAGGTAATAATTTTGGCTGTAACTCCGTGTACGGTTAATTCAAACCTTGAATAACAAAACTGAGAAAAATGACAAGAAGGGTAGTGAATGTACATCACTGAGGAGTTTTATAATAAGACAACACAAATGCCTTCTACTTTCTGGTTTTAAATAGTTATCTTATCAAAAGTCAGTAGATGATATAAATTATAATGTTCACTTAAATAATGTTTATATATCACGTATGTCAATGAAAATTTATGAAGTTCTGGGTAAGAATTTGTTATTCAAGTTCGATTTATGAATAGTTTAAGTTGGATTATAACTGGCGAGGCAAGTTTCGTTCTGTTTGGGACTCGTCAGCTGAATATACCTGAATCTCAGTGTTGATGTTTACAACTGGAGATGAACTCAGTTTGTTTTGTGCCAAACTCCATCGCGTTCATTACGAGGCTACTGATCTAAGACATCTACAAGTGTACACGGGGTATATATATATATTTATATATAATTAGGGTATATTTGGATCCTCCCGTTGATTTTTCATGGACTAAATTGATCAGTCTATGTTGTCATACGTGCATCTTGAGCGGATTGTCTCTATATAGCAGTAGATAACAAGTATTGTTTAGGTTGGTAAACGCCTTGGCATTTATCATAAAGCGAAGTGGGTTCGAGTCCCGGTGTTAACATCAACACCGAGATGCGTGTCCCGAATACAATCCAACTTAAACAACCCTAATGAAAATATCACTATTTCAAGGCAATTCTGTCTCTTGATGCATATTAAGCAACAGAGATTGAGCAGTTTCAGTCCATGATAAATCAACGGGAAGTTACTATTACATTCTAATTATATAATTGATGAATAGTTTATTGAAAAACTTTTATCAAATCATCACTCAATAATCATTTAGTATTAATCAATGCCATATTTATCTACTTTGTTATGCTGATCAAATTGCATTGATGATTTTGCAATTCACCTATATGTCGCAACACTGTATACACTATATTATATTTTGGTAGTTGGAAACGATCAGTAACAGACCCTTGACTTAGATCTCGTGCTGATTTACATTCATCAATAAGATGTATGACAAATACCTATACAATAATGCTTCTGATTATAATACTGGATATCTCGAGGCTCACATTTTACATGGAACATCAGTCTAGTACTTACTAGTTTTCAGTAATACCGTACCAACATTAATCTCTGACTAATACAAACAACTAAACTTACTAACTATTTGCACAAAATCATCTCAATCTGATTAAAATAATCTGCTCACTAGTAACTAACTTTAGGATGATTCTGAAGTTCTGATGAGAAGTTGTGACTAGTGGAATGCAGACTTGTCGAGAGTAAGACAGTTGTCATTCATGATAATAGATGATCATCGCGCTTTACCACAAATTGATGGAAGTGACAACTATACCACTGGAAGCCAGTAGGCCCAATAGTGCAAATGGTTAAGTGTTCTCTGTAAAACATGAAGCTATCAGGTTTGATTCCTTGACAGTTGAACACTGATATGGAGTGCCATACACCAACAAAACAGCTTTCCAGTGCTCTCTGTTTTTCACCAGTACCTAACCAACATGAATTTGGGATGAAATACAAACAACAGAACATCAGTTCCGTAAAAAATGGCGATGATCCTTTCTGAAGAGTAGCTAGAAACTTCAGTCGATCTACAGATTCCAAACAATTTTTTTCTAACTACTAAATACATTAATTATTATTTGACTAATACTATAATATTCATGAGCAAACGTTTAACGAATTTCATGCTTGTCACTTCTAGCATTTCTTTCTTTTGTATTTTTATCTTCATTATTCCCTCCCCCGCATCAACTATCTACCGCCATCCACTATCAACATTGAATTCATAGATCATGAATTGGCTTTATTGTACAATGATATATCAGTCTTGGAGAATCATCATTTGCATGTTGCATTTAAGTTAATTAATACAGAG
This sequence comes from Schistosoma japonicum, assembly GCA_025215515.1. NCBI lineage: Eukaryota > Metazoa > Platyhelminthes > Trematoda > Strigeidida > Schistosomatidae > Schistosoma > Schistosoma japonicum. The sequence goes on along the minus strand of CM046065.1, from coordinate 14,337,820 downwards.
AAACAATGTGATTTTACACAATATCTTACTAATCAACAAAAACAATTATTCCGTAAAATGGTAATTACATTGGTAAGTACATTTGTGTTCATTATTGATTTTATTTAATCAAAATTTAATCGATTGAATTCGTTACACAGATTGATGTTGGTAGGGTACTGTTGAAAACCAATTAACACTGGACAGTTGTTTTGTTCTAGTATGAGACTGCTCAGCAGTATACATCCTAGATTCTTGTGAGGAATTCAACTAACTAAACATAATACATATTTCCGAAAATCATCTAATTTAAATTAAAATTTATTTTTCTATTCAATGAAAGGTTTGGTAAAACAATGTTTCCAGATTGTTATTTGTACCCTCAATTGATTAATGTTAATTGGGTAACGGTAAAATCTAAAAAAACCATTAGATAGCTGTTTAGTTGTAGTACGCAACAACTAAATGGGGACGTATAGCACTAATGATCAAACTAATGATCATCATGCTTAACAACGAGCATTTAACTATCAGGACCACTAGGTAGTACTAGACGAGAATATAACAATTGTCTGATACCCTCTGGTTATTATCTCTACTCGACTGGGATCAATATGTGACTATTATAAATAAAAACTAGGCTAACTTTATTGTCGTTGCGAAATAGACACGATTCAATTATATGACAGTATAATACGAAGAATTGATTAGATTTGACCATTCGCAAATACGATATTGAACTAAACACTTGATAATTCAATACTCATTCACACACACACACACACACAATAATCTGATCTTCCAATCAGCAAGATTATATCGATGGTAAATACATATGCCAGTGGTGAATCTACAACAGAAGCAGTGTTACAGTTGATAAATAGTCTTTTTGACCAATATTTCTGTCTTCACTCATCAATCAGTCACAGCCTACTTGTACAGGAAGCAATATAAACACCGATTGTTTCAAGAAATTCTTAGTTGGAAAACTTTCACTTTTTGTTTTCCAAAAATGTACTTAAGTATTCATTATGTTCTTTTGTTAAACAATTACGGGGTACTGAGATGTTAGCTAGCCAAGTGAACTTACGACCTTAACAGATGACCAAATAATACGGAATCTTTGATTATGATTAAGTTGCTTTAAAACCTGGAATTCTCCTTGAATAATATCCAACGTCAAACAACACTACTTGATGTTGAGCCAATCAGTTCAAGAAAGTGGATTATCATATTTATTGATCCATTTTATGCAATCATTTATGCATGTATATATACAAGCCTAAACCACACAGTTACCCAGTTTACAATAATCACATCAATGAAAAACATTAATGAGGACAATAATGATAGGGAAACAAGCTAGTGGACACAAATAATTAGTTCTTGATCATGAATGGGCAATTATGTAATCGAAGTAAATGGATCAAAATGGGAATTTACAACATGGAAAATATGAAATTAATAAAAAGGAAATCTTTGATACATATTCAATCAAAATACATAAAACAGCCCTTTTGAAAAAATTAGTTTTGTTTTTTGAAGTTCAGTTATTCTTCTATCGTATTTTCTAGTCATGTCAATGGCATTGATTCAACATATCTCAGGTTATAGAAACGATGTTGAAGAAATTTATCTTTGGGACTGTGAAGCTCTCAAGTCATTATTGTATGCTTCCTTCCCCTACCCTTCCATGTGAAATACTCGATAAGTGATGAAAATAGGCGAAATCCTAACTAAGTCTTTTGTATACTGAGCCGTGATCTCATCAGACACTAGATTATCAGGACTGAAAAGACTCCCAAGATAAGTAAAGCAGGTCAACATACTCAACTACTTCACTTTCTTATCACTAGTTTTGGCGACAATACAAGCCATTCTTGAAACTACATTTTGCGTTTGGATGAAGAGAATTGCACCCGAAACATGCATACACTGATGCTTAAGGTGGTCATGTAACTCTATGTTATAATAATATCTTCATTCAATAGAACTATATCATCTGCATATTCTAAGTCCCTTTGAAGAAGGCCAACCTCAGAGGAGTCAGATGACAAAAACGTTAACTCTAATACCATGTCAATGACAAAAGAAAATAAAAATGGGAAAGGCAGGCTAACCTTGGTGAAAACCACTTGAAGTAATCAATTCCGAGAAGAGTTCTCTATAGGCTCTGACTTGACTATAAGTGTTCGAGTAGAGAGCCTGTGTAAGGTTAATGTACTTCTTTAGCACATCTTTTAATGGCAGACACTGCCACATAACCTCCAGATCGATAGATTCCCACTATTAACAGTTCATATATACATGGTTTTCCCCAAAAATTTCATTTTACTAATGGTTCCTATTGGAAAGGTATAATGTAATGAGCTCTATTTCATTAACTACACAAAGCTTATTGTTGAATAACAATACAGCTATTCGTAAATACTATTTATCGTATAAATCAGGTTATAATCTTAATTGTAACTTTAAATACTAATCTTATAGCAAATTAATTAACCTAAATGCCAATTCTGATGGTAAATTACGTTTTGTCCAACGTTATTCTACATTTTCGCCAAACAGGACGCTTGCCAGCTACAATTCAACTCAAATAGCTTTCCCAATGGTTTTTATACTGTTTTCCCAAACTTTCTGTGATTTAGTACTAACATTTCGGCTAACTGGGTTGGTTTCAGTTTTAGTGTGATTAGGATAAAAGCTTGGATTACCCAAGTTAGTTATAGCTATCAAAGTCTCTCATTTGATTTAACTTTTTTTTAACAGTTGAATCTGCAGCTACATGTTGTGGTAGAAAGTTTTACTCAGCGATTATTCTAGCTATAACATCTATTTCTTACAGTGAAACCTGAACCACGATCATATTTCTAACATAGAAAGCCTGATTTTAACTAAAATTCTTAATCTTTAGTGTAAATATTAATCCTATCTACAAAAAATTGTCTATGGTGTCCAATTTCAGTTCAAATTCACCTCAACCTTGAAGCCAATAGCACATTTCTGATTGGTTAACTGGGAAAATGTGCGCGACACCGACGTTCTTTCATTCCAATACTGTTCTTTAGCCATCGACTCAATTGGAGCATGTAGAATGGCAGTTAATTTACTTTGTGTTATTAAGATTTTAAAACGCACATGTTTATATACAATAATAATAAGACTTGGATGAGCCATACATCTCGTAGTCTAAAAATTCAGCTTAAGATATCTAAAGAACATTGAAAAAATTCTATGAAAACATCCAAAGAAATCAACAGTTGAGCAAAATAACATCTTTTCACTTAATTTTTCATTTAGGCTTTACATCAAATATATTCACATATAATTGAAATGAGATGGTTTTATAGAGATAGGTCACTTGTTAGGATGAAACAGCTGACCAGTTCTTCATAGTTTTCAGTGAAATCAACTAATGTCTACATATCAATTGTGTTAGTAATAATAATACAGTTGATACTGATCAAGTGATAGTATTTAAGATTATCATGTTTAACAAGTACCAATGTGTTCATAAAGATAACTGGGTATGATTAACAAGAAGATACGGTGGACAAAATTGACAACAAACCATAGGTCATCAATCATAGGTGATTGAATGAGGATTTGTAGGTATAAAATTGATTGATTACACAAATATGAACCAAGTGAATAGATAAATTATTTTGATAAGCGATCGATTATTAACTCTATAGATCTGTATAAGTAAATAGAATGAACTACACACAAAAAGAAAGAGAACAGACTGGTTTCGAATTATCATCGACATCAACGTAAAACCGGGTAAATACGCCCATTGGTTCAAGTTGTCATACCACATTAGCACTACAAAATAACAGAGGTATCATAATAATAGAATACAAGAGAGGATAGTGAAGTAAAAAGGTGCAGAAACTAATAATATGATTCATGATTTAGATGAAATTAAAGTGTGAATACACTTGTGCCACTGTGACCGATTCTGAGCTGTCTTCAAGTGTCTCCATCTATCTATTGTGACTATCACGTGGACCCTAACCAGGTAATCTGCATCTACCAATATGGCTTAGACCAACAGTCAAGGACTTCATGAACTGATACTATGTTTCGGTTTGGCCACCCCTACTGTTCTTCCATCCTACTTCAACTCTAACCAACATCACTCGACGAGGTAGGCGGTAGTCTGGCATGCGCAACACACGTCCTAGCCATCCCAGTTGATAAAAGTTAATGACCTCTTCGACTGATTTACCATATTTCCTAAGAACCTTTTGTCCAACCTCCATATTACTTTTTTTACTGTTCCATGATATACGAGCGATGCTACGAAGATTTCAATGGTCAAACACCTTAAGTCGACGCATATCTTGTGTTTTCATAGCCCACGTTTTACAGTTATATATTAGGATGGCGCGGACTGCTGCTGGTTTTGAATACATCAAAATGTCTAGTAAATAATAACAATAATAATCAGCAGAAAGGACAGCTTGGTAATAAGAGAACATGTTTATTAATTATAATGATGAGAAGAATAAAACAACTCAAATAAATATTTTCATACAGGAAGTAGATTGATGCTTAAGAGAATAAGCTATTTAAAATAATAATCGTTGAAGAGACAATATTACGTAACATGAAGTGTGTGAATAAATGTTACAGTCATACAGGTAATGAACATAGTTTACGAAGTGGGGGTGGGGGTAGAGAAACGATAATTAAGACAAAATAAATACTAAGCAAAGGTACATTGAGTTCATGAAAACATTTATTAAATCATATCCAAGAAAGAGATAGGGGTGTTACAAGTTTCTTCTAAACACAGACTAGGGTTGTTGATTCAAATCCTAATAGCTTTTGTGATGTGTAACAAACGAATATGGACCCCATTACGAAATCTTCATGGTATACAGTATATTACTACAAATGACTTCGTTTAGTCAGATATATGACCCCTATCTACTAAATGAGATAATACTGAGCCTTACCTACTCTTTGTATGACCCTTACGGAATCACACTGGAAGCTGTTCATTTATTCATCAGTCAAATTGCCTGGTTGTACGCACTACGTAGCTTTCGCCACAGAAACAGCTGAATTCATATATACACACTGAGGAGGCGAATTTAGGTAATCAGTCTCAAGTCTGAGTGAACACAGCTGGGCTCCAAGAAGACAGCAAACAAAATTTGCTTATGTAGAAAGTCCTTTTGACCGTTCTTGATGTTTTGTTGTATAGGATCTCACCAGCCAAATTTCAGTTGAATTGCAGTTTCAAAAATAGCGACCTCTTGGAGGTGTAATTCATGCCTCTGGTTTCTTATCAACTACATTCATATTGTTCTTCCATAAAGCTTTACGGTAACTTAATTTAGTTAGCTTGTTGTTCATAAACTCAAGTTCCAGCATAATGCGGTCATTTGAGCATATCTTTCTTGCTCTGTTAGTGAGACATTTATCTAGATTCTGTAAGAAGAGGATGGATGTGCAGCTACAAAAATGAGTGTGTTGGCTTATATTAGAGTTCTTTCTGTATACGATTCTGCTTACCGACCCATCTTCTTTTCTGTTTAATAAGATGTTGAGGAAATACAATCTATTAACAGCATTCATTTTCACAATTAAAAGGGATTATCGGGTGTACATTGTTAAAATGTATCAGAAATTCTCGTCTGGAAATATTCTGGTTGATAATAATAATAATTTGATCTACGTAACGACAGTAAAGTTGGAGTTTATCAATAACCTCTTTGACGGATCTACTTCCCAATTTTCCAAATCTACTAACATCAGTCGTTATTCCTATCAAGTATTCTATCGTCGGTATTGCTGATGACAAACTGAAAGTTTAATTAACTAATCTATTTAAATAATACAATGGAATAAATCAAAAATAAGAAAATTTCTAACAATCGAGTTATCAGTTTGAAAGTATTGAAGTCATGTCAATCTGAGTCAATGGTGTTTCACAGGGAATCATATTTGGGTGTATTTTTGAAGGTTTGCTTGTTAATTGTCTGTGTAAATGAAGAATATAGGCTGTAGAGTGAAGAGAACTTTTAGAGATAACCAGTGTTTAACCTATAGGAAATTCGACATATTCAATTGTCGTTATTCAGGTAGATAGATCATGTTGAGTGAATAATAAGGCCTTCCTTTCTATTAAGTGCAATATGGCTCAGCAAATTATAAACGCTTCAGCCACACGCCCCTCTTAATGGTTCGACAAACCTTTAGGATGATTTTGATATTATTTATGTCGATAAATAGCATGCACTATTATTGCCGATTTGATCTGTAGCTTTTCGAGCTCTACACGATTATTCGGAGCTCGTTTAGTGTAGCTATCATGCTATTTGGTACGAGTTATGGTTTCTTGAGTAGACTAACTAATGTAGAAGGCATCACAGTTGACACAACCTAATCTGTAGATGCGTTTTTGTGTGGAAACGAAGGGGATCTCTTATTTTGTTTTTGCCTTAAACACCTCGAATCATGTTAGTTGTTTTGTAGAACGCTTCAATTCTGTTGTTTTAGAATTCTTTGTACATTTCAATGTACATTTCAACAGTAATCCTTTAAGATTAACCTCCGAAATTCCAGTATTTATTTGCTTTTCTAATAATTATTGAAATGCGAATTCAATTGTCTCCATTAGGGGTAAGCTTGTGAACAAAGAGGTTGTTGTTTAGAAATATCATACGTTTACTGCTTAAATTCAAGTTATTCACTGGAGAAATGAAGTCAAAACGTGTTTAACGCTTCATTTAACTACCATTTTGTGTAGGCGCTCTTAGATTCAAACAAGCCACTTCTCAATTTTGGGGGAAGGAAAATTATGCATATCTAAAACTGGGTGAACTGGAAGTCCCAATTTGTGCACTTTGGGTAACTCAAAAACTCTCAGTCTGATAGATGTCATTGGTTTAAGTAAATTATGATTGGCTGGTGTAATAACCCTTATATGTTTTAGCTCTTTAAGAGAACTTGTCAATAATTCGTTAGCCTTCATATTGAAGTTCTTCTTCTCACTAAGCTTTAAAAATTTCATTTCATCAGTCAACATAGAATCCTTTTTTCCAATGTACTCCGTTCTGTTCATTGACACTAGTCCACCTCCTTTATTCAGTTTTCATATTATAAACATACTATCTACCCGTAACTTTTATAGCGCATCTCAGTGTTATTCGGTAAAATTTCTGTTTGCTTGCTCAGGATAGAGGATGTTCTGCGACACGATGGCAAAGCTGTCGGGTTATGTACCTTACATAACTGACTCCACAGGATCAGTTAAATTGATAAATAAAAACAATATCAGCCGGTAATTTGCATCAAGGTAGACGGTAGTTAAGCATATGTAATATATGCATCCCAGTAAGTCGATGAAGGTTTTTCACCTCTTCGACTGATTTGTCATGTTTTTCTAGTACTGTATGTCTAACATCTATATTACTTATTTGCATTTGGAAGGAGAGAAACGTATCTCAATTATGCAAACAATGTTACTTAAGGTGTTCAGGCGACTATGCATATTCAGATGTGAATAGACAGATTCAAGATAGATTGACTATACAGTCACTGTTCAATGATCATTATATCAATCAGTCATATGAATACAGTATGGTATTGGACAAGTAAAAAATATCAACATGAATTAGTCAACTGTAGGACTAAACAGATTGATTAATCAAAGAAAAAGGGTTTTAAGTTTTAGTCGTTTTTTATTCTTCTGTTCGATCATCTTCTTCAACAGATTGTTACTTTGATATTGTTCTCCCTTTTGTTTTGTTTTTTATTTTGTAGGTACTATCTACTGATATGAGTAAGCATATGTCATTGTTGGCTGATTTAAAAACTACTGTAGAAAAACAAAAGGCATTTCAAGGCAATGTAATCAGTTTAGATAGTTATTCAGCACGTATGCAGGTAGTTGACATTAAAAAGGCATTGCATTAATCATCTTCTTTATTAACGTCTTATCGTAATTATGCTGGTAATAAAGTATTATTTAAGTTGGATTGTGACTGGCAAGTAGAATCCAGGCAGCGCGTTTTGTCCACTTGGCAGTTACAATCCAATTTATAAATAATACTTGTGAATAATCATGATATCGAGGCAATTCGCTAAGGAAGCACATATATAGCGACAGAGACTGATCAGCTTCAGTCTATAACAAATCAATCAAAATATCAAAATTCATCTAAATGGTAATAAAGTATGTTATTATATTGGAATGAAAAAAAAAAACAATTCGTAAACTATAATGATTAAGGTGGTTTTTGGTGATTGGTATTTTATTTATTGTTCATAGTGATCAAAAATTGATCTTAGTTGAGTACCACTGAACAACTATTTCATCTTTAGAGGTGTACATCCTCTGTTCATTTAGGTAACTGAAGGCAAGAAACATTAGTTCTCTTGACAAATGCTTAAAAATCTACATCACTGGACTATCTTGACATCTAATCGCAAAGTGTTAATTCAGTTAGTTTGGGGTGTCGCATAACGAACAATGTCATGCGTAAATTCCACCAGTCACAACTTTTTACTAAAACTAAGATCATTTTGAAGTTATTCACTAGTGTGATGATTGTCACAGGTGATTTGTTCTGGCTTAATAAAGATCACTAACTTGATTTGTTGTTTATGTTCATGGTGATGGTTAAACATTTTCAGCAGGACCTGAAATTCTTAGGTTCAATACCCTGGTGGGATTGAAGTTGCACACCACTGAGGAGTCAGATAAAACCGTTGTCCAGTGTTCCATAATAACCAAATACACTCAACAGAGATGGATTGATAAAGAATCCTAATAATAAAGATTACAAATACCGACAGGTTTATGCGACTTGATATTAAAACGTAATTTTACTCATAACACTAAACCGATTGACAGTCTCCTGATTTACTTTTTGCTATTCTTAATGAAAGCCTAATAACTTATCTCTCGGTAGTTCAACTAGAAATGTCTATTTATAAAATTTTTAAGGAAGTAGAAATAATTTCGAGTAGACTAACTAATATCAATGGATCTAGCCAAGCTCATGCACACTTACTGGAGCTTTTTTTTATAAATTCGAACTATGATTGCTTAAATTCAATTAACATTTAACTTTTAGTTTGGATTGTGACTGGTAAGTAAAATCCAGGACTCGCTTTTCAGTCCTGTTCATCCTACTACCGATTCACCCATTGCACAAGTGTGGTCGTCTGAACTCAGTGGACTAATGGTGAACGCGGTGGCGTTTGACACGTGACGGACCGAGTTTGAATCCCACTGTGAACATCAACATTGGGATGCAGGTACATCCAGACGACGAGTCCGAAATAGAACAAAACGCGCGTCCTGGATTCCACTTGCCAGTCACAATCCAAATTAAATGATATTTGTGAATATTCGCTATATCGAGGCAATCCGCTCAGGATGCACATACAACAATAGTGACTGACCAGATCCAGCCTATAACAAATCAATGGGAATATACAAATCCATCCTACTAACATTTAACTTGTTCATAATATTTTTAATTTCCGTTATATCATTCATTGAACAGTGTTATATTAAAAGTATGCTAATGTATGATGATAAGTTCAGTGTTGTTTGCATGTATTTCGTCAGCAACTAACCAAAAGTAAATGGTCTACAAAGTAGAAAAGCCAGCGAAACCATACTGAGCAAATACTCAATAAGATCATCTAAAATCACTTATTTGGGAAATTTACATAGACATTCAAATGAGCCATGAAGGTCTGACACTAAGTTTCACAATTATAATCACTTGTTCAACTGTTTAAGCGATTACAGTTTAGTATGAATTCACTTCACTAATTGATTAAATTTGTTGAAGTTACTTTTGGAGTCACTCAATTTCATTTACATAGGTTACTATATGAATAAATGATTTGAATTTTATGCATTCTACCAATCTATTGTAATTTGTTAATTACTCATGTTTGATTAATAACCCATGTGGAGCATAGGCCGACGACCAGTATTCTCCAAACAACTCTGTCATAAGCTTTCCTTTCCATCTATTTCCAAGTGCCCTTCATTCTCTTCATGTCTGTCTCCAATTAATCACAGCAATGTGTTCTTGGGTCTTCCTTTCTTCCTTTGACCTTCAGGACTCCATGTTAATGCTTATCTTGTGACATAGTTTGGTGGTTTCCTTAGTGTGTGTCTTATCCACCTCCCCTCTAGTGTCTTTCCCTAATTTCTTCTTTAGCTGAATATTGGTTAATTTGTTCTCTGACATACGGGGTTGTTGTTGATGGTATCCTACGTAAATAGTTGTTTATAAATACTTGTATCTTCTGAAGGATGCTTTTTGTAGTTCTCCATGTGTTTCAGGTTCATACAACAGAATTCTCTTCACATTTGTATTGAAAATTCTAACTTTAATATTGGCTGACAGTTAGTTTGAGTTACAGATGTCCTCCAGTTGTAGAAATGCTGCTCCTGCCTTTATAATCCATGCCTTCACATCTTCATCATACCCTAACGTTAACTAGTAAAAACCATGAATCAAGAAAAGGATTCGTATTCAGGAAATTCATTTTCATAGCTGTACATTATGTATATATGGTCTAGTAAAATAATCATTCCGTAAGCTAACGTTATGGGGAAACCTACTCATCAGACTGCTTAGATGATGAATTATCAATTTTAAAGTCACCATCATAGAAAACAGGTACCAATTGAGATTTATCGAAAGAAATATAAAGACGAAACGTTAACTTCTCAGACCAAATACTTAGTCCGTAAGAAGACATTATTTATAACCTTCCAGTTTAAAAGAGATATTTCTGGAGATATATTGAAAAAATCTCTTGGACATATAAATTCTAAAGACATCCAATCCAGCACATCACAGTATAAGCTACTCTAGCTCTCCTGTTATATATATCCAGGTTAGAGAAAAGTTACAGAATTGACCAACTCAATGTGTATATACAAATTCATTTATTTCTGTGGAGCCAGATGTATGGGTCGTTTATCGAGGCGGCTTATCCTCAGCATTTAGAAGCACTTGTCAGCATGTTTTAGTAAGCGATAACAAAGATCAGTCAAATAATCGCTTCCACAACTCAGGACATTCTGTTTCAGATACACCTTTTGATATCATGTATAAAATTCAGCCAAATGAATTAAGCGGTGTACACTTAATTTTATTTTATATAACAAAAACTTTAGCTATTTCTAATTCAAGACGTTAGCTAAGTGTACAATAATACTTTGTTAGATGCCTTTTCTTTACCATAGCCATACCTTAGTCATCTTACGTTTCCTTATTATTATTAGTCAGACCGTTATAACCTAATGTCTCGGCCAGTTAACTGATATGACCTATTACGCATCAAATTGCAGCAACCAATCACAATTACGACAGTCTAGTCAATACCTACATTCTGCACTGATGCCTATTCATTTCCAGGCAGGAATTGGAACAACACAAACTAATGAGAAACCACCTATATCACACTACATTGCAGGGGCTCCATTATATATATATAAACTAACCACATAGTTAACCAATCGGGGAATTAGCATCAATCCAAAATAAGGGAGACAATTATAGTTAACTGAGGCAACGCTTACACAATTAATTAGCTTTAGTCCATACATGAGGAGTCACATACTAACAGTCCATAGGTCGAACTGGAGGACAGGGTGATAATGACATAATAATGATAAAAATAAAATGTTTACTTTACACACAACTAAAATAATTGAAATAGTTTACTGAAAAACAGATTTAAAATATAAATCATTCTTCTTTAGGATGTCCGACATATCACAGATATATACCCATCTACAAGTGTACAGCTATAAAAGTGAATTCGTCGATAGGGAGTCCTTTCTTGAATAAATTTATTTTATGGTGATATTTAGTTACGAATTTATATCATCTGGTGGAAATTTCGTTGTAGTTGGTTTGTTTAAATTTCGATGATCTTGATGAAGATTGGTTTCAATTTGTTGTGTACATTCGTCATAGACTGATCTTATTTGGGCAATCGTAAAAGACCAAGAAACATTAAATAGCCGATGAGTCCCAAATAGGACGAAACGCGCGTCCTGGATTCCACTTGCCAGTCACAATCCAACTTAAATTAAATAGATGTTTCGCCCTAATATGAGATTCTTCATACATATTCACGACTCATTTAGTCATCGAACTGAAAACTAACTGTATATGTCTAATTGGCAGTATCAGTAGGCCGGCTTGGTTTTCGTGATATAACTAAGCGATTATTAAATGTCATTTAGTGATAACTGTTTCACTGTCGGCTTGGGGGGGGGGATTTCAACTTAGATCATATATGACCTTTTTATTATAGTTACTTTTAGTGAGTTCATATTGTTGAAGAGTTCCATAGTATTGGTGAAGTAGCTGTCAACTTATACCTGATTTTCAAAAGTTATCTAACGAGGTCAATCTGTAAAATCGAATTGAACAATCGTTACAACACCCAACAACAGTTAATCACCAAGTATAAAAAAAAACTTACTAACAGTTAATAATTTACCCATGAAATACATGAACAATTCAACATGAGGAAACTCATAAAACAATTAAGAAATAACTCATTGAAGTAAACAGCTCTTTTTAAGTAGATCAAACCTTTTAAGTAAAGTACCATGAATACTACAAAAATGATTAAAAGTTTCTGGTACTGATGACAGGATATACAACTCTCAGTTTCTTCCTAAGTGTTAATTCACCGTCTAGATAATTGTCAATCAACTGATTTCATGTAAATGATATGGATTATGAATTCAAGATGAAATCTTTCAGCTTGATAGGAAGTGTACAATGAAACAATAGTATGAGTTTAACTTCTATGTACAACTTTGTTAAGATATACGGCGATTACCATGATCAATGGTGCTAGATATTCGCTGACATAGCTGTGAATCAATCACTGTAGTACAGATATATCGTACTTAATTAGAGCTATGAGTTCTATCATAGTTTTTCATAGTATGACTCTCTTTCTTGGACAATATTCTCATTGTTTTATCCTTCTTATCACTATAGCCTACTGTATAATTTCAGCTTGTTTATTTTCATCTTATTAAAGTCACTTTGTTTTGTATATGTGATATGGAAAAAAATTAAGTTGACATACATTTGTGCCAAGCTCTACAAATGATAACTGACTCAATAAGTATGTTGCCATAAATAGGAAGTGATTAAAATTGCTTTACCCTACAGCTTACAGAAAATCATTTTATGTACTCACTTAACTGACTACTTATAGTCTATTTCAGTGCTATTAATAAACTTGTTTTCTTTGAAACTATTGTATATCAGATATTAGAATGTGTTATACATGCAGCTGATCTTAGCAATCCTACAAAACCATTAGAAATCTATCAAGAATGGGTTTCAAGAATAATGGAAGAAATGTTTCGTCAAGGTGATCAAGAAAGACAATTCGGTATTGAAATTAGTCCAATGTGTGATAGAGAAACAGCATGCGTTTACAGTACACAAGTAAGTAATTGATTATTGATATATACAATGTCATTGCTTTATCTAACTAGTTGTACTTGCCGGTGTCAATGTTCATACAGGGACTTTGAATTCAGTATAAATCATATGAAATAGTGTATTATTTAGTGGCAGCCACTCATTTATAGCAGGCATAAATCAGATATTATAAGACTTATAGCATAACGTTGTATGAAAGGAATCTTCTCAAGATGCAAATGTAGCAACAGAGACTGATTAGATTCAGTTACTGACATCATCAATAAGAAGATATGAACTCTAAAAAATTTCATTAATCATCTTAGAAATTCATTCCTTCTCGCCTTCATTTAAACATGAAGAGGTCAATGAACCACGGATAATAATGCTATAAAAGTGTAGTTATTGTTATGTCGTAAGAAATTGGGGGATTGGATGGCCGAGTGCCAATCGCTAGTGCCTAGTTGGTTATTGCGCGTCTGCCCTGTGCCCACTTAGTCCCAAGCCGAAATAAGAAGAATGCGAGCCAATAGATCAATCAGACAGAATCCTATTATATTTCAAGCATTCCTTTATATATACATAAAATCAGACCACACAACGAACCAATTAGGAAATTAACATGAATACAGAACAAAGGAAATAGTGGTAGTGAATAGGAACAACTTGTACACAACTAATTGACTGTAGTCCATAACAAGAGACAATATAATAACAGTAATTATGCTAAACGGGAGGATAGGGCAAGTGGAGCGTAACAATAATAAAAACAAAATGTTTACATTACAGACAGTTCAAATAAATGAAATAGTGTTCGCGAACACAGTTCTGAAAGTTTATTACACTTCTTTGTGATCCGACCTAACAGTTATTGTTAAGGAGCAACCACCTTTTGAAAGTTTGATCCAATATGTTAATCAATTATGTAGTGGACGTTCACCTTTGTGGAGTTTTATTTTAATAGACCTGCATTTCAATTAATTCATTAGAATCATACTTAGATTGATGATTATTAAATTTAGTAGTCATTTTAATCTTTCAAAGTAATCACAATGGCATAAAATAACCGTTAACATGATTTCATTGGACTAGACTGTAGTCGACAGAATATAGACGTAAAAAGAATGTTAGATGATATGATTACAATGGCTGAGGTTATCTACAATGTTAATCATATTAATAAAGACACTTATTGTCAAGGTACACTTAATTCATATGATTGTTCGAATTTAAGTGAACATATCAAGAGAGTGCCACATTTTGTTACTCTTGGCCTTTTCATGAATGATTTTAGCCTCTCCAAGAGAGCTTTGGTTATACAGCATGTTATTGGGTTGAAAGCGTATAAATTTTAGTTCAAGTGAATTCTCAGTATGTTTTAATTATTAGACAACATGATACATAATCAGAGACCATTCCGAAGTTGATTCACGAAATGTGTCATATTTAATGAGATCTTGGCGATGTTCAGTGTTAGTGATATTCACAGAAGCTATAACTACCTTTTAGGATACTTTATAAGGTATTTTCGTCTAAAAATGAACGAAAATATTTACAAAACTTGGGCGCCGAGTGTATGTAAAACATATGAATAGAATATATTTGTTAATAATCTCAGCGGTTGAAATTAATGAAAAATTCCAACGTTTAGCTCGGCAAACTGATCTGAGCTTCTTCAGGGAAATAACCAAAATAAAAAATTATCGAATATAAATGTAAATAAGAGGTCAAATTGATTACGGATATCCAATTGCATACAGGGTATGAAATTGTCATATGAGTCATTGTAAGTGAACTAATATTGGAATTGTGTGGATGAAGGAAGGTGTGCATTTTTGTGTGCAGTTCATGTTACAATCATGTGTATACCTGTACTGTTCTGAATTACGTCACGACAATTGAATGTAAGAATGAAGGAACATATACTTTACTCAAAGCATATTCCCAAATCCTCTAATGATATACTGAAGCTTGAAAATAAATCGGCAATAGCACTACATTCAATAGAATCAGGGCACAGTATCGATTTTGATGGAATTAAAATCCTTCAAATAGGTTTTAACTCCTACAAAGAAAGGCTAACATCTGAAGCCCTACACATATGGGCTAATCCGAATAATATAAACCGACGAGATGGAGTACTGTTAGCTGCACCATGGCAACTAATGGTTAAAAAATGAATTAACAACTTCTACTACTCCGATTTCCAATGCATTCCATTTATTTATTGATTGATTAATTCTGTTCAGAATTCTCTATTCCAATTCACATTCAACGTGTAGCCATTTACGAATATTCTCCCTTCCTTTGACCTATAATCATCATTACATTGATTTCCTCCAACTATGATTTGATAATAAGCCTATCTTCAGATTGTCTATCCCTCTCCGTGCACGTAACTCAGAACAGTACAGGTACACACATGAATGTAACATGAACTGCACATAAAAATGCACACCTTCCTTCATCCACACAATTCCAATATTAGTTCACTTATAATGACTCATATGACAATTTCATACCCTGTATGCAATTGGATATTCGTAATCAATTTGACCTCTTATTTACATTTATTTTTTATTTTGGTTATTTCCCTGAAGAAGCTCAGACCAGTTTGCCGAGCTAAACGTTGGAATTTTTCATTAATTTCAACCGCTGAGATTATTAACAAATATATTCTATTCATATGACCTTTTAGGATAGTTGACTGTAGTTAATGCTATGATTATAAGGAAGTTATGTGTGTTTTTAATATAGGCTACGTGTTCGAAAAACGTAGCAACTGTAAATCGTTATTACTTGTTTATATTGGATTCGGTTCAGTAATTAGATAATTTTAATATGTCAATAGATCACCATATGTCACATTGACTCATACACACCCACAAACATTTGGATTAGTGTATACGATAGAAGTCAGTAAACATGAATTTATACGAAGTATAATGGAACTCAATGTAAATCAACCTTCAGGTTAAGTTTAATCATACGTTGAGTGTACGTACAACAGGGAAAAATACAATATATGAAATATTATATCAAGGATTATCATTGGCTGCTACAAACTCCAGAGGATACCAGCTTTTACATTGTACATTTCTCTGTTAGTATGCTTCTTCATGAATTGGTAGAACTACTTACTTACTAAAGTGCTTGAACTTTGGTTGTTTGTTGGGACTACTTGAGTTCAACATTTAAAATAAAGATAAGGAGTGCAGTAGTTGGGTTCACCCACCACTTTACTTATCTTGGAAGTCTAATTAACCCTGGTTAGTTTGTGTCTGACGAAATCATAGCCGCGTTCAAAGACTCGTTAAGTAGTTGCAAAATGCGTCACTCATGGCACAGATGACATATCTTTCTATCAACGAAATGAAAAATTTACTGCACAGAAGTGTGGTCTGTTTTACTGTAAGGTTGCTGAACATGGCTATCAACAGTTGGTAACATTCATAATTTATTGTTATCTTCAAAAAATCGCCCGTGATTTCTGAAATCATTGGATATGTAATAATGAGGTTAGATATCAGGTATTATTGAAAGATAGTAAATCGGTTGATATGGTTGCGAATCTTCATCGATCGAAGTGGATGGGACGTGTTACGTATGCCTAACCACTGCCAACCTGGATGTGTAATACTGACTGATGTTGAATTAGGATAAAAATTTCAGAGCAGACAAATTAAAACACGACACTAGTCCATGAAGACAATGATCGCTGCTCTCAGCTATGTTGGTAGATGGAGACTATTTGATTGGGGTCCGCACAAATACCGTAACCAATAGACGGAGACTGTGAGTGACGTCTCAAAATCAATCACAGTGATGTAGGTGTATTCACTTTTTATCCTCCGCTAAGTCGACAGCTTAAAATTACTTTACACTTTTTATTCCACGAAATAATTCTCTCTTCCTCGACAATATTCTATATACCTACACACATTGAATTAACTAATACTTCTACTGATTTCATGTTAATTTTAATGTGTTGTTGAGGTGTCCCAACTTAATCATGCATACAAATACATCAATCCCACTAATCAATTTGTTTTAAATTATTAAATCAACCATTAAGAATAATATCCATGTCGTATATCTTGTCACTCATTATAGACTTAATGATGAGTTACTGCATATTAACCATAAACAGATTACTCAATTTTTGCACACATTACAGTTAATTACTCTTGATAGAGAGCTGTCGATCTGAAAAATTATGTGGTAGTTGAAACGTGTTGATAGCAGAAACTGTACCCGATAACTGCCGAGTCACTGGCACTAAGATTCAGGTAACATCTGAATTAGGTATACTATCAGATTTGACAGAAAAAAAAATCGATTCATCTCAGGATTACTGATTATCATTAGAAATCTCGTTAAAACAGTTTTCAGGATTCAATTCTGATCTAGACTAATGAGAAGTCGGATTCACAACTTGATGAAAATCGGAATCAAGTACTTTCCTTTTAATTTCCAATGAGTTTACTACAGATGAAATGGTGACATAACAATCTTTCTACTTCAGTATACCACTCATTAATTAGTTTAATAGGGAGTAGAAAACATTTCAATAATGAGGACAGAGTACATAATAGAGCTTTGTTCTCCTCATCTAGATACGAATTTGTAGGGCATTGAATATGTGGATTCTTATATGCATCGTATCAATGAAATTAGAATATCTAGATCGTGGGGGCTGTGACATTTCGGAACATTGTAGAATTAATTCTGACTGAGACACAAATTGCAATTTCAGTATGGATGAACAGTACCTGGTCTTTATGTAGAGCCATATTGCGATGGATTCCGGTAATAAAATCTGATCATTATATGACCCACATATTTCTTCGTTACATTTATATAACTATTCCATGTTATTAACTACGTGTACCTTTAAACGAGTGGTTGTCTGCATAGCTGTCCTCTTACTCGTCTTTAATATCGGCCTTCATATTGGTTACATTATGTTGACCTACCCAATTACCATACCTTAGTATGACGCACATAAAAGACATATTTCCACATGTATATCGCTTCGGATTGAATATGGGCTTGATACCTTGATTGACAGCGTTCCTCAGAGGTGATTAGTACAAAACATTGCCATTACTACTACTAGTACTAAGTTCTCATTGTAACATTTAGTGACTGCTGGTCTGGAATATGAAGTACTGAGATGTAATAATGAGAATAATATTACATCTAGAGTCGCGAATAGGAAGTCGCAATAGTGTGATCAGTACTGAGTTCACAAAATAATACACTACATTAGCATTACATTTATTCTCAACCTTGCCTACTTCAGAGGTGAGCTATGTTAGTAACAGTCTGGCGAGTTTTCTAAATTGTTGTCGAAACCGTTATGTATTACGAAAAACAAGGTGCCCTTGATAATTGCTAATCAGTGTACGGACACGTTTGTCCCGAAAATAACAGTCCCCAAGCCAGAATAGAGGAAACAACGACTAATGAACCACCATCAAGGCTTTATATATACATAAAATCAGATCACACAGTGAACCGATTGGGGATTGGTTATGATGCGAGAAATTTGGTGGTTGGTCGGTCGAGTGCCGATCACTAGTGCCTAGTCGGTAATTGCTCGTCTGCCCTATGCCCACTTAGTCCCAAGCCAGAATAGGAAGAATACGAGCCAATAGATCAACCAGACAGAATCCTATTATATTTCAAGCATTCCTACATGTGTACATAAAGTTAGATCGCACACCAAACCAATTAGGAAATTAACATGAATACAGAACGAAGGAAATGGTGGCAGTGAATAGGAACAACTTGTGCATAACTAATTAACTATAGTCCATAATAAGAGACAATATAACAACAGTAAATATGCTAAACGAGAGTATAGGTTAAGAAGAACGTAACAATAATAGAAATGTAATGTTTACACTACTCACGACCAAAATAAATGAAATAGTGCTTTAAAACACAGTTCTGGAAGTTTCTTACTCTTCTTTAGTGGTCCGACAACAAAAACTTGGTGAAACATTAACACATAAGATGATTAGATTTTTAAGATAAACGCTCAAATAACTCACTGCTTTGCATAATCTTTTCTGTCTAATCGTTTTCCCTACTGTAGCTGCTACACTAAAAAGATGTTCCTCGCAGATTACTAGCATTTTCATCCATGCTGTCTTCTCATAACGGAGAGATGAAGTTAGAAAAAATGTACACCTTAGTGAGCTAATACATCCGAGCAGTTGCCCTTCCCCCTTAAGGACTAATATCATACTTCAAGATAATCTAAACCACCCTTAACATATCCACTTTTTTCAGACACTTTAAGAAGAGAACTCTTCCACGAAATGAACAATTGACCTTATACATTTCACAGTATTCAACATTATCAATTAATCATTTACTACAATTATTCTACATATACATACTTTTCTTTTATTATAAAACTTTCCTCTACTTTAGATCGGTTTCATTGATTACATAGTCTATCCATTATGGGAGACAATGGCTGAACTCTTATATCCTGGTGCTCAAATTCTAATGGACAATATAGCCAACAATCGTAATTGGTATGTGAATGCTAAAGAATTGCACAAAAAAAGTAATAATGATCAATAATAAAGAAGAGAAAAGAAAAAATGATATTTTGTAAAATAACAACACAATAACATGAAAAAGTAAAAAAAAAATGAGAGAAACATTTCTTCCAATATTTTTTACATAGTAACAAGAGTAAAAATTTCATTTCTTCTATCATTGTGATTAGAATTCATTGTTAAGTGAACAATATAAAACTAGACATTCATCTTATAATTTTATAGTGAACACTATTACGTAATAATCTTTTATGTTAAATATAAATAATCATAATTTACTGAAAGAAAATTTGATGATAAACTTATGTTATTGGAATTGATTTGTGACTGGTAAACAAAATCTCCAGGAAGCACTTTGTGTTCTGTTTGAGACTAATCAATTGAATGAACTTGTACTTTAGTGTTGATATCTACACTGGAACTTGAACTTAGTTCATTTCGTGACAAATGCCACCGTGTTCACCATTAGGTTACTGAGTCAAGACAATCACACTTGTATCAATGGGTATATATATATATATATATATATATATATATATATATATATATATATATATATATATATATATATCCTGATCAGTTTCAGGCCATGACAAATCAACAGGAAGATATAAATACATTTCAATTATATATAAACAATATTGTCTTACTAGAGAAAAAATATTAGCTTAAAAGGAATTCAATCTCTACTTGTAATGAACACATCAATGAAAAATGTCATTATTAAGTATAATAACGTAAGTCTCGATGAGAATCTAGATAGTAAGTAGTATTAGTGTTAATAGAAAAAAAATTAGGTGTAACAGCCATAAATTCTGATAATGCGATAAGAAGACAAAGTTTACCTGAGTGCAATGTAATGCACAGTTACGCAATACATAAACTTGTTAAGGCGTTTATATATAAACAAATAAAGGCTAACGAGACAAGCAAATGATAAGAAAATTTAACAAAAGTAATGTGTAGTGATTGTATGTGAATATGCAGCAAACTTTTCTGACTGCAGATAAGAATCAAGGATTTAACTTGGTTTTCGGATAAATCTATCAGTTTAAAACGTTTGCATTCTTTGTTTACAATACCAACATCAGTTAGAAAGTCAACTGTCTCATTCATTCATTTTTGACTTCAAGCAACGATAACTAATAAAATTGTCGCCAAAATGATGACTAAGAGTTTTGCAGGTCTCAGTGAATGCTAAATCGAGCGGGGATTGTAGTAAAATTAAGTTGCAGTATTTGTCAAGTTCCGTTGCACCAAGCTATCTGAGTAGTAGGCGAACTTTCCATAAAACGTCCTGAGAGGATAAATCATATATAAACAGATCTTCATACTATTGAAGCCCTGTGTCCAAAGTAACGTTTACCTCGAAACCAGAAATAAATTCACTTATTAGTAATTCCACTAACTGAAGGTGTAGACCTAGGAACAGGTGATGTCGCCTCAGGATCAGTATTGGGGCTTGTGAGTAGATTCATTAATCTAAGTTGTTCCTCCAACAACATTTCCATCTTGACAGGATCCATTATCACCACCAACCGTCGCCAACTGATATATCTTACACCTACGTTACACCCGGAAGCACTAACCGCAGCTCCCCAACTTACGAATTTATGTACGCAAACACAACAAGTACCCGCAACCGGTGACCGACAACTGGATTACTCATCCAAAGCCAACTCAAGAAGACACGAACACAGCACTCAGAAAATTTGATTCTATTTTGTTTCAACGCTGGATATATAGTTACAATAACGACCTTGTAACAATCAAAATAATTAGTGCAATAAAATCCATAACTAATTACAAACAGCAAGATCAATGCAGAGAGAATGAAAAGTCGTATTGGTTACCGCCCACTTTATAATAAAAAAGAGCAAAAAATAACTAGTTCTTCCTCTTCTTAGCACTTAGTTTCACGGAAGATCAAAGCCCTCCTTATGTGTTCAAAAACAATTTTGTACTTACACTAAACCCACCTTGGTAGAGTGTGATTCACATTATCTTTGTTAGCTTTTCTTATCATCTGCTTGTTTCATTAACCTTTATTTATTTATATGGAAATGCCTTAACAAGTTAATGTACGATCAGATTATTCGAAATGTAATGCGTAACTAAGCATTACACAAGATTTATGAGTAAAATAAGAGTGAATTCATCTATGTCGTTATGACCAATTCCAATTTCATGTCAGCCAACATCTCTAGTCAGATAGTCTACACAGAATAAAATCATTTAGAAAAACAGTTAATGACTTCATGGACAAATTGCTAGGTAATGATTTGATAACTTTCAAGCGTCCTTCCAACTGACTCCTACACCAGAACGTTAAGGTAAGCGATGATTTGAAATACATGTGATGTTCTCATATTGTTACTTAAAACAGTCACAACAGAACCAACATAATGAAAACACTCTTTGAAGAAACGATATTGTATTAAACGGATCAGCGATACAAATACATACAGTTGCACCAGATGATCAGCAATGTATCATAATACATTCCAATAAAATTATCTTAAACATAGAATGAACATAAAAAGTTAGTATGAATAGAACCAATAACATGCGAAAACTAAATAAATACAGTAGTATCTTAGGCCAATGTAAAAAGAGTAGTAATCACATGAACACACAGGCAACAATACAAAGAATTACATGAATATGAGAATTATATTGTCGTGCTATTCTTGACAATTCGATCTCGTCGTGATAATGTGATATAGCAATTTGGACCTATGAGCATCTGTGTCATGTTCTGTGTTGTTCATGACTGAATATGAGCAACAGATATGAGTAATAAGAAAAATAAAACTGAAGAATATTTGATTCATGAGAACGTTATAGAAATTCACCGTATAAATCCATGTCTTAGCCTCATTATTCGATGAATATTCACTATCTTATCCACCGATTTATTAACACTGACTGCTAATTTGCGTCTAACCTCAATAATACTTATCTGGTAGTCTTATGTCAGTTGTGTACAACTCAGAACCTAGTACATATATGCATAGGTCTAAATTGCTGCACCTCAGTAGCAAACTCAAGGTAAACACCAAAGTAGTGTGATACATAAAATATGACGCAAGGAGATGTATTCACATCTTTGGTCCAGGTGTTGACTCAGATCAATAATGAAGGGGAGAAATGTATCCCTACAATGTTTGGATTGATGTTCATCGATATTAAATTATACTGCATTTTGCCAGTGTCTTCGTCAAACAGGACTATATCATGTGTATTCTAAGCAGAAAAGTGGGTCTTCTGAGACCGATTCCTGCAAATTTAAACGAGCGTTAATCCCAGCAGTGTCTATTATGAAATTAAGCAAAAGGTGGATAGTGAACAGGTTTGATGGAAACCGCCTAAGGGCTGCAAATTTAGACGAACAGTTACCACAAGATTATAGCTGCATTAGTATTGTACTGGATTTTTGTACATCTGAAGTAAGCATTCATTGGAAGAAACTACCCTAGAAACCTTTAGGCCAAGGAGTTAAATGATGAACTCAAGTCAAAAAAAGATATTGTTGGATATCCATAAGTATGTTTTAAAACCTAACGAGTGGTGAATATTTAGTCGATACAGCTACAACTAAATCTGAAACCAGCCAGTCACAAATATAAGCAATGATTCAGACACATGTTACTGAATACCTAAAATGACTTAATAAAACATCTTGTTTCATAACGATAGGAGTAAGACAGTGTGAACAACGGAGTAATATGTTCACCGGTAGTTGGGAGATAAGCATCTTACTTTCGTCATAAATGATACATCTAACAACACTCGAGATCGACATATATGACTTGACCTACATTCTGAATTTAAATGTATTATCTAGCTGTAATTTGATTAGTTTAGGTTCACAATGATAGTCATCCTTAATGCTCAACTTATGCATGATGTTTTTAATGCCCAGTAAATTTACTTTATCCAAGATCCCCGGTCACATTTTTATTTATTCAACAACTAACTAGTATGGAACATCTTCACTATAGTACAGACTGATATGATGAATAGAAACTACAAATCTAGTGACAGTCTACAACTTGACATGAAATCACTTATGCGAAGTAAACTGTAACATGAAGACAGTTTTGTTATATAAACGACGATAGCCGAGTCCGTTGGTTGCTGGTGTTTATGTATGACTCGATAACTTACAGCTATTTCAAACGTTGCTTAGATCTGTTACCCAGACACAAATTCGATTAAACGATTAACAACCAGATGAGTAGCTTATCACACGTGTATTATTAATAACAACAATATTGAAACAAGGCAGTCCCAATAGAAAAATCACATCACAAAGTGAAAAGGCAAATATACAAATAACAGTTACAGATTCATTCAATTGTGAATCGCCGCCTATCTGCCTACACTCGTATTAACCAATCACAACTCATGTGGGTCACACGACAAAATGACTAAAGATGATGGATACAACATATTTATTGGACGTAGACTCCAGAACGAATGTGCATGAATCCAAGCGGCTATACTACATCAACACGATAAGATGGTTATTCGGGAAAACTGAATGAAAATGTGTGTTGAAAGTAGTACTATATTTTAAGATATGAGGGAAATGAGTGCTATTGCATCACTATGAGTGTTTCCAAGCCATCCCACCTAACATCTACAACCATCGATCACAGTAATCGAGAGTATTTTTACAAGGTAGTCTACACCTAACTATAATGCCTACAGATCAATAGTCAGTAATTTCGTGAACTGGTATCACAACTTAGTTTTACCATCTCTATAGCCTATCACTACTTAACTCCTACAACTAGTCAACACAACATATCAAGGTAACTGGACATAGCTTGACCTCCATATACAGTTGATGATGGTGCATATCCTCATCAATTGACTTTCACAACGAACTTTTAACATTCACACTCTTCTTATTAGAACATGAATAGTAACGACTAATTATTTTGTTTAAATGAAATAAACGAAATTAATATTTAATTTGAATGTATTTCGGAATCTTCTTGTTAGTTTGATATGGACTGAAATTGATCAGTCTCTGTTGCTGTATGTGCATCCTGAATGGAATGCTTCATATGTCATGGAATGAACGAATAAGTACTGTTGATCTTAGGCATACAGTAATAGAAAAACATGACAAATCAGTTGAAAGGGTCAAAAACCTTCATCGACTGACATAGTTGGGGTGCATGTGTTGCGTATGCCTATCTACCATTTACCTCGATGAACAATCCTGACTAATATCGGAAGTACGATGGAAGAGAGGTAAGGGCGGCCAAACTAAAACATGGCACCAGTCTATGAAGTCTTTGACTGCTGGTCTAAACTATGTTGGTAAATGTAGATCACCTGGTTGGAGTTCATGTGACAGTCATGGTCAATGATTAGAGACGCTAGGTGAAATGGCCCAAAATCAATCACAATGGCGTAAATGTATTCACTCATCATGTTCTACTAGATCTTAAGTTCAATTATTATTCTTTCATATTTTCGTTTGTTCCATTCCTTTCTATTGAATCTTGTAAATTTGATCCTATCGTGCTAACGTAGTATGACAACTTGGACTTATACGCATAAGCATCGAGTTCTACATTGTACATAAATGAAGGAATACAACTGAAGTTTATTTATATTAATAATTTTATGAAAATGATCTTGAGAATGTAAAATGAATAGTGTAATGAATGAGTTAACCTTAAACCGGGTTGTAGTAGTATTAACATAAAATAATGAATAAATAAATGCACTAGAAAATATGAGAAGAGAACTTTCAAGTGTTGGAATAAACACCGAGATTATTAATCAATCAGACTATAACCAAGTTGATTGATTTAGTCGTTTCATTTATAATGAAATTTCACTCGAACTAAATATTTCTGTTTAACTTGTGATACATTGTATACAATGTATTCATTGTAGCATAAAGTAGGTATTTGGTACATTGGAATCGAATAGGTTTACCAATTGGATAAACAACACCATCTTTATTTGTATAGAATGTTGATGGATCTGGTGTTAACGAACCAATCCCTAAATAGATAGATAGAATAAAAAAGGAATGTAAACAGTGGTGTGTTTCAGAAGTTTGATATTCTCTAAGCTAAATAGTTTAATTGTGTGTGTTGGGAGTTTCGGTGCTATTAGTCATATATCGACAAGGTTGATCTTCAGCTTTCAGAAAAATTGGTGCTACCTTTGTGAGATTCGAAGCCACGTTATTCGCCTTCTTAGTTGGTGACTATCACCAATCGAATATTTCAGTGCTAATGTTTCGCTACTGCGAAATCCAATAACTCAAAATCAAAATACAAAGCAGGGCAACGATTCCATCGAAATTGTAGATAAGTCATGCTAATGAGTGCCATATATCACAGAACCTAGATAAAGCAGGATTTCTTTCCAACTACCACCAAACACCTAACATCAAAATCATACTACAAGTGATGTCAAGTCACTTCAACTAGTGATCACATGCAACATGATTTATAGAATTCGAATGGCATTAAGGATCAGATAAAAAGGACGCTGGTCACCACTACTCAGTCATCAGCAGTCTAATTCATGCAAACTGGAAGCTTTTCAGTTATTCCACAAATGTTAAATCAGTTCATCCTGATGATCTATTTGTGATTAGCTATTTTTGCCGATTTCATTATCTTCACCTGTTTTTATATTCGTGAGCATAACGGATCCGTGCCTCTAAATGTTGATGCTATATGTTGCGCTTAGTTCCACTAAAACCGCATCCAACTTCAGTTGTCGGAAACCTTGAACCCTCCTCGTTGCAAACCAGAAGACAGCTAAGAAGAAAATATTCACTCTAGTATGTGACAAGTGTGGTACGAAACACTAGGAAATTAATAGTTTTCCGTGAAAATGAAAGCAACATTACACTCATTTAATCCGTATGCAGTGGTTTTTGGCTACTGACCATTTTAAAAGACTACACGTCAACCTTCTAGAAGGCTTTTTAGAATGATGATTAGATGGAATGTTTTCACCTACTTCAGGGCTTTTGAAAGCTTTGCGGAGTTTTCTGGGAGCCATCCGAACTGCTGAGGCATGGTCGAAAATGAGGACAATCTTACCTCTCCCTTCTACTTAAAATGCTATCATGAACTCACAAGTTTACAGCCACTGCTAGAGAAGTCATGAATACCACATTTACGTAGTAAGATTGGTGACATGAAAGTGAGGGGATGAAAAGTTGACATCCAGTGATTAAACCGAGTTAGCAGACTTGAAGATAGAAGTACAGAAGGTTGGTAAATCGTAATTCGAAACACTTATGGTGCACAAACTCGAGGATCCTAAGGAAATGAATGAAGTACGACTATATACTGGTCACTAGCTACAATGGAATACGATTGTTAATCTTGTTCGACTACCTTTTAAGTTGGACAGATACTTCAAAGTGGTTCCTTAAGAAAACAGCATGCTATGACCTGAATATATAAACGGTTTTCCAAAATTTTATTTTATAAACCACATACGAAAATATAACAAAATAAGCATTTAAACATTACACTGAACTAACCCACCTTTACGACTATGATAATTAGGTGGTAAGTCACTTGCATCCGCTTGTAAGCATTCGTTCATATCACCTAAGATAACCTCGCATAATAGTAGTAGACCTTCTGGTTGAGATTGTGTTGTAAAACAATAATTTGCTGATTTACTGACAATGTCAGCAAAATAAATACCTTTCCCAAACATATAGCCAGTAACTGGGGCATCAGATGGTGCAATTCGTAAACCTTGAGATCTAGACAATGAGATTAAGACGAAGTAAAATATTGTATAAGTGCTTATTACAACAATTGTGGAAATGAACATTAGCAGATCCGAATGCAGTGGCACAAAGAAGGAGAGTGTGCACATATAGTAGTGTATCAAAGAGATGATTAAATGGAACATTGGAAAAAGTGGTTTAAAAGATAGGTAAAGGGAGTGGTAAAACTAAAAGATAACATCGGTTCACGGGGTTATTGACTGTTATTCAAAATCATGTTGGTAGGGGCAAATTATCTCGTTAGTGTCTGTACGATAACCATAATCAGTAGTTGTGTAGGAATGCACGCAAGTTTATGACGCTTTTGTTTCCCTCAAAATGAAGAAAGTGTTACTTCAGGACTGACCTGTATTATTGCCTAGACTGATCACATAGAGTGAGGTGGTTGAGTGCGTTGAACGCTTTACTTATTTTGAGAGACAGCCGCAGTATACTGAGATACAGTCCGTTCTGCATTACTCAGCAGTTGTGTAACATAGGTAACGAAAGTAAAAGACATGAATAGGTTGAATGATTTCTATCACAGATGATGAAATGATAGCATGAGTAATGCTGAAGTTAGGCATATAGCATTAAGTTCAGTTGTAAATCGGTTGACGAAACTATGAATCATTGCTAACTGAGGTGGTTGGAACATGATATTATGTATTCTTAGCCGCCACTTATCTCGACGTAGAATATTGACTGGTTTAGGAGTAGATTGAAAAAACGTATAGAAGGCCAGACGACAATGTGGCGATCAGTACATAAAATCATCAATAGTTGCTCTTAACCATGTTGGTATGTGGAGATTACTTGTTTGAAGTCAGTGTGATAAAGGTGATGTGTTTAGAGAGGTTGAGTGATATGAGTCGTTCGAAGTAACCTATGTGCATTAACTATTTGCCAGCCACTAGATTTTGTTTCGAAATTATTCTGAGCATACTATGCCACAAATCATACATCTACATGAAGGGTCCGAACCTGTAGCTTAGCGGATTAAAATCGAACGCCTTAACAACTAAAGCTATTTATTAACTTCTTAAATAGTTGGCAAGTATGAAAAACAAGGTGATTTATAAAGTATTACAGTGTTTTACATGAATAATCATGAATTAAGCATTCATCATACATAATTGATATGAAAAATTAGTAGTTTAGAATAAGACTGAACTTACAAAATACCCATCCAATTCGTCTGACGAGAACCATGCCATAACAACTGTTTATTATGATTGAGCAACTTTACATTTAGCAAAACGATTTTCTTCACCATCACGATGTACTTCAAATATATTCAATACTTCAAGTGTATATTGTGTATGTGTAGCTCCATGAGTTTCACGTACATAATCCAAGATAAGTTTGTATTCATTACAATCATTATCTAATGGCTGTGTGTAAGTGAAAATGAATGTTACATGTATTCATAGTTAAACATTGACAGAATAAGAATTAACTGTACATATAAAGTATGTAAAAGATATTACTGTCATCAAGTACATGTTCGTGTGTAATTAGTATTGAGTCACATTTTAGCTGTGTATAAGCTAAAGATACTATTTAATCAGCTGCCTAAACTTCAGTAGATAAAACAGGACTCGAACATGGTAACTAAGTGGTCAAACGCATTAGCCACTAACCCACCACCCAATGCAATAGTGACGTGCTGAGAAATAAAAGAACTCCTCTGTAGGATCACTTCATTTGGGAGTGTAACTCATTTTGCGTTAGGATAAGTACTAAAAATCTGGCGTAGAATCGAGAGTAAGGATTTAAGGTTCGGAGAATAATTAGAACTACGATTTAAAATTAGCTTCAATTGTAAATTTAAGGTAAAGGGTAGAACTGCGAATTCGCAATAATGTTAGGAGTGGAACTACAATTAGAATTGATTTTTAATAATAAGTTCAGCGTTCGGAGTAGGATTGGCTTTTCAAAATCGTGAGTAGGATTGAGGTTATTTTATATAAATAACAATGAGATAACTTAAGCATAACTGAAAACTGACTCCACCTCCTTATCTACAAACGCTCATAGTAGAATTCATATTTTTCATTCTCAATAAAGCCAACGACCTAAATATCAAAAACTTATTTTCAATCACTTTCTTCTTGAAAACCGATCGTTTTCAATAATCTGCAGAGAATCTTTTAAGGTTCTCCTTCAGTTTCATTCAACAAGACAAGACAATCAAATCTAGTGATAATAACACTGAGTAAATTCTGTATAGACTTACCTCTAATTTTGTATGCAACTGTTCATAATGTTCATCTAATGGATTACGTTTAGAATCACCTTTTGTTTGAAGCATTTTATAAGCTAATTCAATCTCTAGAAGATCTTCCAACATACGTACTTTTTTTGTAATAATTTTCTTATTATCCAACAATGGTGGTGTTTCCATGCCGAAATCATGTGGAATCAATGTATAGAAACGAGTAGATTCACTTAAGATTTGTGTTGTATTCAATGGTTGAGACTGTTGTTGTTGTTTTGTCGAAGAACGTGATAATGACTGGGTTTTACTAATAAGTTGACTAAGTGAATTTAGTATATCATAAGCTTCATGAATTTGATTACGTGATAGTTTACCTAAAGGCATTTTACGAAGATCAAGCTAAACGTGCATAAAATAGAAAGTAAAAGAAAAGTTAAGGAAGTCAGTATACGTTCACTTGAAACAATGGAGACTTTAGTGTTGTTAAGTTCTCATTGCTGTTCCACACAACTTCATGTAGAAATCAGCTTCCTAGTTATTTCACTGATACTAATAGAAGTAGAGAAATATGAGCACGAAGTTCAACTAGGGGGAAAGTACACCGAAATTCTAAAGCCCTTAAAGAATCTCTAGCTGAAATTTCAACTAAAATCAGGTTCTTTTATAGATTTTAACCTATTTCAACCATCAGCTTTGCAATTCCACACCACTATATTCCTTTTGTTAATCTTTTTTTAAAAATGATAGGATTTCGTTTATTTATATCAGGACATTTCAAAACAATGCGGCGTTGAGTATTTCAGTTAAATGCGTCTACCGTAGGATCAGTTGTATGTGAATTGACATCGAGTCTCACTGAATATACAATCCTACTTAGATTGATTTACTTGTATAGTAAATGAAGATTTATGTACACAGATATAAGCCACACTAAAGTTGTATGAAGGCTACGTATACTATTTGGTTAACCTAATCGAATCAGGCGAAGCGGTGCCAAACATGTGATCTAACAGTAGAAACCTAAGTGTATTAACTATTAAACAATCACTCCGTAGTCTCATTATTATATAAAAATGAATCTGGAAACCTTATTTGAAGCTGCATTTACACATTCAGCTGTGAGAATTCATCGATTTCGAATGAGCTTAACTACTGTTTACACAAATCATTATACTGTGTTAAAAAAAGTATTTTTTTTATGAAGTCTGGCCATAATAAACAGTTTTTTTTGTAGTATTAAGCTCTGTGCTTTATAAATTCTAAAGTTGTTATAAGAAATCAATTAGGCATGTAAATGTGTGCTACTTTTAGAACCAAGTGATTTCGATTCCTTCTTTAGTCATGCGGAAGGGACAGTGTGGCCGAAAATCCTGATTATCAGTAGGAAACACTTTACTACCATCAAAACCCGAGTATAACTGACAGAAAACTTCGACATCAGACATCAAAGTTACTTTCTTTAACTTTACTCTTATTCAACCAACATGTTTAGCAACATAGTAGGAGATCAAGGGACATTTAGTACAACTAAAGTGGAACATCATGAAATGCAAGGGGTTTTGTTGGAACGTAAGTGACTTTGTTTATAGTAAAAATAAAATAAGAAACAACAATGTGGAAATAAGTCGAACAGCTGTGAAGAATTAACTCACCTCAAATTCAGCCATTGCTTTTTCCATAGATTTGATATCACAAATAAACTTTAAAAGTGATTGTAAAGCTGGATGTAGTTTACTCGGTATGCTGCTGACAGTTTGAATTTCATCTGTCTTCGACTTTAAAAGAAAAAAAAACAAACAAAAAGGGGAAGGGAGAGAGAGTATGAAACTTAGGAACAGGATATGAATTATATAAATGTATTTCATAATCGACAGAGTATAAATTAAAAGAATCATACATGACTAAGTTATCAAGTATGAGTTTACGTGCTAACAGCTTTGAGTTACACCGTTTATGTAATAGCTAGTAGCATCGATCGGCTGTTTGAAATGGAATACATAAAGCAGAATTCGAATATGCCACCTACTGATTGGAAGACATGTATCAACTACTATATTGTAGCTTCATACAAATGAACTGTACAAACAGTTTATACACACTGTAGTGTTATCTGACACTTACATAATCAACAATAAATAACATGGAAAGTCCCTATTCCAAGCAAATGCCATAGTGTAACGCATAGATTGATATCAAGGAGTGGAATAGTAGTATGTATCGACCACTTCACTTATCTTAGAAGTTCCATCAACTCTAGTGTATCGATATCAGGTGAGGTGTCGGAATGAATTCAATAACCCCATCTGGCTTGTGGAATAGGTAAGAGGACCAACTGCCAACCAAATGACATACATACTGTTCCACAGCTCACTCTCTATTGATATATGGCTGCAAAACATGAGATATGAAATGAGAAGATATGCATAAACTGTTAATCTTTGGCCACGGATGTCTAAGAAAAATTACTTGTATATCCTCGAACGACCGAGTAAGCAATGGTGAAGTGGCATAGAGAATAATATGAACAGATTACAAATCGGTTGATGAGGTACTGGATCTTCGTTGGATGAGGTGAAATATATCAAGTATGACTAACCACCATTCATCACGAAGTTAGCTCAGATAGAAGAAAACTAGAGGTGGACAAACGAAGAGCTCGCACCAGTCTACGAAATCATTCTCTGTCGAACTGAATTGAGTCATTAGGTCCAGACTATCTGTTGCGAGGAATGGAAGATACAGATCATAAATATATTTTCATTCATTTTCAAATCACATTCGGAATGTTTAGTCCTTCCTGATATTAGTGTAACTACTATTTATCAACTTCTTTTTGCTCACCCTGTTAATTTTATCTTAGTATGCTGACTTGGTGTATAGATAAGGGATTAGGCACATTCGTATCAGGCTTCGACATTTTTGCGACCAACTCAGAAATTCATGTACTAAAGTAAAATTTTCCCTGTATATGAAGGTTGGTCACATTACACGATTTCCCAAACCGAAGATAAGAGAGAGTAATTGTTTCATCTTCATTTAGAACTACTCATCGTCATGATCTTGAACGAGATTAAACTCGAAATCTTCAGATTTCCAAAGTGATAAGAATGAGAGCATCTTAGTAAGATAATTGGGACAGATTTATGCAGATAATAAGCTAATCGACAGAAAGTATGACTGATACGCTCAGTCCCCATCGAGAAACTCTACATTTTAATATGCTACATAATACCAGAAAACTAATGACTTAAAATGCTGATTTCTACTTCAAACGTTTCTTAATATAATGAAACCAAGAGGTATTTATTTAGCCATCCGATTTGTACTGTAACGACTCCATTATCTATGCGTTTTTTTGTGAACTAACTTTATACTTTTACAAGGGTTTAAATCTTCCCATCTTTGATACTATAAACTGTATTTGATCAGCCTTTAATTAACACATGTATATCTTCAGTGTCGATAATACTTTCAGTTATACTGAATTGTGGCTGAAAGTGAGATGCAAGAAGCGTTACTTCTTGCTTAAAATCAATCATCTGAATACACCTCTGTCGCAATCTTGATGATCGCACTGTGACTTCAATCCAGTACCATCCTTCTCAAACATCCAAAGCATCACTCATATGACGAATCCAAAACAGGACGAAACGCGCGCTCTGAACATTACTGCAAGTAGCAATTACAACCTTACTAGTAACTTATTTTCACTTAATAACTAAAAAGCAAATAATAATAGTGACAGTTATAAGTCTACTTACAGAATTATTATAATCCAGTTCTAATTCGTAAAATTTATGCGGTATTTTACGAAAATGTTTACGATTCTCCCATTCGTTGCCAGTTTTATCAAAATAAATATCTTTGAATGTTGAACGAGCAGTACTGGCATTTGGAAACGATTCTGTTTTCGTGCCGCCAATCAGTGTACCAATACGTCCCCATGCACGAAATACCCAACAACGTGATGATTTGTCCGACTGAAGTGCTTGAAGTCTATAGTTGGAAAGGTGATAAGTCATTTAATAGGATAAATAAATTACATATAATTAGTCCATTGGTTTATCATAGGTGGTAAATGAGGGGATACACTGATGAGTTAATAAGTCATGAACAACGTAGAACGTAGTGCACATCTGCATCGGTCCAAGTTGCCACACTTCAGCACGGCAAAATATTACAGCAACGGATTCTGATCCATGTCAAAGTCTCCAAACATTGAACTGCATACCAACCACCTATTAACATGGATCGAACCAGTAGTCAATGATAATATGGAGTGCTACCATGTTCAGTTTAGTCACATCTAGTTTACTTCCATTCTATTCCTACGCCAGTCATCATCGAGAGTCGAAATCAGAGGTGGTTGGGCATAGGTAATACATGTTGAAGTCACTAAAATCGATGAAAATTCAGTCTGTTTAAAAGATTACCACCCTCTTCGCGAACTCTGTCCTTTGGTTAACGGACGTGCGTTTCACCGACACAACAAGTTAGAAAAGCTTTCTGAATTCGTGCCAGTTTCATCAGGCACCAACTCATTAAGGTTGATGAATCTTCGAAAATAAGTAAGGTTGTTGACGTGTCCGACTACTTTACTACCTATCTTAAGTTCAAGTTCTGAATCAAAAATATGTATATAAAAGTGGAGAAACACACTCTGAGCACGCTTAATGCGATTAAAAGACCGCGTTTTGTCAACGACCTCACCAAACAGGATTATGTTCTATGGGTATTCTAAGTCGAGAATTAGAAAACCTGGTAGGAGATCAACACCTGAAATTGTAGACAAGAAAAGTGTCATTTTTAGTAATAAGTCTATAATAAAATAAGACAAAAGCGAATATAGTGGAAAATATTGACTGGCACCATATGAGGTTGCAAGTTCAAATAACTGTTCGCCATAAGCTTTAACTTGATCAATTGTGTTCGGGTAAAGTCTTCACAAAGCTACTGTACTCATTATTTATGAGACATTCAATGACAGCAACAGACACAGAACCTTTCAATTTACGAAGTCGATCTCAAACTTTACCTTATTCAATACATTCACTTTCTTGCTTTTGGAATGATTTCGCTATCGCAAGTTATTTTCGTTCACTTCTTTTTAGTCGTGAACTGATTATATCGAGGTCAGACGCATATGGCAGTCAGTCAATCACAACGCAGAAATCGGTACATGCATACATCAGTTCAAGTCACCATACCTCAAATAACAGATAAAGACTAAATTGTCTAACCAAATCCTAGAGTAAGGAAGGTAGTGATAGAATTAATATTAATCGAAAGGAATATAGATCAAAGATAAGATTTAAGAAAATATGATTCAGTAAAAAGAAAATTATGATAAGTTTAGAAACTTAGAATTTGGAGGAGGATAAGGAGTGGATGCACCTGCACAATTGCTAACAATTTTGAGCCATATCACCTAAAGTCTCTAACCATTTGTTACGATCATCACGCGGACCCCAAACAGGCAGCCTGCACCTATCAACCTGGCTCAGCCCAGTTGTCAATGACTTCATAGACTGGTGCCATGTTTTCGTTTGGCCACCCCTAGCTTTCTTCCAGCCTACTCCCACACCAGACAACATTGCTTGTCGAGGTAGGCAGTGGTCAAGCATACGTAACGCATGTCCTAACAACCTCAGCTGATGAAGATTTACCATTTCCTCAAAAGATTTACCGTATTTACCAGGTACTCTATTCCTAACCCACGCATTGCTTACTTGGTGGTCCCAGAAAACACGAGCAATGCTTCGAAGACATCTATGATTGAATACTAGGAGCCTATGAATATCCTCTATCCTTAATGGCCACGTTTCACATCCATAAGGTAAAACGGATCGAAGTGCTGCACAGTAAACGCGTCCTTTGATCGGAAAATGAATATGGTGCCCTACCACAATTACTTTTCTTAATGTAGACTAATGTTCGTACATAAACTATATATTAAAGACAGCTTTATGTTGACACGATCGATTCCGATAACAGGTCTATGTTCCTTGACTTTATAGTTGTCTTCAGTAAGCCAAAATATATTGGAGAAATATACTAATATTTTAAAAGCTTTGTTTAAAAACTAAGGCGGTGTGAAGGCATATACACCCGCATCGCTACGCTGTTTCAAATTGATCGATGTCGCCATTGCTATATTTTAGAAACAATTTTCAAGGCGAAAGACACGCCGACAATATGGATGATATTGTTTTATTCAGTTGATTATCAATAATCATAAGTATGATACCTACTTTGGACAATAGAAATACAGTGTTTTTTCAAAGCTGTGCATTGACTCTTCCTTTGTGATGAAGTGTTGGAAATAATTATTGAGCTGTTCAGCGATGAAAAACTCTCGGTTTTGATGTAGCAGATAAGATCAATTTACGTAAAATACAGGTTATAACGGCTTATGGCAGTTTAGGTCATATTTGGTGATATTCTGAAAGTAGCTGTGCTGTGCACCTGCCAAACTTGATCACATTGACCTAAGGATATATGACAACGTTGTATTCACTTTAGTCATTATCTCTAAAAACATCAACGCTATGCAACAAAGATAGAATTCAGTAATTTAGTACTTTGGTATAATCGAGAGATTTGATGAAAAGCTAATTCAAAGACTCTCATAATGAACATTATTAACGAACGCCGAGACAAGTCAGAGTGAAGTGGACATTGTCTATTAGCAAACCACAGGCTGTTGTGTGCTTGAAAGATCACTAGGATCATGTAACTTAACAATAATTGGATTAGTTTACTGTACAACAGTCATTGATTAGTATCGAACCACATACATCAGTAACAACATTGTAACGCGATCGACAGCATCTAATTAGCAATAAGAATTAGACGAACACTAGTCACTGCTCAGAGATCAATCAGGGTAAGTAAAACGTTAGTCTTGGCAACGTTACTGAGAGTGAAGTTAAGCTGAACAATTACAATAAGATTATAAGGAAGCATTGTTGACGAGTAGCAACTAGCAAGAAACCTTTGTTAAGTAGGCTTTTCTGCCAACCATCTAACATTAATATACGTTTACTTTAAAGGAAAATGAACTGAACTATTCTTTGTCACATTTCAACAAAATAAATGTATATTACAAATATCTAGCTAGCTTACTTGTAAAATGAATTTGAACCTTTGACTAAATCAACCATACCAAGCACGGCAGTCATGAATTCACCTTTTTCATCTTTCAATACTGTAGCTTTATTGACTAGTTCTGATTGGGGATCAACTACTGCACCATTTTTCATTGTCATTCGCATCATTTCTTGATCATCATCATTTAATTGTAAATTATCTAATCCTTTCTCCCATTTATCGACTGAGTAATTTAGTAAATGAGTGAGTGAGTGAACAATACGCCAAAAACGTCGAGTTATGTAATCATTTGTAAAAGAAGATACAGAAGTCAAGGTTAAGTAAAACTGAATAATAGTTATAGAAAGACACATGGTATTTCACATACACATACCGAAGTACTAGGTATTACATCAAAACTATAAGGTGGGAAAATTTAGAAACTAGAATGAGAAATAAGAATTGGTGTTCCTAACTAATATTTGTCGGGACACCTTGCAGAAGCCAATAATATAACATTTAATCACCATTTAGCAAAGTTTTTCGAATATTTAACACATCATCCAACGGGCTGATGAAACAACTACTTGCTCCTAGGTTGGACGAATTACAATAGTAACTTTAAGTCAGCGGAAAAACTAATTGCCCGTGAGTTGTTGCACATATCTGACACTTACTGGAATACCATCTTCCTACTCCTCTTCTGCCTTTTGGTCTGCAACTTTGGAGGTTTAAGGGATTCTAGTTCGACAAATAGCTTAATTAAACTTTCTATGTTCCCTAGTTGTGAACTTCCAAATGACCTTTTCATCTCTTTTTCACTTACAGGTTATTGCAAATGAATCACGAACATTTGTAGTTTATCACATGATCTTTTAGTTTAACTATAAGCAAACAATTACCTAGTAAGTGACTGACTACCTTTTCCATAATTTCGAGATATATCGACAAAGACTCTGAGCTGGGCAACCAGTGCCAAGCGTATCATGTTACTGTCGTAGGTCTAAACAATCACTGGCTCGGCATAACAGAACAAGGTCACAGGTAGTTGACACAAGGTCATCTGAAAGTTAATGCGAAGCCTCGCTTTCATTAATGTGGGGTCAAGTAAAAGCCTATGAAGATATAGTTCTGGACTGAATGGAAAAACTAAACTGTACTGCCGATTTTGATTAACTAAAGCCATTTTCCACCTATCTGAAACATAAATAGTACAAAAGAAATACTTATTACAAGTAACAGATTAGAATGAATGTGTACCATTTACACGATTAGTAAACATAATACAGATAGTAATAAGCTCCTTATTACTGGATTCATAGTATGTGTGATACAGACATTCATCCATACTACTCTGCCTCTAGAGCTTTGTAGAGTCAACGATAGTTTTCTAAGTGTAACTAGATTGATTCAACATTGCCTGCATGAAGATACGTGGACACAACGAGATAGATAATATTAATGATGTATAGGGTGATTATGGCCTTGTACCTGAAGACAATTATATGTTCTTCAATTGCCCATTTACATTGCATCTCACGATTGAACGTACTTTCTATGTATGAGAGGATAGAAGCCATTCCACTTAGAAAGTACTGAGAATGTCGTTCATGAAGTGTTTTGTCGGATATGCCTAATACCTACTAATTATATTAAAGGAATTATATCCCCCCCCCACTTCTATTATACTGTTTTCGTATGATAGTCTTGTCAATTTCAGCAATAGATTTAAATTTAGTAGTATTTTGGAGTATACACCCTAATCGAGCAAAAATGGTATCCGTTAGTGTAGAATTTCGCAGACAGTTTGCATCATAGCACAATATCACTTCCACTCTTTTTAAACACAGGCTCTAATTAAGACTCTATGTAGTATAAACCAACTAGAACTTCGTTCATTTTTATTGTTCCTGGGTGTTGAGAATACTGAATTAGATACCGTGAATTACTGAAAAGAGTATGACTCTAGAATTAGATCAGAACAATCTGTTTTCACAGTTCAATCAACTTCTTTTCAATGTGATATAATTAGGCTCAGTCACATAACAGTTCTGTTCTGATATGAATAGAAAAAATATACAATGGCTGATGGAAAACTGGTTGGAAGTAGCTAAGGAACATTGTGCTAGACCTAATCTTCGTGTTAGTTGGTACTCGCTAGTCAGGAAGGGGTATCTACAATCTAGGAGGAAGTGACGCTGACTGTAATATTCGAACTAAAATCACACAGTTTCAATTTAGTACGTCCACATTGAACTATTTCCGGTAGTGACTAAACTCCTAAAGGTGCGAAGATTGTAATATTTAGTATGATCAGTAAATAGTGACCAATTCAATCCTTATCTAATCCATATTGCTGATTAAATCTTTTGGGTTAACCGCACGCGATTACGAGTCACTCAAACTGACGAATGCCAACTAGCACGAAACCTAAATTAAACAAGATTTCCACCCGACTATATTAAAGTGCCTGGCATCAAAATCCGAAATAAGCAATTAAAAGAATATATATATGCATATACCTTTAGATGCACGGACCTTTCAGTGAGAATGATTCCAAAAAGCAGTTGTGATAAAAATTCATAAAGAAAAGAGGAAGATAGAATTAAAACAGGCATATACATGCAACTGAAATGAATAATTTAGTTTCATAATATTCATCTGATTGAGGTTTACCTACCTAATAATCTGATTATAATCAATTCAGACATAACTTTCTCCCATTCCTAAATGATATTCAGTTAACCAGTCATAACCAACGTAGGAATTTTAATATGTACGTATATGTATTGATGTTAGGTGGTTAAAAATAGCCAGCACGAAATCCTAGATGACCCAGGTTTAGAGATACCTTGCACTTATCAGTAAGGCATACCTGCAGTATTAACAGCTCTGTTTCATTTTGATGGGCAATAATCCTGGCAACCTAGTTTAACAGCCTGTGATCGCTACCCTACTAGGTCACGACAGACTCTGTAGAACTAGGATATTTAAATGTGGTTGATTATACTCATAAAATAGTGCACACTATATCGAGTTACTTAGACTAGTGACTGCCACATTGTAATCCGATTGATATAATTCAGTCAACATAAAGGACTGGATAATAATAGCGTCCATCACAATTCACTGCTCAATATGCATCGACTCACGTTAATACACCACAACAGCATAAGGAGATAAAATTACCAAAATGAATATGAATGTAGTAATGTCAGTGGTGTTATGTCGGATCACTAAAGAAGAGTGAAAGACTTCCAGAAATGTGTTTTAGAGAACTAATTCATTTATTCTGGTCGTGAGTAGTATAAACATTATATTTCTATTATTGTTACGTTCCTCTTACCCTATCCTTCAGTTTAGTATATTTGCTGTTACTATATTGTCTCTTATCATGGACTACAATTAATTAATTGTGTACAGGTTGTGCCAAATCACTACCACTATTTCCTTAGTTCTGTATTAATGTTAGTTTTCTAATTGGTTCACTGTGTGGTCTGATTTTGTGTAGATATAAGGGCATGATTGAAATACAATTGATCCGATCTGATCCGATTCAGTCTGTTGGGCTCGTCAAACGTTGTTTTCTCTATTCTGGCTTGAGGGACTGGTAGTTGCAGGGCAGACGTGTTCGTACACCGATCAGCAATAATCAATGGCACTGTGTATTTTCACAATGCATAACAAGTGGTAGTAAAAAAGATGAGGAACAGAGAATATGACTAGACATTTAAGAATTCTTTGGATAGAAGATAGAAAACTTCCGAAAATCGGAATCAAATGGAAGTTGGGGATTGAATCCAGTTCCACCATAGTGACCAGTTCCAAGTTGTTATCCAACGTTTTCAACCACCAATCAAGATAATGACACAGATATCAACCAATTAGTCTGCACCAACCACTATGGCTTAGACTAACGGTCAATGAACTAATGAACTGGTGGAATATCTCAATTTGGCAGCCCTGTATATGTTTTCATACATTACCATTCTTAAAAAAATGGAATTTTATCATCGTCGTACAGACTTGTTACTTATTCTTTTCGAATAGTATACTTTTTTTATTAGCATGAGAAATTTGTATAAACTATTCAATTTAAAGGATTATTTACATCGTTCAGATTGATTTTAGCTAGAAGAATAAGTAACAACTATAAGGAGCATTGAATAATTATTTCATTAAAGTAGGCGATTTCTTAGTAATCTGTACCTATGATAATATTAAGCGTGACAGTTTATTGGTTGAGAAATTGGCAAGTTCGGACTTAACATTATCTACTATAAATTGGTTCTTAAAATAACTAAAATGAACTTCAAAGAAAAGTACATACAAATAAATCAACACACCATAGGAGGTTGGACCCAAAATTAGATATTGCGATGAGGACTGAAATCATATTTAGACCACTGTTCAATGGTACTCAGCAATTTGGTAAATGTATTCCGCTTAATATATATCTATATATGAACATTTTCTACTAAAAAAAAAAAACTCAGCTACAGAAACCAACTTATTTGAATGAACACGTACTTTAACCTCCCAGTTGGATATTGTATGTTTAACTAATAGTTGTTGAAGTTTACCCTCCAATTTCTTAGGATCTGATTTTTTGGCATTGAATTCTGATAGAAATTGTTCAGTAATAATACGTAAACCGTAAGAACGTGCAGTTGCTAATATTTCTTTCGATGAAGTAGGTTTGTGTACATCATCATTACTATTCTCATTTTTAATTGATTCCAATTCATTCAGTGTAGAGACAACAATTGAATTAGCACTAAGCTATGTAGAAGGAGTAATAACAATAACGATGACAATAATAACAAAGGAATTAATAAATAGTTTATTAATACCTTACTGAAACTAATAGGTTCATAGGAAATATCAAGTAAGTAGAATTATATATATTCAGAATTATTATTGTTTTCACAGTTTTCTTAGACAACATCGTCAGAGACACCAACTTCCACATAGCTGACTAACAGTTTGCGCCACTGGCGCTTACACCTATTAGCTTGGATGTCTTTTCCCGTGACCCGAAGACTGACCTTTTGATTATTTATCCTTTGCCTTATTGACTGATAGACTGAATCGACCTCGATATATTTGTTTGTTACAACGGACGGAATAATCGGGAGTTACAATCTAAGGGATTTATTCTTTTTTCAATGTTATCGCGATTTGTATTACAAAAAACTATATTTACTAAACACTTACGAAGTAAAACATTTGAATCCCCCAGATTGTAAGCTACCCATGGAATCGCTAATGGTTAGCATAACCTTTTCTGTCTCCAAGTTATCACAATTATACCCAAAACCTATTAGACCGGATATTCAGTATGTTGTCAGGTAGTTTAAACATAATTAAATTTAAAACGTAGACTCTCGATTCAATACATTTGAATAGGTTAACAACATGTCAGATAACCGAAGCCAACCGGCTGTCCTGATCATCCACAGACCTTCTAGTTTGTTTTGTATTTCACCTGAAGCAATCTTTTACGTGACGCATACATAGTCATTGTAACCTATGAAATCACCCTCTACTTGGAAGTTTCTCAACTCTCACTCGAGACGGTGTTAGTCAAACGTCTGCTATTCTGAGTAATCAGAGTTCCCGTTAATTGATCACATTTCATAGGAGTTAATTTTATTGGCTTTTAGTCGGCTCAGGGTCAAACCAGTATTAACTCGGCAAGACCACTTTGAATTTTTAAGAATCAGAAACGTCAATAAGCTGCTAAATGATGCGCAATTAGAGTGCCCAGCTTTCAGATATCCCTGATTTTTCGTTTTTTGTCTAATATTTGAACATTTTTAGGTTGAGTCTATGTTTATATATATCCAGATTGAATGATAAAAGAAATGCGTAGTAGCGTTTAACAGTTAGTTGGCATTTTAACAAAAGACAGGGAATTCAGTCATTTTCTTAAGTGTAGCGGTTCCAGCAGTGGCTTCAAATTATTTTGTAGGTGAAGTTTAATTTGTCGTCTTTCGTCGTTGAGTGCTGTGGGTTGAATAATATTGACTACAGAGACATAATATCATTACCAAGGTTAACTTTGGTAATTTCAAATAAATTGAGCATTGGATAGGTTGTTTATAAAATGAGTGATAGGCATATTTGTAATATTCCAAAGAGTAGGAATTAACATTTCTGACGTTTCGCCGCTTAGTGCATGTCGCTTCTTCAGAGAAATGAATAACCGAAATGAATTAATACAAGATTCATTGATACAATGGAACAAATCAGAATCAAAATAAGTTCGTACAATCAAAATGCGAGTTTTGATCATGTCATATCACGTCGCGTCATTCGGATGAAGGTGGTTTGATGTGAGACATTATTGCATGCATATCTTAGTGTGATGTGAATTGAGATTATGTGAAAATAAATTGTATGTATGTTCATGTGAATGAAATTTGAATGTAATTTTAGTTGTGATCGGTTGGATAGAAAGGCCTTCCCTTATGTTAAGTGCAGTTGGATTTAACAAAATGTGAAGTGCTTCAGCTATTCGTCTTACCTTATAATTGGAAAAACCTTTTTGAATAA
This sequence comes from Schistosoma japonicum, assembly GCA_025215515.1. Lineage (NCBI taxonomy): Eukaryota > Metazoa > Platyhelminthes > Trematoda > Strigeidida > Schistosomatidae > Schistosoma > Schistosoma japonicum. The sequence goes on along the minus strand of CM046065.1, from coordinate 14,294,164 downwards.
TTTGGATATTTTTAATATCGATTTTATAGTTGTGGTAAATAGAATTTGCAATTTTTCAACCTTTTCAATGAAAGAGAAAATCACTATTTAAAGTCGTCAAAAATTAGACAAATTAGAAAGTATGCCAGAACGAAACGAAAAACAGTAGAAAAGACAACTCCAGTAACAACAACAACTAATACATAACCTTTAACAACTATCAGGTAAAGTCAACTTGCTCTGGTACTCGTATCCTAGATTAATCGAAAGGAAGAACATCTTAATAAAACAAACAATCTGGTAATAAGGAGTACTTTTATTTTACCAAACCATTAACATAGGACATGCAAACTCATACCCTTTTAGTAGACCACTTAGATGATAAATATAAATACACAACATAGAAATGAATAATAAGAAACCAGGATAATATACAGGCAATTAATTAGTTATAATTCATAAATGGGAAAGATTATAGTAACAGTTAATAGAATAAGTGAGTTCAGGTCAAGGGGAATATGCAAATGATGGGAATAAAATGTTCACGGTATAAACAATCAAAATATATAAAATAATCTTCTGAGAAATAGTTCTTCATATTCGATTATTTTTTGTCATTAATCTTTTATAACGATTCTTTGAGTTGATTATATCAGTCGGTCCCTAACACTAATCATGTATTCATTAACTTATGCAGACCATACACTGACTAGTTTGTTCAACTCAAGAACATATCAAAAACAGATCTTATACGTATATGTAGATGAAACATCAAAAAGACTTTTCTAAGAACTTTCTCAAAACGATTAAACACCGTGTTTCAGCACATCAAATTCATTTTTGAAAGTGAAGATGAACACAATGAGTTACCATTTTTAGACTGCTTAGTCAAAAGAAATTTAAATGGAACTCTTAATCTGAGAATTTATCGTAAACCGACACACTCAAATTGATACATCGATTTCAACTCAGCACATCCATTCAGTGCAAAAATATCTTCGGCTCTAAACTTATTCAGAAGAGCCGATAAACTCATTACATCAGAAGTTGACAAGAAATTTGAATACAAAAATGTAATTAGTATCTTACAACTTAATAATTTTCCATTGAATTTTATTAAAAATTTGCAAAAACGAAACGATTTATTACTAACTAATATTAAATCAATTAAAACATCATGGACTGGTACAGCTGTTCTACCTTACCACCCGGACACAACAGATGAATTACAAAGAATTCTAAAACAACATGGAATCCGAACATTTTACAAGACTACAAACACTCTTCGAGGTGTATTAGTTAAAATAAAGGACAACATCCCCTTCACCTCTACACAGAATTGTGTATACAGGCTAGGTTGTGTTGATTGTGATGCTTTCTATGTTGGAGAGTCTTCTCGAGAAATCAAAAGTCGTGCCAAAGAACACGAAAGCTACACCAAACGACCTCCTAATAATACTGTCGAACTTGAAAAATTACAAATTAAATCAGTAATAGCAGTACATTCTATTTACCACAACTATAAAATCGATATTAAAAATATCCAAATTATTCAAAAAGGTTTTTCCAATTATAAGGTAAGACGAATAGCTGAAGCACTTCACATTTTGTTAAATCCAACTGCACTTAACAAAAGGGAAGGCCTTTCTATCCAACCGATCACAACTAAAATTACATTCAAATTTCATTCACATGAACATACATACAATTTATTTTCACATAATCTCAATTCACATCACACTAAGATATGCATGCAATAATGTCTCACATCAAACCACCTTCATCCGAATGACGCGACGTGATATGACATGATCAAAACTCGCATTTTGATTGTACGAACTTATTTTGATTTTGACTGGTTCTGTTGTATTATTTAACCTTGTATTAATTCAATTCGGTTATTCATTTCTCTGAAGAAGCGACTTGATCTAAGCGTTGAAACGTTAGAAATGTTAGTTTCTACTCATTGGAATTTTAGAAATATATATCACTCATTTTATGACTATAGAAATATTGTGAGATTGTGGGCTACAACCATTGATAACCTTGATAACCCCACGAAAAGACAATTTAAATAAAACAATGACAACACGGTTATGGATGGTAAACTACTTAAATTTTAGGTAAAGAAAACAATCTATTTGTCGATTGTGGAGAAATGTTAGCAACTTTTTTGAGATAGGTGCTGACATTGAAGGCTTCATTGGATCATCTAGCTTCGAGAACACAACACCTCCAAAATTCTACCATTAAACTACAATTTTTCATTACCTGACAATTATTAGTCAAAAATATTAAGAATAACTGAAGTAGCATTTTGTCAACTGATTTTAATAGTATATGTGCTTCACACGCGATAAATTTCTGGTTAAAGTAGTTGACTTCCAATCAGTAGACCACAGGTTTAAAACTGACATCATATACATTAGTTTAAGCAGTAACTAGACAGTTTTATTAACCTTAACGTGAGTGAAAGAAACTCTATAACAAAGCATTCCAAAAGAACTATAAATTTCCTGCATCGATACCGTTTTAAATACAGCTTATAAAGAAGAATATGGATAAGTTTCATGGATTCCTCTTACTAAATAGTAAACTTTAATAAGGAAGTTATAAATATTTTGTACACAATATACAGTCTATCACAAATAATGAGTTAGTCTGGAACACAGTACCCAATTATCATGATGGGATGAAGTCAACAAGATAAAAAGTAAATGAATCGATGATGTCAATTATTAAATATTAGGCAATACGTTTCGAGGAATGAAAAAGACCCCAACTAAGTAGTCTCACCTGGCAAGATGGCTTAGATCAATAGTCAATGACATCACAGACTAATTGCCACATCTTGGTTCGGTCATCCATAGCTTTTTCGGAGGTAGATAGAAAATCGGATATGTACATTAAGTATTTCCTGAAGTTATAGGGCAACCATACACTGGAAACTTGGTATTTTAAAGTTAGGGTGTAAAAAAGATGCATACTCGGTCGAATCTATCATTGTTTTTAGTGAAATTATTAGACCCTTATAAGGATGTAGTAATACGTAGACAATTCGATAAATACACGAAGTGAGGTAATAATAAAATGTAGAGGGGGGGGGGCATAAATCGTATGTTTCAAAATAATCTCAAATTTGTGGCAATGTTCTTGTTTTATCACCCTCCATTTTCTCATGAAAAGATCCTGGGATTCATTTAATATCAAGCAATTCAGCTGTACCATGTTTTACTTTTACCCAACATCAAACGGTTTAGGGGAATCTAAATTCGATTTGTCTAGATATCTAAATGAAAAAATTTGATGTTCGCACTGTCGCAGAAAGTAGATGGTATGAAGACTATTGCCACTATCCCAGAGTGATCTCGAACCTACAACCCAAAGGTTGAAACACGCATAGACATAAATGTTGAAATATTCAAAACTAATGTTCTTTTGATATGCCCTCAATTCAATGAGAAACCAACAAGAAATATTTCTGGAGAGTATAGGTGTTGTGAAAGTCAAATAGAGCATGTACATTAGTGCCTAGGTAAGTATTTATGTATGTTTATATACCCATGATTTCCGTGAAGAAATAATTCACCGTTCGGCACTAAACCTTCCTACGCATTTCAACCCTTTTGGTGATATGACTAGATTGGACAACCATTAGGAAGCGTATGTCGTAACTGAAACTGATCAAAAAACATAACACCTCTACATAATGAAAAGTGAAAATAAAATTATACAAATGTAAAGTGCATACTTTACTCATGATAGCACCACCTAGATGTGCAAATTCACGCATTAATTGTTCTTTTGTTTTACCATTATCGAATGGTCCATTTGTAATAAAGAAAAACAAACCAGTCAGTGGACCAGTAACACCAGACACTGAATCAGGTGGAAATAATCGCGTACGCTTAACAAACTTGTAATTCTTTCTGATATAAGTAAAAAAAAAGAAGAACCAATGAAAAGACAAAATGAAATAAACCCAATATAAATTAATCATATACCTCATATCGTTCATAAATTAGTTAGTCCTACACCTGTGACTTAGTTTGTACGATAAATTCTCCGATTATATACACTATGACTTATCATTTGTGCTGCGATGTGGTCTAATATAAGGTCCATTAACTTTCTTCTATCGTTATCTGATTGGGAATTAAAGACAGAAGTCTGGATTGGCCAATAAACGTTAGCGAATCAAGAAACTAAGTCATCAGCAAACATTATGCTAATTCAAGAATAGAAGATCCGGGTCATTCACATCAGGAGACAGAGGAGAGCTTAATTAAAGTTTAGGAATTAAAGCCTTTGACCATCCAGCAATTAGGAGCACAGACTGGAATCTAGCTCTGTTTTGGGTAACTTGATAGCATCATTAATTAACTGACACAAAATGTGGCTGAAGTCTGAGTACGCAAACCTGTGCTAGCGCTGGGACTAAAAACTATTCATAGTGTCTATGTATTTAACTTAGTTTCAAGCAAATGTCACTTTAGCCTTGCAGTAACGCCCTCTGGCCGAGAACAAGTTACTTCCCACATCATGCAGGGAAACGGGAAGTGTCAACACTCGTGATCACCATGTTTATGATCATGTAATGCAGTCGTGTGAATTTTTTACCTTAAAGGAGTCTAAAAGTTCAGTTTTCTTATCGAGTCTTTAACAGATTAAGTGGATATAATTAATAATAATAATAATAATAATAATAATAATAATAATAATAATAATAATAATAATAATAATAATAATAATAGTAATAATAATAATAATAATAATAATAATAATAATAATAATAAACTTACAAAAGGTCAACATCATGATATTCTTCTGGTATTCTAAACTTTTTTCGATCAGGTGTACGTGTGTGATAAAGACATTGAACCCATTCAGTTGCCATAGCACTACATTTATACTGGCCATTACTATAATGTAGTGGCCCATTTTTACAACTAGGACATATAGTTAATGCACCGAATATCATAGCATCAGAAACAGCATCTAGCAGACGAGATAATCCAGATGGAACATGTTGTTCGTTGTATTCCAAAAGGCCGATTAGTGCTTCTTTGGACACTTGATTTTCTAATTTATCTCTTAAACTCCACAATAATTTACTTTGTTTACGTAATTCTTCCTGTTATAATAAGCAGTAAAACAAAAACCGATTGGTAGTGTAGGTGTATATCAGTATGCTGAGTACTTTAAAAAGACTGATTAGTTAACGTGACTTTCCTAAATCCTCCTACTCCATGGATTTGTTTCCGAAAGTAAGGCCTTTTACATGTACGGAGCTAACACACCTAAAACTACTCATAAGAATGTCCTATATAATCAGCTTCCACCAATTGTCCTTTGGACACCCTAGTCGTCAAGACCGCCACTGACCTAGTTTTCTTCCTAGGTACCTTAAGAAGAACCTTTCTATAACATGGGTAACCATGAAGTGATAACAGCCCTCATATCCATACGCTGTACATGACTGACTGATACTAGCTTGAAATAAGAGTTTTCTAACTTTCCTAGGTATATCCTTTAACACTTAGAGTGTGACTCTATGAGTCAAACACTTGAATCAGTTTGTACCTGGTAAGCGAATGAAAATTATAACAAAAGCTAACCTGTTCGTTATCATCATTATTCGGTTTGAGTTTTTTCAACTTCGAATTTTGTTCAGTTGTTATTGCTGGACGTTTACGATTCTCTCTTGAAACATCCAAATAGACACAAAGAATAAATGCATAATATAAATGAGGACTATTATGTAATACATTTTTAAGACTACTAAAATCGTAAGGAAATGTTAAGATATAAACACCACACCTTGCTGCTACCTTGATGTGGTTATAGGGCTTGCTCACCATGAGGAATTAATAGGGCTATAGCGGCCGGAATATTCGTTCCTTAAGGTCCTACCTTGCAAGGCAGGTCGGTTGAAGAGCAGTAAGGCCAAAAGAAACAAACCTAAGGTAAGGCCTTAACAAGAACGGAGCTACAGCAACAAATACCTTTCTCAAAAAGGCCATGTGTGACCGATCTTATGCAGTTGTCTCTTAAGCACTGTGGTCACTTTGTGACGTCACAGTAGAATAAAAAGAAGCTGTATAGGACTGGCCACTGTCGGGGCCCCAAAGATGGTGAAACTCTGTGGACTAATACCTCTAGAACAGAAGCCAGTAGGGATCATAGTTCAGTTTCCTAAAGCATTCCACATAAAAGTATAATGACGTTCCGAAACAGAGTGAAGTATTTCTTGACTGTATTTTGATCGAAACCATATTTGCTACCATGTGATCTTTTTGTTGTGTATTATATTTTACCTTTTTCGTGGTATCACCTTCCTGTTCATTTGTCTTCACGATAATGTGTTTCTAATTGTATGGTGCAAATATTTTGGTGCCCATTTGTACCAAATGTTATGTTTAAGCCACGTACAAAATATGAGAGGTAGTCGGTAGTTCTTTCTCATCTTCCAATTGCAGCTTGAAAACAGGGCCTCTAGACCAGATAGTCAATACTGACGTATCGGATCACTGAATAGTTGACATTCACCTTATTGCCTGAGCCATATGGTCATTTAAGGAAAAATTATTTATTAACCAGTAGAAATATAATAAACAGATAACCATACTAACAGTGATAAAAGGAATATCAATATCATTACTTTGTTATTTCAGAATGTGCCAGAATAAGTGCATCTCGATCAACAGTCGATAATTTACGAAAACCTGTAAGTCTATGATAGAGAAAAAAACATACACAACGAGAAGCATGCGATTCTAACTACATATGCCAATTGAAAAGGAAACATGTAAATTATAGAGAACAAACCAAAAGGTGATGCTATATATATATATATATATATATATATATATATATATATATATATTCAGTCAATTGACAGATCAAATAATTGTTACGATCTTCGTTACTACATGTATGTAACACATGGTCTACAAAGTAGATGTGTGTGGGCTTCAGATTTTGGATCTTAGGTGACTTCACAGCACCGCTTGCGTACTATAATCTTCTGAGCAAGGAATGCTAAAGTGAGATACAAAAAATACGTAAAGACAAAAAGTCGGTCAACAATAAGATTGTGAATCTTCATCGACCGAGATAGATGGGATGTGCTACGTCTAACCAACGCATACGTCGACATACTGTTAAATGACGTGGGTTTTGATTAAAAGATAGCTAAGGGTGATTAAAAATAGACCTGACATCAGTTTATGAAGTCACTAAGTGAAGGCCTGAGCCAGTTATGATAGTTGCAGTCAACAAGATAACCATGGTCAGTGGTCTGAAACTATGGATGACATGGCTAAGAATCGGTCACAGTGTAAGCACATTCATTCTTCATTTTCCTCTAAATCTTGAGTTTCAGTGTTCCTTCATACATACGTTTTCACTCCTACGCTGATTGTTCAATCGCCATGATTGTACCAAAGCACCATAACAGTGAAGGTATTAACTAACTTCTCATGTTATTATTATTCCATTAAGTACCACATTTATATTAAGAATGGAGATGCTGTATCTAGAAAGTACGTCTTAAATTACCAGTGGTTAATCAACGTTTCATTTGAGAAAATATAAACTTCAGCGTCTTCGATTTTATTCCATGAAACACTTCTATCTGGCCTGGTTGTTACCAAACATATATAATGAAACCACAACAATTATATTCAACGATATCTTAGTGACACCAACGAACATTACAATTAATATTACATAATTAATATTATCAAAACATTTGACATTTAAGAATAGTGGAATTTAGTAGCTTAATATGTACGCTACATATCGGCCCCTGTTTACAATATTTGAGTAACACAGAGTCTGAGTGTAGCTAGATTCATGTAAGCCATCATCACTACTGCAGGGCGGAGTATCAAGCCAAGCAGCTCGGCTCAGGCTGACTAAACAAATGATGCAATAATTTGTTACATATGAACAGGGGCATTAAACGCAAAAACATTAGAACCGGTTATTGGGAAATATAAGATCGATGAACATACCCGGCCTATCTGCCGGCCTTCTTGTTTTATCATACGTTATTGATTATCATTCTCCTCTTTGATCACTTACATTTAATACTCCGTTTTAACATTTCACGATCCTTTATGATCGACAGTTCAGTCTATTATCTTAATGGCTATTTTGGTAATCTTTATAAACAATCCAGAGTGAGTCGAACTTAATAAGGTTCATTTAACCTTTGCTGTTTAACCTACGCTGTGATTGTTCAATCGCCATGATTACACATATTAACTATTTATCAATCCCTGTTGTAAGACTTTAATTAACCAAAATCCTGTGTCCAGGGTATTTCCGCAGTACAAAGCACCATAACAGCGAAGGTATTAACTGACTTCCCTTGTTATCTTAGTGACACCAACGAACATTACAATTAATATTACATAATTAATATTATCAAAACATTTGACATTTAAGAATAGTGGAATTTAGTAGCTTAATATGTACGCTACATATCGGCCCCTGTTTACAATATTTGAGTAACACAGAGTCTGAGTGTAGCTAGATTCATGTAAGCCATCATCACTACTGCAGGGCGGAGTATCAAGCCAAGCAGCTCGGCTCAGGCTAACTGAACAACATATACAATGACTTTCACAAATGCATATGATGTTCACGAGAAGCATCAGGAGGATTGGTTGAATACATTGTCATTTTAAGCAACACAGATTGAGGAGTTCGTAGACGTGTGCTGCGATAATTGGTGCCATATAGTAAGATCTAATGTCACGAGATTCAAGTGAAACAAATATAATTGAGGCAAGTCTTGTACAGTGAAGAGGCTGTATTAAAGTCTTTTGCAGAATGCTAAATACATATGAATATGCAATGGGTCTTTGTATAGTGTATGTATGTATGTATGATCAGGGCAGAAGGTGGCATGTGTGCATCGGTTTAAGTTGCTTTATGGCACCGCAAGATTAACACCAAATTAGTAGAAGTTACTTCGATAATAATAATAATATTAATAACAAGGAGTGCTAGCATATAGAATATGGTTCAGGGAGCGTGGAAAGAAAGTTATGGAATAATTAAGAACTCACGATTTAAGGGAGGATAAATGAGTAAATACATCTGTATAATGAGAATGTAGTGTAGAAATAACTACACTGAACTTTGCAAGCTGCACTTTCATACAATATACATTAAAACTATGAAAGCAGTTAATCACTTACTGTGAAATGTCTTGTGGGCAATCATTACTTTTAAGAAAACAAGATAGATGACACATGAATGTCGGCTTTTTACCAGATCCACATACTGTATGACGTTCCTGCAAAGATTGAATAGTCATTAATATATATATATATATATATATATATATATATATATATATATATACCCTAAACAAAATTATGCTTTGTTTGAATACAAGATGTTTTCTAGGTGGATTCCATGGAGGGATATTTTTAGAATTATAGCTTTATATAACTAATAGATAGGCAGGCTGTCGATGAAACTGCGGTAGAACTAAATTATAGTTCCAAAGCAATCAGATTTTGACACTAATTTTCAAGGTCGTAGCGAACAGTTGGAATAATTTTAATGATGAATGTGCCTACAACATATCCTTAAGATAAAGCAACACTTTGTAGGACAGTATCTTGAGGTTTTGAGCTGGTGATGGCTGAAACCAGATGCTGGCAGAAATGTGACTAGTCAAGGTCTCTTAAAGAATTTATCAGAAGCGGAAGCATAGTATGGTCCTACCGACCATGCATTATTATAGGCTTACGTAGTTGGTACATTTTTTCTGTATTGTATCCTCAACCACTGATGACCATCAAGCACAAGTAACTTGTGTAACCCTGTAAGTAGGGGAAAGCTAAGAGCTGCCAAATTAAGACGCGAAAATAGTTTTTGAGCCTATTAATGACTGCAGGCTATCTGGTTTAAGCCAGAGTGGAAGGTATGATAGGAAGCTATAGATGTACAATGTTTGAGAACCGATCATATTTAAAGAGAAAGTCACAAATGGCCACACTGGCATCATTATTCAGTTGAGGGATGGATGCATTCTCATGAGTTGATCATCAATGGAAACGCCAAAACAACTTTTACGATCCCACTGCCTCTAAGATGTATAGATATTTAAAGCGAAATACGTAAACGGAGTGTTGACAGATAATCACAGGTGCTATTTTAAGGCTGTTAAAAAGTAAAAGGACGAGCTGAAGTGCGAAAAAAATAGATGTGGTATTTACTCAGTCAATACATATTACTACATATATTTGGGAACATGCTAAATGTAATGAGTAAGGATAAAGTGACAACACACAACAAAACATGAAAATAATATGTGCTATGTCTATATGCACCCATTTTGTGAATGAAGTAAAATCAGTGAATTTTTTTCAAAGATGTAGATGCAAATAACAACTACAGTCAAAGATATGAAAGCTACAAATACTTCTTATTTCATATTCTTAAGAGTTGAACCTTTACGAAATAAGTCTCAGATTCTAAGACTTACTGAAAACAGAAAAAGTAGTCACACAAGAAAAACAACATACATTAGAAAATATGTGAACTAAATACTTGCCTGACTTAATGACTTTTGACAATGATTACAGATCGAATCACTATCAGACAATTTCACAGTAAACTTGCTAGTGGTTGGTTTTAAAGAGGTAACTCCATCACTGATTGCAGCTCTAATTTTCTCCTGATCTTCCCAACGAATAGAATCGAAATTCTTAATTTCAGAAGTACTCTCAATTAGTATTTTTGATGCCCAAAAACATTTGTAATGAAACCATCTGGGAATTTTGCCGTCAAAATTAGGCGATTGTACTAGTCTAGCGATACGTAATGAATTTTGATCGATTTCAATTTTGCATTTATTGCACTTAGATCTATTACTTTTGGCGTAATCCACATCAAATTTGTACTCTGCTTGCATTTTGAAAGTTTATTTAATATTGGTTCTAAAATTGAATGACTGATGAATACATATCCCGACTAAACTAATTTGCTAGAAGAAAAAGTCGGAGAAATAATTACCGGTAAAACCAGTAGTATTACCATGTATATATAGCTGAAAAGTTACAATACTAATAATAAATTTACACAATCACGCGTGTTTACGCGCGTCAAAGATTTCAATAATTACGATGCTAACAACTTTTAAATATTGTGAGAACAACTAAGTTTCGAATATTGTTTTCACTGAAAACTGGGAAATTTATGCATTAAATGATTCCTGCACTAAAAGTATTTCACAGAAGTAGAACTGGTAACAAGCGTTACAGGATGATGCAATTTATAAACAATGTACTGAGAGGTTGCAGTTGCAGTTTTCGAGAGGTTATTTAACAAAACATTTATTAAGGCAAGAAATTTGGTGCGAATAGGCACCAGAAATGCATAAGCCAAACAGGAAAATATTATATAGAATTAAAATAAAAGATAATTGTAGTAAGTTAAAATAGAGCATTCCGATTACAGATCGTCATGATTATAACTTTCTGACACTGGTATGCTTGATTAAAAGTCCATAAGAAACGTTTTGAAACAAACGTAAACCGATCACCTAAGGATGTTTAGATGAAAAAAACTATTTAAGTGATATTTCTAATCTAGTGCTTATTCTAACTAAAAATCCATTTCCAATACTTGAAAATAATGATTGCTAATTCGCTTGTGAAGTTTTAGAAGCGTATACATGTAAAAACGTAGTATGTCGAATAGGCCCATATGACTTGATGGAATTATACAAACGAAGGCTGGAAAAAGAACTTGACAATAATTGAGAAGGTAGAGAGTAAACAATCAGAAATACACTATAGCTAAATAGAAAATACATGATTTCACTAAAACCTTACATGTGCAGTATTTAAATACTCACGAAGATATTTCAAAATGACCTTCGTGACACTTTGAAATCAAGCATCCAATATTTGTAAGTTTAAATATTTGTTTATAACGTAATATAAGTCATTACTTTAAAGGCTTCCTTGCCTAGTAACAATCGATTACCACGTAGGTAGACAAGATGAATCAATACATAAAATATGTATTAGCTAGTTTACAAGAGAATTTCGTCTGAGTCCTTAAGAATAAATCGAGATTTTTCTGAGAAACTTCGGTAGAATTTGTTTAGACTACTTTGATCACTGGGAAGTTCCAGATTTTGACTGAACTAAATGAGAAGTTGTGCCTACAATTAATTCGTCAGTTTTCACCTTCGGTTTTCAGTGTCCCATTAAATGTGTTTTCAGAAAGTTGAGGACGGAATAGAAAAAGCTTTAAATCAATAACCTGCCGTAACTAGAAGCTGCGGACTACGAATTCTGCAACGTATAAATAGAAAAAATCGTCTGCAGGTTATAAGGAGAAGTTTGTATAGTTCTTAAAGAACAAAAGAAGATTCATCTTATAGACCACAGTAGAATTTTCATAGGCTGCTCCGACCTGTCACTGCTGTTATTTTCTCTAAGGTTCCTTTTATAAATAGTACAGTTCTTTTTTTTACCTCGATACCGTGGATAATCTTTCTTAGAATGCTTTGAAAGATAGGCTTAGAATATCGCGACGTATAAAGACTTGTGTACTGTATCATAAGACAGGTTGAATGAAGGTGTCTATCGAATGCTACCGAGTTCGAACTGGCCTAACTTAACGTACATCATTCGCAAACTTGTTCGAAAAATGGTAAATATCTGAGTTTGTTGAAGAGTGAGGATTTTTCACGAATTCACTTGAAAGTGGAGGTGCAGTTCAGTAGACCAATTCCTCAACATTGCACTCAACGTCTGCTTTTACAGTGTTGCGAATTCTAACGAAACAAATAATAGATCATCTATCTACTGAAAAATGTTCGTGGCTGAAAGTAAGGATTTCAGCTGTCGATGGAAACATTTGATCAAGCTTTTGGATTTTGGGTAGGAAGGGATTGTTCGGAAACGAGTAGTTTCAAAGAATTAGATCAGAGAGTGAAACAATCCACATTCAAACTTGCGTCTACGGTCTGTCATCATTAAAGATGGACAGCCAAAGTTTGCTATGCATTGTTCGACGAATGGGCTACCAACTATCCTACTAGTTATGTCTTTAAGTGAAAATGCTTCTGGCCAACGTGTGAATCGGTTGACGCATGTTGACAGACGAAGAAAATTCGCTAGTTTTCGCTAAAGGTCCCACTAGATCAACGTGGATGTTGTCGAATCGCGCGACTGGAACTTGACACGTACAGACAGAACATTTATTATGCTTGATCCCCATGTCCACTTTCAGTTCATTTAGAAGAATACCCATTCTTTAATGTCCTTGCTCATATGCGGGCGGAAGAATCTCTGGATAACCAATTTAGTAGTATAACGAACTACAGGATGAGTGAGATTGTTTAATATATATTAGATGATGTATCGATATCTCTTGGGGTGTGGGCAATTAGACAGGCTGTACATGTAAGGGAACCACGGGGTGAAATTTTTTTTAGTCGTTCCCGTTTGTAGCATGACTAGTGTCGTGGATAGCTCGTGACGTAAATCATTGTCCTCATATTGAAGTCGAGGTAGCTTAACATGTTCGATTTGTCGAATACATTTCATGGAATGCTATCTAGACTACTTTGTTAGTCCTATATGTCTTATATCAGTGGAGAACCAGGAAATGTAACCCACGTCGCAAGTGTCTCGTGGAAAGTACTTACCTGAAAATAGAAAACGTCGATCGCTGATAAATGGCAAACATAATACATTTCCAGTCTTCGATGGAGTGGTGAAAATGTCGTACCTGACAGTGCATTCAGTCCGAAAGTACTATGACCCGTTTAAGCATCCTGCAATCGTCTTGAGAAGTATGCCAAAAGTTGCTAAGCTCCGTTAATTCATTGTTACAGAACTGCGTCTACAGAGATTATGGTGGCTGTTGCAGTAGTGCACTAAAATAGTCACATTGGCTGTTACTTCTTTCGCTGCAATGTAAGCTATTTTTGTCTCTGCACTCATTGTGATCATTTTTCGTCTTCATGAATTTCATCTGTCAACGGTTTAAGGTGGCACGAAAGCTTATGAAGGCTTACCAGTCCACTGTAAGCTATTAGCTACTTAAAGGTAGTTAATTCAATATGCACAAAAAAAATAGCCGTCATTTTGTGTTTTTGAGGTTATATACCATTAAAATCAATAGTATGTTCATGGTAATTCGATATTCATGATCTACAAAAGATATGTTCAGATATTTCATACGTGTTTCATCATCAAAATTTATCGACATATGCATGAACACAGTAAAGTTTGTGGAGTACAGCATCCATGAAACGCTGTAATGTTTACTCTATATTTCTCAACCCGAAAAGCATTCGGCGAAGTTCGTCAAGGCCGAGTGAGGTTATGGTAGTTGTTTTTGAATGTGATTTTCGTGTTGTTGCCGTATTTTTGTCATCATCTAGTGTCTCTTAACTCAGTAAATCGATGCCTGTGATAGGCGTTTTTACATCAGCAATAGTGGAAATCCAGTGTATGGGATTTTCGTAAGCTCACGTTCAAGTAAATATATCCTTTGTCACATGTAACAACTTCTCTTTCGTTGGCCTCTAGTAGGTCGAATAAACCTTCGCATTTACTTTGCTCCAGTGTTAACGAGTTGGTAAACCATTGTCATGATATCAGCGATGAAAAACGGAGGACTGTTTCCACTGCCTTTAGTCTCCGCTAACCCATGTCGGCGGCATAGTTTTTTAACGTCTCAGCTGTCGGTTTGAGGTCAGTAAAACAACAGGTTTCACTAAACTCCTTCGAAACCTTACTTGAAGTGTTGTTAACAACACTCATTTGAGTGTTTTTTCGAAGTCGAAATGATGATCGTTTGCGTGGAGGACGTCGTGATCTTAAGGTCAAATAATGAAAAGAAGTTAGTTTGTTTACTTGGTTATTATGAAACATTGCGAAGAGTGCTTGTACTTTTTTTGACAGCCTGGATATGAAAAGCTGACGAAAGTCTATACCCAAAGCACAGTGTTCAACTACTGTAGCACGAGTTACAAAATTTCTGTTGCCAGATCTCCATTAAATTATTTCCTGTGGAGCGGTTTGTTTAGTTTTTGTCTACTGAACATGATTCCGTGTTGGAGTATGGATTATGTAATTTGGTCACAATGTTGTGGACTGTGTTGGCTGGGAAGGAAAAGAATGACTCACTTATTTGAATAGCTCTCAAGTTACCGTACAACGAAAAGTAATTGAAACCATGGTTGTCATTCAGTGGTCTTTATACTCAACTTCTGCGTAGCGGAGCAAAGTTTCTATACTGACTGGCCTAAATGGAATGATTTAAATGTTCGATGGCGTGGTTATTTGTCGTTCGATTATATATATATATTTATAGCAATTCAAAAGCACAAGGCAGAAAATGTGGGAAAACATATGCGTATGAGAAATTATTTCATAAAAACTAATAACAAGAACGAACTATCCGGTTTGATCGTTCTCAAACTACATTCTGCTCACCATGGGTGCACATATTGTATATGACCAACTTACGCTTGTCTCATAACTACAGTCTCCTAACGATAAAATCATTGAAAGAATCCAGAAAGCAGTGGTGAATAAAGAAGATGATATATTTGTTCGTGAGTAGAGCGTAAAATAGAACTCAACGTCCACTAAATGAGGTGTAGCTTCCAAAAATGAATTGGGTTCTGAATTGATAGTGATGCTAGACCAATGGTCTTCAGGGAGTCACGTACAGAAAAACAATAATGATCATTGTTAATGATTAGAGCCTCTAAACCACTCATTTGGGGAATTATTTACTGCTACACACTTCTACCGATCAACCTACTTATCGACTTCTGGCTAATGACCAATAGCCTCAGCAACTTCTAGAAAAGCAATAATTCTAGACATGAAAAAGCATTTTGACAAAAACAATCATACAACCTATATCATAAAAAATCTCCCAGATCTCCACAAAAACAATTGAAAACGGCTACTGAAATAACAAGACTCTAGTTCAAAGAAAACAAATCACTGATACCAGATCATTAGGATGATGCTGGATATACTTAAATACGAACAACACCAGATGCCTGTAACCAAACTAGCAACATCAAGACGCAAGCACTAAGATGCCTGTAGGCTTATACTACATTGTGGTGATCATTTGGAGAACCTATCATTCGCCCCAAACAGCGCAGTTAGTCCAAGTAAACTAATTCTAATTGACATTGAATTAATTATATGTACTTGTATTAAATGTTAAAATAGTATTTATTCCTATCTGACTGTTTGTAAGGCGTTTATTTACTCGGTAGTGTTCCGTGGCCGCCACAACCTCGTCAAAACGATATTGGATATTGATTGCATCCTTAGAGCGCGTCTTAATGGCCTTGGGATCACGGTATTTACTGTCATCCAGTTTGGAAGACATCAAGTAGGTATGCCTTGTTATTTGTGGGCGCCGAAGTCGCATTACTATGTACTAACTTAACATAGTACATATTCTTGTCCGATGACTGTTCATGAGGAAAAGAGCGTTTTGAAATAAACCACGAAATTTTTAGCCGAACAACCTGTAAAGTTTAAATCTTTATTCACACTTTGTTCACGATTGTAGTTGACAAAAGCGCAATATCGTTTGTCATACACTTTGGCAAAAGTTAACTAGGCGGTGAATGTAGTTGATGATAGGCTCTGTTACGTGAGTCGGTGGACATGACTTTTATTAGGAAATCAATAAAGAACAACTGGGACACTTCACGGTTCCAGCAGCCGCCTAGAAACATCATGTAGACGGAAAAGGGCCTGCTAAATCTAACTAATGATAATAGGCTTGTAATTCGTTTACAAACTATGGGACTGTTAAAAAAGTATTTAATTGTTAATGTAGGAGAGAAATGAGTTTTTTTTTTATATAAAAGACTTAGGTAACTCGAAACTGACATTTTTTCGGTGCACTGATTGTTGGTGTACAAATTCTATCAGGTCGAATGCCTCCTTTTTACTTATTCTAAGTGAGAATTGACGTAAATTATCGTGTTCGTCACCCTGTCTAGATTAGTAGAAAAATATAACCTACCTGGAAGAATGATAAATAGTAACAATTGGAAACCTTAAGAATCACCTTCAGATATGATCTACTTACACAGGATCACAGTGTACAAGAAATGCTTCGTTGATTTATCAGCTGCAGTTCATACAAATAATACTGAAACAACGTGGAGTTAAGTTAGGTGTCATTTGCAACCGTACTTTGGATGTTAAATGAGGTTGCTTTACCGTCATTTAGACTAATACTTACATAAAATTTGTCGTGAAATGGATTCAGAAGAATGCGAAAATAACTAATAAGATTTTTGATAAAATAGAAATAAACCCTGCATAAATTTTAATCTCAATCATAAATATTTCATTAGAAATTGCTTATTCCTCATTGCATTTCAGATTATGGTTAGGGCTTATAATTTTTTAAGTATATATATATATATTTCGTTTTTTACCAAAGATTTTCGTCTGGGAGGTACATTACAGTGAGTCTTGGTTTAAAGTCTCTTAATAAACCACTAGAATGGGTGGGGGAGAGATTGTTGATTCTGTTTAAAAGGGTTGTGTTCGCTTCATTCTGATTAGGGCTCCCAAGGTCATTTAATAGTCACTTAAGTTAGGCCGTATAAGTCATATCTACTCGTGAATCCCGGCGACACGTAGAACATATGGTGTAATTAAAGGCGAGAAGTAGACTATTTAGTGCAAATTTGCGTGATAAAAGTGTAAATTTGTAGACGCATCTCACCGAATCAGCTAAATAATGCCAAGGCAATGTGTGAACAAATAGACATGCCCATTTATTTACACTCGACAGGCGGTAAAATGGATGAATGTTGCAATTTCGTCTTTATGCACACTTCGTTCACCATTTAAGATTCACCCTTATTTACAGTTTACAGGTTGCTTGAATAGATTTACTAAGGGGCTACTATTCAAATATAGATCTGTTGGATTTTTTTTGTATATGTGGGATTTAGAGTGAAAGGTCTGTATGATTTATCATAAACATAATTTGTGATGGCCATAGAGTACTTTGTAGTAATACAAAATAAACTGAGAAATCAATTATATACAGATATTACCAGTTAGCGTAATTAAATTTAAGGATTTCGAAGTTTCTATGAGTGCAGTTTATTTGGAAGAAGAGCAAGTTTGATTCCGAAGACAATATTTCAGACGGTATACTGCATTTTTTCCTACGTTAATATTGCAATCAAAGCCGGGGTTGATGAAGCAAGGAACACTGGAATAGTAAGTTGAAGGTTTAGCAGACAGCGAATAGCACATTGGGTTGAGCCGTCGATTAAGAGTGAATTTTTAGTAAATGGTCATATGTTGGAAATTCTTTTGAAGATAGCCTTGTTATTAAAAGCTTTGAAAAGATGTGGACTTCTCCGAAGCCCCGGTAAACACGATCTGGATATTTAGTTTTACTTATTTTTCTACAGTTCCTTGTGCCTAACAGCATGTTGCGAACGCATCAGCCACTAGATCTGTTTTTCTGACTCAATCTTAACGCTAATCGCTAAGTTAGATTGGTATAGACTACAAAAGTCAACTTTCCTTACATGTGACACACTCTTAACACTTTTCAGATGCATTCAAATATTAAAATTATTTTTTATTTAGTGTAACTGTAATCTGTTTAGAACCTAGTTTTGAATATCAGAATGGCATAGATGCATAGATATGCTGTGTCGGCTTTCGTGCTTTGTTAATAAATATGAACGTATCCTTCATGTTTTTAGGCTAATCAACCTGTATTTCTTGCTTTTTTCTTAAACTCCTAGCGTTGGTTATGTGGGCCAACACCACTTAACTAGCCACTAAATAAAGGTTAAATTAATAGTACTGAAGTATTTTTTTTTGCGTTAAGATTATATCTGCATAATTCCTAGTATTCGATACGTACACTGTTAATCTTATAGTATATTTTCCCACAGCTTATTTAAGTTCAGTCTTTTGTCACTTGCATATCTTAAAGACACAAAAACGCACTATGTAGGGATATGTTGTATTGTTTTACATTATGTTACTAAAGTTGTAAGCAGGTGTCTGTCTAGCTGCCAGTGACCGACTATTGTTGTCGTCTATTCTCGCTGTATCGACTAATAACTATGAAGCACGGCCTTTAGTAGTAAAGACACGAAGAGTGCCGGTGTTTGACTGAAAATTCTTTTTAAGACTTTACTGGTTAAAATGCTTGTTTACTGGACTATGAGCCACATTTTAAGCTTTGAGATTGTAAGTACAGCAATACGCTGGCATTATATAATCCATCTAAACCATAACTTCAAGATGATAAGCCCTCCTGAACCTCAGTTTTCAGTAACTCAGTGAAAATTATCAGGAAATGAAATAGATTGCAATTGGCTTAAACCCAGCAATTTCGACTGTAACTGAACCAAAATCGAAGTTAAATAGCTAATCACTCGTTAGTTATATTACGATATAGTTTTATTGTTAGTATACTTTCTGATGGATTATAGTAACTCAAAGTTTGTGCCACGTCGTATACTTTGTGTCATAGTGTTATATCTGTGTTGGCATCGATAGTCGTTTAGGTGTTTGTGTGATCATCCTTCAAAATCAAGACGGTTTTCACTATTTTGCGACCTACATAAATTTCTTACAGCTTATTGTGTCTACAACATTCCTTTTTGTAGATGCTCATTCATTTAACTAATGGGGCATTATTTTATGCAGCTGGTAAAGTTGTACATGGTTTTGGTAGAGGATCTAAGCAGCTGGGAATTCCAACCGGTTTGCTTTACGTTATAATTAATTTTTTCCCTGCTTATATAGCCAATCTTGAAGAGTTTATTGTTGATCAAATTCCGGACTCAGTTAAAAATGGCATTTACTTTGGATGGGCGAAATTGAACAATACTCCCGTGTACAAAATGGTTATGAGCATTGGCTGGAATCCTTACTTTAAAAATGCTAAGCGTTCTATGGTCAGGAATTTCATTTTTTTTTACTAACTCATCTATTATAGGAAGTTCATATACTTCATCATTTTGAGGAGAATTTTTATGGTGATACAATTAAATTAATTGCTGTTAAATTTTCCAGACCTGAACTTGACTTCCCGAGTATAAGTAAGTTCATGTATCTGAGTAGTTGTATGAGTGCTGGCGGTGGCGTTTCAAATAGGATCAATAAGTTCAAAATAAATTCAGAACGGCTTATGTCAATCTGGGCCGTGCTGATATGAATCCGGCTCCAGGAGATCAAGCTGACAACGCTTAGGTGGAAGCAATGCTACTGTATGCTTGCGAAACCTGGTCTCTTTTGTGCTGAGAATGTTCGATATCTCTCTGTGTTCGACCAACTTTATCACTAAAGAGTTACTGATATCCGGTAGCAACATGCATATTAGTAATGTTGAGGTTAGGTAATCTGTATTCATTTGCAGTAATGATAACCGAAATTGATGTCACTATCATGAAGCGCTAACTTTGATAGGTTTGTCACGTTTAATAAATGTCATCTCAAAGTCTACAATATAGTACATATTTGCTGAAGATAGGGCTTGAACGGGAGTACTATCGGAGAGGTGGTCATTTTATGATGTTTCCGTGGAATACAAGAAAGCTGTATGGAACTATCCTCCGCTATAACTCCTTGGTTGGAATGTTAGAGATAGTTCGGCTCAGTGGTCGGATATATCACAGTCATATTAAACCATAAATTATAAACATGTTTCTATGTCTCTTGGTTAATTTTTTTAAACTACTTATGAAATGATAACTTATTTTCCTCCACCTTATCGCTGTTACTTTTTCTCATGTTAATTTCAGCAGATTTAATCAAACAAATACATATTGATATTTCTGAGGCCAACTCTTTTCTTAATAAATCAGAAGCTTTATTCTGGAGTAAACATGAATACTTCAGTGAAAACACTTAGTAACCAGTTGTGAATTTCACTTGGTAAACACTTTCATATAATATCTTACTATATAAATTAATCAAATGTGTATATATAGGATAGATTATTGTATATAGGAATAAATCAGAACAATAAATTAAATTATCTATTTTGACTAGTATGATTTTGTTTTTACTTTTATTTTCATTTCTACTATTTTTGTTCCAGTATGCAATAATTTAAATAGAATGATGTCATGTTTTTTTTCTTGATGGAGTATACATTCATGTATTAACTGACAAAATAATCATTATTGGTGTTACTGTTTGTTTTTTTTTGTCAAAGTATAATTATATAGTCATCCTGTTTCTAAGCATAATGAACTCGAGAAAAAAAAGAGTCTATTCGTGAAAACAAAAGTAGAAAATAATTTTAAAACTCATATTCTATCATTAATGTAGGCATTGATGCGGAAATATTATTTTGGATCTCAAGTAGGCTAACACAGTATTGTGAATCAATCAAAGCTAAAATTGGAAACTATGGGATGCCGACTCACAGTATAAGGGTTAGGTGATGTTATACAAGTATTAACTACTAAGAAATTTTAGACGAAATAGGCATTTGTTACTCTCTAGTGTTCATTGGCTATGTAGCTTAAGTAGATTTGTTATACAAACTGAAATAATTAATAAGTCTTAAGAAAAACTTATAGGTAATACTTTATATAAAGACAATTCACTAAACGAGGACTACTAGAGCTTAGCATTTTTGTCTTTGGGATAATATTAAGAGATTGTCATTGACGAGTTATTTGACTGTCTATTCTGTAGTCTATGTCTCATGGCAGTTGATGTTCGTTCCTAATGATAATTACGTACATACTCATGAGGAATACGCAACGGCCATGTATCTTATTTAGAACTAATATTCATTGGTTATTTATATGGACACAGATGTCCTGTAATTCCAGTATAATTTCATAACTTGTATAATCAATCTAATCAAGTGTAATCTATGCATTCATTGATAGAATTATACAGTGACTATTGTGGCTTGATTTTAATGCGGCGTTAATCATTGCTATACTCTATTCAAAGCTGATTGTTTTCTGTGGAATAATTATCCAGTTCCTTCTGATTTCATGTAATTCCTTACCTCAAACTAGTCGTCAATATAAATGAATTCTGATTAGTTAAGTTTTCATAAACTACGTCATCTAAAATTAGGTAATTTATAAGTATCTTTATGTTTCAGTATACTAAGTTACTAATTTTTGATTAAGTACTAAATTTTTTACTTAAATATCCAGATATACAACCTGAATTAACACTTTACTTGAGCTAGTCCTAAATTTAACATAACTCTACCCCTAACATTGATTTTACTATAACTTCAACTAAAAGCAATTCATAGATGGACAGGAAACTTAGCGTCACTAAGATTCTGCAAGACGGGTGCTATATAGGTATATGAAAGAGTTAGGATGCTATTCTTAATTTACAAGCAATAAAGCCCATAGAAGGCTTTAAGAAATATGATCATGCACTATCTGTATCCACTTCTTGATATCGTCTATTTTACCGAGAAATATCTATTTGGATAGAACTGGCCATTAATTTGTTTAGCTTACTGATATGCTCAGATTCACGAAGTCGATGCCAACTGGCGAAACTGATTATTTATAGCCTAAATTTTAAGAAACGCTAGTTCACTTTCGCTATGTTGTAGCTGGTTAGAATTATCAAGTTTACTATTGATCTTGTCTTCAGAAGTCCTCTTCATTAGTTCTCTATGATGTTAGTGACACTCATGAGC
Organism: Schistosoma japonicum; assembly: GCA_025215515.1. NCBI lineage: Eukaryota > Metazoa > Platyhelminthes > Trematoda > Strigeidida > Schistosomatidae > Schistosoma > Schistosoma japonicum. The sequence continues at coordinate 14,271,466 of CM046065.1, read as the reverse complement.
AATGATTTTAATATCAGAGTATAATAATTTTGTACTCTGATTGCTTAAATATGTTGGACATTTTCAGTACTCACTGTGTATCTTCTACCTGGGACTTTGATAATTCTTCCGTTCTTTTAATGAGTGGAGACTATATATTACAGCATACTTTTCATTAATAACTCATTATAAATCATAACTTTCAATATTTCACTACAAAGAACATATTCATAACTGACGCGGTTGAATAAAATTAGATTGTTGAAATGTTATCTTTAATGAAAATGTGACTAATAATATGTGTAACCCCCTCATTCGCTAACTAAATTATGAGAGTTTGAGTTTTTCTATACGAAATACGTATTGAACGGATCGTAGCTAGCAAGTAGAGTGCATAACGAACATTTTTTCTTATCTTGGACTCTAACGAAGCTTACCTGCATGTGCTGGTGCTCACATCGAGGTTCATACTTAGTCCGTTTTTGTCAAACGTCACCACATTCACTAGTAAGCTACTGAGTCCAGATAGTGACACTTGGGCAACGGGTATGTATGTACAATTCGAGAGTGTATGTTTATTCTCACTGTTGTTAGTGAATAAAATTAATCAGTCTCTGTTGCTAAATGTGCGTCCTGAAAGGATTACACTGATGTGGCTATAATTCGCAAATATGAACTTACTTTAATTGTAGCTGGGAAATAGGATCCGCGACAAAAGCTTCGTTTTATTAAGGACTCGCCACTTGGATATACTTACATCTTAGTGTTAATGTGATCAGTCTATTTGTGTTAAACACCACTGAGCTATTGAGTGCAGAACGCCATACTTATGTATAATTGGAATATGTTTATATCTTCCTTCAAGTACATGTAACTGACGAGTAACATGTAAAACAACGAGTATATCGTGAATTCCTCTTGAACTACCGTTACATAGATACAGTCTGTTGGTGATAGATACAGTAACATATACTGATCACTTTTCGTTCATAATAGCATCAACACCATGATACAAACGCATTCAAACTATACTTATTAAATATACAAAACATTTAAAAGGATAACCTCAATCATTTAAATTTCTAAGAAAACAAAATAAATGATAATTCTATTACTCTTTGTCAAAATAGTTCAATGCTTTTACATTTTTTAACTGATCAATAAATTTACTAAACAATACACAATGTTTTAAAGATACCCACCATCATATGTTCCAAAGTCAATAATGTTGAGATGAACAAATGTTTCCAATAAATTCTTCATGTAGGTTGAACATGTATACATCCGTTAATATCAGGTTACAATTAGATTATGTTATAGGTTATCAGCATAATGATTAAGTATATCAAAGTTATGGATTGAAATTAGTAAATTACATATTGATCAAATTCTTAAATAATCAAAATAGTCATATCACAATGATGATAGATTACGTAACAAAACACATTGAAAACATGATTTATTATAACAACATTAAGTGAACGTGAAAGATGATGATATTTAATCAATAAAGTCAAAGTGATTACTTAAAAACAACCTTATTAGTAGTCAATAATAATACAATTAATAGTGATAAATTAAAGTAATTATGATATAATAATGAATAGAAATATAAAGTAACAATTGAATAATTTGATAAAGAATATTTAGCAAAAAAAAGTTGTCGATACTACTTATTAATCAGAGTATGAATATCTTGTAAGAAGAAAAAAAGCTAACTAGTGAAGGCTTAAGGACATAATAATATTATAAGTCTATCCTATAATATTATGTAATTGTAACATGATAATTATGAATACATACATGTAAGATTTAATGAAAAACAATTGTTCACTTCAAAGATTCTTTAGTTTCTTCTTTTTTTAATTATACAAATGAAGTAGGAAACAGAACATGATGATAGTTGTAGTAAACAAAGAAGAAGAAAAAGTTACTCCCAATTGAAATCAATTAAATAATGTAAAAAAGAAAATAATAATAATAATCAAGAGGATAAATGAAACAATCAATTGAATTCATTCTTCAGATTCATCACTTATCTCTGTTGTATTCTCATTAATTTGTTCATTATTATGTAAATTTATATTCATTTCATTATATAATTGTTTAATATTAGTTAATTTTAATGTATGATTTATACAATCCATAATATTTGGATGTGGCATATGTACATTAATACTTAAATTATGATAATCTAATTTATTCCATTGTTTATTTAATTGTAATAATTTATTCAATGGTTCAATATATTGTTGAATATATTGTTGTGTACCACGTGGATCATGTATATTTGATTGTATTGTATTATATTGCCAAAATTTTAATTGTATTTCTGTTAAATCTTTTTGATTCAATGTAATTTCATCTAATAACCATTGAACTGTTTCATTATTAAACATTTTATTAAATAAACTATAAAATTTATCTTTACGTAATAATTTAACTTTTTTTACTGTATTTGGATCAATAAAACATTTAATTGTTCTCCAGATACTATGAAATAATCGACTATGATTAATTAATATAAATTGATATAATACTTCAGGATAACAATTAGCAAATGTATGAATAAATTTTTTGCCAATTTTTAAATTACAACATGATAATGTAAAACCTTGAATTGTTTTGTTTGCAAGGGGGGGGGGGTAAGTGGGATGGGGAAAGAAAGGAACAAATGATCAATGAATCTATCAATCAATAAACATGTTATGTTGAACCATTAACAAACTCTTAGAATTGTATTTGTAGAATAGTATTTCAATTAATCTAATTGTGAGTAATGTAAACAGATTGTTTCTATGATTGTTAGGTTCTTCTTATCCTATCCTCCCGATTAGTAGATTTACTCTTAGTATATTGTCTCTTACTATGGACTACAGTTAATTGGTTGTGTACAACTTGTCCCTATTCACTATCACTATTTCCTTTGTTCTGTATTAATGTCAATTTCCTAATTGGTTCACTGTATGGTTTGATTTTATGTATAGTATAAAGAAATGCCTGAAATATAGTTCGATTCTGTCTGGTTGGTTTATTGACTAGTGTTCTTCTTATTCTGGCTTTGGGCTCAGTGGCCATAGGCAATTATCGACTAGGCACACCTGATTGGCATTCGGTCACCCCACCAAAAACTTCACACGTTATAACAAAACATGATGTAATCGATTAGTGTATTATTTGAATTGAGATCAGTATTAAGTTGTCATTAATTGAACGCATAACAAATTGATGTTCATAGTGTTGTATAGGATGATTTAAGAAGGGTAATTAACTTGCTGAGGTGATTTTCAGAAGACCATTTTCTTTACAGTATATACTGATTGATTATTTTGTTTGTATTATTATCATGTTTTATATTGCCCTGACATCCCATTAGACTAATAAACTATTATCATATCTCAGAAACTACAATAGATTTATTACGTATCTGTACCCCCCCTCCCCAATCTCTAGTCATAATTGTTCCCATTTTCTATAAATGTTATTCTTCTTATTGGTACACTGAGTGGTCAGGGTTTTGCATGTATATAATTGGATGAGTGAAGTATAGTCTGACTGTCTACTGGTTGCCTTAGTTATCTTGTGTTCCTAATTCCGGCTTGTGGACTAGTAGAAACAGGGCAGATGTGTGTATTCATTGCTTGATATAGTCAAGGTCAGTGTTTTCCATACACTTTGATTGCACGATTATTTTAGATATAGCTGATAGTGTACCATAGAAAACTAGAAAGCACTGTACAGCTGTCTTATTATAGAGCTCTACACCAGTGCACACTTTCGTTTCAGTCCCAGGTTGGTGAACATCCCTTGGACCAGCAGGCAACCAAAGTGAATACAATGACAAAAGATGCTATCTGCAGAAAATTAGGACATACTGCCTGTAAAGCATTACTTCAGCTTATATCAGTTTGTATAGACAAATTCTGATACAAATTCGACTGTGAAAACATTGAAATCTTAAACAGGAACAACACAAAAGAGTTTCGGTAAATTCTTAAAATCTTGACGCTCATATTAATCGGAAACTGATAAGTTTAGTGAAATGGGTTTGATGTATAAACATGAATAATCTCAAATAAAGAAGATCATCATAGAGATTAGGACTGACAATGACAGAACATGTATTTACACCAATTCATCTAATCTAATGTTGAAAATGTTGATGGTTACTTCTAAAGTAATTCTCATAACTCACTTCTTTCTACATTTTATACTGATAACAATGTCTAGCAAGATAATTAAAGGCATTATGATGCAATTATTCATCTTAAAGATATTCACTTCAACAAAACAAATCAGTAGCCATGGTAACAATAATTAAAAATATTCAATAATTTCACAAAGATCGTTATAATCCTACCTGTACAATCAATAATGAATATCATATTATTGACAGAAGTTTGTATACTTCGTTTTGCATGTTCAATAAGATAAACCATATGACAGATAACATCATCTGGACTATTTTTTAAAGTTTGACATTGTGCAAAACAGGCATACATTACTGGTCGACCTTCACGATCGAATCCAATTTGTCTCTTATATCAATGAAAATGTAACATCAACATATTAATTCAATTGTAATTTTATTATGATTAGTAAAAATAGAATCGTTTAAAAAAAACGTTTTTTTAAGTATGAAATGTTGACATACAGGTGCTGTGGGTGGGTAGACTAAGTGAGGTGGGGGAGTCGTAAAGTGCCCCCTTCTAAGATGAAACAGTTCTTCAGTGCTACCTGGTGGTTGTTGCTTGTCTAATTCAAACTAATCCGTGATATCAAATCAACATTTAACAACCTCTGCAACTGTTAGGGAATCAAAATCCCTCCACGAAAATACAATCGTTTGTTTAATCAAGCGAAAGGTGTCGTATCAATTTTTTTGATAAGATTGATCTGTAGACTTTCATCAATTAATTCAATTTCAAATGTGAGATTTAAAAACGTTATTTGCTAGTTTGTTGGAGATAGATATATTCTACTCTACAATATAATCTTCCTACGAGTCTAGTCTTTTGGAGTAGTTGTGGGTTGGGAAGGAACAGATCGTGGTATCTGACTGAAGTACAAGTATCAGAGATAATGATTCGCACTTATCGTACAGACTATCGAGAGAATCAGACATAGAATCCGCCTACCCTAGATAATTTAGTTGTTTTGTATCACGAACCAGTACTAAGCTAATAAGGACCCATACGTTTGTCTCATCCAAGAGAAAACATAACAGTGGTGACGGAGATTGCAAATGAAAACATAACAGCAACACTCAGTTACAATCAATATCAGATCACTAGTGATTAACTTCTTGAGGTAATTTTCTAGAGTTCTAGGGAGAAAATGTTACCAGTAGAGTTCAACCATTCTAGGTGTGAGGCAGTTATCCACTAACGGTAATGGATGAGGTCGCGCAAAACTTATCGTCAGTTGATTGAATTAGAAATCTCAATCGTCAGATGTTTACGAGCTAAGTAATCTAATGAAAAAGCATTCACTATCGGGTCAAAAGGATCTGTGTTAGACTCCTGGGTGAGGTCTTGGTTGAGTACTGCTAAAGAATTCCATACTAGGACAAAATAGCTGTCCAATGTCTTCTGGTGGCCGATTATTGTATACTCTAAACCACTTCGTAATATCAAATTAATATTTAATAGAATTTGGATTATAGCAAAAAAGTGAAAATCAAGAGATAAGCATTTCATTTTATTTGTGACTTGTTATAGTCAAATTTATCTGTTTTCCATAGCTAAGAAGTTGAAAGTGAAGATTGTTCATCATTTTTTCATTGAATGTATGGAATGTATATCATCATTAATTGTTTTAGAGTGCCATAGTATTTCAAATTCTTACTTTCGTAGGGGTAGCATTCACTCCTAAACATTATAGTCTACTTATTGTATATGATAGTTCAGGTGAATAAAGAAAAAATAATGGTTAACTTTTAGAACTGTTGTCCAGAAGATTATTTCATATTTTCTGATTGTATTGACACCGGCCTTTATATTTCTACTATTTTGTATATTTTTCTCGCCCTAATCTCCCATCTCATCTATTAATTGTCGATGTTTCATTTTCAATAAATGAACTATAATTAGTCGATTGTGTACACGTTACGTCAGTTCCATGTCATGAGTGGCCTTATTATATATTGATGTCATTTTCGCAACTGATTAGCTTTGGGGTTAGGTTTTATATGTATGTAACAGAATGCTTCAAATATACATAGACTCAGTCTGCTTAATTCAGTTATCTTGTGTTCTTCTATCCACTTTGGAGACTAGCGATATCAAGGGTGATTTACTGGAATAGGAAAATCGGTAGCATTGAAAACCAAGGAGCACTGGACAACTGTTTCGTCCCATGGGTTTCAGTTTGGTGAACACCTAACCCTATGCACCACCGGCCCGGTATCTGATGGTAGAATTCCGACTCCAAATCTCCACAACAATTACTACCTCAGTTCAATTACAATAATCACCTCACCAGTGACTAACTTCAGGAAGTTTCTAAAATTTTAATGAGAAGTCGTGACTGATAGAGTTCATAATTTTCGGCAGTGAGATAGTTATCACCAATGACAATGGATGATCATAAATTGATGGAAATGGAAATTCTACCATTCGATGCTGGCCGATACAGTGGTGCAGACGGTTAGGTGTTCGCCAACCTGAAGCCTACAGGTTAGAATCTGGAGCATGTACTCCTGAAGAGTTCCACCCTAGAACGAGACGGCTGTTCAGTACTTCCTGATTTTCAATGGTATCCTACCAACATCAATCTGTGACGTATTCAATCAATCGAAAATACCAATCTCTTCAAAAATAATTATCTCAGTTCAATTATTTCAATTCTATTAGAAATCAATCCATTGAATCAGTTAAACAAAACTTATAAACAACTTTTATAATTCCATCAAAATAAAAATACTTTAAATTATTCAACTATGATAGAAGTAAATCCTTATACTTCTTATCAGAAAAGGTAACTATTAGAATTCAACAATGTCACGAATAAAGCAATTTACCTACTTGGTAACAACTTAATCTAATAAATGTTTAATGATTTTCATGATGTACCGGATTCGATTCATGACATTATCATGTAAGTGTATTATTGAAAGATGAGTATCATATAAGAGTGAAACACTGTTTATTACTTCATTAGTTTTCAATATTTGTTTCTAGCTACAATCAAGGTGTAGTATAAACTAATGAAAACATAATATAGACTTATTAATAAAGCGACGTGTATATTTGATAACGATATTTCAGTTTCATCATAGTAACTAACCAGAGTGTTAGTTATCTTAATGTGTATTACTTTTTTTAATCAGGTCAAAGTATACTTTACTTTTTTTTTTAACTTTAAAACAAAACATTCTATTCTTGGCATTACTTTGTATTTTTATGACTAGACATTGAAAGTCTGTAAAATTCTATTCATTTTAGTCTGGTTCATATTTTTAATATTCAAAGTATAAATTGTGTACAATTCTATATGATACTTTTTTTTTTATAATGAAGTGTTGAAGTTATCTGCTTAGAATCTTTCAATTATTAGTGTAGATTATTGAATCTTGAAGGAGAATAAAGTGAATTTAATCATGATGAGATATCTTGTCAGTTGTATACAAATTCACAGGAATGTACATTCATACCTGTTGAGATGAAATCTTGTGTTAACAGCGTTGTAACTTCAGCTCTATATGTGTATATTAAGGTTGCTAAAGTTCAAAGAGATCGTAGTTGGTTTTGGGTACTGCGATCACGTGCTGTTGTCTGTTCATAATCTCGGTTACTATTAGGGCAGTAGTCAGCTCGGAATGGTGGTTGTGAAACCTTTCAGCTGTGTTTTGTTAAATAAGCGTCGATAGATTAATGAGTATTTTATCTTGTTGATCTTTTGGAGCGTTTTTGGATGCCTTTAAACTGGTGTCAGGGGCCGACAGTATCTTTACTTTGCACAAACTCGGGTGCTCACAGCAAGCATGTGCACCTATAAATTGTTACATCGAATAATAAAATAGGACTTCAGTTCTGTTATGTTGGTAATCGAATCTGAAGAAATGGTTAAGAGGGACAGACCTGAGAGAATATTTAGATGGCGGTGTTGGAGGTGAAATTCTGGTATCATCGCCAGACAAAATACTAAGAAAGCAATTGTCAAGAACGATTTCATTGATCAGGAGCAAAAGTCAGGGTTTCGAAGACAACTATTGTACTTATTCGTTTTCCTTCTCCAGTTATTATAATCTTACTTTGATTTCAATATGCCGATTTTAGTACACAACTCTTCTGATCCTTAATGTATTTGTATTTTATATTACTGTTTGGTCTAGCAAATTATATATAGAAGTTTTTGTTGTCCCACTTAATAAATAACTTGGTCTTAGGTCTCATTCATTAATGCTTGCTATCTCTTTCCATACCTCTGACGTAGGATTTGTACGTTCGGCCGTATTGTAACCAATATTGGTTCCCTAATTTGGTTAGCTCATAGTCATAGTGTACGTCCGATTGGCTAGCTTCATCTAGTCAGTCGGTAGCAAGATCATAACATTGTATAATCACTAGTATCCAATAGCATGTTTATCTAGTTTAAGCTGTTGTGTAACGCATATACAACAGTTTTGATGTAGAGCTAATCAACAGGACATTCATGATTACACGTCTGTTACTGTTGGAGATGACTATATAAATTATGTCCTCACATTACAACATTCATGACTTTAATATGATTTCTTGTAATCAGTCAACATTGTCAAGATGGCTCTCAGAAATTGTGACGAAGCCTTCAGAAGCCCTGAAGCAAGTGAAGACATTCCTTCTAATCACCGTTCAACAGAATTTTTCAGAATCATCCAATTGCCGATACTCCTCAGTGAATATAAACCCAGTATAAATGTGTAAATCTACGTAATTCCTTTAAATTAGTTGTCATTGTCAATATGGAAAAGATTATTAGGACCTATTGAAGTAGAGATCTTATCTTTGAATCGTCAATGATAAGATTATTCAAAACGTTAGTGAAAGGTTTACAATTGAACTATATAATACACATAAACACTCTAATCTTTCATTATTCTCATTTGAAAACATCTAATCCAACTAAATAACCATTAACAAACGTCGCATTTAGATAATTCAAAATAGAACACAACATAAACTTACAACTGAGTGAAATCCTGGTGTTTCATGACACCATTTACATTGAACTGTTAATGGTTGAAATTCACGACGCCATTCTACAGCTGTTTTCAATTGTTCATAGGCATCGTTAACAACGTAATTTCTTGCTACAAGAAATCGTGTTAATCTACAATTAGTAAAAGATAAAAAATAAAGGTCATAACAATATTAAGTGAATCGAAGATAGAATGAAAGCTACTTCAACCTAAACAAATTAGTAATATTGTGGTAATTATAAATGTTTTCATTCAAGATAATTGGTATACATTGTTGATGAGAAGGACGGTGGTCTGCGTTTTATATCATCTGGTACTCATCAGCAAAGTCTACCTGTAATCTTTGACGGAAATCACGCCCACCTAGTACATTTGTTCCAGAATAACCCAGTTTCATAGTCAATGATCAATACTACTGAAGTATTTGGACCACATTTCACTCCCTGTAGGACAATACACTGGTTAATCACTGTGTAGTGACCAATTTGATGTTAGTCAAATTCTTTATAGTGTTGATCAATAGAGTTGTAAAGTGACCACTAGTCTAAGTGACTCGACATCACCAGGACTATGTTAGAATGGAAAGTGGTTTGTGGGGTGACTTGATGAACATCAAATTGATTACTGTACACTGATTAGCCAATGTATGGTTGATGAATATCCATCAACAGAAGGCTTAAGGCTTATGTATTTAACATAATAAGCTCTATTCGTTTCATGAAATGAACAACAATATCTACAGCTTGTTTGTATTCATGAGTCAACAAAATGTATTACTCAAATATAAATTATATTGATCACAAAATATAATAAATTGAATTGGATTACAATTAAGGTAGTATAGTTGACTCAATAGGGAATATCCATTACCCAATCAACTACCGAAAAAATGACCTTAAAACCATTGAGTTGACACCAATTGGGTGGCGCTTCTAACTTAAATCTATTCTCTGTTTTACTGTACTTCGACAGTTCTTTCAATGTTTATATTTATCTTAAGTTGATGTCGTATGTGTACCCCTAAAATCCAGAGGACACAGAACAGCTGTCTCATTCTAGTTTAAGACTGTTTATAAGTCTGCGTGTTGGACTCCTCTAGAGAGTCGAACTTAGAGTTTTTAGACCTCACAGTGAAGGCCTAGCCATCTGCACCACTGGGTGCGACAGCATTTAATGGTAGAATTCTCACTTCTACATATCCATTTCAAGTCCAACTATAATAATCAGCCCACTAGTGACTGACTAGAGGATGTTCGTAAAGTTTTAGTGAGAAGTCGTGACTGGCAGTGGGAGTTTAGAATTATCGGGAGCGATACACTTATTATCAATTGATGGAAGTCAGAATTTCACCATTAGGTACCTACTGGCCCAGTGGTACAGGCGGTTAGGCGTTCGTTAACCTGAAGACCCTTGGTAGAATTACCCGGAGGAATCAACGGTACGTACTACTGAGTTCAATACTAGGATAAAGCAACTTTCCAGTCCTTCCTGGTTTCAGTCCTACATAGTCAACATTAATCTGTGACGAATACGGACAACTTAACTTAACACCTATCCTTACAAAACTGCCTCAGTTCTTTTATTCATTGAACTAGTATTCTTTACAATTAAATAAAAATAAGTAGTGGAAGATTAGGGATTTCGATGGTGTCATATTTACTAAACTGGACTGTATAATCATGGAGATTTCAGCAACTCTAAAATTCTTTACAACTGAATACATACAGTAATAATAATCTTTTTTTTAAATACAATATGTTAACTTACGTATCATCACATGTAGCAAAATCAGGTTCCATTGGTAAGGGTTTTAGGTTATTCTTAGCCAATTGATAAAGTTCTGCTTTAAGACTTTTTATTTGTTCCGGTGTTAAGTCATTTGTAGAAGATTTGCCTCCGATTGATGTTTTTGATGAACTCTTCTTACTCATTTTATTGCAATTGTTATTAATGAATAACTTTGTAGAAAATGTAATTTGAAGATCGAATGTTTAGCGCAGACTTTGTTATTATTTAAAAAGAGAGGTATACGAGAAGTACGATTTCTGAAATCGAAAGTGGAATGAAGAATGAAATTTTAAGTGCATATGTGCTTATCTATTGTTCATATAATTTAATGCTTCAATATCTCGCCAGCATTTATCAGTCAATTACTTTCAAGATTAGTTAGTCAGTTAAACAATTACTGTATGACAATAGTCTGTGGATAGTTGTTTTATTATATTATGAGAATACTTAGGTGTGTGTGGGGATAACCTAAAAATGGATGGCATCAAGAAAACTGTAATCTTGCTTAGACCATCTAATCTTTTGACTACTAATCCAGTATCCTTTGGTTATCATTTTTAATATCAATTTTAATTCAAAACCATTGGTTGCTTTTTTCATGATCTTTATTCTACTGACAGCGATTTGTAAGAACTTTAATAATTACTGTTTAGGTTAGATAGTGACTAACAAGTGGAATCCAGGACTGGATTCGAATCCCAGTGTGAACATCAACATTGGGATGCAGGTACATTCAGTCGATGAGTCCCAAATAGAATGAAACGCACGTCTTAGATTCCGATTGCAGTGTTTTGAATTTCTACTACTCATTGGTAGTTTAAATGCTTTTACAAAATATTATTAAATCATCGTGTTCACCTATAGTCAATATTCAGCCAGATGAATCCAACAAAGGTATTTAAATAATTATGTAATATCAAAATTGAAATAAAAATTGCAAGACACTACGTATTCGTAAACATGACTTTGACTAACCAATACTCACTTGATCAATAATTGTAAATATCTTAGTCCTACAGGAGATTGATTACATTCTAAATAGCTTAGTGATAACGTCTAAGACTTAAAAAATTGGATGATAACAGTTTAAATTTTCAATGAGAGGCATCGGTTTCTAAAAAAGCTGTAGGTATAACTTTTTCGTTGTATTTTTTAGGTTATAACTAGGTTCTAGGTAGGTGGGTTGAAATAATATCGTGATAAAGAATGCTAAACAATACTATTTAATTGAACTTGTATTATACCCATAGTAACTTTTAAATCAAAGCCTAGTTGTTACAATCATATGAGAAGGTTGAAAGGTTGATTGCCTGTCTTAACTGATAATGAACAATGAACAACTGGATTTAATTTAATATGATGGTGAAGTCTACATAAAACCAATCATCTAAATACAATTCCTTGTTAACTAATATTTAGTGTCTGAATAGTTTCCTTTACAGTCTACTAGGAAGCGAAGACACCGGTTAAGTCAGTAAATTATAAGAATGGATAAAATAGAATCTAAAACTATGAATGTGTAGATTCTGTATAAGTAGTACACAAAGAATCTCGGATCCGATGCCGATGTAAGGGCAAGGATTGGCAAAGCAAGGGCAGCATTCCTACAGCTGAAAAATATATGGGACTCCAAACAACTGTCAACCAACCCCAAAGTTTGACTCTTCAATTCGAACGTCAAGACAGCTCTGTTGTATGGAGCTGTAACTTGGAGAGTAACTACTTCAAACATCCTCAGGAGGGTATAGGTATTTATCAACAACTGTCTGCATAGAATATTGAATGTCTGTTGGCCGGAAACCATCAGCAACAGCCTACTTTGGAAGAGAACAAACCAACTTCCGACTGAAGAAATCAGGAAACAACGTTGGAAATAGATAGAACATACATTGCGGAAATCATCTGATTGTATCACAAGACAAGCACTAACTTGGAACCCTGTTGGAAAACGGAAAAGAGAAAGGCTAAAGAACACCCTGCGTCGAGAGTTGGAAGCAGACATTAAAAGAATGAACAGCAACTGGAAAGAGCTGGAAAGGATTTTTCAGGACAGAGTTGAATGGAGAATACTGGTGAGCGGCCTATGCTCCTCCGAGAGGGTTAACAGGCGTAAGTAAGTAAGTAAGTATACAAAGATAATGCTTACGATTTTATGACAATCGACGATACTTGATCATAAGTGTATACAGTGAGTGATTTGATGAATTTGCTACATAGAACTTTCTATCTAACCTTAGAGTTCCAAATTACATGTTGTCACTGCTAATACGGATTTGACCGTTAATATGAATCACTCCAAGGAGAAAACAAAATCCAAAGCTCTAGGGATCATCACAAATTAAACAATAATGCCTAAAGTAGAAAAATTATTGACAAGTAACAAGAGCAAATGATTCTACAAATAAATAGAGGTAGATGAGCTAAAACTGATATTGAGGCGATTTTGTGGTGGTAGGTTTTAAGTTTAATTGTTCGTTTTCGTCAGAAACTTATATCAGTTGGGTACCACTGAGGTTCTACTGATAAGTCGTGACCGTTGAAGTTCAGATATGTTGGGAGTGAAACAGTTATCACTGATGGGATTGACTGATGATCACGTTAATTTGGAATTTCACTATTAAACGCATGTAGCCCTAGTGGTGTAGATAGTTAAATGCTTGTTGTGTGATATTAAAGCTCTCTGTTAATCTCCCTGATGAACTCAATGATACACATTGCTAAAGAGTCTTATTGTAGGATGAAGCAGCTTTTCAAAGCCTTTTGGTTTTCAGAGGTACCCAAACGATATCATTTTCTGACGATTACAAACAACTAAAATTGATATTTCTTAATTACGGCCCATCTGAATAACTCAGTGGATAGATTGAATTTTAGTCCAATTATGAGCACTCAGTCGCCACCACACCAAACTGATAAATCATAAATAGACCGAAATGTTTATCTTAGATTATCTACATCAGTTATAATCCAAAATTAGTAGAGTCGGTTTATAAAGAAAGTAGTGAGTAGATAATTCATAGAAGTAATGATGATTTCTTTAATCTAATGTAGAAAAATGTATTTTAGTTATGTAGTATTCTATGTATTCAATAGTTTAATTGTAACAAAATTTCGTCATTTCTTCTGCATGAAATCATAATCAGCTAATATTCCATGTAGAAATGACCTATGTAGATTTTTAATGGCGGTAAATAAAACTATTCTAATGAGGATTGTTTGCATTCGTCCCAGATTGATGTTGGGTGAGTACCATCGAAAACCAGGGAGCGATGGACTACTATTTCATTCTAGTATCGGACTATTCAACAGTGCGCATCATTCATTCTATCAGGGAATCTGATAATAACCTTTTGTATGAATGATTATTTTCTGAAGTTGTGTTTGTTTTTTTGATAGACCAAATTCTAAAAATATAATCAGGTTGATCTTTTCCGGAGAGATTAACAAATACGGTCTATAATGATCTTTTGATTTATTAGACTTCACTTTCAGAAAAAACTTTCTGGAAAATTCAGAACTCCCTTGAAGCAGATTTTTAACACTTTTACAATCTATCTGTAAGGTACTTTGAAGATAGTCTTCAGATAAATATGGACCTAATTTCGTGCTATTTGGCACTCGTTAGCAAAGTGGGCATTCGATTTTGGAAGGAATTCATGCCCACCTGGTGGATTTGATATCCAGCCACCCAGTTTCACAGTTTACATCTGTTGTTACTAAGGTATTTTGGTTTTAATCAACCTCCTGTAGGACTGAGGAGCATACATGGATTGGTTATTGTGATCAATTTAATACTTGCCAAATCCTTTATAGTGCTGATCAATATATATAAATCGAATTGTAATTAAACCATTCGCTTAAATGAGTCCACACCTTTAGGACTATGTTAAGATGAAAGGTGGTTTTGGAAGTGGGGTGAAGGGTCGACAGACAGAATATGATCATCATTGTAAATAAGTTGACAAACATCAAATTAATCACTACACAATGAATTAACAAGTGAAATTTCTTAATTAAACTAGTGCTTGTATCCGTCTACATGCATAGTTATGTCTACTAAGTGCTTTTTGTTGTTTATGTACAAGCAAATAAAGAATATCATCTACAATTGTCTCAATTAGTGTAAATTATTATGTAAATGATGTATTGTATTTGTCTTCTTTTGTTAATGCATCATTTTTGATCAGCCTAAATTGGAAATAAAGTAATTCTACTGGTTTTTGAATGATTTCAATTTCAAAGTACGTTCCATAGATAAACTGAAATGATTCTTGTTCTAAAACTTGTTAGATAATTTCGATAGAGTTATTAAGTGTATTGTTTTTGCGGAGGGTGAATAGAATGAATTAACAACTATTCTAAATCAATTGTAGTTCTTACTGTGTTAAAATTCATTAAAGGGATCAGTTGTATAGACAGATCAGTTGTTTTCATATAGTAAGAGTACTACATTGAGGATACATCGATAGAAGTGAATTTACAAGTAAGTATTTTGACAATTGCATGTGTTACTAAATAAATGATTGTCGAGTACATTGACAATTTAAATTGAACTGATCAATGTTCGAATATCATAATGTATGATGGAATATCTACATTGTCAACTTCAACACAAAGTAAACTCTGATGATGTTATTCAGAACGATAGTGAAAGTTTCACATTCATATCATTTACGTCAAAAATTGATTATCATTTTTTTAGTTAAATTGCATTCTTTGAACTAGATAAATTAATTTCAGAGGTTTTATCGTCATTCTGCAAGACTTCATTGCTGCAAACTTCTGACAGAATTAAGTCATGTGAATTTCACCACGAGCTATTGGGGGGGGGGTTTCATTTACCCTTAGTATTAATGGCTGCTGTCAGTGTTTGTATTGTCAACTTTGCGTTTTTATTTTAATTCTGTTTTCTTGATCCATAGCATTAATCATATTTTTTCGGATTGGTTGATAAATTGGATCAATTTCAATATATTCATTGGCTGTTAACTGCCTTGGACGCTAAGCTTTGATAAATTCCCTTACCTATTTTGTGTTTTCACTGTGTAAAATCACATGTCCTTTTTTGAATTTAACGTGCCTCCTCAAGTGTCTACACGTATTAACACATAGAAAGGCATATTGTAGTGTTTAATAGTGAATGGTTATCCGCTGTTGATGGTAATGGAGAGATCGAACACTTTGTTCTAAGCACTACTTTTCCCAATTAGAAGTGCCTAATTTTGCAGATAGTGTTTGGCTTGTCTTCGTCCATGTCTTTTGATTGAAGTGATTTGGTTGAATTAAGAGTAATACATATTTCAAACGATCTCAATAATCGGTACATAATTTCTGATATATCGTTTAATAGATAGCTAAGTGATTCGTTAGCTGGAATCTAGGTTTATTTCTGTGTTTACAAATAATAATTTCGAAAGATATTTCTTGATAAAATTGCATTGCTAGTTGTTCTTAGAGAAGGTGTTAAAAAGTATTTTTCTTCATTTCTGTTAGGAAGTCCAGAAATTTTCTTCAGAAAAGTCTATGGAGGTCCAGAAACGACCGGAAACGTTTCATTCAATCAGCAATGAATAGAACCTTCGCAAAAACATCTGGAAAATACAGTATCCTATACCACTACTCTGATTCGATATTTGGTGAACAGTGCCTGTTACTCCATATGGAGCATACGTCGGCGACCAGCATTCTCCAACCAACTCTAAACTAGGTTTTTCTTTCCAGCTCTTATCAAGTGCTCTTGATTCTCTTTATATCTGTCTCCGATTCCCGACACAATGTGTTCATAGGTCTTCCTCTTTTCCTTTGGCATTCAAGATTCCATGTTGATGCTTGTCTTGTGACACAGTTTGGTGATTTCCTCATTGTGTGTTCTATCCACCTCCAGTGTCTTTTCCTAATTTATTTCTTGGTTGGAAATAGATTTGTTTTCTGCCACAGAGGGTTGTTGTTGATGGTATCTGGCCAACAGATCCGAAGTATCTTAAGCAAACAGTTGTTTATAAATACTTGTATATTTTGAATGATGCTTTTTGTAGTTCACCAAGTTTCAGGTTCATACAACAGAACTGTCTTCACATTTGTATTGAAAATGTTGACTTTAATGTTGACTGACAGTTGATTTGAGTTCCAAATGGTTTTCAGTTGTAAAAATGCTGCTATTGTCTTTCCCATCCGTGCCTTCACATCTCTATCAGACCCTCCTTGTTTATCGATGATTCTGCACAAGTATGTAAAGGATTCTACATCTAGAATTTCTCCGTCAAGTGTAATTGGGTTAGTATTGGTTGTTTTCTATCGGAGGATCTTGCTTTTCGCTCTGTGTATGTTGAGGCCTACTTACTGCTAAGGCTGATGATACACTGTCCGTTTATATCTGCATTTGTTGCTGTGTGTGGGATAGGCGAACCAGGTTGGTCATCTGCAAAGTCTAAGTCATCTAGTTGAATCGATATTGTCTACTGTATTCTGAGATTGCCTCGAGATGTTACAGTCTTCATGATCCAGCCAACCACCAGCAGAAAGAGAGGTGGAAGGGAGAGAGTAGGCAGCCTTGTCTGACACCGGTCTTCACCTCGAATGAATCTTTGAGCTGACCTTCGTGCACGATTTTACAATGTAGTCCATCATAAGAATTTCGTATGATGTTGACTATTTTATCGGGTACGCCATAATGTCGAAGAAGGCTACTTAATGTTCTTCCATCGGTGCTGTCAAATGCTTTTACTTAGTCAAGGGAGTCGACGTAATCTGGTGAATTCCATTCGGTTGATTGTTCGTCAGTGAACCGTAGAATCGCAATTTGACCAGTACACAACCGGCCTGTCGATCTCGAAGCTGGGCATCGACTGGATCTTGCATTCGGTTCACTGACACTGTGTTGAAGACTTTTTCCTGGTATCGAAAGAAGAGTGATGCCTCTTTAGTGATATTTGGTCATCCACTACTATACCTAGTAGGGTTCCCGAGCTCGCCAGAAACTCAAAGTCATTTGTAAATCTATAAATATCCTCATTTTTCTGTACTCCGAAAGTTACTTTGGAATAAAGCATTCATCTCATGTTTTGCACTTTTTCTCTGTTTTCAAGTTATCGTGTAGATTTAACCTGGGGTTATCTGAAGCAGACAGGAATTGGATCTTACTTCTAGTTAGCATACTTATCGATTTCTTTGTATAGTAGGTAAGCTGTAGGTGTATTTCTTTGTTATTTTATTATAAAGTTGATGTATTTGAGTAGCTAATTACCTTTTATTCATTCTACTGATCGAACTCATCTAAAATGACAGTTTCCTTATTTTGACTCCATGTTATCAATTTACATTTTATGTTGTCAAAAAAACATTATCGATTAAGTTATAATCACTTTTCAACTTGTTCATTTTTTTTCCTAATGCCAACAGTGTTGTCAACATAACAGAATTCCATTTTCAATTTGATCATTTGTAATGCTGACATTTCTAATCTCTGTTATACTGTTCCTTTAATCAAGTTCAGATATTGGTTAACCTAATGATGGTTCTGTAGTTTCACATATTAACTGAAACCTATCAATCATAATCGATTCCAATGTTCTTACTATTAATTCAACATACAATAGATAATAGCTAATGTTAACTAACCATCTAACCATAGTATATCTAATCAATCATTTTAGAAGTTACATAATGTAGTTAAATAGGTCATCAACATTGAACTGTTTGTTTGAACTAAATGTTTTTTTCCTTTCTTTCTTTCTTTCGCCCTTTCAACTTTTATGTTTATTTAATAACAGCGACTTACTGACATGGAAACAAGAAAATTGAAGTAGACCACTGACTTGCATAGGATGAGATCATGCAATTATATTGCATAATATCATCCCATTATGAACCAACTCAGTAGTCTAATAGTTAACAGCTAGATAAGAAGCCGAAATATCCAGGGTTTGATATTTGTTACGGCTTATGAATGAGCACAATCAAATAGTCTGATACTAGAACGAAGCAACTGTCCAGTGCTTCATGGTGTTCAGTGATTGTCTAACTCAGATCGATTCATGATATCAAATTAGAATTGAAACATTCTTTTCAAATGATCAATAAGTTATTCTTCATTGATTAATTTATTTTCTTAATTAAAAATTATTTCATTCAGAACAAAGATATTGAACTTTTCATGGATTTCCTGGACAGTTGAACATAAATTTGTTTTGTCTATGTACCTGCCTACAACTTTACGTTACAAGTTGGATTGTGATTGGAAAGCGGAATCCAGAACGCGCGTTTTGTCCTATTTGGAACTCGTCGTCTGGATTTACCTACATTCCCCATGTTGATATTCATACCAGGATTTTAACTCAGTCCGTTTTGTGCCAAATGTTTCGTGTACTACCACTATATCGACGCAGTCCACTGAGGATGAACATATGGCGACAGAGGCTGACCATTTTCAGTCCATAATAAATCAACAGAAAGATCCAAATACTTTCGAATTATTTTATGATCCAGTTGAAAATCAATTTAAGGCTTTACAAGTTATCAATTCTTGATGAAAATACTAAAACTTAATTTATAATTATTTTGTTCTTTTTTTAAAAAGAATTATTAGATTGTTTACCTCTGGTCTAAAGGTAGTTCCCTTCAGTTACCAACTGAGTACTTACAGACAACGATAACCTGTTAACCTGCAACACTGTAGAATGTAACGATGAACTAACTAATAACAACTTTATCGAAGCCTATTTTTCAGTTAATGATCAAAGAGTTTGTATAAATCTAAAGTGTTCGCATCATAGAAGTGTTGAAGAAGAGGAAGTTAGCTATGAGCTAATTATTCTAGGAATTCATAAGTGGAAATATTTATACATTTTATCATTCTTACTTCATTATCTCAACTTTTGGCCAATGAGTCAATGTTAGTTTATCACTACGCAGAGACCAATATCATGTATATCTAGTTTTTTGTGTTCAACATATTCTATTGAATAGGTTCACTAGCCTAAGTAATTCAATGTCACACGCGATATGATTTGTTGCTAAGTGATAAACACTCATTTTCAGATAAGCCTACTTAACTTAGATTTCATGCTGATTGGCTCTTGCTAGCAAGAAGATGCTTCCTTCAGGATTCGAACCTACTGTATGATATCTTAGTGTCAAGTTAAATATAAATAATATTTTAGCATTGAATATTAAGTTCTTTCCCATGTAGGTAAAAAAAAAGTGATTAAATAGTAGTGTCATATGGTGACTAGAAAACCCTGTTTTATCACAACAAGTTACTAATAATCTGGGTTTCTAAGTAAAACAATACAAATCACTTGATGCTGTGTCACCTGAATGGATAAAGCTAGTAAGTTTTACCTACAGGTAAAGTGATAGTAAATAAATTTGTAAGTGCGTGAGTAGATAATGAGCTTATATTCTATGACATAATAATGTAATAGTTGTAGTTCAATCATCCAATGTTTTTTTTCCTTGAAATTTAATCCTGTAGTTAGTACATATGTACATCAAGCATTAATTTTAAAATTGTCTCACATAAGATCTGGAAACATTAAATACAGTCGGAGCCAAATATATGAAAGGTGGTTCAAGGATAGGACAACAGAAAATTGTGTGTTATCTAATACTCATCGACAAAACAAACCTTCAATCTTGAGAGAACTTTTGCTTACTGGAGGACTTAGTTTCAAGTCACCTGGTTATAGACTGACCCTTTGTAAGACTAAAATGCATACATTGATTGATCACTTAGTAGTGATTAATGCTGTGTTTGCCTATTCCCTAATGATGCTGATCAAGTACAATGTGATCACGTTAAAATGTGGCCACTACTCTAGGTAACTCGACATTAGTGGAATTACTTCTAGATGAAAGTTAGATTAACTGAATATCACATTGCAAAATATATATAATTTGCAGTATATGTAGGTTGTGACTAGCTAATGAATCCAGGATATACGTTTAATTTTAACTTCATCTGACATCTCAATAGATAAGCTAAAAATAATAATGTACTAGTGAAATCAACTTCCAAAAATGATAGGATGTACTTAATAAAATTTCTTCATTAGACTAAGTAAAAATACAAAGCTTCAGATTCCAGCTCAGTGGTCTAAAGATAATGTTCTTGAAATAGGACTTCACTGTCTTAGTCAGGTTTCTAGGTGAACACTATTGCAGTTTCATACTGGGGAGAAACAACTGTCTAGTACATACTGGTCACTAGCAGGTTTGACATTAGCTCTACCTAGTGAATTTGAAATATAAACCATTCGACTATCAGTAATCAATTGTAACCTACAGTACTGATTGTGAGATTGAAAAAGTAGTGGGTTGCAGTACATAGAACGAATCAGCTGTTTAATACTCTCTGATTTCCGATAAATCCCAATTGATCATTTATGCGTAACGAAAACGTTCTCGATGTTATAAATTACTAGTAACTTTCTGGACTTAGCTTACTCACGTCAATTCAGGGTAAATAAATAAGGCTACTGGTTTATCAAATATAAATTTATGTATATATGGTTGTCCCAGGCATCTATCTATATAACTGTCTATCCAACCAACTGTCTATCTGATTGCCGTGGAACATTAAGTCAATCAAATGTCCATTCATGACGCCTTAAGAAACATGCATGTGTACATTTTCACATAAAGGAAACCTAAATACGAAGAAATCATTTCAATACTCATCATATTACTTTAAAGTTTTCTATAATTATGTGACACATAAAAGCATGTTACTTATATAATGATTAAAAATGATCTACACTACTAATTGCTTAAATTTTTGACATTTTTCAAATTTATTTAGATATAATAGCAAATATCATAAGGTTGATTTAAGTAGTATATTCAATATCTTCATATGTCTGTAGTAGAATTTAAGCTAATTGTATTATGGGCAGGACTAAAGAACAGGTACGAGCCTAAGCGACTATTAGTTTGACCTTTCGAAGTGTCCATTGTCGAGATATCGATTTCAAATACCAAATATGTACTGTGGGTTTTAACATACAAACTACCTACCCATACTGCATGAATGTCCTCAATTATACTTACACTTTCTCAGAAGCATTACATCAATCCCTACAATTTTACCAACACCTCCTATAAACACTGATGTTTTCATTAGTATCTTCGCGCATGTATCTCTACAATAATGATACTATTGAAGAGATATAACTTCATTAACATCTGCATTGGTTGTAACGGCAGTTATAGGTGTCTCCAGAAACCACTGCATTACCAGAACCATTATCTTTCGGAGTGAAATTTCGGAACGCTTAAAGAATGAAACAAATCTATGAGATTTCTTTAGCTAACATTTGTGACATCGAAACATCAATGTATCACGCTTCTCCAAGTAATCATCCAGGTGCATAGATTCACCACTGTCAAATAATCATGTTCTTCGAAGTAAACTCTTCTTCTGTAAATAGCTGACGATAGTTCACACGTTAAATTTAGCTAACATACGATAAATTGACAACATTGCCAACTAAATTGTACCCAATGACCATCTCAATGGTTGGTCCCTATTCTTTAGTCTTGCCGTTTTATGAAAACATTTAAACAATAAACATAAAATGAGATCTCAGTGGAAATGTATTCAATTACGTTTAAAAGTACAATCTAATATGAACATTATCGAAAAAAATTCCCTTGTTAAATTCCTAATATTCATTATGTAAGTAGTATCCATTAAAATGACAAAAATATTCCTTTTCATGAAATTCCAACATTTAGTCAGAAGTAATTAGAATAAGCCCAAATCTTCCCGTTGATTTTGCAATGATCTGAAACTGGTCAGAAGTTTTACTATTCATCTATGCAATCTGTAATTCGAGTTTTCAATGTATAAAAGTATACTATGATGTGTTCTGTGGTACTTATAGAGATTGCATAACTACTGTATTAAGTAATTAGATTAAAGGGAAATAATAAGTCATTCTATTAGAGATCAGTAAGTAGTTCTGTATTAAGTGTCTTATTAAAAAGAAAATTTTATAATGATATTTATTTTTTATCACTTTATCATTAAGAGAATCCAATCTATTTAAAAGAAGAATCTAATAAACTTTACAAGTTCAATTGAGATGGTTATTTTTTGTGGATATTGGTATTTTTAGTTGATTGAATATGTCACAGACTGGTGTCAGTAGGGTACCACTGGAAACTAAGGATCACTGGAAAGCTGTTTCGTTCTAGTGGGGAACTCCTTAGCTGAGGAGTTCAAAGGTATTTCTAAAGTTAATTACGACTAAGTAACAAAGTAATTGAGACATGAAGGTGAATACGGTAATTATAGTTTTGGAAATAATGCAGATGATAAGTGAATGAATTGGTATATTGTCGATTACGTAATATCTATTGGGAGAGAAAAACCGATAAAGTAATTACACGTAATCTGATGGCCAAGACTGTTACGTAATAATTAAGTGGGAATTAAGAGGCAACAAGTTTTATGAAGTTGTAAAAGGAATCTTATATGTCATGATGATAATAATAATGAGGGAATTAATTGCAATGAGTTATTTGTAAACTATTCAATCAATGGTTATTATGATAGATAAGATAAGGAAACATGCTGTATACATTTCTTATGCACACACAGGTTTGGTTTGCAAACCTGGATACCGAAGGCTTCTGCTGTATGTAGAAGGCGTATGCATAAATCATACTGTACATTTGATGGGACTCAATCAATCATTTTATATGCTCTCCTGACATCTACTTGATGTTCTGTATCAATCAAGTGTGCAAGTATAAATCTGTTTACTTGGTGTAATTGACCTTTACTCAATCAAGCTTCATGATGTTCAGAAATTCTATGACGGACCTGCCGAATTTTACATTATACCAATTTGTGTTAGTTTTGAGAAAAATATCACCCGACAAGAATCGATGGCAATCACAGTATATCGAATGAATTAACTGAACTATTGTATGCTAACATAACAGTTCTAATGTCACCTAATTGTTACAAACCATGATTTTAAAACTTGAGTATTTAATTAAGAACTTACAATAAATATGTAATAGATTTCAAAGGTACATCAGTTCCCAGTTTCGATAGTAGACTGCTTCATACTTGTATTATTCATCAATTTTATTACTTGCTTTTGTTATTGATTATTAGTATACCTGATATACTTACTTGGTAGTCAAGTTATCCTCTTCTTTTACTACTCATCTTTCCACATTTTCTTACGCACATGACCTTGTACTCCCCAAAATACACGATACAATTTAGCTAGACGCTAATCGTTAACAGTCTAATGTGATTATTTAGTAAAAGTAATAGCTTATATTTTCAATGATTAATGAATAATATTTGGCGCTGATTAAATTTTATCAATCATGTTATGATCTGACGATTAGCCTAAGTGACTCATGTTCACTATGATTTATTGAAGGTAGTCTAAAAAAAGACTTAATTGAACTAAGATTTATGTTTATTGGCAGCCATCAGCAGGCAGTATGTAGAGTGTTAAGGGAACCATTGTATTCTTTAGGTTCCAAATGCATTTCATCTCATTTAATAGTCAGAAGTATTACCACTAGGAAATTTGAAATGTGATCACTGTTGCGGAATGACGATGTGAAATGGTTTATGAGTAGTCAGTGACTTCTGTATCGGAGTATTCAACGGACTTTAATATTACTTAGCCACTATTTAATGTATTTTTTTTACTTCATGCTTATCGGGAAATGATTAAACAAGATATCAACTTTCTAAATCTAAGAGCTAGACAGATACACTGATTGTGATATGTTTGTGATAACACTGAGCGACGATATCGACAGTAAACAGTATTCATCGTTGTCACCTTAGATAATAATTTCCTTGCAGCTGTTTATAGACTATAGTCGTGTGTGTGTGCAGTAATCAAATAAAATGCTTCTATCTCCGAAACGATATCAAAATTCTCCAGATTTATTTATGCATATAAATCACCTTGTAATCAACCAAATAAGATGATTATGTAATTCTTCAAAGTACTTCTGTACTACAATACTCGATAATCTTATCAAGAAGACACACTCATTACAATTCGAATTTATATTTTTGATTATCAAACGTTTTCTTTCAATGCATTAATAATGAATTATATATCTGATTGTATTACATAGTAACTAATAAATCAATCAAATTAGTATATTGATCGATATATTGATTGATTGGAGGGATACAATTGAAAAAAAGAATATATGTAACAAGAAACCTTAGTTACTAATTGCTAAGAAATAGATCACTTGAATAAGTGTCTATATGTTCTTTTTGTTATATTTAGAAGTACTTTATGTTTGAATCAATATACCTTATTTACAAAATGGTTACACGTGTTAAATAAACAACTTTCTTACTATTTTATTGTGATCTATTTACAAATAAATGAGTAGATTTTTCATATATTATTGATTACTAAACAGAATTACTTATTATAGAAGCTTTCATCAGGAAGTAATATTGATTAGAAAAAAAATATCGAAGGTCAAAGACAATAATGTAATTCCTTAAGCATTAAGGATTAGTTATGCCAGACAGCGGTTATCAATGATCAGTGCAAGGTTAAATAAATTAGTCGTAGTAGATTAGACTATGATATTAAGCAAAATAGACTGGAATACTATGATGAACATCAGTTTCTTTGAGATTATTGTCATGTCTTAATGGTATATATTGAATAGAATGAAATAAGATGAAGAAATGTTTCATAATGTAGAACCTCTTATCGCTTAACATTTAGATTATAGAGTAATGAATAACTGTTTTGCATTAATTTATGCATTCTTAGCAGTGAGAATTGGAAACTAAATCGGATTGCATTTATAAACTATACAGAGTACTTCCAGGACAGTATTAGTCATTATTCAATGATTTACAGTACTTACTTACTTACTTACTTACGCCTGTTACCCCTCTCGGAGAAGCATAGGCCGCTCACCAATATTCTCCATTCAACTCTGTCCTCACCAATTCCTTTCCAGCTGTCTCCAGTTACTATTCATCCTTTTTATGTCTGCCTCCAACTCTCGACGCAGGGTGTTATTTGGTCTTCCTCTTTTCCGTTTTCCAATAAGATTCCAAGTTAGTGCTTGTCTCGTGATACAGTCTGATGATTTGCGCAATGTATGTCCTATCCATTTCCAACGTCGTTTCCTGATTTCCTCTTCAGCGGGAATATGGTTTATTCTCTTCCAAAGTAGGCTGTTGCTGATGGTTTCCGGCCAACACACATTCAATATCTTGCGTAGACAGTTGTTGATAAATACCTGTACTCTCCTGAAAATGTTTGCAGTAGTTCTCCATGTTTCAGCTCCATACAGAAGGACTGACTTGACGTTCGAGTTGAAGAGTCTAACTTTGAGGTTGATTGACAGTTGTTTGAAGTCCCATATATTTTTCAACTTTAGGAATGCTGCCCTTGCTTTGCCGACCCGCAGCCCTTCTAGGGTTGTTGCCGGTCCCAAGCCCGGGAAAAGGAGGAGGGTTGGGCATAGGGCTAGCACCCCTATCCCGTAAAACACAAGTTTGCTAAAAAAAACCGCTAACCAGATTTACAGTAATAACATAATAATAATGTATAGTACAATCGTTAATTAATGTTGCATTACTGATACAGACTTTCAGTAATTTCATGAAAACCATTCTTTAAATTACTCACTAATTACTAACAATTCTTAATGATTACGTAGAAAGTCTTAACAGACCAGGAGAATACTGAAATAAATTTAACAAGTCAACACTCTTTAGAAATTTCTTTAAGAATACTCTTGTGTTCTGTAAATGAAAAGTAGAACTTCTTCTATACTTTCCTGAGTTTGTTTTCTATCTTGAGTACAAAGATTAAAGTCACTAAGGGATTAAGAAACAATTAGGATGTTGGTTTCTAAGAGTTCAAGGACAAACTTATCACTAATTGGAACTGGTGATCAATATATATAAGAAAGTGACATGCTAATTTCAATATTATTAGACATTTATTTAGTCTAGAATGAGGTTGTTGGTGTATGTATATGAAAAACATCCTTGAAAAAACAGAGTGAAGTATCAGTTTAGTATCTACTCCACTTTTAATAACCTTAATGTATACTGAATACCTGACGGACTATTATTCCTCATCTGCTGTGTTACAAATATTAAACTTTGAACAACCAATAAGGCAAAATTATAAATTTACAATAATCCCAAGTCTTGTAAACCAGAGGGTATTTTGAAGAAAATATAAGATTAATAGTAATTTGTGACTTTGAATGATAAGATTAAGCTAAATACAACCGATATTAACATGAAATTTGAATTTAATTGAAGTATTATGTAACAAGATCTATTTCAAATATCTAATGCATGTAAAATATTCTGAAGGATACATGATGATACATCGAAACAATAACCATGAACATAGCATACTTCGGGAGAAATTCCATGTATATAGATGAACTAGGACATACATTTGTCAAAAATTGTTGTTAGTAAGTGTTTAATCAACAGTTGGTGAATTCAGTGGATTACTTTAATAACAAGTCAATGAAGCAGACATAGTTCATATTTGATATTAAGTACAGTTCAATGATTGTAAATTTTAATATTTCTTAAAATACTGTGCATTAAATAGAAACAATTACATAATCTTTCATCATAATTGACTTTGCTCAATTGATTTGCATCAATAAAAGTATAGAAGTGAATTGGTACATTCATTGTTTTAGATCGGTCTACGTCAATATAATCACAATAAATAGATACCGATTACTGTTAAGGAAGCATTTTGATGCAAGTTATACTCAAATGTATAACATCTACAGGTTGAACTGAATATAATAATGGATGATATTGTTATGAACTAAACACTTAATGTATATTCGAACTATTGATTAGATTGATGTTGGTTGGGTAGCACTGAAAGTAGGGGACCACTAAAGAGTTCCATACTAGGACTCTGAAACTATCCATTATTCCATGGTTTTTAATGAAACACCACCAACACCAAACCGTGACGAATCCAATCAACTAACACTTAATACCGATCTCCATTAAAACACCTCAATTCAAGTGTATATTAACAATGTTGCAAATTAACTTTCCTACTTGTAACAGGTATAATTAAAGTCATTGTAACACAGTGAGTAGACTGACATTTGACAATATCAAGGATGAAATTTATAGTCTAAAATTTTACTATTTCATTAATTGACTATGAATCTATGAAATACAGGTATTTATCATTAATGAATCTGCATAGAAATATACATCATATGATTAAATTAACAATTATATAACAATATCATATAAATTAGGATGAGTTTGTATCTTACTGTTGACTAGTCATGAACTAAAATTGGTCAGCCACTGTTGCCATATGTGCATCCTGAGCGAATCGCTTCAATATGGCGGTAGTACACAAGTTTTGTTTCAGTTGAACAACGACTGGCAGGCGGAACCCAGGATGCACTTTTCGTTTTATTTGGGACTTGTCAGCTGGATGTACCTGCATCTCAATGTTGATGTTCTCTCGGTGGCGTTTAGCAAGAGATGGACTGAGTGTGAATCCAATGTGAATATCAATATTGAAATGCAGGCACATCCAGCCAACGAGTTGCAAATAGGACAAAACGCACGTTCTGGATTCCGCTTACCAATCACACTTCAACTCATGCGAATGTTAATGTTGAAATAATCACGATCATGTAATTTGTTAAACACAAACGACAACTGAAATAAACAAGATTATTCTTAATCAAATACGCATATGGATATCTCTGTGTATGATAATACTTATTCTCACTGTGATGTAAAATTAATGGGATAGGAAATTTTGTCATGTTTTAACATTTTTATAACCCTCATTGTGGTCCTTTTCGTCCAATGGAAAAATAGTTTGTGTTAATTTATCGTATTGGTTTGACAGTTCATTGACGTAGTATAAAATGGAGATACATCAATTGAGTGATCACTTTTCGAGCATTATGAGCTTAAACTATACTGGTAACGAATCTTGTACTGACAACAGCGTTGGTTTGACGTCAATGCGTAGTATCGTAACGAAGCAAGAAAACTTATTCTTGACTATACCATTCTTAGTTGCATTTCCATCACTAAATGCACTTAAGAATGAAGTCAATGAATTAAAAAAACCATATATTGTCACTTTACGATTCACAGTTTTTGTTTCTATCGGAATGAGAAACCATGCATTGAGTTTCAGTGCTGGAAAAGTGGCCGGTGGTATCAGAGTGCGATTCATTGTCATCCGCGAGGGATGGAGTGAGTTGCTAACTTTTATAACAAATTCCTCGCAGGGCGTCATCAAAACGTGGATGCTTGTCATTCATATTCGCTAAACAGGTTGATAGTTATGGGACTGTCGTACGCAGACATCTGCAGCAAAACCATGAATGTAACTCTCTTGTGTACGATAACAACACGTGGATGAGAATGTTGTCTGACACAGAGTTTGCGACAATTCAACCTCTGCTGTTTTTAGGCACAGCCGTTTTTAATGTTATCACTTTTGCATATGCTACTTTTCGTAAGCGCCTGCAGCCGCAAGATGTATTCAACGTGCCTCACAAGGTATTCTAGCAATACAACCTTCCTGGTAAATACTTAAAACTTCTGTATGTTGATCTGTAGGTAATTCTGAAAAACTGAAATCACATATAGCTACTCTTGGCGGTGCATGTAGTTACCAGTTGGATGAAGAATCCACCTGGGAATCTTTTTTATGTGACTGTTGATCAGTTGAATCTAAGTTCACGCTTCCTTAAAATTTATTGAATTGGATGGCATGTACAAAACCAACAGCGAATATATTTTTTTATATCAACTGATAGCACTGGATGCTATCCCAATGGCATTTGGAATCATCAGAAGAGAAACCACTACGATGATAACAAATTTTTTAAATTTCTTTCAGGGAGTCATGCACAACAGAAACGTGGGATGCATCATAACAGATGATGCAGTACCGAATGCGACAGCGATCAATGCCGTGTATCCTAATCCTCATCATTTACTCTGCCATGTGGATATTATCCGCAACGCTATAAAACGAGTACGTAAATCGAATATTTGTAATAATGTTATAAATTGTAGCGAATACAACCTCAAGTAGTACAATTCTTTTATAGACTGATGTTTACAAAAAACACTGATAGGTAATTTGCATTAATTAACGTAATAAGCGTTCACTCGTAGTTTAAACAGGGACTACATCTGCATGTTACTGAGATCGTTGCAGCAGCAGATTTGTCGCAAGTCAGTGACGTTACAGGTTCATCTATTATAGATGTGCATCCCGTTAGTTGCATCTGCATATTTTTGCGTGAACATGAATTACCATCCCGTCATTTGATATCATTGATATTACAAGAAAATACCTAATTTTCAATGGTAAGTATTAACGCAAGATGTCTAATGTCTCGAAACCATTTGGTCAACGTTGTAATGGAAAATCATTTACCACAACGAAGAAATGCATCGGAGCTAAAAAGATTTCAAATACTTGCCCGTTTACTAGAACGAATGCCGGAGGAGCAGTTCGTAGCTGTTGTACACTACATACAACATATAGTCGCAGGATTAGCTACTATCCAGGATATTCAGTCCACTGCCTGGAGCAAGTGCACCTCAATATATACTGTCGTGTAAACGCCTACAATCTCATCAATCAGAAACCACTGAAAACAGTCAGCTACAAATGAACGTTGATATGGATGAGTTATCAGCAACTTTTGATGATGTCAGCATTATCACAGAAAATTAGGAACAATTAGATGCTAGGGACAGAAACCTTGACGAAGAAGCAAATGACTCTGCCTTACGTGGTGTGTGCCAGCATTTCGAGCCACCTACTAATAACACCAAGGAAGTGACATGGATCGTATGTAGATGCAACACCATGTTTCATTCGTTCTATGCCTGGAATCCTGACCCGAGTGTTCTTGGAAGAGAATGTCCGATTTATGGATCTGTAACACATTCGGAGTGAAGTATGCATCCATCTGTGATTGTTTGAAGTTACTATAAAAGTCGGTGAGTTATGCAGTTTATTTGTAAACACATATAACGGATACAAATCTTATTTTCTATCTTCAAAGATTTCATCAGGGAAACGCTGAGAATAATTCAAACAATTTCATGAAGTGGAAATCGGTGAATTAATATAAAGTTATTTATGCTTATTTCCAGACGATGACAAATCAACAGGTCTTTTGAAAGTAAAAACTGTCAGTAGAATCAAGCTGATTCACAATTATGTACTTGCCTGAAACTTTAAATAAAATCTTTCTACCTCAATCTTCTTTAGTCATTGATAAGTTCCCACGAAATATGTACACGTAACTAGTTAGATCGATTACTCAATTATCGTTAGTGGTGCTAGTAGAAAACAAATGAAATGTTATTCGTGTTCCTTCTCAGTAAATCATGCGTGAATATTGAGGATAACATAAATCGGTTAAACGGATTACTGATAATTTATGATGTATACACTCATTGTTACCAAATGGCCTATTTTATAATGGGAAGTATTCATTGTATTTTCGTAACTAATGTTATTCAATGGTTTACTTTGCACAATCAATGGTTACTGTGATTTATGATTATCATGTAGGCATCATTTATCAGATGTGAACACTACTGAATCACTTCGTTAAACGTTTTTGAAAAGTGATGAGGAAAACTCAGTAATTTGTCAGTACAACTTATGGTAAAATTCTAGTCAATTAGGATAACACTCAACTGGAATGATAACCGTTCATCTGTGATAAATATCACTCAGAGAAAGTGGTCACTAGGCTAATGAATAACAATCAACTATGCACTATTAGGATTATTCATGCAACTGAACGTGATAATAAATTGTAGTTCTCGTTAACGGAATGATAAATTATACATTTGTAAACGTGGCATGGAAACAAAGAAACGTTCAATGTGAACTGATAGTTAACATAAAAAACTAAAACTAAATATTTGTCGATATACATTAAGCAGTGAATTCAGTGTATTGATACACGAAGTAGACATTATTCTCCTTCAATTTGTTTCGACGAGCTACTGTTTGGACCGCCCATAGTTTTTAAAGTTACAATGATTAAGGTTTTCTGTACATCTTTTTATTTAATGTTTGTTCCCGTTAATAATAAATAACTAGGTTGATCGAGTCTTGTAAATATGGAGAGATCATTAACATGCAATAAGTTTTTTATGTGAAAAGGCATACGATAAGTAAATGATTCCAATCAATTGACTGACTCCAATAGATTATTAAACGTTTGCAAACTATTTACGATAGAGGTTTTGCACGACATCTTAATATAATCTACATAGCCAAGTTACTACTGGCACTTCTCTCATCATCATACTCATACTAGTCACATGTTAAATAAAATAATTATAGTAGTCCACATGTGTTTCCTATCATATTTATTAGTGCATTCACTACATTGGCAAGGCAAACGAATATCTCCTAGTTTGTCATATCAATTCGAGTCTAGTTTTTGTAGTTGCATGTTTAGCCTGTTAGACTTATAGTGTTTGGTTACTAACATTTTGTATAACATGTAATGAATTGTTAATTAACCTAATACTACAGAAAAGGAGATTAATGGATGTTTAAGACGACAATTGTCTATAATAAACATTCTAATTACATTATTCATCATCCTTAGATGTACTGTAATTCAGTTGAGTTCTTCTCTAGGACTAAATGAATGTCTATCTCCACACATAAAAACACTACAATATGCGTGATGATTCAAGTGATCATATGATTTTCTTATGACTA
The DNA here is from genome assembly GCA_025215515.1 of Schistosoma japonicum. Lineage (NCBI taxonomy): Eukaryota > Metazoa > Platyhelminthes > Trematoda > Strigeidida > Schistosomatidae > Schistosoma > Schistosoma japonicum. The sequence continues at coordinate 14,238,739 of CM046065.1, read as the reverse complement.
TCTCGTCAAACTAATAGACAATTAACTAAAACATTTAATTAATGTCGTATGCATTAACACTTCATCATCACATTTCAATGAATTGTTACTTAAGGAATAAAAAAACGGTTGCATTAAGTAATTCCCTGAATTCTTGATTCAAATGTAAAACATACCATCTTCGTATATAAAACGGGGCATACAGAATACTGTCATATAATTCAATCTGCTGCATAAACTACATCTTACGTTAACTTTTCCTAATCGGCCAGTCTTTGAAATTAGTATCCACATCTACGTAGATGCATGCAATCATATGACTTTAATTAATCAAACTGTTGGAGTAGAAATAGTCATCATATAGCAATATCATAACAGTTATACTGAATCTACATTATTACTAGTGAGGGAATATTTACTACTTATTAAATAGTAGTATTTTTTTCAATTTCAATAAATAAACAGCTACTGTGAATATCTACTTTATTCGTTTGTCATTTAACATTTGCAAAATATCGACTCGACTAATCGCCCATAGTCATAGAAAACTAAATATTAAATGAGCATAGTAGAAAAGGCTTAAATTCTCTGTTAATCGAACTAGTATTATTAAGAGGATTATTGTTATTATTACTTTCTGCCTCTTCATTAACACTAAGTAACTTAGTTCGAATCCTCAACTTTTTCATATTAACCTGTAGAAATTAGAATGAATAATGAAAGTTTATTCATCAACTACTAATCAATCTGGATGATATAAACTAGAATTGTACTATTTCTAGGAAAACGGCATAAAGTTGACTACATTCAATAGTCTTTTATATAAGTTAACACGAATATTGAGCATTTTCCAACAAATTTTTGTTAATTTAATTTTTTGTGAAATTTCGATGACATTTTACTAGTTCCAATTCAAAGCAGATAAGATCACTTTCATTCAACTAATCAGATTACACCAAGAGATTATTTTAGGCGACGAAAGTTAAAAACGGTATCATGGTGAAAATTTATTCATTTTCAGGATTCAGCCAATAACAATGTAACTAGTATTGATGACAAGGAACTAATATTTCAAACCACAGGACGTTTAAGCTTAACCCTGCATATGGGTGATAGGAGAAGTGGTGGTAGCAAAAATGTAATGAGATCAAGTGTTTGTAGTCGAAGCTTGAGTTCTACTTAAAATGAAATCAACTAGGTATGACTTTGTAAAATGCAGTTAATGGTAATTATAATGCGTCACATAGTAACAATAATAATATAAGAAATTCTAATCAGTTCATTTATGTGGTCATAAAAAAGTTACTAAGTGAATAGAAATTAGGACAGAAGGCTGAGTGATATTCAAAATCATTCTGTGGATCTTGATGATTATTATTGAAATTTGTGAATAAATAGAGTACTATTTTAATAGGATAGATTTAAGTTATAGATCTTATAGATATATAGGATAGATTTAAGTTATAGATCTTATAGTTATAGATCAGATCAGAGATACCTAATTACGTATTTGATTAATAATCCTGTTCATTTCAATTGTCGTTTACGTGTAACAAGCAACATAATGATGGTGATTATTTCAATATTAACGTTCGAGTCTTACGAATAACTCAGAGAATTTATATCCAACTACCGATGATTTTTAAATGATGTTGTATCTAATTAAAATAAGCCTGCCTCTTCCTGTTGAATTGTAATGAACTGAAGCCAGTCAGTCTCTGTTGTTATATAAGCGGATTGCCTCGATATTGCGATTATTCACAAGTATTATGTTAGTTGAATAATAAATGCCAAATGGAATCCAGAACGCGCGATTCCTTTTATTTGGAACATGTCAACTAGATGTACTTACTGAAACAATACTTATGTGCTATCCCTATATCGAGGCGATCCACTCAGGTTGCACATATAGCAATCAAAGGCTGACCAGTTTCAATCCATTACAAATCAAAGGGAAGATACAAGCTTATTCTAATTATATATATACCTATTTCACAAGTGTGACTGTCTGGACACAGTAGCCTAGTGATAAACGTGGTGGCATTAGGTACGAAACGAATCGATTTCAAATCCCAGTGTGAACATCAACATTTAGATGCGACTACATCCAGCCTATGATACTCAAATAGGACGAAATGCACGTCGTGGATTCCGCTTACCAGTCACAATCCAACTTGAATGATGTTATATCTATCTGAGAATTTACTATTTATTTTGTAATCAATTAGGTGGGGGTTGCTGTGGAGATAGTTAATTTGTCAGTGGTGATATCACGAATTTATCTGAACTAGACAACTATTGATAACCTGGAAGCACTGGACAGCTGTCTCGTCCTAGTATGGGACTCCTCAGTAGTGCGCATCCACGACCTTGTTGAGGATCGAACCCAGGACCCTCTGGTTCCGCGACGAGCGCTTTACCGATTGGACCACTGAGCCGGCTCCTAATGGTTGATATTTCTAATTCGGTCAATTCGTGATACGTTTGCGCGACCTCATTAATTTCGAATCCATAATTATAAAACCTGACAGACGTTTATCAAAAGAGGAGTATCTTTTTTGTTTAAACGCTTCTGTTTTAGTTTTTGTTGATAAATATAAAAAATTTTCAATACATAATATCATTACAATAAAATAATATAAATGTTTATAGAAATTAGTTAATACTTACATTAGATTCTTTCTTTTTAGTTTTTTTCTATTTTCTTGTTTAGATATAATTTCAATGTTCAATATAAAATAAGTTCAATGTTCAATACACTGATAAATATTGTTTTGCTTTTGTAGATGATTATTTTAATGTTTTTCACAACAACAACAACAACAACAAATAACTTATCAACATATAGATGTAATAAAATGTAGACAATTCAATTGTTTCATTTGCTTTCTATGAGTAGAATACAAATATGAATAAATATATTGTTAAAATGTTATGAAGTAAAGTAACAAACATAAAAGAAAGTGTATGTGTGTAATCTTACTAAATTTAGTAGTAGTAGTAGTAGTAGTGTAGTAGTATATAGACATATATTTAAGCAAACTTTAATAATGTAAACAAATATGAATTGGATGTTTACTTCTTGTTTTTTGTAACCACTTATGAATAACTTGAATTCAATTGATCAATTGATTATTTAGTTAAACTCACTGATAAACACAACACACACACGCACACAACACTTTATTTAGTCACAATAGTAGAATATAGTTACTATAATGTAATAATAACAATATCAATCATGTATAACAATCTAATAAGAAAGTGACTTACTTAGATTACGCCATATCCCCCCTCTCACACTCCCCTATCATCATGACCTATTATGTAATATGCCTTGAATACCTGTAAATAAATAAATGTATGAAAGATTTTCTTCCAGAAATGGTCATGTATGTCTATACGTAGACATCACATAGAAAGATAATACGAAGAGAGACTATTTCTTGAAGGTATTTAACAAATAGAATTAGGTATATTTGTATGATTCAATCAAATAAGTACTTTACTAATGGACCTTGAACATAATACTGTTTTTTTAGTACTTTTGTCCATCTGTGTGTGTGTATGACTGTTACTGAGTGAGGGTATATATATATATATATAAATAGATTATACAGTAACTAGAATATTTGATATATATATTTTTCTATGTTAATTTAGATTGTAGTTGGCAATTGAAATCCATGACACATATTTCTTTCTCTGTTTACTATATCTTTGCGTTGATGTTCAGGTTAGCTTAATGGCAAACGTGATGTACAGAATGACTTGGGGTCTGAGTGTGAACATCAACATTAATAGGGTATGTACATACATCTGAAGAATCCCAAATTGTACGAAACCATGATTTGAACTTCGATTTTCAGATACGATCCAAATAAAAAGAAAATATTCTCTTTCAATTTTATTTTCGTACCTAATAATGATCCTTATTCCATAGTGACGTGTTTAAAAGTGGGTGTTGTGGAGACTATTAGGTTTTACTCCGATATAATAGATTTGAATTTGACAACTAATGGAAACCGGGAAACATTGGACAGCTCTCTAGTGACTAAGTTCTTGAATTAATTCGTCGAGGTTTAGTGGGAGGATATGACAAGTGAAGTTTGGCCATGTCTGGTATGAGTCAGTTATCCACCGATAGTAATGAATGAGGTTGCTCAAATATATTACAAATCAACATATCGAGATATCATCTGTTGGAAGTTTAATGGTTAAGCATTCGCCGTGAAACCTGAACGTCCTGAGCTCAATTTCGTGACAGAGTAGTGGAAGCATACTGTTAAAGTGTTCCATACTTAAACGAAACAGTTGTACAGTACTGATTCTAACTTTTAATTGGTTATTTAACTCAGACCAATGCATGATATCAAAGTTACATGTTTACTTAGTTGTGATGCGAAATGTAAACAAGAAAAACAATCATATTATGTATTTGATAGGAAAAAAACAATTGAATAGACTGTCCCCATTTTTAAAAGTTTAGAAATAAATTACATCTCTATATTTTAAACAATAAAAAAATGCATTCAATTGAATTTGCTCAGTGTTCAATAGAGTTTATCATCATCATCATCATCATCATCATCATCATCATCATCATCACCACCTATTGACTGATTATTAGCTGAATGTATTACAAACAATACTTAATGAATACTGTTATATCATATTATAAATCGATCAATGGAAAATATAGTGTGACCTCAATGATTACCAATTATTGCCCGAATACATCTACTCCATGACTACCAGTCCCCAAGCCTGGATGAACAACACAAGATGGATGGACCAACCAGACGAAATAATATTGTATTTCAAACATTCCTTTATATATACACAAAATCTGACGACACAATACACCAATAGGTGGGGGGAATTACATTTATTCAAAACGGAAACAACAATGACTAAGGACTGTGATGTAGGGAGGGGGGTGTACAAGTACATGATTAATTGATCGGAGTTTCTGAATAACGAATGATATGACAACAGTTCATTAGTCCAATGGGAAGATAAGGTGTTGGGAACATGACAATAATAGAAATAAAATAACTGATTTACATATACTCAAAATATATGAAATAGTCTCTTAAAAAACCATTCAGAAATTTAGTTACTTCATGAATAGCCCCATAAAATAAACGCTAAGTATCGTCTTTTGTGAAATCTGTTGTGATCTAAATGGTAGATGTAAAGCTAACTAGTTAAACAATTTAGAATATACAAAAATTGTTTACATCATGTATTCTTTTTATATGATCGAATTCCAGTAAGAAATTGGCTGAATCGAGAGTGAAGGAAAATAGGCGATATTTGCACTTCTTGGATATCAAATTGTACAGATAACTAAATAAAAAAAGTAAAAAGATAGATTTACTGAAATCCTACTAAGAAGAGCCAACTGAAAAGTTTTAACTGTTAGGTTCTGATCAGTAGGCAATCAAAATTTGTAGTGTTTCTCACTTCAAGAATTTGAGAAATCTGCTCCCCTTCAGTGTTATCAATAATAAACTAATTTTCATTTCCAGAAAACACTGATTGAAAACATTTTCACCACGATATACAGAAAAGAACATGAAATCAAAACTACGTTTTCTGATATCTTTGTTACTAAGAAGACACCCTACATTAACGTCAAGTTCAAAGGTGATCACTCTGTCAATATTTTAACGAAGAGAATAACAATAGCTATCAAATAGCATATTTTGCAGCTACCCTGAAAACTGTGTTTTCATGTTGATTTATGTTTGTAAATGACTTGAAGGACAAATTATCGCATTTTACCTCTTCCAGATGTATCTATCAGTTCACTAGCTCCTGTAAAGTACTACAAAATCAGTAAATCTCCTCTTTCTATGTATTACTAAAGCCGTTGCTATTCACATAGAGGAACTAGAACTATGTGTTCAGAAGAAACTGGTTCAACCTGTAGTTTTACAATGAACTTTAATTGAATTTCTTACTTATAGTCATCTAGATCATGATATTATCCCATTTTGATTCTATCTTGTTTATGTTATGAAATTTTTACATGTTTCCTTTTCTTTCCATATGGATTTTTATTTCAATCACATACTGATATGGACATTTCTAGAGGAACTAAACTTTACTAGCGACCTTGAAACATTTTCCAATCAATGAGAATATACTTTTGAGGCAAATGGTTATATTGTATGAAAAATCGTTGAAGAAACCAAACGAAAATAAAAACGATACAGTATTTAAACTTGATTGACACATTTAGTAAGGCTAATAATGAGCTCGTTCATTTTGAAATCATAATGTATGGCTCCAAATCATATTATTTCTGGGACTGTGACAAAGTTTCGGGAGCCATTTTGATAACAGTGTGCCTCTACATATTGCGTGTGCACCCCAGTGGTTGAATCCATGTAATTTTTTTCATGAACGACGACACAATCTTCATAATAAAGTCTCCTTTGCAAGCCTCTTATGGTTACTGGCTGTTTAGTAAACTTTCAAGTCAGGAAAAACATACTTTGATTAGTTGGGACTAGTGTTACTGTTTTTTTGTCTGAAGTATATCGGAAATGTTCCTTACAAGCAATTCCACCATAAACACCAAAACCAAAATTAAAGTGAGTAGCACTTACCTCTTCGATTTCATGCCTGTTCCTCGATTACATTTTCTTTCCCTTATGGCTGTTAAAACAACTTTAACGATTTTGTCGATGCTTTCTAACAATAATTGTAGTGCTCAAAAATGTTTTTGAGCATATACCTCCGCGATGTTGATGCAACTGCACAATAAGAGGTATTGATGCCAGGCTAAGAGGTAGCTGATACATCCATAAAACAATCAGAATAGATATTTGTCCCATTTTTAGTCTACAGGCATTGAAGAAAGTTTTCGTTGTGATTGACTTTTTTTGTATACAGTCACTGCAGCATAGAATAACTTCATCACAAGTGTCTCCTGATCGTATTACAGTCTTTCTCAGTCCAGAAACATAAGTAAACGTTGTAAAAAGCCACTCTAGTACTTGTAGATTACTAACAACAACGTCATAGTTAAAAAATTCTAATCAAATTATTGAATTTAGGCATTTTTGATTTGAATACGCCCTCGATCTTGACATCTGAACCATCGCTTTTTTTGGCTTTCTAAACTTCACTAGTAAAGTTTAGTTTTGCCATATTTTCTACATTTGTTTTCACTCACATCTTAGATACGTAACATTTTCTAGTTGATCTTGTTATATAATTCAACCTTGAAATAATTACAGTCAATCTCCTTACCTATTCTATAATTTCTATATTGTTGTTTATTTAATCTAATTTCGAAGATGTCTCTCTTCATTAAGACAATCTAAACAAGAATAACATTATTGATTTTTACTAGGATATTTGATAATTCATGGTTAACTTACATTAACTTCTTTTTGTTGTCAAGTACAGTTAATTGTTATTATCTTCAAATGTACATCTATGAAAATAAAATCACCTAAAAGAGAACATTTCATTAAATATACAGATATAATTTAGAATAGGTTTGTATCTTCCCGTTGATTTGTAATGAACTGAAACTGATCAGCCACTGTTGCCATATATGCATCCTAAGCGGATTGCCTCCATATAGTGATAGTATGCAAGTTATATTTAAGTTGGATTACAAATTAACGGGGAGATACAAGCCTATTTTAAATTACATATGTACCTATTGCACAAGTGTGGCTGATTGGACACAGTAGCCTAGTGGTGAACGAGGTGGGGTTTTGTGCGAAGCGGACTGAGTTCAAATCACAGTGTGAACATCAATATTGGGATGTAGGTACATCTAGCCAATAAGTCCCAAACAGAACGAAACGCGCGTCATGGATTCCACTTGCCAGTCACAATCCAAGTTAAATATAATATACAGATACAGTTTGAGAAAAAAAAAAGTAATCTTAAGGATAAATTATGAAAGATGATTGAACTTTAAGATCCAATCTATGAAAAATGATTATCGTTACCCTGATTGCACATGTACTGAACATTTTATTTTTACTGTTTGTATGTTACTAATTGTTCTAATCCCTCATCAGATTCATTAATTTTCGTTATTTTTATTTTGGACTAATAAATTGATATATGTGGGAATTCTACCATTGGATGCTGACCGATCCAGTGGTGCAGAGGGTTAAGTGTTCGTAAATCTGAAGATCTTAGGGTGGAATCTGGAGTGCACACTGCTCAAGAGTTCCACACTAGAACGAAACAGCTCTCCAATGCTCCATGGTTTTCGATGGTACCCTGTAAACATCAATCTGTTATGCATTCAATCAATGAAAAATACTAATCTCCACAAAAATAACCTCAATTCAACTAAGATTGATTAACTATGTACTCCAGGTTTCTATCGTTTGTTTCGTACTAGCTGTTGTACTGTTTGGGCTTGAATGTGTTTAGTTATATGTAAACGACTGTATGAAATAGTCTCACTAGTGAATTACTACTGTATCAAGATAATTACTTTAGGGTGCCTATTTTGAATGATGATTTTTGTTGTTCTCCAGGATTTAAATGCATACAATAGAAGTGTCTTCACATTTATATTGTAAATTCTAGCTTTTATGTTGACTGATAGTTATTTTGAATGCCAGATATATCACATTTGTAGAAATGCTACCGTAGTATTGCCAGTCTGTGGCTATACATTTGCATTAGATCCTCCTTGTTCATCAGTGATGCTACCGAGATGTAAAAGGCATCAGTTGACAAACAATGGAGGGGATCTGATGCAGATGTGAAGACATGAAATGACAAGAAAAGTACAGCGTTTCTACAATTGAAGAATATCTGAAACTCCAAACAACGCTAACCAGAATAAAAGATGTACTTATTGATTTTTACTTGAGTAATAATAAATTTATACTAAAATTAATTACAAAGCATACACCAATTTATAATCATGTTTAGGTTGTTAACAAAGATTAGGGTACATTATCTGAAAAGACATCTTTCATTAATTATTCCATATGGGCGTTAAGTTCACGTTGTAAAACACTGTGGAGAATATATTTGTGAACTTCATAGTACTGTACGTATATAGTTGTCTATTGTGCGTGAGTCCCAGTCTACTTTTGAAAATGAGTGACCGTCATATATGCCACTGGTGAGTAACTGTTTTATTCTCAATGTGAATAAACCTTAATTGTCACGTTTCTTATTCAAATTTTTCTACTAGGAAGGTCTTAATGATACTAAAATGAAACGGTTGTTTACTGCTTGGTGGCTTTTCATGGCTGTACAATTAAATTTAATCTTTAGTGCAATCTTCAATGGAAGTTTGTTATATTCTCTAGTCAGCATGGTTTAATTGTGATACTGTCGTTGTCTTTCTAGATAACGTTACCAGCTAAAATGAAATCTATTACATTATCATTTGCAACACATGATTACTCATTTACCAAAAGGTAAACGGAACATTTTATTATGGTAAATGATTAGATCAAGATCACTAACTGATGATACATTACTGACCAACTGGTATTCTATCAGTCAAGTTTGTAATGTGATTGCTACTCTACGTGAATAATCAAATGGATTTTAATACTGTAATTAGAAGCGGAGGGGAGGGATCAGCAAACCAAAGTAGCTGATAAGTTTGTATAATCAGTCCAATAATAAAATAGATTTTCTATTGAGGTTGTTCAGACTACCACGTAGCAGGATGAAGGAAATTTTACAATAGAATCATGTCTGCCACACTAGTAGCTAATAATTTTAAGTGTTGATTTCTAATTTAACCATCACAACACAACTAAAATATTTTATTTTAATTATTGGTTACAGTCAAATAGGAGGTATCTGTGACTCTTTATCGCCTACTAGTTGAAGTTTATAAGCTTCTTCTATCTTTAGATTGTAGGTTTGCTTCCAAATGCTTAGTTACAAATTGAATTCTATTTGAGATTTCAATTCTACACTTGCTACATCACTCACCCTTCCTACTTCAATAAAAGTGGATCAAGTAAATACTTGGTGAGAAGCGTTTAACACTCATTAAAATTGAATTGTTGTACTGATTTATGTCATGTCCTAATTCTCAACCAGTCACAACATATGAAAGGAAAATAATAAACTTGTTAAGACCAACGTACACAAACGTTAGCATACTGCCTTTATTCTATTGTAAACAGTTAGTTCGATACCAGCTAGCCCGAAAGGAATAGAGTAAAAACACAAGACCTTAATTCACCAGCCTAGGGACTGTTTTAGTATATTTCAAAAACTTTATATGTCTGTAGATAACCAGATCACACAACAGACCAATCAGAATAACATTATCAATGCACAACGATGACATTTAGAACAGCAAGGCAGAATAAATAGTCTACAAATAACCCATTCTAATTAACCCAAGGAAAATGTTATAACAGTAAATAAATGCTGGAAACTGAGGCAATTCAAAGACAATAGTAATAGAATAGTAAATAGTCATGCAAACCGTGTACATAAATAAAACCTTTGTAGAATAGTTTTGAAAGTTTTTACTTCTTAGACTGGTTGTCTTCCACAATAATTTGGACCTGGTATGAAATTCTTCAACATTTAATAAATTCACTATAGATCAAATCAAGGAGTTTTAGGTTTCTTATTGTTTTCATTTAACCTTTAGATTATTAAGTTACTATCCAGTTATAGCATTTAACAAACCACTTTTTTAGTTGGATGAATATATCACAGACTGATGTTGGAAGGGTACAATAAAAACCAGAGACTACTAAATATTTGTCTCGTCCCAGTGTGGAACTCCTGAGCACTCTTGTGCACCCAAAACTCCACCCCATAGGCTTCAGATCTGCACCACTAGGCCGGCTGATATCCATTGATACAATTCCTACTTTCATCAATTTATGATATATATGACACGACGATCATCTATTGTTATTAGTGATAACTGTCTCACTCCTGACAATTCTGAACTCCACGACTTCTCACTAGACCTTCAGAAACCTCTTGAAGTTAATCATTAGTATTCAATCTATAAAAAATATCAATCTTCACAAATTATCTCAATTCAAATAACTTTCTTCTATTATGAGAATAACCTAAATAAATAGTATCATTTTATTTATTATAAATAAACAATAATTGTTGTTTATTAACTTAAAAGACAATCATCACATTTTGTTTCTATGCTAATTATCAATTTTCTTTCTCTTTTTCAGTTAACAACAACTACGTCATTTGATAAATAGAATGTTAAACATCTGATTATGTATGCTACTATAAATAGTTGTTTAGTTACTAGTTGTTATGATTACTGTAATCAATGAGTAAATGTTATCACTATTACAAACATTGGAATATTTTATATAATTGAACTTTATTATCGTATGGTTTCAAGGTTATGAGTAAATTATCTCATGAGTTAACATTTTTCAAGGTTAACGATTAATGCTTATCATTCAGAAAATGTTATACTTATGTTAGAATAAGCTTATGGTAGAAGCGATTGTGATTGGTACGAAGCGGATTAAGTTCAAATCCTAGTGTGAACATCTACATTAGGATGCAGATACAACTAATCGATAAGTCGGAAATAGGATGAGAAGCTCGTCCTGGATTCCGCTTGTCAGTTACAATCCAACTTAAGTATACTAATGTTCTTTTACAAGATATTGATTACATTATCTATTACATTAATGAGTACAATGTAGTTTGTGGAAATTTCATGTTATAACCTCCGTAAATCGTCTTGATAACTAAAATTTACACTTTTCTAAATAAATTTGAAATAATTTAGCACAAAACCATTCATGAGACAGATTCACTTTCGATGTTGTATCGAAAGTGTTCACATCAACTATTGTTTATTACTCTACTGACAAAATAATAAGGATATTAAATGTATGAACACCATAAAATATACTAACCAAACTTAACCTTATGCTAATGCATCAAGGCATGTTAACTACCTTGAAAAAGAAACATGCTGTGTCCTATGCAATAAAGTCCACTTGAAAACGCTGGTGACAGTATATCTCTGTTACTTCATCTCTACGTGAACTTTAGCATTCATATACTTTATTTATTATAGACAACAGCGCACTTATATGATATATATTAGTTATTAACAATTATGGGTTAAACATTCCAATGAGATTACTAAAAATATTTGCCTGATTGCATAATGTATACTGACTATATTTTAACATCCTGAACAAGCCTTTGAACTGGAGTGTATTCCGTATGATATTTCGAAATACATATCCATTCAGATCCGTTATATTCTAATTATGAAAGTAATAGATTATTACATAACTCAGTACTAAATAATTGTTTCTATTTTATTTGAAACTGATGCATTCTGACTGGATAATCCATAAGAAATGTAGTCACTGTTAGGTCTGTATGTTACATGGAATCATTTTGTTTGAGATTGCAAGTAGTATATTCATGTATATAGTATAGTATAAATAGCATATTCTACCTAATTTAGTTTGGACACTTAAAACGATTCACTAAGCTATTTACAGACAATATGGCTCTCAGGTTACTAATAGACCGTATACCAATTTTGCGAAGCTTCAGTGTAGAGTGAAGTAGCTTCAACTTTATTCTATGTAATAGTTTTGGTAAAATCGTATTGCGCGAAGTCGTAATAATAATGTTTCTTTCTATTATTAATGAAGATATCATTTGTAGATTAACTAATGACTAATGAACACTTAGCAACTATTAAATTCTAGTTTCATTTCCATCGGTTATGTGTTAGCAACTATTGAATTAGCAAATTAACGTTCGGTAGTAAACATTTCAAACGCATTTTAATCACTTAACATTAGGCTAGTAGAGATAACTTAGCGGTTATAGTATTTGAAATCTAGTAGCTAAGTAATGATTTCTAACACTCTTCAATAAAATTAAACTGTAAGAATTACTTTAAACCTATAAAAACTGATCAATTATCTTTGGAAACAATAAAAAGAATATCAGTAATCAGTAAAAACTTCACAGTTAGTTTTACTACGACGTTTCCATTGTTCACTATGTGTGTAGTATTTGCCGTTATTGATGAATTTTGCCTTCATTTAGTTGGTACGTAGTACATTTAAAATTATTCGCAAATTTCCAGAAGTAACATGTTAGTGTAGCGCAGCTTAACACATTAAGACCCAAAATTAAAGTTTCATTATGAATGACACTCAAACATTCAGTTATCGCTTACAGAATGAATGAAAAGACAAACAAAACTAGTGGATACATTACATTGAGAAAAGATTACGGACGTTGTAAATAACTTTAATCTACAAATTGTGCTAAATGTAAATTGATTTCTTCAAAACATTCCCATCCGGATATAGTAGTCCTCTTTGTTATGAGGAACCAGGGAACGTAATTCACAATCTGTGGAGTCTATGTTTAATGATAGCATAAACTCTGCTGATACATGACATTTGTTAAGTATTTAGTAACTATGCTACTTGAATTGTTTAAATTGGATGCCTTTCTTAGATTCATTAACTGTTGTCATTGTCTGTTATCCATCCTTTTTTGTAACTTTATATGACCTGATAATTCTGATTTCTTTAAACAATTTCCTTGGTCTAATCTTTAATATATTTTGTATTTTACATTACTACTTGGTCCAGCATATGATATATAATACCTAGTATATTCATTCAGTAAACTACTTGGTACAGTTTCCTATTTACTGATGTTTTATTCTCTTACTATTTATTTCTGGGCAAACTTAATCACATTGGCTTCCGATTCAAACAATCGGCGTCTACATAATCAAATAGTACAGATTCTAGGAGCGGATCCAATTAGTCTGTTCTGGAAGACAGGTCAACTTATTACCTATCTCACCCGTCTCGTATCCTGCCTTTATGTCAGCAGTCTCCAAGGTCATTACAACCTCAAATACTTAAATTACTCTGTATTGATTAACAACAGATGACAAAAGATAATCAAAATAACGCTAATTAATCAATATCTATTGAGTAAGTCAATAACACTTGAATGAAGTGTATTAAAACAAATTCAAGTTTGATATTGATTACCATGTTGAAGAAATATATTAAAGTGAAATGAGATGCATGGATTGGTACTTGATTAGATATCATTGTTTGCTACCGATTAGAATCAGGTTTTCTGAAGATTGTTATTGAATTTGATCTAGGTTGGGTAGCTATTTAAAACCGAAATAAGTTGGCGATATGAAATTCAGATTTAACAATGAACTTTACAACACCTAGTTACAATTAATATCTGTCTGCCTTTTGAGGTGGATCCTTGAGTTCTAGTGAAAAAACGTGTTTCGTGCAGTTTAGCCATGTTCGATATTAGTCAGTAACCCAGCGATACTGTCAGCCTCAATAATCTTACGGTTAGGTGTTGGATGTGTGACCTGCAATCATGTGCTTGTTTACATGTTATGGTCATTGAACGTGCATTCTGTAGTAAATACGTTTCACTTTACCTAATTAAGATGAACCTTAGAGTGTTGATCGATTCTGAATAGCACTGACCATATCTATTTCACTGTTGAGATTGTAGAACTTTACTCCTCATCAACTCTAACTAGAATCTAATGAACCTGATCGTTAAGGAGAATACGATAGGTTATTATATTATGAATCTAGTGACTGTAATTGTAAACTAGGTTTATTTAAACCTAAACAGAAAAAACCTGTTGAATATCCTCTGCGTTTGTTAATTACATTTTCTAATTCAAAATGATTCGTTTCAATGACCGTAATGAAAATAAAATAGAAATAAGAAGGGAGATTCATTAGAGTGGATTTATATATATTGTATTATATTTATATTACAAAACCCTACCAACAACTTCATATACGTCTATCAAGGTAGTATTTATCTTAACTCAGTAACTCAGTGGATAATGGATTAAAGCATTGAATGCGAAAAATACTAGATTTGTGCCTTAGTCTTCACATCAACATTTAAATGTTGTAAGAGTGTCCATTTATGACGAGTCTTATTTAGGACTGATACTCCCATCTGACTACTAACCATATTTCATATATAATATTGACTAGCATGTGTTAGAATGCGTTGGTCAACACTTTTATATTACAGACAAGTTTATTATGAAATGAAATCTGTATTATTAACAGATTGCGACATGAAACATCTACTTACAAATTGTTTAAACTCATTGTGAATCACTTTACATAGGATTGAACCTAAGATCTTCGGAATTCCTGAAGAGAGCATTTCTAGCTTCAGTTATTATTTTAGTGAGATTCAGTGATCATCGTAGAACATCATTAGCGAGTAACTACTATATGCTTTACTGTTCATGTTTTCCTACTAAAGCTCTGGAACTAACAGGGAAGGTCAACAAGGTAATCTACTAATGGACTATTAAGAAACTAATTCCATGGCCATTCCATCCTTATTGTTTGTAAATTGCATTATTAACTGTAAATTGTACATCAGACTTAAATATTCTTAGTACTGAATGACGATAAAGAGTTATAGTCAATATAGTGGTAAACAAAGCAATCAATTTCTATGTGAAGTACATCAGTGAAGAGTGATTCAATATCAATTATAAATTCGTTATGATGGGATTACACTGTCGTTTTTTTTTGTTACTGTTCACTATTCAATGAGTATTTTTCACTTCAATCTAAAATCGACATTATACATGCATTAGGCATTCTAATAATTAAATAATGTAAAACAAAAATAAACATTAAAATCATTATAGAAACATTTATTCCATATATAAAAGATATCTTACATTACTTACTTACTAACGGCTGGTACCCTCTCAGAGGAGCATAGGCTACTTACCAGTATTCTCCATTCAACTCTGTCCTGAGGAATCCTTTCCAACTGTCTCCAGTTACTGTTCATTCTTTTAATGTCTGCTTCCAACTCTCGACGCAGAGTGTTCTTTGACCTGCCTCTTTTCCGTTTTCCAACAGGGTTCCAAGTTAGTACATGTCTCGTGATACAGTCTGATGATTTCCTCAATGTATGTCCTATCCATTTCCAACGTCGTTTCCTGATTCCCTCTTCAGCTGGAAGTTGGTTTGTTCTCTTCCGTTTCAGGCTGTTGCTGATGATTTCCGGCCAACGGACATTCAATATTCTGCGTAGACAGTTGTTAATAAGTACCTGTACTCTCCTGAGGATGTTTGCAGTAGTTCTCCACGTTTCAGCTCCATAGAGAATAACTCCGCCCGCAGCTCTTCTAGGGTTTCTGCAGGTCCCAAGCCCGGGTAAAGGAGGAGGGTTGGGCATAGGGCTAGCATCTCCTATCCCGTAAAACACAAGCTTGCTAATAAAACGCTAACCAGATTAAAAGATATCTAGTTATTAAGAAATATAACATGCTATACATCTTTGATCTGATCAGATCTGATACAATATGATACGATGTTCATCATTAGATATTTGAGTTAACGAATAAATAAACAATAAGATTAGTGTAAATTGATATTGTGAAATATCTGAAAACAACAATAGGAATCTACTTATAAGTAGTCAGTTTTCATTGTAATTAGAATTGTATCTTCATTAAATAAGTAGAGTTTATGAGTACATTGACATATAAAATTTATAAAAATCACTTCACTATGTATTTAGTTGTACATAAATCTCAACTTTAAATTTCTTTTTGGCACATAAATTACTACTACTACTACTACTACTACTACTACTACTACTACTACTACTACTACTACTTCTACTACTACTACTACTACTACTACTACTACTACTACTTCTACTACTACTACTACTACTAGTGGTATTCACTATTTTCAGTGCAATATATATGTGGGTACGGTTAATAATCCATTTTAAATGTACGTAAAAGATGCTGATTTGGTTTGTAGATGTTTAAAAGAGTATGCAGTATGAACAATTTTTATTCATGTTTATTCTTAAGGGCTTCACGTCAGTTATAAGTCAATGTCTACTTTTTTTCAGTTTATCACTATCAGGAATATTTATTGTCTGGAAGGATATTTCAGTAGGGGATTAGGAGAAAGAAGGACATCTGCATAAAATATTGTGAAGGAAGAATTGTTTAAAGTTGTAAACAATCAAAGAAAGCCTGTGAGTATAGTCTCCATTATAACGAATAATCTAAAATAAATTTGTACTGGATAAACTTGTGGCAATAAATGTACATTTGTGAAGAAACGGTTGTCCAGGTTGTACTTAGCAGATTTCTAGTCTCTTACTGAACATTTTACTCTACAAATCTAATGACCATCAGCTCATGCTTTCCAATAACTCAAAGAACAATTATCTTCCTGGATCTGTTATAAATGTATTTATCAAATTACTATTCCAGTCGAGTAAGATATATTGATCATTCGTTAATTATCCTATCCAAGAAACTTCAAGAGCATTACCTTCGTCTAGTTGAGGATGTGCTGTAGTAATTGTATTGAAAGAGCATCAGTAGGAAATCTTCACGCTACTTGCTGCCAATTCAAAAGGAGTTTATTTTTCAAAGTGAACAGACTTCTTGAAAACACCTTATTTTTATCTATTCACGGTTTACTTAGGTCATTGTCATCAGACATTAAGAAATATGTGTGCAAAACAAACTTATTCAATCTCTTATTTTACTGTGAAACTACTTGATGCTTTTCTAAGTTAAATTATGACTATAATTTGTTATTTTTAGTGCTCTTCATATCTTTCTGTCAACTTAACAAACTGTTTACTATCCATTCTCTCGCTTTCTCTTACCCCCTCCCCCGCTTCATATTATTTACGAAGACTGATATAGTTCTGTTAATTGTTGCCACTTTACCTATGTATCCAGTATTGAAAATTATCGTTATTTACTCAGTGGTTTCAATAAACGGCAGTAATCTTTCGCAGATATTTGTGATATGATACTTATAACTTACGACTGATATCGACTGTTACAGACCACGGTTCCCACCTATTTATTAAAAGAGATAAGATTACTTCTTTGGTTTACAGAAGATATCATAATTATGCTATGTGCTACGTGATTCAGTAAAAACCCTAACGCGAAACTTGAATCCTGGTTAAAATTTTGTCAGACATCAACCCATCTGGGTTGGTTAAGTTTACAAGTTAAAAGGAGTGGTCAATAAAGTTGGCCATATAACTCTGGACCAGTCAGGTAGAATTACGTCCAGCTTATAGATTTTAGCTAAAATATTAGACAGACTAAATACTATTACCATCGATGAACATGACAAATTAGATATTTTTATCGCCCTTCAATATCAAGCTATTTGTTATTCTTTGCTAAAGAAGCTGAAACTTAGCGGAAAAACTGATAGGTAATAGTTGTTATGAGCTAAGTCAATAACTGAAATCTAATGCAGTCAATAACATTCTAACCGTTTATCACTGATTCCGTTGTTTATCGGCTGTATTCGCAATCGGGTTACGTGTGAACTAAGAAAAGTTATATGATTCCATACAATGAGACATAAAGAAGCAGAAAAAACAAAGACAAAATTTTGTTGTTTACATTTGTCACTGATTCAAACTTATAACCTGCAGACTATGCATTGAAAGTTTAAGCTAACAGGCAGCGTCCAATTGTCCAATTCACAATTCAGTCAATTGTGTTATTGTACGATGATTGTCTAGACAAATAATCATTTATTTTATACAAGGCACTAGATTAAACTGCTTTAATGTACCAAGTCAATATATCGATTTTATTCGTGTCATTGATTATTTAAAGCAAATTTATTACATAATCATATACACAATCAATAATAATGTCTATAATCAGAACTGAATTGAACTATGGGAACATAATCTGAGTATGTTTATATAGTTTTGTTGTATTTACTGTTTTGAATGAAGTAAGAATGACAAAATTTCCAGAGTCAATAATGAATTCATTTAGGTATTCCATTAAATTCAATGTTATCACTTACCTATTAAATTTTACACAATTAATAATAATAATAATAATAATAATAGTACTTGTACATTAATGTAATCATAATAAGCTTGTATTTTTCCGTTGATTTGTAATGGACTGAAACTGGTCAACCTGTGTTGCTATATGTGCATTCTGAGTGGATTATCTGGACACAGTGAACGCAATGGCCTTTGGCATGAAGTGGATTAAGTTCGAATTCAAGTGTGAACATCAACATTGGGATGTAGGTATATTCAGCCGATAGGTCCTAAATAGGACGAAACGTGCGTCCTGGATTCCACTTACCAGTCATAACCCAACTTAAATATTATTTGTGTACTATTACTGTATCGAGGCAATCTGCTCAGGATGCACATATGGCAACAGAGGCTGATCAGTTTCACTTCATTACCAATCAACTTGTACATTAACAAAATAAAATGTCCATAACAGACAACATCAAGAACTTGTTAAAAGGTGTAATTGTAAAAGCATTAAATTCAGTATATTTATATATGAATATTTATGTTTATTCTCAATATACCGGCATTTTAAAGTATATGCAAACTGGTATATACAATAAGAACTGATGTAAAATGAATATTTGTCCACTTCTAGTTGAGTTATTTAACTAAATATTCCATATAATGAAAGTAGTTTGAAGGAAAAAAATGTATACCTAGCAACAGTTCTATTTCTTTGATTGATTGATTGATTTAGAGACTTCATAAATTTGAAAGATTAACTGAACAAATACTTACCTTAAGTTTATTGATTTCTTACATTTGATACTATACAATACTATATTATGTTTTATTAATGTTTCTAGGTAAATAATTTCTCATAGATATTATTCCATTGTTGTTAATTTTATCTCTAAGTTTATCATCAAAGTATGGGAATAGTTGGCTCATCATGCCTTGTTTACCAGTTTATTAGACACTAGCTATGACAATGAATGTATTCTTACTATTCCATGTCTATTTCAGATATACAAACCATTGTATCCAAAATGAGTCTGTGGTTAACCTACACTTGACTTAGCGACAAATAGATTTATGACGGTATCTTTATTTTTTCTTCATTTTTCATCACCACATCCCAATGAATTTAATTCTTTTATTTCTATTTTTTGACGATTCTTTGTATAACCGTAGCATATTATAGTTACTTAATTAGGTTATTTTTATGATTCTTCAAAACTATTACCTCTACCTGATCCATTTGTTTATTCATAAACATTTTTCCATTTAAACTAGAAACAAACCAGTTATAATCGAAGAATGTCATGAATTTTCATCAGTTTCTACATAGTAATAATTCAGAATTAATTGATAAACCAAAACGACGAACAGCCAGGTTGAAGGAAGAATTCTATGAATTTTGAATTGTTAATGTCAAAATGACTAGTTTATGATGTTAATTTTGATTAGTTTATGCTTCACATGAAATTGTTGTCAAGGTGATCGTGATTATCATAAAAATAAATGAGGCAAGGGGGGGGGGTATTGTTATCAGGCAGACCTATAGGTATGTGATGCCGGTTCATTGTTTTCTAAGTCATTGTTTGGTTTCTGTAGAGGTCATTGATTATAACTGGTGGAAGTGATTAATATTAGTGTACCCAAAGGTTAAAACCGTCGCTAAGATTCATTCAAGAAATGTTTTGCGAATTTTCTCTAGTTCTCTACAATAATAAGAATTCAAACGGTTGCTAACCAAGTGATCATTTAAATTTAACCAACATTTATCTTATCAGGTTTTCAGTGTTTTTCAGTAGTATACTACCAATTTTATTTTGTCTAACATAGAGTAGGTTAGTGAACATTAAAGTTGTAAAATGTTACTAACTGCATCAAAGACAAAAGCAAGTTTTGATTATTGAGTAATATACAGTTCTGCTGTTTGATAAAATTTCTTTTTAATACTAAGTAATACAAAAATACAAAAGCTGAAAAAAGAGAATCTAAGTGGGGTGTTTTGCTCTATATAGGACTCGTTATGTGGAAATACCTGTATCCCAGTGTCGATTTTTACATTGGAACTTGAACTCGGTTTGTAAATCCAGCTGGCATGTTCCAAATAAGATGAAACGTGCATCCTAGATCGACTTGTCAAGTACAATTCAACTTAATTTTTATTTGTGAGTTGCCATTACATACAGGCAATCCGCTCAGAATGTACGTGTAACAACAAAGACTGATCAGCTTCAATCCATAATAAATCAACGGAAAGATACAAATGCTTCTAACTTATTAGTAAAAGAGTTATAAAGATTGCTGAATTTTGTAATATCGCATTATGTATTGGTTTTATTTAGATACTCATTGAACAACAGTGAACATTGAATAGTTATTTCTGTTTAGTGTTAGATTTCTTAGTAGTACACACTCATAACCCAAACCTCATGTCAAATTCAAGACCTCTTACTCTTATCCCGATTGATTAAACATTACTTCATATAGTTTGTATTTATTAGTTTACATTTCTATTATAAATTACCTGAATGTCATAAGTTTAATCTCTTGTAGGATAATAGATATTTACTGTTAGTCAATTCAACCATTGTGCTTTCTGTCAATAATATTATTCTCAATATTCTATCATTATCATTACTATCCATCTTTTCTTAGTATACTTATATGAGTTTCTTTGTTTTTTTCTTTTCTTTTTGTAT
Source organism: Schistosoma japonicum (assembly GCA_025215515.1). Lineage (NCBI taxonomy): Eukaryota > Metazoa > Platyhelminthes > Trematoda > Strigeidida > Schistosomatidae > Schistosoma > Schistosoma japonicum. Next base: position 14,217,212 of record CM046065.1, on the reverse strand, counting down.
TATGTTAATAAGTAACTAACTAAACATCGGATGATATTCAGTTAATCATTCCTATCTATTATGTACTAAACATAAATTACAGTATTCAATCTAACACTATTCATTCAATCATTTCATTCAACTATAATACAAATCATATCATTTCATAACTGAATAGATCATATCATGTTTATTATCATTCTCTAATTTATTTTCTTTTAAATAGAATACACACTAGGTTCAATGATTCTATTGTTCATTTCATTGTTTTATAATGTTTATTATGTAACTATGTGTGTAATTAACTAACCATAGAAAAAGATGAAAAGAACAAAAAAAAGAAGACCATAACTGTTGTTTTATGATCTAAAAAAAAAAAATGATCCGATTGGATGATTTTGAAAGAAAAACAAAAATTAAAGTTAGTTGTTTTATTGAGTTACATAACTTGGATTCATCAAAGTGATAGTAACATTAAGTTACAGATGATTTATGAACACAAAGAATCCATAATTGCATTGAAGTGTTTAGAGATAGGCAATAAGTTAAATTGTTTTTATTTGTTACAGATTGATGCTAGTTAAATGACAATGAAATTCTAAGGGACACTAAATAGATGTTTCATTTTAGTGTAGGACTCTTCAGTAACTGTGTGCACCGTCGACTTCTCCAAAGAATTTAACACAGAACTTATAGGTTGGATATTGGTGAAGTTCAAACTTGTCCGGAGTGAGATAGTTACCGCCAACGACAATGGTCTAGAGGGTTAAGTGTTCACCAACCTGAAAACCCTGGGTGTGATTCCTTGGAGCGATTGAGGGTGATGGAAGCTCAAAACTCTTATACTAGAATGAAGCAGATGTCCAATGTTCCTTGGTTTTCATTTGTACCCAACCAATATCATTCTGTAATGAATGCGAACAATTTAACTTATTACCTATCTTCATGAAACCACCTCAATTGAATTATAAATTCATTGTGTCGTACATGTATTATTCACTTTTGGATGCTGATTGAGTTTATTTGTAGCATTCTGCCACTCATAGGAATATAACTAACTAGTTCTTTGTCATTTATAAACTCATTTTAATGAATAAATACAATTCTCCACTTAAATCATATAGGACGAATTTGCCTGGGTTAGACAAACATTGAAAAACCAGGAGTTGATACTGAACATCTATTTCATCTCAGTATTAGACACCTCAGATATCACCAATCATAATCCTGTCTAGGAATCGAGCAAAGCATCATTAAATTTCATTGCGAAAAAAATTAACCTTTAGACTAATGAGCCTACAACCAACTATTAATATTTTTACCATTAGTAAATTTATAATATACTGTACAATTTCATTTATTGCCACCAGTGGGTAATCGCCCTTAACTCGATATGAATAAATTCAACTTACCACTTCTTGCTAAAAGAACACCATGAATTATCACATGAAGTTGGTTACTAAGGTAATGATACTGATTGTAATTCGGTATTGTGTAGATTGTTTTGAATTTAAATTCGACTGATCATCTTGTCTAATGTTGGCTTGAGGTTATTCACACCATTTTCAATATTCATTCGATATAAGACAACCAGAAATCCTAATCTATCTTTGTACTATAGTCGATGAGTGATTAAATTGTCATTTTAAATGTTTATTGTTAATCAAATCTATCTGCTATAAGCATGACCAACCGTCGTGTAGTTCAATGTAATGAACCGAAAATATAGATGTGGAGGGGATCAAAAATAGAGGACACATTTTATTTTGCAGCACTAACCAACAGGGTGTAGAGAGAAATGATCAAAGCCTTTTTGGTAATATCTACATTATGAAAGTTGCGGATTACCTTGACACTTTATGAAGTGTTGCAAATATCCCTACTGTGAAATTTGTAGTCTATCAGTGATACAACACATTTAGTGAAACTGATGCTTTGTAAATTAAAAATTCCACAAGATTCCAGCATCAGTTACTCTTTTTATGATCGCAAAACGGTTGACATTACTTCATTAAATAACTGATGAATCGATTCATTAGAATTGGCTTTACAAAGAAAATATGTGTAATTTATATGCCGTAACTGATTGAGTTCAACCATTTCAGATGTTAAAAATACATCACTAGTGGGAACGGATAATGGTAACATAATATAATGAGTTAAGTGAATTGAAAATTATGAACTGTTGGATAATAATGTACTGGCCAGACGATTTAACAATTACTAGAAAGCCTACTATATTTAGGACTCATCTTCGGTAAACTCATAGTTTTGAATCAATAGCAACTTTCACAAGGTTACCGGCTCAGTCGCTCTTGGATCGTAGTGGTTGTCTAACGTCTGTTAACAACGTTAAGCTACGGTATTTCTTTTAATCCTGCCCTACTGAAGCATTCGAATTATTTCATCATGTGAAGCCATACAAGATGGTAGAGGGATGGATTTGAAATATATTGTTTTGGTGACATGTTTAATGAATCTGCCTATTTATTGCAGAGTTTGTAAGTTTTGAGTTCGATCACACACTCAGATTCAAACTACTGAATGCTTCAATCAAGATTATTAACAGGAAGACAACAAGGCTATTAAAATTGCAACTGATCCATTGTAGAACGAAGGTAAGTAAATCAATTGATTATTGCATATTAGCCAGTATGACGTTCTCCCATTTCGTGAATTAAAACTATAGCGAAGACACCAATCTACAGAAGGCTGTATGCACACCATACTAATGAAACCTTCATTAAGCACGTTTTCCCATTGACTACTTCCAAATATCTATAAGTAAAATTATATTATGCTTGTTGTCAAATTATCTAGACTAAAGACAACAATAAAAATGGCTAAACAGAATTCTGTCATTACAAAGGATCAAATAAACATGACTCTAAACACTAATTAGCTATCAACTAATGTAAACTGTACCCATTAATATAGATACACTGTGCTTTCATTAGACATATCTCAATTATTTGGATGAATTTGTATATTCCTATTGATTTCTTATAGACTAGATCTGGTCAGTCTCTGGTGCTATATTTGCATCCTAAGAGGACTGTCTCAAAATAGCGATTATTCATAAGTATTAAGTTTGAATATATAAATTCATCCTAATACCAGTGTGACCATTATACAGATGTGACTGTCTGGATTCAGTAGTCTAGTGGTGAACGCGATGGCGTTTGACACGAAACGGACTGAGTTTGAATCCCAGTGTGAACATTGGGATGCAGGTACATTCAACCGAGTAGTCACAAATACGACAAAACGCGCGTCCTGTATTTTACTTGTTAGTTACAATCCAACTTAAATGATATATCTCAATGTTTAACAACTTATTATATACATCTAGAATCTATTGAAATACATGATAATCTTTCATCCATATTTAAACGTAGTAACACTACTGAAATATATCACTATTAGAAGCATTTCATCGATTACAATTGATGTTGTAATAAGCCAATAATATTATGTACGTTAATACTTATTACTAACATTTTTTGTTAGTAGTTAAAAGCAATAATTCTATTCTTTACATCCAAACACTATGTAATACATTAATTAACTGACCAGTGTAGAGAAGCGGGAAATACGGTACTTACATAACCATCCAAAAATCCCCAGTCAACCAATGAGAGACGTGCTATCAGCATTAACGTTGTCTAAAACTCGAAACAAAGATACATACTATAGACAATATCATAGCTAGGATTATTATTTAGGCTAATAATTTGGAATTTTATTTAGAATTCGGTTAACACTGTAAGGAATTTGATTTCCAGTCAGGTTTTTAGGGTAAGAAATAGGTTTCGTAACAAGAATTGACTAGATTTAGCACTAAATGTTAGTTTTAAGTTGAATATTTTATTGTTAGTATTAATCCGTACGACAAATCCTGTTTCCACCCGACAATGCTGTAGGGTTGTGCAAAACGTAATGTAAAGTAAGGTAAGACACAAAGTAAACTGTTTAGTAATAAACTATGACAACAAAAACGTTAGACGATTTTGTGCAAAAACCCTGTTATTTTTAAATACATTTTACTCGCTGCTCTTCGTACTCCTTTTCCTCAATCCTTAAGTGAATTGGCACCAATTTTGAGCACACTGGGTTAATGCTAATCCCAACCTTCTAACAAATTCATAACCTCAAATACCGATTCGGAATTAGTAATTAAGGTTACGAATATGTTGTAAGATTAGTATTTAAAGTTACAATTACAGTCATAACCCGACTGGGACAGTAAATAGTGTTTACGAATAGCTGTATTGTTAATTGGTAATAGATGCTTTGCATTTTTAATGAAATAAGGTACATTATATACCTATTTTCTCCTTAACGATATTTATTATGCGAATCCCATATATTTATGTTTTATGGTTGATACCGTTGTTAAGTGTATCAATCTGTGGATAAATCTTATCGTTGTAGTAAATATTTCCATGTGGAGTGAGGGGCTGGGAAGGAGGGGGATAAGAAGCACATTGTAATTAATCTTTACTTCACATTCTTAGTAAGATGATATGACAGATATTTAGTTACATTGATTAATAGTTTTATCATCATTTTTGTGTCTTAACAACGGAAACATCAGAACAAAACTGTGATTTCGTTTACAACATGAAAAATCTTCATATAACCTGTAATGTTATTGGTATCATTTTCAGTGAACAATTCAACTATGGACATTGTAAACTGAGTGCAGGTATTTCAAATATCATATTTGATCGTTCCGTTAGCCTACTTTATAGCTATCGCTCAAGATCACTTACAAATTAATCAAAATGATCTCCATACAGTCTTCTCGTTTGTTAAATATGAATTTACAAAATGCAACGAATATTTCTATTCTAGTTTGACATCAATCAGGACCAGCTGTTGTTATTTTATAGCCTAAATGGCTCAGTGGTCCAATGGTAAACCGCTCGTCGCGGAGCTAGAGGGTTCTGGGTCCGATCCCCAACAGGGTCGTGGATGCACACTGCTGAGGAGTCCCATACTATTACGAAACAGCTGTCCAGTGCTTCCAGGTGATCAATGGTTGTCTGGTTCAGATCAATTCGTGATATCAGCATTAATAAATGTTAATAAGTCAAAATCATTATTTAAATGATCACTATCCATATATCATATCACGTGAATAATAAAGAATTAGAAGAGGATTCAGGGTGACTTTTATCGGGGAAAGGGGTCGGTATTTAATTTGTTTTTTGCATTTGTCAAAGATTGATCTCTGTTGAGTACCAATGAAAAGTGAAATCAGTCAGTGATCAATACAAACAATGAATTGAATACCAGTCTGCACAGTAGCCACCTTAAATTAATTATAATAATCATCCCAATAGTAAATAACTTAACGTTATTCTTGAAGTTGTAGTGAGAATCTTTGACTTGTAGATTTCAAACTCATAGCAAGTAAGATAGTTATTACTAATGACAATATAACCTTCTTGCGAAATCACAAATTAACGAATACAGGAAATCTACCATTGGATGCCAGTCAGCTTAGTGACTTTGGTAGTCAAGCTTCCTCCTCGAAACTTGATGCTCTTGAGTATAATTTCTCGGCGGAATCGTGGGTGGCGACTGCCAAGGAGTTTCATACTTGAACGAAACGGTTATCTATTGCTCTTAGTTTTTACTGGTACCCAATTGTAAATCAACCCGTGACGACCACAATCAACAAATTAGAGGAAAGGTGATATTTATGGCTTCTAAAAAAACGGTATTTTTAAATGTAGCATTTAGCTTAAAATTAATTTTATTAGCTGTCTGATCACCTTTGAATTACAGTCGTATGAGAATGGTTTTTCTTTCGGTAGTGGTAACCATTACCTTTTTAGACACTTTTAAACCATAAATAGTTCTTCAATCTTCTAATTCGAACATAACTTCTGTTCCCAAGTAAATAATGTTCCCACCAAAGCCAGTTTCATTAAATAGAAACTGTCGAAATTCATTTGTAACCAAATATAAGTGTCTTTTTGTCAAACAGATTTTTAAGTTGGTTGTTTGCATCGTGTTGAATACTAGTTTCAAAGAAATGAAATTTCTTATCAAGTTCATGTTTCGAGGTAAATCGTATACTAGAGATGTGCTTTATTGTGAAGATTCATTAAATGAGGGGCATGTTTGTAATTGATACAAGTTAAAATGAGTATCATCAATATACCTTAAATATAATTCTATCTCCTTCAGTTATCAACTTCATTTCTGTTTATTCTAAGCTGGACATGAAAATATCACCCAAAATAGGACCCAGAAGATTTTCCGTAGCAACTCCATAAATATGACGACAGTATATGATTTTAACTTGAAACTGTATGCCTTTAGTACAAATAAGTAAATGTTGCTTGAAACTTATCCTTAGGATAAGGGTAGATCAGTGTGTTGACATATAATTTGCATTGTTTCTTCAAGTGGTACTGTTGTAAGCAATGATAACTAACTGGTGAGTTATATTTCCTTCTTATTCTTTATGATTTACATGATTTTACGTACAGTTAGTGATCATTTAAATAATGATTTTGACTATTGTTATTTACGTTGTAAAACAATAGCAATTGAAGAGAAACCTCAAAATAAGAGCAAATTCTCTCTTATTCTGCTGCATGTGTTGATCTTTATTAAGATTTTTAAATGGAACATAATGATATGATATTTTTCAATAGATCAATATCATACAACAAGAAAAATACCACTTTTAAAGATAGTAGGGAAGATATTTAGTTCAGTCGAGTAGTTTTGAATACATTGTACTCTCTGAGGTGGATAGTTCAGTTACGAAACTTTCATCAACCAATGAAGTCGTTCAGAATGATAATAAAAGTTACAATTATTCAACCTATCAAGTTAACATTTAACCAACTGTAATTTATCCATATCATTACTGTAAGAAAATGAAACAATCAATCATCAGAGTCTATTAGTCACGTGAAATGTTAGATTCATAAATCTTTTCAAATCAATAATAAGTGAGTACAAATTATTTTTATTGGATTATCATCTTAATATCTTCCCATTACTCCCTACCTCCTTCCTCCCTCCTCACCCCTCCTTACATTTATGTATCTAATCAATATTTTGAATGTTAGCCAAATCAATAAAATAAGTCGATATAACTATTCTACTCAATTTCTATCCCATATAAACTTTAATGAATTAACCAATGAGAATTGAATAAATGTAATTAACCAATCAGCAATTAGAATACATTGATGTAATTTAATTTTAGTTATCTTTTTATTTTTGAAATTATTTGAAATTTATTTTAAAAATTGCATATATTTAATTAAATACAACGAAGAGTTGAATTGATTCATTAAAAGAATTTTAAAGTATGTTCGATAATTAATTTTCTTATTGATTATTTTAATTCGATAATTTGTTACATTTTCAAGTTGATTTTGTTATAAACTGAAAATAATCAATCATTGTTGCTCTATGCACATTCTATATAACTTGTCTTGGTACAGTAGTTAGTAGTTCATTAATATGAACAATATTGGATTGCAATTAGTATGTGATATCTAGGATATGTAGTTTGTCAATTTTGGAAGGTCATCAACTGGATGTATTTGATATCCCCCCCTAGTGTTGATGTTCCTGACCAGGATAGAATTCAATTCATTTATAATAAACACCCTCTAGTTCCTCACTAAATTACCAAGTTTAGATAGTCATAATTGTATAACTGGTATGAATATACAGCTTAAAATATTTGTATCTTCCATTCGTATGCCGGATACATAGTTGGATACATTCAGCTGGAAAGTTTAAAATAGAATGAACTGCGCTACATGGATTATACTTGCGAACCACAATCCGGTCTAAATACTATTGATTAATTAATTGATGTGCCTTTGTAGATACGGTTATTACGTCTAGTTGATTGTATTTGTCAGAGATTGATGTCGGTTAGATACCAATGAAAACCAGGGAGTATTAAACAGTTGTTTCGTCCTAGTATGAAACTCCTCAAAAGTTGGCACTTTCGATTTTAACAGGGAATCGGACAAATTAATTAATTGATTAAATAAATGATCACTATATTCTTATCAGTTATTAAGTAACCTATATTGTTGTATAACAGTTTTTAAGAATATTATTAAAGTTGCTTAAATGTCATACGTTCAGCACATACCACAAGTGAGAAATCCCCTTGGTTATCTATATGGTTTCTTTGATGATTAAATGTATTGTAATTAGGAATTTCGGTCAAATTCTGTTCATTTGTTTCATGGCTGTAGTAGATTACGCTGTATTTTTTTCTATTAACTATCTCACTTTAAGCATCCCCAGTTAAATACAATTGACTTTTGTGTATTAATCAATGTAGCACATTACTGTAATTTGGATTAAAAAAATGAACAAAATGCTTAAAAATGAACGGAATTATTTAATAAAGATTGGTACTGTGATGAGCAGTACTCTTTCATTAAATCAACCCAGAATCGCTAGATGTTTCTAGGTTAATCACATTTAAACACTGAAAAGTTATGGATAACTTAAGTTGTTAGTTGTGTCTCCCTCAGATGAACGTAATTTGAAGAACATTCTAATATTCCGTAACTTTCAAGGGCTTTATTATTACTAAGACTAACACTTATGAATTTATCGAATGTGACATGACAGACTTTGAATGATCCAAGTCATGTGAAACTCCCAATTGAGGTTTGATATGGTTTGTTCGTCTAAAATAAAGCGAATGAATAAAAATGCACACATATTTTCATAAAAACAAATAACTTATCATATTATTACTATGGTGACGAATAGAAATAATTTTCTTTTTCTATTTATCTGAACTCAGCTATGAAAGCCTAACAGATAACTATGTGATGAAAGTCTTCTACTAACCTTATGAAAGCTTATTTATAGGAAACCACTATAAGATGATCAGCTGTCAGGATCTTATATCTGTATCCCAACAGTAGAAAAACAAATTTAGTTAATTTTCTTGCCAAAAGAATCCAAAGAATTTTCAGTTCAGACACTATAGATGAACAGTTAAATATTCTAAAGAAAATAATCATTCGAAATGATTATTCACCGAGGTTTACTGACAAAAAGATAAAGCACAAAGCTTCAGAAGTACCAGTAATCTTCTCATGAAAGAGAATACTTTACATGAATTTTCGTTCCAATAGCGAATAAGCTGCAGATATTTTGAAATTAAGAATTCCTAATCCACTAAAAATAACGTTAGCCTTAGCGACTTTGTGACATGTATTCTTTAGGCACAACTATGTTTCCAAGGTCTCATGTATCAACATTGATTTGTTTATTATTAGTGTTAAATGCTGTCGATACAGCAATATTAGTACTGATATATTCCAGTCACTTGGTGACTATGGTTTAAATTTTAAAGGGGTCACCAATTCCATAAAAATTATAAATATCGCTTAGTAATAAATAACAACTAGAATGAAACAAATTAATTGGAGTTTACTATTGATTACCCCTATTCATCTAGAGTATGCACAAATCCCGTAACGAAACTGTTGAATCATATAAACATTGACAATAATGTGTAGTAAAACAAAAATAAGATGATTATCTTTGGACTATGAAGAAAAAGTTTACTTATTAGTTTTGTGATATAAATATTCCATCTAGGTAGAAGTAGTATTGTGCTTTATTAGTAGATTATCATGTTTAAATGAATTCACATATAACTGATAATTCTTCATCAATGCAGCAATACAACATTGTTTACAGCACAAGTTCAATGTACTTTTGGTCACTTTGATTTAGGAGGTGTCTACCTTTAGATGTATGAGAAAATGGACTAAAACTAACATTCATAAATGTTACAGTTTCTAAGGAAACAATCTTATAACTAATATCCTTATGATGTTAAATAGTTAAATGTCGTCGGTAGGATACCCTTCACCTGATCTTCGTGCTACTTGATACACTTTAGAAAAAAATTATCTGAAACTTGAACGATAGAATTCAATAAAATAAAGTATGAATAAATAAACGACTAGTTTAGGAATATACTAAACAGAACATGATCAAAGTGTTCATGATGTGTTTAATTTCATAGGTGATAAGATACAATCATCACATAGTTTCAGATCAAAAATTTACCACAAATATTTTTCAACTAATTCTACCGTGCTTAAGTTTATGCAATTAATTACTATCGGAATGGTTTAGTGATGAGTTTTCAACCGTGACACATTTTGTGGCATACTTTAATTACAGGAAGTGCACCAGTTAGCTTAAGATTTGAAGAAGGCCTTGTTACTACATCTAATCCTTTCACTTGACTGATGAAAACCACTTAAAAGTCATCAATGTTTTCTTGAAAAAGTTTTCAGAAAACCCGGGAAAACACCGAAGTTACTTCAACCACTCACTATCCTTTAGAAACTTTTAACTGAAGTTCTAGAAAACTGTTGACAATATTTTTGTTATTTTGATATAGCAGTTACTTAGTTCAATGCTAATTTTAACTTGTTTTTCTAGAGGTTTCCACCATATCAAAATATCACATTGCTAAGAATATTCATTTTTTTTATATATAAAGTAAACATGAAAATGAATCTTCTTCCGTACCACCAACCTTCTGTTTTCTATTACAGATCAATCGTTTTCGGCCACTAAGAAATGGTTTAGTTGTTGATGTCTAGACAGTCAATTACAAGATGTATTTGTGCGGATATTGACACACGTCGATTAGTATACCAAAAATTGAGTTACAATAGTTTTTGTTTACATAGTTTTAGTTTGGAACTATTTCTAATCTGATGTAGTTGTCAATGCAAACTAAGTTTCTTGCTAATAATCCTCAGATTTTTATGACTCTTGCTAAGTTAAATCAATTCATAAAGAGGTATTTTCAAATGAAAGAAGGTTTTACAAATAAAGGATACAAAATTCTACTTCACTTACTTTCAGTTCAAGTTAGCACAAATCAGATGCTTCATGTCTGACTCTAATCCACATCACCCATTCTCATAATTTGAAACGTTATCATCGACCTATTCAGGCCAATGAAATATTAACATTGAATAATCACTGGGTAATGAACAGTGTCATGTTTGTTTACTCCTTTATACTGAATGAATTTAATTGTTGAAGTAGCAGTACGATTACAAATTTTAGATGACTGTTCATAGCTTTTACTATATTCGCAGATAATATGTGTTGACCAGATAAACTCAGTGGCGACAGTTGTAGATTTGCAGAGCCTAGTAATATGGGCTCGACTCTCACCTGGAAGAGCATTAGTTCCCTCATGATTATACTCATGCATCACCTGACAAGTTTCAGCTTGCTAGAAGACTCAGTGAAACCCGATCATCAGCATTCTATCCTACATATCGTCTAGTCAAGTTAGGTGGTTTGAGATACTTCCACAAAATGACATACAATACATTTTCTTGTCACTGATCACCACATGAGCTTGTTTTACAATCACTGATATTGAAAATAATCCACTCACGTTGTGACTGACTGAGATGTTTACAATGAATGATTACTGACTAGTCATGTTTGACTATTGTTATATCTTATATGAATAATCTAGAAAACCTTTGTTTTTGATGATTTTTCTTCTTGTATTCCAGCTGTTGAATTCATTGTAGCTTACTACATTAATTACTATCCATGTTAAAATGAGTGTAAAAGGATTTTTTAAGAATGTGTTAAACCCTGATATAAAAGGAGCCGAACAACAAGAAGCGACTGGAACCACCACCACTAGTGGTACCACAACAACTTCATTATCTGGTTCCGCTACTGCTGGAGTGAATAATTTTTTATCGGGTACATCAAAATTCCTAGATTCCGTTCAGACAAAAAAGAATGGTTTAATTAATGATTTATCCAATAAGTTAACATCATTTAAAATGCCTGGAGAACAATCAACCAATGAAAGTATAAATAAAAAGAAGTCGAAGGAGCCAAATTATGATGATAGTGGAGATGACAACAGTTCAGCCAGCGAATATGGTGATGATGGTGATCGACCAATGTATGCGGAAGAAGCCCCAATGGAACGACAAGTATCCGTCGAAAGTGTGGACAGTTTACCAGATGAAGACGCTGAACGACGTAAATCAGAAATTCGCGCCTTAGTTGCGAACTTACTTCAACAAAGGTAGGTCATCAGTCGACATATAGTTCAATAATATCAAAATAGATCCATTATTGTAAAAAATTGTGAAGATTGTTTGATTATTATGTTTTTTTTAATCAGTGATTGACTTTAATTTGTCAACCACTGAAAAGCTTTCTCGTCGTTATATGAGATTACTAAGGATTATCCATCTGCGTCCAAACAAAAACCAAAGACCTACTGATCTCAAATATAGTACATGATTTAAGATTAGTGAATTGGTTTAGATTCTTAACTCTAGTTGATTCCTTAAACTGCATGACTTTTATTAATTAACATGGGTTGTATTCGCTTCACATCTAACATAGCTCTACTCCAATGAACAGAACTCTGTAAAAATATCTCAAAATCAATCATTATTAAGTGCATGGTTTTCTAGTTAAAGTTAGCCTATAAGGCAAAACTCCAAATTCAGAAATCAGATTATTCTGCCATATTAACAATTATCATATGCATATTAATAATTAACTTCATCAGGTAACTCCTGAAATTACAGCGAGAATCCACGACCAACATAAATTAGTATAATTAGTTGAATGAGTACAGTTATCACAAAACAACTAGTTGTTTAAACGGATAAGCTTGTTGCCTAAAGGAATGTTAACAGAAGATACGGTGAGGAACAGAATTTTAAGACTTCATACTCTAATAAACCTGCTCAGCTGATTAGTCTGGTGCTGATTTTACTATAAGTGTCACGGATAATAAAATGACAAAAGGTTTTATCCTCCTACATTCTTCATTGTCGAACAAACTCTTCACCTTTTGCAAATCCAAAGCTAACAAACGTGGCTCGAACATTTTACAAGCTTTTCTGCTTGAGATTGACATATAAACCAACATTACTTTGCTAATATTGTAAATTGGCATGCACACCTCAAAACCATCCATTTTCTTGAGATGGAATTAAGTTCCCGATTGAAAATGTGTAAATACATTTTTGATTGATTATAGTAGGAAATAGAATCAGGAGAGGGGGAAAAAAGTAATAAAAGAACGTTCGCACCTTTAAAAATTTAATTTTCGCAGACTGTTTGATACTCGAGTTTGTGGATCATTACTTCATATGATATACAACTATACTACTTAAATACTAAATTCAGTCATTACATGTAAATGAATCAGTTATTAGTTAATTTTTTCTGTCTTCCGAACAAAATATTTTGTCAGTTGTTGTTTGATTACAATCGTTTCAAATAATCTACTTTCATAGCCACATTCTTTCTATGCATTTTTTATATTGTTTATACTTCAGTGTAATAGATGAGAAAATGATAAAGAATTTCAGAGAATTCATTATGGTAAGTGACTTATATTTCATTGGATAGTTTGCCAAATGTAAATGAATTTTATGTAAGATTATTGGTGGAAGGGGGGGTTAAGTACCTACGTTACTTCCATTTGAACAGGAGGATAGCATAGTGTATAAACAGCTGCACTCATAGGTGAATACAATCATCCCTTATTCTATCTAAATTAATATGGTTGGTAGTGTAGAAAATCCTATAAGTTACTGAAATTATTTAGACGTTGGTAGTCGGTGACTATAACTAATCAGTTTCAACTAGTGTTTACCCATCCTAATTAAATTGATTTTACATTATCATTTAACTTCGGATAATAGTGGAATTCAGTGACCATCAATTAACTTGATATCTTCGGGAACAATCAGGTGTAAGCATATTCACCTGATATGTCCTCAAAAAAAAAAAGTAATCCATGATATAGATTCATTTTTAAACCATATATATTTCTCGGTAAATTTAGTACACTGTTCTGTTTTCCAGTCTTATTCAGCTACTACTTATAATTCTAACGCTTGATACACTTAAATATATAAAAGGGAATGCAAAAAACTACAAAGAATAATGCATTACCATGGAAAATGTATTGGTGATAACTCTGAATCGATTTTAAATATTTCCGCTTCATCACATTAGATCGTCTACACTTTTATCTTGTTATAAAACGTTGTATGTTCTGTTTAACATTACAGTAACACACATTTTGAAATTAATTAGAACTGTTGATCTTCCAACGTTTTTCTTGACAAGTAATTCATCAATACATTCAAATCAATCAATGCCTGTTACCCCATGTGGAGTATAGGTTGCCGACCACTATTCTTCAACCAACTCTGTCCTGAGCTTTCCTTTCCAGCTCTTTCCAAGAGCTTTTGATTCTCTTTATGTCTGTCTTCGATTCCTGACACAATGTGTTCTTGGATCTTCATCAATACACTGTCACTTAATTAATACAATCTATCTTTTATAATAATATATAGTAGTAAAGTATTTAATAAGTCATTTCCTGTAATTATAAAAAAAGAATGTAAAAATCATTTGGTATAATCATGAAAACTACATATTACAATTTTAGATAAATTACTACCGGAAATTCGCATTTGTTCTTAACCTGTTTCAAATAAACAACATTCACTTAATATTGATACTTTTTAAGTTGGATCGGGACTGACAAGTGGAATCCAGGACACGCGTCAGTCCCAATCCAAATCAAATAATACTTGTGAATAATTGCTATACTGAGGCAATCCGCTCAGGATGAACATATAGCAACAGTGACTGACTAGCTTCAATCTATAACAAATCAATGAGAATATACAAATTCTTCCTAATTGATACTTTTATAAAAATTTAATTGATGTTTATAAAACAAATATATTTACGATTGATATTTACATTCATTAGGAGCATTATATAGTAGACAATTGCTTTGTTCTAGAATGAGACTTCTCTTAGGAGAAAATTCATTACTGTCTCAAGAATTGTATTCCAAATAACCAAATGTTTCAATAAATTAAAAGGTGTTTCTATAAAGATTGGTTTTCATTTATAGTTTATATTAGTCAAACAGATGTTTAGATTGAGATAGTTATCATAATTGACTACTGGGATTAAAATGCCTCTAGGACTGATGGCTATCAGTTTGATTCCATGATGAGGTCGATGGTGCACACTACTGTGGAAAATGTTATCCAATGCTCGGGGGGTTTCTGTGGTATCCAACCGAAATCAATCTGTGACTTAGCAAATAATAAATTTTCATTTTGTATTTTATATCATTAGATTAGAATTTAGTAGTTCAAATTAGTAAGCAGTACTAATGATAACAACTGTGTCATTGTCAATTTAGGAAAACTTCTGTAGTCATGACATCCCACTTAAACTGTACAAAGTTAAGAATTAACTAAATTTAGAGATAAAAACAAAACTATCCATGCAATATCAGTGAGTATTAGGTTAAACATTTGATAAAGTCTTGTGAATGTACTTCTGATGAATTTTAAACAAGAACAAGAAATTTGTCAATTGTCACTTTTAAATGATATCAGTCTGTGTTGAATAATGCTGACTAATTGATCTAGTTTAATCAAAACCGTTTTATTAAATAAATGTATTCACTACATTCTTTAAAATAAGATTCTTTATTATACGTTATATATTGTAGAATAAATTCAAGTAAATAAGTAGATTAATGAACAAGTAAGTAACTATGCATGTAAGTAATCAAGTATGTTGTTAGTTCGTTAAGTAGATTCGTAAATGAGTAAGTATGTAGGTAAGTAAGTAGGTGAGTAAGAAATCTGTTGACAGTTACGTATAAGTTTGTCAGTTTTTGTTTTCCATATAAGTTGAAACTAAGTAAGTCATACAGTAAACTTTCGTTTCGTAGTAATTTAAAGAAAGCATTTGTAATAATAATGATAGATCTTAAATTAGATTATTTCGTTTAGAAAGCATTCATTCTAATGAATACTTCCATAACTTCTACCTAACTTTAAATGTGACATTCATAATGCTAAGTAATGTCAACTATAAATTCGGTATGATTAGTGTAATATAATTGTTATGCACTTGAAAAATACACAGTGCCCTTGACGATTACTAATCACTGTACAGACACGTCTGCCCCGCTACTACCAGTCCCCCAAGCCGGAATACAGAAAACAACGATTGATAAGCCAACAGTCAGAACCAGAAAAAACTGAATTATATTTCAATCATGCCATTATATATACACAAAATCAGACCACACAATGAATCAATTAGTAAACTAACATTAATACAGAACTAAGGAAATAGTGGTAGTGAATAAGGACAACTTGTATACAACTGATTAACTGTAGGTCCATAATAAGAGACAATATAATAACAGTAAATATGCTAAACGGGAGGATAGAGTAAGAGGAATGGGAATATAATGTTTACACTACTCATTACCAGAATAAATGAATTAGTTCTCTAAAGCACAGTTCAGGAAGCTTCTCACACTTTGTTAGTGGTTCGACATAACAATAATGGAGTTCATTTCTTAATTATTTAAGAAACCCTAGCAGTAGGCATTCATTAACTCTGATAGGACTGAGTTCAGATTTAACCATAGTGTATTAATCTTGCAGATTGTTTTTCCCTGTCATTTAGTATATATGGATTATATATAGCACAACAACCACTAAATTACAATATTTTAGTGTATTTCTTCCCGGTATTTCAGTGCCAAACTACACCAAACTGTTAGTAAAGTTAGTTGTGGATGAATTTGATCATATGAAATGAACTTGTCTAGAATCATACAATTCCATATATCAGATGAAGAATACGATTCGTATTGAAATGGAGTTAATAATGGAAATTTCCCTGTAATATCTAGGAATTCATCCTTTGTATAAATGAATATATAGCTGAAACTACTGAATACATTACATTTAACTGAACAGTAAGAATGTCATGGATAGCTTTGAATGAATAACTTAGGCAATATTGTCAAGCCATTATATTTAATCAAATAAGTCGTTATTAGTCAAGTATTCTTTAGTAATCTGTGACGAAAGTCTAACAAAGATGACAGATTATGTTTCCTATAACATGATTACACAAGTACCGACTTGTTTAACTAATTTTACTACGTTTACCAGTGATATCTACAATCTCATATTATTTGCACTCTATGCATTAACTAATCATGCATGTAATGCTTGTCATATATTTTCCTCATTGTATTTTATGTCTGAAGTTTAAGAGTAAGAGATTTTTATGAACTTGGAGGCAGTTAGTGGATCGGTGTTGCAACATTCATCTAAAAAAAAACATGTCAAAAATCATTTGCTACCGACAAGATATTCGTAATAAGTTCGTGAACGTTTAATAACCAAAATTATGCTACTGAACAATTATTACAAGTAGTCTGGTTTAATAGATTGAATAGTGTTTAGTAACATGATAACTATAGCAAAGTTCCTTTGAAAATGAATCATAATTGATAATCCATTTATTTTGTTTACTTATCTTAGAGGCATAGTGGGCGTTCAAGATTTTCCAAAGAACTGAAATCTCAAGTAAGTTAGAATTAAACCTTTTCTTCAGAGAGAATGATTTGTATTGAATTACATTTATGATATTCTTTTATAAGACTATCATTCAGCTTATCAAGTGCAACTTTAATATTGAGGTTTTATCATTAACGTTCAACAGAACATGTAATCAGTACCTGTGAGAATATTGAGTTACACTCAGTCATCATTGAGTACTAACTAGTTACAAGTATGTCCAGTCAGCATAGTCGATTGAATTTTATAAATTAAACTAGAATGTTGTCACTAATTTAAATGATTCGACAACGTGCTTACAATATATATCTGATGTTAAGTGGTTGAAAGCCATTGGTAACAATTCCCCACTTGACCTGTATTTTGTTCTAGATAGTATTCATTACAGAGGTACACTTGATGGCTTGTAACTGTCTTTTGTAAGTTGTTAACGAAACTAGGTGAAGCAAGCTTGAAGCACACATGGACCATTAGTTTCTAAAGCATTTCAGGATACACCTTGTTTACCTGTGTCAACTAGCCCAAAACCTAGTTGAAGTAAGATTTCTGCCAGTTCTTCGA
The DNA here is from genome assembly GCA_025215515.1 of Schistosoma japonicum. NCBI lineage: Eukaryota > Metazoa > Platyhelminthes > Trematoda > Strigeidida > Schistosomatidae > Schistosoma > Schistosoma japonicum. Next base: position 14,199,192 of record CM046065.1, on the reverse strand, counting down.
CCTATAAAATATGATCATAAAGTGAAATATGCCAGTGTTTCGTGGTACCTTTGTGGAGTACAGTAGATTTAAAATTGTTACAAAAATTATACGGAGTGGTTTAAGGTTGTAAATGTTTTTTTTCATCACAACTCTTTAGAATTATTAATACTTATTCTTGACAAGTTGAATGAAAAGATTTTTCCTCGATTACCTGTTTTGTTTCTGTTTAATTTTAGTTTGTGATATGAGACCTCAAATTCAATCTTCCATTTACAACAGACGTTAATGTGAATTTTATATTTACAAAGCTTATCAGAAACTGTATATAGGACTTTCAGGAGTGGCTATCATCATTTAATCTAAAAAGCACCCTATCAGTATTTAGATTTTATGAATAAGTACACTTATTTGTTGGACGCTTTTAGAGTACAAAAGTACATGGAAAATCATTCATCAATAATTAGGAATCTATTTATTAATAAAACAATTTTATTAGGATAGGACACTGACCTGAAATAGGCTTTCATTGGTATGATCTAGTTGTCTGATTTGGTCACCAAACTTCACTCTTTCTAAACACTTGATTCAATCAGCTATGTAAGAGTAGATTACTGGGAATGGGTTTAAAGTAACATGAGAAAGGATGAATATTTATATTCATGAAGTCTGCGTATTTGTCATAAGACTAGAGTGATCCAGAAATAAAGATTTCTTGACAGTGACCTTAGTTAGTTGAATGATTCACATATTCAAAATAGAACTTAAATTGCTGTACTTCTTACTTTCTGTGTGATATTAAGACGGTTTCTAACATGTTTGGGATTAACTGATTTGTTAACTTATAACAAATTTCTTTTTTAATTTTGGTTTTTGATGATGTCACATCAAAATTCAAGGAGTATTGATATAGAATGTCGCAACAATCAGATGACGAAATAACTCTACTGATCATGAAATTTAAGTTTTTTAGTTTACATTTTAGTTTCAGAAACGCTTAACAAATGTTGTGTTGCGCTATTTGAATCTGGAAGCAAATTAATAATTCGTATAGACTTAGAAATAACTTAGGCTTTATGCATGAATTAATGCTGTATATATATATATATATATATATATATATATATATATATATATATTGTTGGTATTGATTGGGTACCAATGAAGACCAAGGAGTTCAAAACAACCGTCTCGTTCTAAGGTTGGAACTGCTCAGCAGTGGTCTTTCGTCGATTCCGCCTGGGAATCAAACTCAAAACCTTCAGGTCTTGCAGTGAATACCGTAGACATCAAGATAATTTAGTTGACTGATGTCTAATGGTAGAATGCCTACTTAAATCAATTTATGATATACCACAACCATTATTCAGTGCTATTAGCTATAACTATTCTGCTGCTGATGTATCTGGACTTATCAGTCACGGCTTCAGGAACATCTTGAACTTAATTAATTCATCTAGCTATTCTGACTGAATTTAAGTACTTTTATGGAAACTGGTGTTGATAGCAGTTCATCATACTTTAATCATATTGTAGTAAATTTTTAATTAATAAGTTATCTATCTCTACAGTTTATTATACTATCAGATAAAGTAGTAATAAATTTATTCAATAGTATCTTGAAATAATGTAATCTACGAGTTTCATCTTACATAATAATCATCATCATAAAGTAAGCATAAAGTATGTTTAGATAAAGTAACTTAAAATTAGTTAACATATGAAGATCAATGTATCTGTTGAATGGAATGTAAGTAATTTTGTTACGTAATATACACTAGTTGTATTGATATGAAAATTCTATTTCTAAGATAGAATTAATTGCAAATAGTTTAATTACACATAGAATATACTTTTCTTTAACATTTTCACATTTATTTATAGTCGAAAAGCATGAAATCTATATCTAATCAACTACTTGAACAATTAGCATTATTTATTGGTCCATTACTAAGTCAATGTAATGAAAATGAAGATTATGCACCAGCTTATATTATTATGCATTTAAGTTTCACATTATATCATGAGAGTAAGTTGATTATTCTTGTAATTGTTGATTATTGAAAAATCTAAATCTATGTCTGCTAAGGATTCGCGAGTTTAAGGTGACACCTCGATATCTGCTAACGAACGTAAGACCTAGCGACACAATAACAGGAAGCTAAGCTATTTGGCAGCGCCCTAAGCCCAGCTAACTAGAGTACGAAGTCCAAAGACAGCAAGAAGCGTTTAATTCCACAGACAGCCTGTCAGACGACATCAACACACACAACTCATGTGTATATATACAAAACAGAGAGCGCTTCTTGGAATGTCATAAATAGCGTACTAAAATAAACGATGAACCAATAAGATTTAGCGTCTTACCAAGTGGGGAACACGAACTGAATGTGAGAAAGGAACTTTTTGGCGCGAAAACAGGAAATTTAAATTTACACAATAAAACCACAAAAATAACAGGTTTTCCAAGTGAGTTTTGGGGATCTAAAATCCCCAACAATGTCTGATTATGTATAGCTAAAGAAAGAGTGTAAAAGAGATATCGATGAATTTGTTGAAATTATCATATAGAATTCAAGTTGACATTGATTATTGAATCTATTCAATGAGGTTGATTCAAACAAATAAATGTCACATGATATACTTAAATGAAAACAAATGATTTAATTGTAGACTTTACCATTTAAAGATTCATATTAAGTAATTAGAATATAAAAAAGTAATTGAAAGAATAACTATTATCTACAACCTCATCATCAGGCTACTATAGTTATAAATCCATAGAAATTTCATTACAGTGACTAATATAAGGAGAGGTATAAAAGATTAGTAGCTGACGAGGATGGATTTGATTACTGTGCAATCTTGAAGCTGGATAATTTAATTGCGGGGTATTCATCATCATTCTGAATGACTTCATTGGTACATACTTTTAGTAAAAGTAAGTTATGAGGTTTTCTCCATGAGTGGCTAACGGTCTGTTCTGTCGACCTTGAATTGGATTGGTTATTGTTGACATTATTCAGTTATTTGATTGACTGATTTCCTTCTTTGTTGATCTGATTCGTAGTATTGTAGTCTTTTATTGATTTTTTTAAGTGTGTTGGTTGTGATGATAAGAGTTATAAATTAGTATCCCATGTTATATGTGATATGATAATTGTTGTTCAAGTTATTATGATAATGATAAGAAATGCATATGAATTGAAAAGATATAGTCAAGGTAATAGTGATCATGAATAATTGGTGTGAATTGACAAAAAATTGAGGTGGCTTAGAGATAAGCCGAAAATCGTTTCATGGAGTGAGAGTTTACTGCAGTTAGCTTATGAGATATGTGGCACAGTTGTGGGTCATAGCAGAACAAGTGGCAGAACATGCCTCTTCTGGATGCATAAGTTGGATTTCCTGGAGTTAATCTCGATAGCTCTATCCATGTAGCAGCTCTAATCTAGTTCCATTGAATAGATCAATCTGAAAGTGGTACAATAAAGAAAATTCATCTTTTATTTCGATTCTATGTTCGTTGTCTACCACATGAAACAGTATGATGCTAATGATGGACGTCGTTACTTATTTTTCCAAACATTCCGGTAAATGTTAACGATCATACAAGGGCGAATACCACTGAGTATGGTCTACGTAATTAATCTTACAGGAATTAAATTGGTATACACACAGTAAAGAAGGCCATCCTCGGTACTCGATTCATAACTTATTGAGTGAATACCGGTTCGTTAGAAGTGTAACTTGTATTCAAGCTGCATTAAATGCTCTTTCTACTGACCTTTTTTAGTCTACTTATTTTGTGGTCCTACTAGAAGTGTCAGATTTTGTCGTGTATTTTGGTTTATACATGTATTTTTGACGACCTCGACAATGTCTTTTTTTATTCACACAACCTTCTTATCATTCCTCCTTCCCCTCCCCCCCCCTTCATATTACATTAACATATCAGTATTATTTTATTGTTATGGTTGTCACAATGAATCCAACATACTGTTTCGCTTATTACGACGTTATTATATTCACAGATGATTGAATTTGTTTATTATATTATTGAATATAACTTGTCACCTTATGGTAATGACTGTTTTTTTCCTACCTCTATCTTTAAATGATCTTTCAAATTCATAACCAACCAATCCTGGACATATTTTAGGTGGCGTTCGATGTAACTTTTCACCATTCTAGCATGCATTATTGTTTAACTATGTAATTTGCTCAACATACTTATTTAAGGAAATTCGCATGAATTGATAACTGTAAAAGCCTAATAGCAAAGGTATCAAAAATGTAATATTCAAATAATACGGTATTTAAGGTGGGTTGACATTTAGTACACAACATAACGATTTTATAAATTTAATGATTAGTTGATGAGTAATGTGAATTTCTTTGACGGGCGGAGATTTTCTCAGCTGTCAAAAACTTATTATTGAGATCAGATTAGTTGAAAATATTACTCTTTACTACCGTCACATAATCTCCGATCAAACATTTATGTAGTCTGGTAATTCAGCTTATGCTTATCCGACTAATTACTTTTATCATTTCAACCAATTTGAAGTCACAGTGTTAATGTTTAAATGTTCTCGCTGCCTTATACTCTGCCATTCAATAGAGTTAACAATTAAGTTCGATTTCTAAGTGAATAACATTATCATAGTTTGTTGTAAACAATGTACCATATTATCTTGAATATCTGACTCACAGAATTACAATTCAAATAATAAATCAACTTCATTCTGATAATCTACGATTTCTATTGCGGTTTCCATCACGTCATCCTATTTATGGTTCCTTATGTGTCAAACATCAACTTTAGATAACAGTAAGAACAAACTTCTTGGTTATACAGACTACCACCGTATCTTTATAATTATCAATGTTAATGGCTATAAAATTTAACAGTGACACATTACTACAACACAATATACTCTCTTTGAAAACTTAAAATAAAAATGTTACAGTATAATCTGAAAGGGAAAAAAACTACTGTTAGCACGAAACGAACCTGATTAAAGTATGCTCAAAACATGCTCACGAAGCTGTGCTGTGATTGGTCCATTCTTGGCCAACTAAAGCTAACGACTAATCGGGAAGTTTCTAGAATACTCTGTACCATTGTTTATATACACCCTAGTGTGATTATTTGCTTTGCTTTTGCCTTTTACCTCCTACTGTTATTTCCTCAATACATCTTGCTACCTGCTCTTATCTTGTTCTGATTTGGAATCAAGTCGCTGTCGTTGTCGAACCGTAGAATACTAAGCGGGATTAGCACATAATATTATTGGGACTAATAGTGATAACAGTAGGCAATTTAACAACTACTTTGACTGTTTGTAGACCACGATTATATTTCTTCCAAAATACTATGAACTGTTCATTGTTCTCTTTATTCGTAAATCAATCGTCAATATCCATTAATACTCTAAAGCGTGTTAGTTGAGTGCTGCGGAATATACACAGTGTAAATACTTAGGAAACTTTTATTATTCACCTCCCCCCCTTCACTATGTTGGTTAATACGGCCTAAGATTATTCACGGTTGAAGAAAGTTTTCCTATTTGAACGATATGAAATGTATACTTCTATGATGTTTTAATACAATACGACATTTTGTTTACTCAGAAATCACTCCAGTATAAGCATAATTTCAGCTATTTATCACCAGAAGTTAATAACTGCGACGGCTATACAACAACCGTTAACATGATTTGGAATAAGTTCGCGGTAGACGTAATTACATGTGAACTGAATTCTATAATATCGCTTTCATGATTATTACTGTTCTTTGTTAAGAAAAGTGGTAATATCTTCCAGGAATGACTGTTTGTTTATATTCCTTCATAAAACCAGTGAATGAAATCTAAATACTGTTGATTTCTTATTAGACAAATTGAGATAGGAGCAGTCTATAAAAATTAGAGATGAGATGAGCAAAGGCAAAAACATTTATGCACACTTTTCATTCAACTGAAAAATATCAAATATATAACTATTCAACATAGATGGTGGGTAGCGTTTGTACATCAACAACAGTGTACACGGAACAGCTAATTGACACTTCGATTATCTGTATGTGCTGCATTTTCAGTCATTCTAAACACTACTTTTTATGGGAATAATATGATATCATTTAATATTTCAAAGAACTTATGTTTTGAAAGAAGCATACACTCTTAGAAGTTTAATTGCATGTCGTTTGGTAAACATGGGGCATTAGGTCGATGAAACAAATGCTTTTGAAATTATCAATAAACAACATAAATCGATTCTATTAAGATTTACTGAGGCTATTGTAATTGAGAGATTAAAACCTGACCTTTGTATTCAAAAGAAAATCACTAGTTAATTTTCAATTATTCTGGTAGCATTAGATTGAAGACCCAGTTTCCTCTTCCAGCTAGAGATAACAGGAAGTGGTTTCACTACCTAGACAACGTTATCTGATAACCATTTCAATTAACAAAATCAACATGTATTATTAACGTGAGTTATTTAAAATGGATGATATGTATGTAGCTGATGAGAATGCAACGAAATAAATTGAGTTTAGAGTATTCTGCAAATGTCGCCTTTCTTGCATTATTCAAATTACTTAATTTTCTTTTAACTAAAATTCTAACGGTTCAAAATGAACGACACCAACATAAGCTATTCAATATTAGTAAGTAGTATGGTCAGTATACAATAAAATAACTCATTTTAACAATTAAACATATAAGCATTAAATATACTTAATTAGGTTGAGCTTGTATCTTCCCATTGATTAGTCATGGACAGAAACCAGTCAGGGTTTTTCCTGCTACATATGCATCCTGAGCCGATTGTCTTTATATGGTGGTAGTTCTTAAGTAATGTTTAAGTTGGATTGTGATCAGCAGGCGGAATCCGGGATATGCGTTTCGTCCCATTTGGGACTCATCGGTTGGATGTACCTGTATCCCAGTGTTTAAGCCAGTCACAATCCAACTTAATCATCAAATATACAACATGTAATGAAACCATTGGAAATATCATACACTATTGTCTGCTTTATCAACAGCTGTTACATCACATTCTCTTTAGTTGACATCGATTATTTTGTTGTTTTGTTATCTATTCAGAATTTTTTTCCTGTCTTTATGATTTTCAGTTCCATTTTCGAACTGATTTGATTACAGTATGCCTAACTTTGCTTATGGTAATAATAAGTATAATTTCAGTCTGTTTACGGCTAATAAGAAGCCATGAAATGTAATGAGTTCATTGGATTCTATGAATCTTCTTGTTCCTGTATTACTCAAGTCATAATACTGCATGAAACGTAGAAGTAACTGTAATTTACTAAATAGCTATTTATTCATAAACACAGAACCAGATGAAAAATTTATTTAAGTCTGTAAGAATTCACCTATTCAGATATAATATGTGTGCTGTGAAGTAATATACCAAATATTTTCTTATGTTATTATCATAAGAGCTCTATCACTTTCATAATTTGTCATCTTCATTTATCAACTTAATCTACATATATTCAGATTTGTATAGTAGGTAGTTATATTTTATACTGTCAGATTAACTATGAATTATGAAGAGAAGTATTTAATGAATAACATCTTTGAGAAGGTAAATTTCTAATGACGAAATAAGCTTCTTTATCTATTGAAAAGTTTAAAAGGATCATGCAAATGTGAAGTAATTTAGTGGTTTATTATCTTTTATCTCTACTCCACTGTAGTCAATGGGCTAACATATTTTTACAATATAATTACTCCATACCATTCCTGGAAAAAAAAAACACTTTGGAAATTATATTTGGCCGAATCATTTTTCTTTTAAGCATCTTACAATAAATCACTAGCATCATAATGAAAAAGTCCCTATCTATTACCTTATGTATTTGATTTACTCCGAATGCTCATGAGAATACTTAGTAATATATAGATGAATTGATAGTATAAATCCCAATGAAAAGAGCTACCATATATAAGTGAACTTCAATGAATGCGCTTAGATAATCTCTTTAAAATATTTTAAGAATAACCATCTATGTTACATTGTATTTTGTACTGAGGATAGACCTCTTCATAAGATATAGAACAAACCCCAGTGGCATTGCAAACAAACAAGGTATTCTTGAGACATGAAGTTCTCATGGTTATTAAAACTAATTAACGCGAATCCTCAACAAAGTGGCTGCAGTATATTATGTTTGCAGCTAAAACGTAAAAAGTATGTACTTCAGTCGTCCTCATCTATTATCTTACCTGATCAAACACGTTTTGTCAATTGTGGTATTCGAATTCTGCCTATTCTATCTCCTTACCTCCTGGTTCTCTTTCATATGTCGAAAACCTATAACAGTCGTATTTAGAGAGTTATAGTACTTAGCCATTTTACTCTTCTTCTCCTGTTATATTCTTGTTTTCTTATCAAATTTGTATTTATTTTGAAAATGTTACAACACTGTCAAATCATATCTCTAAACCTCCAGTTATGTCAGTGGATAATACAAGATAGTGATTATACTACTACGTGGCAATATCTTTATTAACTTCAGTTAATTCTGCTGAACTGCGAGGCAGAAAAGCCATTAAACCAATGAAGACATCATTTATTGTTAACTGGTCTTTAAACAATGAAAACATAACAATATCTTTATTCTTTTCCCGAATTTCTGTCTCCATTAGTCTACTACATTTGCATTCAAGGATTTTTTTCAACTATCCTACACTTTTCAGATAAAGTAAAACAACTTTCTCATCCAAATAACAGAAAACTTTGTCTTTGATGTACCATTTCAGTTCACATTTGTAGCAATCTTCATGACAACAAAGCGTCTTTTATTGGTACTTTTAGAGTTTTCGAGCTGTCATTTAAGAATCACTCTTGATTGTCTTTATAATATCCCCTGGCTCACAGAATCGTAGTAGTAATGTATTTTGACAAATGTTTTAATAAAAGTTTTTAACTAAGACTAACATTATATTTAACTATTATTTATATATATCTGATATAATATTCATGTAATAGAATCACTGTATATATCGTCTATATTCGTCATAATTTTCAGCTGTCTCCTCGAATTATACCACTGAGCAAAAAGTATCTTTATTCATTGTTAAAAGATCAAGTAATTTGGCAATCGATGAGATTTTGGAATGCTGCATTCTTTATTGCTTTACAACGTGAACGTGCTGAACGTCAAAGATATCCAAGTGTAAGTTTACTATTCCTACTTACTTACTTACTTACTTAGTTTATGATTGTGCATCAGTGTATTGTTAAATTGTAAAAATAACCTCATTGATATTCTAGATAGCACCATCAAAGTCTTTACTTATTCCGAAATAGGTATATAGGTTCATTCATACATCCTTATTATTGATTGTCTTTATAAGTTTGGTTGTTTCATTTACCCTTAAGGTCTTGTTAATTACGACTATGCTGATGTATTTATTAGTTGTTAATTGATTTGAATGCTTATACTTCTTTGAACTTTTCTACATGATAATTTCTTAATAAACTACTACTGTGTTTAATAAGTGTATTATATCCAACATTTTTAATCATTTAATAACTAAATGATTCATAGTACGGAGTACAGTTTCAACTGAATACTTCATTTTGATATCTAAATCTGGTTATGATGGAGTTTTCCATTGTCACTTAAGGATATCCTATATAGATAGGCTCATAGTCTCAATCTACTTATAATATTGTTGCTGCATGAGATGAAATCATGTGTTGAAGTTACAACATGTACAACAAACATATGTAAACGTTACAAATAACTTTAGTGCCAATATATTTTCGTTTATTATTGTATCCTGTTTGCAAATATGTACCATTTATATTTCTAAGGATCGATTTCATAGATATTCTTCCTTTTGATTCAAACTGACTGGTAAACATCACATGATTCAGTGTTTTTTTAATGTTTACTGATTAGTTTGTTTAGTTCAATAGTAACATATTATCGAGCGAATTTATCTTCAGTTATCTGATTCCTCAACAGTGGGCACCCTGAACTCTTCTCGCTAGTAACTGACTTTGAGATGTTCCTAAAGTTTTAGTAAGAACCCGTGACTGGTAGAGTTCTAGCATGTCACGAGTGAGACAATTATCTCCAGTATCACTAACTGATCCTTATGGTTTGTCCCAAATTGAATGAAGTGAGAATTATATTATTGGGTGCCAGTCAGACCAATCGCGCCTATGACTGAACGTTTGTTATGAGATTTAAAGGACCTAGATTCTGTTATCTGTTTGAATTGAGGGTGAGAACTTTTGAGAAGTCACGCCGTAGGTAGAATCAATTGTCTAATGATTCCTGGTATTCAAAGTTGCCCTAAAGTGATCAGTATGTGAAGAAAGCAAACAGTAAAAATACTAACAGTGAATTCATTTTACAAAATCAAACCAGACAACTGAGTTGCATGCAAGTACCAATTCAAAAGCGACAGACTGTATTTCATTTATAAATATTATGACAAGAAAATGTATATCACTGTTGCAAACTGTGGACAGATGTATATAGATGGTGCAATGTTTTCGATTGCAGGACATATGATTCTGATAAGAATGAGGAGGAGAAAAGTGTTAGTATTTGCTAACGAGTCAAAGTGACAACTAATTAGGTTATTACTAGTGACATTAGACATAATATATCTACATTAATTGAGAAAGTGATAGGGAATATACAGAAGTTTGTTGACATCATCTACAAAGCAATTTAGTGTCACAGATACACATAAAAAAGAGAGAATGTGTATAAATTGAGACATCGTATTCGCTTCATTGGAATGCATTTACCTGTCTGTTTATACCCGCCTTGAATTAGCCAACCACATCCTATGTAAGTTGAAATTATCAATTACAGACTTCGCATCGCTAGGTACCTAGGTATCTTAAATGTGTCAAACATTTTGCAATAAGAAGCAACTTCCTACAATTCCAGAAATTTGCGAAGAATCTACTATAGATCATGAACACCTTGTAGTTGTAAGCAAAACGTAAAACATGAACGCAAGTACGCAAAAAAGATATAAATAAACAAGTGTTCAAGGAAAGCATGTAAACGTAAATGAAATGTAAAGAAACGTAAGTGCACACTTTCAAAAATGAATACATCATACTTTGTAATTGTACCTAACTACTTATTACAGTTTTACCGAAATGGATGCGATACCATTAAACATCTATGTGATACGACTCTTGATATGATATGAGTTACTAAATAATTTTGAGTAGTAAGACTCAATCAGATAATATCGAGGTGAGTGAATAATTAAGCAGACCCAGCATCGGCTATAATATATCGGTGAGCATAATCAATTCTTAAAATATCCGCAATGAAAAATCATTTCAATTAACCAGTCTAGACTTTGAAAATTCTACTGAACAAAGAAAAAAATCAGTTGTACAAATCTACAGACGGTTTTACCCAGTCAGAAAGAAGTCAGTGCAAATGAATATTTTACCAAAAATAAAAGCAATATTAAGTAGAATATACAGATTTCTGTTGATTAATTTAATTATTCAGGCTCTCTAAAGAATTTTAGACGAGTAAATTAGAAGATAATGACATCCCAAGTCATCCACTTAGCTATGTAACACTATTATTCTAAAACATTTTCTTAAGAATGAAAATGGTCGTTAATGGATCATTAAAATGATTTTGTTTGGGGTTCAGAGTTATGGTTATGCTAAGGTTTGATTTAAGGCTTGTTACGAAGTCGAAATTGTTATATCTGGAATGTGGCGCCTCATCAATTGGTGTGAACATGTGCATACAAATTTACAGTGACAAACGCTAATAAGAGTGTCTAGTTGGTCTCTGTATGTCTGCTTAATACCCATTACGTCCCAGGCCGGGATAGGAGGAATATAAGCCGATGAACCAACCAAATAAATCACATTGCATTTCAAGCACTCCTTTATATGTACACAAAACATAACCACATAATCAATCAATTAGGAAATGAACATTATTACAAAATAAGATGGTTAGCGGTAGTGAGTTGAGATAATGTATACACAATCAATTAGCTGTAGTTCACAAATAGGGAATCACATACTAACAGTCAATAGGTCAATCGGGAGGACAGGGTTAGAAGAACATATTAATAACAAATAAAATGTTTACTTTACATATAAACAAAGTAATTGAAATAAACCTCCTAAACACCGTTTCGAAAGTTAGTTGTTCTTCCTGAATCTTTTTATATAACAGGGATGAAGTTCGGTTAGATTCAAAGTTAGTTTAGATAAAGGTTATTGATTTGGGCTTAGTGTTGAATAGCATGTTACGTATCCAACACTTTCAGTAAAAACTTAGTAGTTCCACAACAATCTTTTTACTATGATTTAATCACTTTTCTCCCTGAACTGCATTCAATATATTCACTCTTCTTTGTTTTTATTATTATTATTATCGTTGAAGTAACTTTTACTTCTACCGTATGATATTAATCTTTCTGTGCTTTAGAGGTATAGCCACTTTGGACCGATGAACACAAGTACCAGGTTCTATCTTGGTCATACATATAGCCATGATTTAAGAGAAATGAATTTTTTTGACAAAGCTGTACTTTTAAGCATCAAACATTAATACCATAATAATTGATTCCTGATAAACTTCAGAGTATCTAGGCCATCAGTCATTCGCTACAATAGTTATTCTTAGTAGACAATATAAGAATTACTTAATTTCATCACAATACTATACTATAGCAACTAACAAATATGCATCAATGGCTTCATTTTGCAAATAAAGAAAACAATAAAGGTAAACATGAAATGTAAACTTATGTTTGATTTGTTCACTGTTTCCATTTTGTTTCTAGAAATGATGGTGATGATGTAATTCAAGCTGAAATAGATTTTCAAAATGATATTGTATATTCTCAGTTAAGGTAAGGTATTTTAGTTATACAGATAATATAAATATTTACGATTAAGGGGTTCGTTGTGGAGATAGTTAATTTGTCAATGCTGATATCACGAATTGATCTGAACCAGACAACCATTAATCACCTGGAAGCACTGGACAGCTGTCTCGTCCTAGTATAGGACTCCTCAACAGTGCGCATCCACGACCCTGTTGGGGATCAAACTCAGGACCCTATGGCTCCGCGACGAGCGTTTTACCATTGGACCACTGAGCGAGATCCTACTGGTTGATATTTCTAATTCAGCCAATTCGTGATACGTTTGTGCGACCTCATTCATTGTCATTGGTGAGTTACTGTCTCACACCCGACACAATTAAACTCCACCGGTCATGTCTTCACATTAGAACTCCAGGAATTACCTCAAGGAGCTAGTCACTAGTGAGCTGATAATTAGTAACAATTAAGAGGGTTGTTGTGGTCGAATGGTAAGGCGCTCGTCGCGGAGCCATAGGGTCCTGAGTTTGATCCCCAACAGGGTCGTGGATGCGCACTGCTTGAGGAGTCCTATACTAGGACGAGACAGCTGTCCAGTGCTTCCAGGTGATTAATGGTTGTCTGGTTCAGATCAATTCGTGATATCAGCATTGACAAATATAAATATTGTTCGACATAATTCATTAAGGTGTTTAATAAGAAAGTATAAGTTCTATATGTGTGTTTTATCTTAATAGATAGTAAGTAAATGCATCTTGTTCTTTATGCATATTACATTGTAGTTTTAGTGATGAGTGACGGTGTACTAACTATACTCACAACTTCACCACGTAGGATCCAATGGTTTATATTTGTTACTTTGGTCAATTCACTGCATAGTACTTGACCTTACCTCGTGTCATTAGGGGTAACTGTCTCCCTTATGACATGGTTGAACTCCATAGGTTATATCTTCTTACTAGACCTTCGTTGAATTAAATGCCAAAATCAGTTATTAGTAAATATATAATTATCGATTGTTGTATATCTGAAAGATTGTTGAATTTTCAGTTTTACATTGTGAGCTGACCTTAGTTAGATGAAACCAATGAAACTACTTGAACTCGCTGGACTGATTTTTTACTTTATTATGAGAATGTCCAGTACTACCGAGTTTCCAACTATTATCCTACTAAGACTACTTAGAAACAGTAATAATTATAAGTTTACTAATGACTGAATTCATAATGTAACTCAGCGAAGCTGTGGTACAAATAAATGACCTGTGAAGTTTAACTATGTCAGTAGAGTGTCAATTACCCACTAATGATATTAAATAAAGACATGTACTATTTCGAAAATTGACTGAAACTACATCAGTTTTCCAATGGTTAGATCTCCACAATATCAATCTCTGATTTAGATGTAATTCAACAGGTCTTAAATAAGAATACATGATCAATGCTGGGCACCCATGTTAATAATGACTAAATTTTTAACTGAATTAGTAAATACAATATCACGAACCTATAAAAGTTTGGAATGTAAATGCCAACTAAATGTTATAAAGTTTATACGCTCTTTGCGAATAGTGAAGGATCTGTATTCAGTCAGTAATCGGTTCCTGGATGGACGCTTTTAATGAACTTCATACTATGACAAAATATCTGGTTGGTGCACCTTGGTGTTTAATAGATGCCCAATGTAGGTGATGTGAAGCTTCCTATTAAAATCTTCATTACATCATTTTGAGTCATCTGATATCATTTAAAGAAAAGAAGCACTGCTGGAAACTCTATTTGTCACAGTAGAATCATAATTAGACCTAACCAAGAGGTAGTTTTCCCACCACTATAAACATTTTTTAATCACATGAAGTGGGTTTCTTACTTGTCAACTACTGATTATTAACCATTATCTTGTTTGTCTTGTCTTGTTTACGTCGAATGACTTCTATCGATAAAACTGCACTCTGACAATGCTCATTCTACGTTTTGATGTCTTATGTCTGGGTGTAGTTAAAACAAAACACTTTACTTTCTAGGTTTCGCAATAGATAGCACTCGTTAAAAATCGTACTTCAGAGGATTAGAACTAACAGCACACATTTTCCCAGTCTAAGATGTTATCAATGATCTACTTAGACTGGGGCTGAGATCTTGCAGTTATTTGATACTTGCATTGAATATATGGTAAAAAATTGAATATTTGCCTGGTGGAGTGATAAAAATCATGAACATACAGTTTTATCCTCAATTCATACTATTTTAACAGTCATTCACATCACGCTAACATATACAAGCATGTCTCACTTGAAATCATCTTGACTCAAAGGACTTGACATGACACGGTCAAACTTGTACTGATTTATTATGATCTTTTAAACTGTATAATTTGAAATTGTGGTAATTCAATTCGGTGACTTTTACTATGCCGTAAAACATCGAAAATTCCAGTTTCTACTGATTGTGATATTACAACTATAGATTACTTATTTTTACAAATGTCATTGTTATTTGTTTGCCTACTTACAAACTTTATAAGTAATATGACATGAAAGCACAATAACAGTAAGCGAAGAATTCGACACGTTAGAAAACCGATCAATACTGAACAACAATAGCATCCCAGCATGAAACTAAGAGAGTAAACTTTCAATACTTCGTAAGTTATTAAACAAAGATACCTCAGGTCATTGATCCGTTTTTCTGATGAGTACCATATGAAAATGGTCCGTTATTTGATGCCAATCTGAGATTGAAATAATTGGACGGTTAAAACAAAAAGCGCTTAATATCTTTCCAGACAACAAGATTAGCATATGATACAAACAGAAGGGAATCATTAGAATTTCTCCTCATTTAATTAAAATGATCTCTGTTGACTCAATAAGTGAGTAGTTGATGTCTATATTTACAGATACAATGAGTACAGCTTTGATAACCAACTGCTTGTATGATTTAGAAGCTCATCTTTCGTTTGGAAGTTGAGTAGTGTCATTACATTGATAACGAAAGGAGGCATTTTACTGTTAAAATCTTCAACAAAATCATTTAAAGTAGCTGTACATTCCATTTTTGATTGAATAAACATAATAATCGTATTGTAATCGACCATATCTGCACCAATAAAATGTTTAGAAGGACCACGGAAGACGTAAGAGCAAGGAGTGAAAATGACATAAATTCAGATCACTATGTGGTGGTGGCTAAAATAAACTGAACCTACAAAAGCATTGGACAACTGGAGCAACAGTATTACAAAAGTCTAACACAGTCCTTCTTTGGGATACTAACAAACACAACGAATTCAAGATAACTCTCAACAATAAGTTCCAAACATTTAACGATCTACTAGAAAGAGGTGGAAATAATATAGAGGACGACTTTAAAAAGATTAAGAATACAATAACTTCAACGTATCAAAAGGTTTTGGGTCCCAAGGAGCACCACCATAAAGAATGGATTTCTGTTTGTACTTTGGACAAGATCCGAGAAAGGAGGAGCAAGAATATAACAATTAATGACAGCCGAGCAAGAACAGAGAAAGCCAAGGCACAGACCGAATACACAGAAGTCAACAATCAAGTGAATGTTAGCATTAAGTCAAATAAACGGAAATATGTGGAGGACCTAGCTACAACGGCGTAGCAAGCTGCATGTGAAGAAAACATGAGGCACCCACACGATACAACGAAGAAGCTGGCTGAGATATTAAGTAAACCAGAACGGCCAATCAAGTACAATGGTGGCAAACCAATCACTGAAGTGAATGAACAACGAAGCAAGTGGGTAAAACACTTCGTATAACTCTCAAATTGAATAGCCCCATTGAAGCCACTAGTCATCGAAACAGCAAATACAGATTTCCATATAAACACCAAACCACCAACAGTTGAAGAAATCAAAATGGCCATCCGATAAATCAAAAATGGTAAATCATTAGAGCCAAACGACATACTAACTGAGACACTGAAGTCAGATATAGAAACAACTGCTATGTTACTCCACATTCTCTTGAGAAAGATTTCAGAGGAAGACAGTTCTGTTGTTTGGACCTGCAACACTTGTAGAACTACGGAAAGCACCATCCGATAGATACACGTTTTTATAAACAACCGTCTCCGTAAGATACATCGGGTGCATTCGCCGGATACCAATTATTACCGACTCTCCTTGACAGAGAACAAATCAATTTCCAGCTATGAAAGAAATCAGGTACAGACACTGGAGGTGGATAGGACACACATTGAGGAAATCATCAAACCATGTCACAAGACAAACATTAACATGGAATCCTGAAGGTGAAAGGAAAAGAGGAAGACCGGAGAACTCATTATGCCGGGAATCGGAGACAGACTTGAAGAGAATGAAAAGCAGTTGGAAAGATCTGTAAAGGAAAGCTCAGGACAGAGTTGGTTGGAGAATACAGGTCGGCGGCCTATGCTTCACATGGGGTTACAGGCATTGATTGATTGTTTGATTATGTACTAAAAAAATGTTAACGTATTCACAGTTACGGAATTTAGGTATGTATGAAAAATGTAGCACATACAAGATCTTACTTTGTCTTGACCATAAGATCCGACTTATGTTTACTGAATTAGTCATACCTAAAAGTTCTAAGTTATAAACTCTCTCAAATTGTTTGATCTCTTTCTTCTATCCATCAATCGTTCTCTTGTTATTATAATTTATTCACCTTTAAATTATTACACAACTATCTTATGATACTTTCAATTCTTAAATGCATCATTACCTAATATATGAAGTCACTACAAATACGAATAAATAGCTACTATAAATGATTTCGTCGTAGAAGAAGATTCTGTTGTCAACTTATCCTTTCAATTTGTTTAAATGTTCAGTTATTCTTTGTTTCTTGTTTTTCTTTTTAGTAAATTTCTCTGGCGTATGTACACTTTGGGAATAGGACAAGAATTATGCTTGGATTTTTTACGTAAACAAGCCAGTGCAACAAATTTACCTAACGGTTAGTTACTTGTGATACTTTGATAAGTGAATAAAATTCAGATAAACTTAGAATGAGATAATTGTCGCTACTAACACTAAATGACCATTGAACGTCAATCCATTGATGCTGATAGTTAACACTTTGATTAGTAATCGTTTACTTTCATTGTGGAGTTCTATGGTAGAACGAAACAGTTGTCTAATTCTCTGTGGTTCGCGGTAGTACTTAACCAAAATTAATCTTTGTCAAATACAATCACCATATAAATATTCGTTGATATTTGAAATATTTACACTAAGTAGAATTTTTAATGTTCTACTGAACTGTTAATTGTTGATCATAAAGAAATAAGGAATGTTAACTTACATAAATGTATAGAGGATTGTTTAAAACTCAATCTTTAATAGCAACATAAGAATAATATAAACTCTTATGTACCTAAGTAACATACTCATTAAACAAATGAGTGTCTAGATGGACTCAGAAACTGTTATAACTCATACTTGATAGCTTGACTAACAGTGGACAACTTCAGGCACTCGAACGCTTTGAATCCCTCTAGTCACAAATTCAGATGACAGAAGACAATGTAGTCAGGAATCTTTATTCTAGTAAGAGAGAGTGCAGTTATGTACAAAATATTTATTTATTTATAGGTTTTCTAGATACAATAAAATCATCAGTATAATCCATGAAATCCAGACTATAAAGTTTCAGCTGATTAACTAATCAGAACACTGCTACGTCAAGATTCTGTAAGGTTCTGTACTATCAGTGATTGCATGGAATATCCTCGAATCTTTCAAGGGTTCCTAGAGGCTACGATTAAGGTTTCTGGCAGCCTGTCACAACAGAAACATTTTTGTTTAAAGTAGAAGGTACTAGCAAGGAGTCTAATGCATCTGAGGCATCACCACTAGAATGTATGCACATCTATCAGTATGATGAAATCCTATTCAGGATGAAATACGAGTCTTGTAAGTGATATATTATATCTAATTTTTTCATAATCCTCTTTTCCTGAAGCTCTTGTTTAAATCACTAACTTTCAATACATCATTTCTGGTTTATAAACTAAGTCTGGGCATGTATGCATACATCTGCTATCCACATTTTGATCACTGATCCCTTCATTTTATATCAGTATCATTAAAGTTGGACTATAGCTGGCTGGTAGAATCTGCCACGCGCATTCCATTCCACCTAGGACTTGTTAATTATACGTACCTTCATGAAGATAAAATCACATTCATTCTATTATACGTATACTCGTGTATTTATATGGTTGTCTAAACTCACTAGCTAAGTGGAAAGCACAATGGTGTTTAACTTGAATGAGCTAATTTCTATTTAGTTGTAAGTATTAACAATTGATTGTGATGTTACATCTAGTTGGCAAGTCCTAAATAAGACAATACTCCAGTCTTTAATTTTACTTGTTATACACAATCCATCTTTATTCTTACTATTGATTAATCACTGTATTTAGACAACTCATTCAGAATGCACTAACATCAACAGAGACTGATCATTTGTATTATTTAACATTATCCATGAAAAAATACAAACTCATCTCATTTATGTATTGATACTATTTATTCTATCTAATTGGACTACTGTTTGATCGAGGTACGTATGTTTATGAAGAGACGGTTTTTAATGAAATAATGATTTATTCAAATTGTGGACTAGTTGGATCAACTTTAAGTATTCTTTCTAATTCAGCTGGGAATTCATGGATTCGAGACAAGAAGTTAAGAATACTTGGTTAAAGACCGTATCATTACTTAGTCGCCTAAGAAATCATTTATTTATTAGATAGTCAAAATTCAGTGTCAGTAGTTGTCCAACTGAAACTAAGAACACTACTTATACCCCATCTCCCCCCGTCCTCTTACTTACTTTTAATGATTACATTGATTAGAAAATAAGCATGTATATAGAACAGATGGGTTATTCTACTTGAAATGAAGAAATATACAGCAAAGAATTTCATCAAATTGTGTTACTAAAATTGATTATTGAAATCTAAAGTAATAACCCATAAGAGTAAGACTAAATTTATCCTCTCCCCATCCCCTACTGATTTCACTGGTAATTAGGTCGGTTATATTCTGCATGTTTGGTTGATTTTCCGTATATAAATAGATTGAATTTTAAGTATTAGAATGTATTCTACATAAAAAACCACTGTCTACTGTGCATACATTCAATGTGTTTGTAGTCCATCATGCTAAATGGAAGCTTATTATTGATAAAGTAGAAATTACTCAAATAATTATGGATACCTTTTTCGAGTTGAAGTCAATTTATGATGAGAATACTTCCAATATAACATTAAACTTTTTTAATTTTTAACTGGGTTTTTTTTTCTTTTGGTTTGTTTCACAGATATGATCAAGATGATCCAGAAGAATGTTCAACACTTCTTTGAATCTACTAACTCAAATGAAGTATCACAATGAATGATTATCAAATATCTATTACATACATATATAAGAAATTGATTGCATAACAATAGTTTATTAACACATTTATTTCATTTATTTAAACAAGTCAGATCATTATGTAATAATGACTATCTTTCATATTGTTACATCGATAGTAAGTCACTTCTTTCTATTTGTTCATTCATCTATACATTTGTGTTGACATCAGTCACTCTGGAACATTATTGATTACAGGTATACCCATCATTACTGATCATTATTATCTATCACTTATTCAAGTTAATCTTTTCAACGAAACTGTTACTTATACGTTGATCTCGTTCAGTCTGTCTCTTTCTCTGTGTTTATGCATATTCATTTGTAATTCACTTGAATTTCAATTATACATGCCTAATTAATAATTTCAATTGATGTAGTTGTATTCTACTTTAATTTCAGTCATTTGTTGTTGTTGTTGTTGATTGATTGAAAAACAAAATGAAAAAATATAATAACTTACTACTGAATACATTAATTTAATCGACTTAAACAATATGGGTTATAATGTTCTATCATAGTTTTAAACATTGTCTAATAATTTATATATGACATCATCATACTATTCAAAAAGAACCATTTGATTAGTTGTAAGTATCATTGAATATCATGAAGTATTGAACAGTTACTTTGTCGTCATATATGACTAATAAGTTGAAGGTAAACTATAGATAATTTAATTTGTGAAACTGGAATGCTTAAGTAAATGATTAAGCTTGTTATCATATGTAAGTTATGTTTAAGGATATGAAAAGGAAAGGAAAAATAATGGTTGATCATTACTTGATGTTTCGAAGTTCATCATGATAATATCAGTCTACAATGAATACTATTTTTAGAGAACTTGATGTGAAATTCAATTCTCTTGTCAATCAATAACTAGTAGTTATCACTTAACTAACTTATATTTGTTCTCTGTGATGTTAAGGCAACAATCAGTGACATAAACGACTAAGTGTTTATATTACAAATTTATAGTTAAATAGTAAGTAGAGAAGTTACGAGATTCACCATCGTTACAAATAATCAGTGAAATAATATAAACATAACGCATACAGATTGATTGTGGCTAAATACTGATTGAAGATCAAGACGTACATAACTTGCATTTCATCCAAAAGTAGAATTTCTTAAATGTGTACATTTATGACCTTAGTTTAGATGGAAACTGGAAAATTCACCGTGAATTGTTAATACTTATAACCACTTAATTAGAATTTATTGGTTCAGATGTTTAACTTCAGTCATGCTGAACTATTACGTAGTCATTATCCGACGGCGTTAACCACTCCTCATTAGAACTCTAGGAGGTACCTAGCATAACAAATCATTAATGAGGCAAAACCAATCAATCAGTGAATTTATTTGTGAAATTATAATAAAAAAGATATATTCAGACGTAAAAAAGACTTAATTTTAGGATTTGTATGTTATCTTTAAAGATGGTAGATATAATATTATTCGTAGTTAGTCAGTCAGTAACTGAAGGAAACGATTTTGATGGTAGCAGTGAATAATCTATAAGCTAAATGAAATAACAATCACTCTAATATTTAAGTTGAATTGTGACTGTCAAGTGGAATCCAGGAAGCGAGAGTGACCAGCTTCATTCGATATTAAATCAATGGGAATATACAGATTCATCTTAATACTAATTCGCCCATTGCACAAATATGACTGTCTTGACCCAGTAGCCTAGTGGTGAATGCGGTGGCGTTTGACACGAAACAGACTGAGTTCGAATCCAACTGTAAATATCAACATTAGGATGTAGGTACATCCACCAGATGAGTCCCAAATAGGACGAAATGTCTGTCCTGTAATTCCACTTGCTAGTCAGTAATGCAACTTATATATTACTTGTGTACTATCATTATATCGAGGCAATCCGCTCAGGATGCCCATATGGCAACAGAGGCTAACCATTTTCAGTCCATTACAAATCAACAGGAAAATACAAGCTTATTCTAATGACGATGACTCTAATGTGATAAACCATAATCCCCTGTTTATGCCAAATATAAACTGACATTGAACTGTATCATATAAAACATCTTCTTTACTTTCTATGAAATATATTTACGTGTAATTTGTATCCTAATGAATCTTCTTATTACAATTGGTGGTTGTGGGGGGCTTGTGGAGATAGTTAAGTGTCAATCCTGATATCACGAATAGATTTGAATCAGACAACAAGTGATCACCTGAAAGCACTGAGTAGCAGTTTCGTCCTAGTATGGGACTCTTCAGCAGTGTGCACCTTTTTACATTTAGGATACATCAGATGGATTGTTTTAGTACTTAGTAATTATGGGTAGTAACTATTTATCATAAACCATGTACTTTTGCCTTATTAAAGTCAACTTTTTCTATCTCATTAATCTTTATTATTATTAACTAGAAAAGTTAAATTGTTTAATTTAATTATTAGATTAACCTACCTATAAATTACTATGGATTCAAGGTGTTTCATTTATTGCCATGCATTATGAAATGACATTGGAGATTGCGTGTGCGAAGGTATGATGAGAAACAATCAAGTTAAGTGTAACACTGAACGGATCTAATCCTATGGTCTGTATTATCTGACTATTTAGATATTGAATGATTAGATCAGAGCCAATGTAGGTAGGCTTGACCACAAGCTAGATAGTGAGTGAATAAAATACCAGTAAACAGAAGAGAATACCAAGTCGTTTATTGAATGAATACAATGGCTTTTATAAAATACATTCTAGACTAACCATTATTAAGAAATACAAAAGACTGAACTGAGGAAGGAGAGGGAGTTGTATACAGAAGACTGGACAATAGGTTGTTAGTTAAACTGCAATAACTTTGGAAGGAGAATGGATATCATAGTTACTAAGTGATTAACAGATGCAGATTTACGACAATAGTCCCAATAATATGAATAAAGATTGTCATAAGATGTAAGTCCCAATTAATTGTTCCAATATTAGATACATATTGTCTGACCGAGTAAATAATTACCTAGTTATGATCTAACAGATATTAAAGTTGAATATTTATTGATATCATGTAGTTGGTAGCAAACTCTGAAAATGTGACTACATGTGTACGTGTAATCATTTACTTGTTATGCTGGACCATTAAAGAAAAGTAACAAACTTTCAGAACTGTATTTTAGAACACTATTTCAATTATTCTAACTGTGGGTAATGTAAACATTTTGTTTCTATGATTGTTACATTCCTCTTGCCCTGTTCTCTCGATTACTCTAAGTATATTGTCTCTCACTATGAACTACAATTAATTGGTTGTCTACAAGTTATCTCTATTCACTGCCACTATTTCCTTTGTTCTATATTAATGTTAATTTCCTAATTTGTTAGATTTTATGTATATATAAAGAAATGCCTGTAATACAGCTCAATTCTCTCTGGTTGGTTTATCAGCTTGTGTTCTTCTTAATCCGTCTTGGGGCTCATTTGGCATAGGGCAGTTGGGCAATTATCAACTAAGCTCACTTAAATGGCATTCAGTCACTGAACCCAAATTTTCCTGCATCATAACATTTTGAAATTGTAACTCTATAAGATTCAAACCTAAATTGTTCAATTTCACACTATATGAAAATTACAGATTTATCGAAATGATATAATCAGTGAGTATTGTTTAATCCCTTTATATTAATTGAATTCAATAGATTTAATTACCTAATGAAAGAATCATTATCGTAATGATTGATGATAGGCGGGATTAATGAATATCAATTTACATGAAGTTATAACCAATCAACATATCCATAGAATACTAAATATACAATTAATGAGATCAAGTCAATTAGACTAGACTACTGATAGTTACCTTACATTCTGATCAATACTACAAAAAAAAACATATGGAATTTGTTTCCAACCAATAATTAACTAATATATCTATTAATGTAATACGAGAAATAAACAGTTAAAACAAATTACGAAGTTTAACTGACTTGATTAGCTTCAAATTAATGACTCTTTAATGTATACACTCATAATTTGCATCAAGACTAAGTATTTCGTAGAATCTGAAAAGTTTCTACTTGGATTTCATTGATGCATTGAATCAGCTTCACACTTAAATTCTATGAGGCATTATCACTAGGAGATTTTAAGTACTTAAAAGTTTAATTGTCCAAAAAAGTTACTAATTTGCTGTATTATTGAATCCAGTACTTAGATGAACAATCTCTTAAGTCTCTAATTGTTATCAATGAATTTCCATTTGATAATTGACTATGATGTAAATGATCTAGAAACTGCATGAAACAGTTCATGGAGTAACGAATATGTGCGTTAATTATTTCCATTTTAGAATACATCTGAAAACAGCATTACAAATACTTTTTATACCGTATTCATAACATACTTTTCTATGAGCACTTAGAGTAAAGATTACAACCTAGAAGAATACACTAGTTACAGACTTTGTCTAACACAGGAATCAAGAAGTCACAGTTTAGATTGAATTTATTCATGATGAAATAAGAAGGAATGTAAAAAGAGCTAACGACTTTCCCACGTGACTTTTGTATATTGTCGATATCTCCATGTTTACAACGCATTAACAGTCTTGTTACTAAGCAAATTGTAGACGACAAGTAATTAAAGCAACTAATAACTAATGTGTTATGTCGGATCCATTAAAGAAGAGTGAGAAACTTCCTGAACTGTGTTTCAGAGAACTAATTCATTTATTCTGGTCGTGAGTAGTGTAAACATTATATTCTCATTATTGTTACGTTCCTCTTACCCTATCCTTCAATTTAGTATATTTGCTGTTACTATATTGTCTGTTATCATGGACTACAGTTAATTAATTGTGTACAGGTTGTGCCTAATCACCACCACTATTTCCTTAGTTCTGTATTAATGTTAATTTCCTAATTGTTTTGTTGTGTAGTCTAATTTTATGTATATATAAAGAAATGCTTGATATATGATAGGATTCTGTTTGATTGATGTATCGCCTCGTGTTCTTCTTATTTCTGGCTTGGACTCAGTGAGCATAGGGCAAAAGCACAATTACCGACTAGGCACAAGTAATTAGCACTCAGCCAACCAATCACCAGATTTCTCGCATCATAACACAATGAAAACGAATTCAGGAAAGAATTTCTTGGCATACATCTATTCACATGTAACGTAAATGAAGTAATGCGGAGACTTATTGACATTAGAAACATTTTAAAACATATACAAATGTATATAGGTCTCATTCATTACGCTTTCAAAATCATTATGGTTGATATGGAGACAATAAACTCATTAGTATATAAATGAATTTCAAGTTATAAAGACATTTTGATAAAGATGAAGATGATAATGATAACTGTAATGAAAATACTACTATTACTAATACTACTTCTACTACTACTACTACTACTACTACTACTACTACTACTAATAATAATAATAATAATAATAATAATAATAATAATAATGTTATTGATGAGTTTAATGATGATGATGATGATGATGATGATGATGATGATGATGATGATGATGATGATGATGATGATGATGATGATGATGATGATGATGATATCGAAGATTATGCCGTCAGAATTTGATGTTGTCGTAGGAGTATGATGTAACCTATGATATAAATCACCACAGCAATTAAGAATTTCCTCATAATAATGACGTTAATGACTAGTTTATTCTTCTTAGTTCTTATCTTACAAACATTAACTATTGTCTATTTTTAGATATAATCTGATAATTCTACAAATCAGTATCATTTTCATTACACTTTACATAAAGTTCATCATTTGTTTCTAAGCAAAATACTTCATCTGCATTCTAAATTCATCTTTATAATAATAATAATAATAATAATAATAATAATAATAATAATAATAATAATAATAATAATAATAGTAGCTTTCATTCAGTAGTATGTTTAGTACAATCTGAATTTTCAGCATACGGTGTGTTTCAGCAAGTTACTTTTTTTTTTACCGTGTACACGTCTGAAAGAAATGATGCGAAGACATATAATGTCAAAGACAACAACAACAAAAAGAAAACGAAAAGAAAATATTTAGATTACAGTAACATAAGAAACAGGAGTCTTTGTATTACGTAATACGTCGTATTTTATGAGCACAGATTTCTAATTAGATATGGTCTTACAAGTATTTTCATCACATAGAACATGTGTTAAATATGGAATAGTGAAGCATTTGTATTTTTTCTTATGTGCTCGAATTCGTATATAGCAGCTCCGTATTCTGCTAGAAGATATACAGATGAAAGATGTGAATGAAGAGGGTTGTTTATATCAGATGGAATAGCATTAGATAGCTGTCTGCAGGATTTTAAATGTCTGCCTACAACCGTATTTAGAATAACGTTGTAGTTCACATCATACACTTTACTAATAGTTTTCAGTATTCTACTTAGCACAAAGTAGTTTTTTCTCAAAAGTCCGGAAAACAATAATGGGGAAAAATATAAAATAATCGGTAATATATATGAACTGACAGACTATAATAATAAGTGCTTAGTAATACCAAAACAACATAATCGCTTCATAAAGTATACTAAACGAAAAAAGCCTCTTTGGTGTTAACAAAACATGCGAAGACCAAGATAGATCAGAAGTTAAGCTTACACCAAGATAAGTAACATTCGACGTAGTCTTAATTACAGAGTCTCCAAGTTGACGTACATCATACGAATTCAAATTTACTAAATTCTATACTTTTCATGACTGTACTTAAGTGTCACAATAACTGATGTCGAAAGTATTACTGATTTTTCCAGGTTATTATTCACCACCAACAGTGTAAGAACCTAATGAAGTTTTATCCCATTACTTTACTTGTAGATAATTACATCAGATTCATTGAATTGATTTAGAAGAATGTTGATAAAAGTTAGCAAAAGTAAATTACTACTTAAATTAACACTAATACACTGTAATTAGAAAAAGCTTGTATCTTCCCGTTGATTTGTAATGGAATGAAGCTGGTCAGCGACTGTTGCCACATGTGCATTCTGAGCTGATTGCCACGATATAAAGATAGTACACAAGTAATATATAAGTTGCATTACGACTAGCAAGTGGAATTCAGGACAGACATTTCGTCCTATTTGGGACTCATCGGCTGAATCTACCTGTCTGGACACAGCAGCCTAGTGGTGAATCCGGTGGCGTTTGGCACAAAACAGCCTTAATTCGAATCACAGTGTAAACATTAACACTGGGAAATAGATACATCCAGAAGATGAGTCCCAAATAGGACAAAATGCGTATCCTGAATTCCGTTGGCCAGTCACAATCTAACTTAAACTAATACACTATGACATAAATAACTAGAGTAAATCAGTAACTTTACAAACGATCAAGAAACATACAATCAACTAAATCAATTAATTAGTTATTAGTAGCCAATGGCGAAATATTCCTTCCAGCATTACACTTGTGCCCATTCAACATAAACATCACAATTATTATTAAAGATGATCTGACTATAATAATAATAATAATAATAGTTGCATGATTCATTGAACACACAATCAGTCAACATGTATTCATCATGATTACTACTGTATACATAAAGCAGTCAGGTACAGGCAGATAACACAATCATTCAATGTGCAAGTTCAGGTTGATTGATCCAATAGTTGGAAAGCAGTTGTAACATGTACAACTGTACAACCGAATGAAAGAATATGAACTCAGTTCGAATGTTTAATGATAATACGAGAGAATATACACATGAACAAACTGTAACTATGGTCAGTATTTATCATGTTAAACAACAAACAATGATGAATAAATCTTACATCAATATCACATCGTTACCATGGGAATACAAGATATTCCATTTACCTTCTATATGTGATTCGCCAAATACTCCTTGACTTGAAAGTCTATTGGAGAGAGAATTTCACTCAATTGTCAATGTGAATGTCAACACTGAGATGGAAACAGATCAATTTAATATTTCTTAAAAATTTCTTTGAAACTCATGTCATGAATGTCATGGTTTGACTGACATTTAAAAAATTCAATTTGGTGGTTTATGATGATTTAGCTGAATCTAAATCATTCGTAGTTCCCTATATTGTGATTTAAGTTACACATATCAACTCGAAAGTCAACATTTCTTCTCTCAACATGATGGTGTCTTCCATCATTTTCACCCAGCTGGATATGGAATAGACAATTATCTGAAACGAGTACATTCAAAGCGATCAATGAACAATCCAAATGTGACATGTTCAATATCATGGTGTTCACTACAATCAGGTGGGTGAGTGGGGCTGGGGGTGCTTAAAATTTCAGCTTTACACTTTACACCAGAATCCGACAACATGAGAACTGCATATTTTGACTTTTTACATTTTCACCATTCCCTTTCAACTAATTGTGATTAGGATTGTTTGAGTTTAATGAGTGTGAATGTGTTCATTTCTTAAACTTGTAGATTTTGATTACGTATTGACGATCATGTTCGATGATGTGGTAAAAGCACTGTGAAGTTTTATAAAACCACTGGTTAAACGTTCTTTCTTTTATTGCAGTTGTATATCATGAACTGAATTTAACTATACAAGCATTGATATCTAAGAAGTCATGGACAACTATTTCACATCAGTGAATTGATTGTCGATTACTCAGTTTGTAAGCTGTTAGTTTTATTCGTGGAGATTCGTTGATCCACATGACTGAAGTCATAATATATTCTGATGAAATATTTGTCCAGTGCTTTGTGGTTTTCACTATTTGTCTGACTAATATCTAACCATAATTGAAGATTTCAATTTCATCAATCTACATAACCCTTTATTAGAAAGCTTTATTTACATTTCAAACAGCTTATCCCCTTTTTTCTTTAATAGTTTCGTTCATCAAATTAAAGTGATTTTTCGAGATAACCTCCTGGAATAACTGAAATGAGGTTGCTTTTGCGGACTGGTATTAACTTTAAGTTGATTGGTTTCATCATAGATTGATATTCATAGTATACCATTGAAATTCATATAAAATAATCCGCTCACTAGTGTTTAACTTCAGGATGATTCTGAAGCTCTAGCGAGAAGTCGTGACTAGTAAAGTTTAAATTTGTCGGGGATGAGACAAGTATCACTTATGACAATAGATTATCTTAGTAGGATTTCCACCCAGTGATGCAGAGGTTTAGGTGTTCACCAGCCTGAAGTCCATGAGGTGAGATCAAGGGTGCACCTTGTTGTATAGTACTATTTCAGGACGGAACAGCTGTCTAGTGCTCCCTGATTTTCATTGATGCCCTACTAACATTCATGTATAACAAATTCATTTAAATATTATCTAAATTTATTGTAAATTGACTAAAGTTAGTCACTGTAAAACACTCGATATCCATTTAGAGATCTAAAAGCTGAACGTTAGCTAGGAAGATGACTGTAGTCAATGGTGGTTAGGATGATAACATAACAGAAGGAATTAGAATCTATCTATATCTTTCTGTTGATTTTTTACGAACTGAAAATGATCAATCTCTTTTGTTATATCTACACTCTCAGTTGATTGCATTGATACATTAGTAGTTCATGAAGTATCAATTACGTTAGATTATAACTGGCAATTGTAACTCAGAATGCATCGTTAATCCTATTTGAAATTTGTCAACTATATATCTCAAAATCTCAGTGTTAATATTCACATCAGGACTTGAGTTCAGTTTGTTTTATGTCAATTCCTATGGATTTCATCACTAAGGCAGGTACATTCAACTGATGAATCACAAATATGTTTTCACCTATCAGTCAGAATTCAACCTAATTTAGATTGTTTAAGTTGGATTGTGAATTCCAAGTGGGATCCAGGACGTGAGACTGACCAGCTTCACTCGATAACAAATTAATGGGAATATACAAATTCATCTTTATACTAATGTTCTCGTTGCACAAGTGTGACAGTTTGGACTCAGTAGTCTAGTGGTGAACGCAATGGTATTTGACACGTAAAGGACTGAGTTCGAGTCCTACTTGTAACCACCAACACTGGGATGCAGGTACATCCAACCGATGTGTCCCGAATTGGACGAAACGCACGTCCTATATTCCACTTGTCAGTCATAATCCAACTTAAATAATACTCGTGAATAATCGCTATATCGAGTCAATCCGTTCAGGATGCACATATAACAACAGTGAATGACTAGCTTCAGTCTATAACAAATCAATGGGAATATACAAATTCATCCTAATACTAATTTACATTAGAAGAGAATATACACATATGTAAGCTATGGTATTAGTTAATGATTTAATTTGTCAATGATTACAAGGTAATAAAACAAACAACTTACTGTTGATTTAGGATATTTTCCATGTAAACAATGAATAGGTTGTTTGTTCGTTTGTTTTACTAAAGTTTTTTTTTTTTTGGTTGAATAGAAACAAAAATGAATATGAAATGTGCATGTAATTACAGCAGTTGTTTGTTGTACAGTTTCTGTTGTTATATGTGATAAGTCCCAAGTAGGAAGTAATGCACCTCTTAGATTTTATCAGCTACAACTTAATATGTCAATTTGCTATCACGAATTAGTGTGAATTAGACAACCATTTATCATCTAGAAGAACTAGACAGCTGTCTCGTCCTAGAATAGGGCTCAGCAGTGTACATCTACAACTCCATCGGAGATCGATCTCAAGACCCTCTGCCTCCCAGACGAATGATTTGCTGCTAGATCACTGAGTCGCATCCTAACAATCGATATTTCTTAATCAGTCAATTCGTGATACTTTTTCATACCTTAGGAAACAAAAGATTATATTATATTTTATCATTATGTGAGTTAATTGGACAAAATGAAATTATTGAATGAGTTGATTATTTCATTTATTTTAAAAGTTTTATCAACCAATTCGTGTTTTTTCATTTGAAGAAATCTTTTCAGAGGCTCAGCAAACACATTCTGAATTACTCAGTGGGTGTAAAATATGGTTTATGAAAGGCAGCAAATATACTGAGATTCTAGGTTTTTAACTCCTTTCAAGTAATTTTTTGCCAACAACCTAATACATTGGATTGATTCATGAAGTAAGTGGGTGTCTAAAAATCGACCAATCATCCAGTTCCTGTTACCCCATGTAGAGCATAGGCCACCGACCAGTATTCCCCAACAAACTCTGCCGTGAGCTTTCCTTAACAGCTCTTCACAAATGCCTTCATTCTCTTCATGTCTGTCTCCGATTTCCGATACAATGTGTTCATGGACCTTCTTCTTTTCCTTTCGCCTTCAGGATTCCATGTTAATACTCGTCTTTTAACAAAGTATGGTGATTTCCTAATATTTTCCTCTGCTGGAACCTGGATGATTTATTCTCTGCTACAGAGGGTTGTTGTTGATAATATCCGGCCAACGAATCCGAAGTATCTCACGCAGACAGTTTTTATAGATACTTGTATCTTCTGAAGGATGATTTTCGTAGTTCTCCGTGTATTATAGGTTCATACAAGAGAACTGTCATCACATTAGCATTGAAAATGTTGACTGACAGTTGAATTAAGTCTCAAATGTTTTTCAGTTGTAGAAATGCTGATCGTACCTTTCCAATTTGCGCCTTCATATATGCACCAGACTCTCCTTGTTTATCGATGATGCTACTCAAGTATGTAAATGACTCTATATCTTGAATATTTCTCCATTAGTCAAGTGTAATAAGGTTAGTGTTGGTTATTTTGTATCGAAGGATCTTGCTTTCTCATTTGTTTACGTTGAGGCCTACTTCTAACTGCAGAGGCTGTTGCTACACTGTCAGTCTTCATCTGTATTTGTTGCTGTATGTGGGTTAGAAGAGCTAGATCATCTACAAAGTCCAAGTCATTTAGTTGCATCGATATTGTCCACTATATTCTGAGACTTGCCCTGAAATGTTGCAATCTTCACGATCCACTCAACCACCAGCAGAAAGAGAGGTGGGAGGGTGAGAGTAGGCAGTCCTTGTCTGACACAGGTCTTCAATTCGAATGAGTCTGTGAGTTGAACTCGATACATGATTTGACACTGTAGTCCGTCGTAAGAATTCCGTTTGATGTTAACTATCTTATACGGTAAGCCATAATGTCGTGGAAGGCTCCA
This sequence comes from Schistosoma japonicum, assembly GCA_025215515.1. Classification (NCBI taxonomy): domain Eukaryota; kingdom Metazoa; phylum Platyhelminthes; class Trematoda; order Strigeidida; family Schistosomatidae; genus Schistosoma; species Schistosoma japonicum. The sequence goes on along the minus strand of CM046065.1, from coordinate 14,166,799 downwards.
TAATATTCTCCAATCAACGCTCTCAAATACTTTTTCGTAGTCGAGGAAGTCAATGTAAAATGGTGAAATTCATTCAATTGAATGCTTCGACAATGAAGCGTAGAGTAGCGATTTGGTTGGTACACGATCGGTCTTTACGGAATCCGGCGTGTCGATCTTGAAGTTGGGTGTCGACTGGGCCTTTCATTTGGTACAATAACACTCTGTTGAGGACTCTGCCTGGTACTGAAGTTAGGATGATGACTATGTAGTTCTTGCTATCGCTAAGAACAACTTTCTTTGATATCTTAATAAAGTACCCTTCCTTTCCAGTCTGCTGGCACTTGTTCTGCCTTCCAAATCTTTCTAAAGAGAATGCGAATTATCTTTGGAGTTGCTTCTATATCTGTCTTAAGTGTCTCAGTTGATATGCTGTCTGACTCTAGTGATTTGTCATCCTTGATTTGTCGGATGACCATTTCGATTTCTTCAACTGTTTGTGGTTTGGTGTTTATATAGGAATCTGTATTTGCTGTTTCGATGACTAGTGGCTTCAATGGGGCTGGTCAATTTGAGAGATCTTCGAAGTGTTCTACCCACCTGCTTCGTTGTTCATTCACTTCACTTGTTCTTAATTGGCCGTTATGGTTTATTGAATATCTCAGTCAGCTTCTTCGTTGTATTGTATGGGTGCTTCATGTTTTCTTCACATCCAGCTTGCCATCATTACTAGGTCCTTCACATATTTCCGTTTATTTGACTTAATGCTAACATTCACTTGATTGTTGACTTCTGTGTATTCGGTCTGTGCCTTGGCTTTCTATGTTTTTGCTCGGCTGTCATTAATTGCTATATTCTTGCTCCTCCATTCTTGGATCTTGTCCAGAGCACAAACAGAAATCCATTCTTTATGGTGATGTTCCTTGCGATCTAAAACCTCTTGACATGTTGAAGTTACTGTTTCTCTAATCATTTCCAAGTCATCTTCCATATTAGTTCCACCGTTTTCTAGTAGATCGTTAAATGTTTGGAACTTATTGTTGTGAATTATTTTGAATTCGTTGTTAGTATCCCGAGAAAGGGCTGTATTAAACGTTTGTAGTACTGTTGCTCCAGTTGTCTAGTGCTTCTGTAGTTTCAGCCATTGATTTTAGCCACCACCAGAAGATGATCCGAAGCTATGTCAGATTCACTGCTTGCTCTTACGTCTGCCACTGTCCTCCTTAACTTCTTATTGATGCAGATGTAGTCGATTGGGTTCTCCATAATGTGATCCGTTGAAACCCATGTAGTTTTATGTATGCAGATGATGGAGAATATGGTGTCACCTATGATCATTTTGTTGTAGGCACATATATTTGCAAACCTCTCACCGCTTTTATTCCGTTCTACCAGTCCATGTCATCCCATGATGTCTTCATATCTGATGTTGTCTATTCCAACCTTGGCTTTAAAGTATCTCATCAGAATGGTCATGTCGTAAGGCCGAGCATTTATCAATGGTTGACTGCAGCCTCGTATAGAATTGGTCCTTGTCTTCTTCATGGCTATCGTTGTAGTGTGGGAGTGCATAGTACTAGATGGACATTCATTGTAATCGCTTCCTTCTTCGTCTTGAAGGATGCTTTGATGATCCTAGGTCCATAAGGTTTCCATCCTGTATAGGCCTTCCATGCTTCATTAGGACAACATAAGTGCTACTCCTTGTGTGTGTGAGGCGTTTTCTTCTTTGTGACCGGAGTATAAAAGCACACCTTTTGAGTATAATCTTTGATGTTCAGCTTGTAACTAATCAATTTTACTTATTCCAAGTATCTTTAAGTTGTATCTTTTTGTTTCTTCAGCTATTTTTATTCTTCCCCTTGTCTTACACATCTTGCGGATATTTCATTCACCTATATTTTATGTTGGTGTAGTTGTCAGAATGGTCATCGGCCTTGTGGCTTCCGAATAAACGTGACTTTCACTATGAGGCGTCAATACTCATTGAAATGAAGACCTCCTCACTTCCGTGGCAGAGTTAAAACGGTTATAAATATTTTTACTGATAAGAGTTTTTTTAGCAAGGTTGTTGTTTTACGGGATGGGGTTTCAAACCCTATACCCAATCCCCCTCCTTTATTCGATCTTGGGACCGGCACCAACCATAGGGGGATTCCAGTAGGAATCTTATGGCTTTTACGAAAATTAGTCCTTTGATAAATTTTGATAATGCAATAAAAAAACAGAATTTATCAGACCTATGTGATATATTTGCGCAATACCTTCCAAACAATCTGATCACATGCACACTTGTTATGACGATCATATACGAACAATAAAGGTTACTAGGCAAATTTGAGTATAAGCTAAGAAAACAAAGATAATAAGGAGGACAATGGGATTCACATTCTATCAGGGTAGATTGAATGAAAGTATAAATTATTTTTGAACACACAATTGGGGGTTTGAACTTCTGTATATCTGAGGCTTCACCAAACCTTAGTATATGTTCTAAAACACTTATACAACTCCACAAAGGATGATTCGATAACGATTACGAAGCCTGTCTCAACTAAGCGCTTAGCAATAGACGATGAAGGCTGTTTGTCCTGTACTTTTATGTTGTTATTCGAGTTCATTTAGTCTTGGATCCATTTGTGTACTTGTTGGTAAAGCAACCCTTACATTCAGATCACGATTACTCCTTTCTATATGTATGTGTCCACAGATGCACGTAAATCGGCAGATAGTGGGATGTGACGCATTCGTTTACATACTGCTTAGGTTTGCTATGAATCAATGACCTAGACTTTTCCATTACAACTACTTTGGCTTCATAAAATGTCCTGTTAATAACCAACTTAAGCATTTGTTTTAACACAAGGCTATTTGAGTTACCTCTGAATAGTAAGATGATATAGACTGATTCTTTAGGTCCTAGAAACACAGTAGGTTACATCATACTGTAATTTTTCCATCGATTTATAAACTTTTTTGGTTATCCGTTTAATATTAGCCATTCTGTCAACAGATTTTCATTTACTTTAATCGTATCATTAATATAAATTCGATTGATCCTATTGAATAAAGCTTTTACTTAGACCTTTTTATACTGCCTTAGACAATAACTATGAATGTTCATGTAGATTTTCTGTAGATAGAACGTTTGATTGAGCCATCCTTCTTCGGATTGATCAATATTTCTAAGAAAGGAAGTTGGTTATTATTCTCCCCTTCACAGGATAAACTTATATGGTTTTGGATAGTATTCATTTTACTTTGTAAACTATTTGTATCGTCAATTTTCTTGCAAATAACTACGATATCGTTAATATGCCGCCTGTAAAGACACATCTTCACTATTGAATCTCTGGCTAGGTTTTCCACATATGCCACATTAGCTAACAATAGTCTTAAAAAACTACCCATCACAACTCCGTCAACCTATCGGAAGTACTTTAATTTGTCTAGTGACCTTTACTTTTCGTATATAATTGCCTTAACAAGTGTATGTTTGATCAGATTGTAAGAGTTTTTAGTCGGTTTTAGATTACTTGGTTGGGATTCGCGTGATATTCATAATTAGTAATTGAAGATGTTGACTGATACTGTTCAGAATCAGTTAAATTGGCCCAGATTCATCCATTCTTTATCTTCCTTTATATTATAGGTTCGATTATTTCTTTTTCTTTTTCTACTCGTATTCGTAATATTTAGACTTTCTGTCGGCACTTTTATCACGTCATGATAGCGAATACAAGAACATATGCTAAGGTATTCTACTGCTCGGCTACACTCCATTTATTACCGGTCGACATGAATTAATTGAATGATGAGTAAGATTAGATTAACTGATATTTTACTTTTATTTCAAATTACTATTAATCCATGTGGATGTTTGAACGCTCAGCTTCTTCTCCAGTTCAGAAGTTTGATCATTGTTTGAACAGTCATTTGTCTAAGTTATGGATGATGTATAGTCAATTTTCAAATGAGAATCTTGATATCTCATGAGCAATAGTTCGTTAATTCTGTGAAATAGAGGTGAAATCTTTCGTACTTTATTCTCAATAGATTACTAATGGTTTGTACTTTTTTATTGTTGATATTTAAGATCGACGTTGTTTGGTGTTGTATATAAGAAAACTATTCCCCAAAGTCGTCAGCACTTGATACTATCGATAAAATCATGAGAACGTAAGGATCATTGGAAAGGGCATTTTCTCATGAGAAGATTTTCGATACATTTTAACACACCGTTTTAATAGGTATCGAAATGTTGCCTGTAATGATCATTGTTGTGCTTCAACTAAAGCTTTGAAAATAGTTACGTAGTTTTATTTCTTATATAGTTTCATAATACAGAAAATCGACAATACGTTGAAACCAATTGATTTGACACTAATGAATTCCAAAGAATACAGGAAAAAGGCTTTTTTTTCCACTTATACGATTATCAGTGCACACCTACAGGCTCATCTGAAATTGATTTAACCCAGGAATTACAATTTCTAGAATGAGTATCATAACTACTGTCACGATTCTCATTTGATCAATTTGTTAAAAATCATGTTGATCATCTATTCGAAAACTTAAAGTATAATTCATGTCTGTTATCGACTTCATTTTGTCTGTCCCTGTGTTTTAAGTTCTCTTTATAAAATCAGAATGTGAACTGGTGGGATGCTTATAGACTAGATGAGGCTGTCAATTGTTATCTCCCAGATTATTATTAGTTATCCAATTCAAGCCAGTTTTTGAAGTCAAATTTCATATTAGTTGGTTAGCCAACAAGCAATTCAGTGGCTATCACAAATATCAATTTGCCATTAACTATAAAGTTAATATCTGTTGCGTTACTAGTATGGAACTCCTTAGCAGTGCACACCCTAGATTCTACTGCAGGGGGTTAATGTTAGCGAAATCTTATCCCACTACACCACTAGATGGCATCCAATAGTAGAATTCACACTACCATCGATTTGTGATATAGCGCTCAGTGGTGATAGACAGTCAACTGTTCACCAACCTGAAATCCCTTGAACGGAATCTCAGATGCACACTGCTAAGGAGGTTAATAGTATGTGTTCCTTCCAACTTCAATCTGTGACGAATTTAATCAACCAATCTCCACAAGATCATCTAAATTCAACTATAAAGTTAATACAAAGAACATAGAAAAAAAACTGAATCAATGCATAGTTACAAGTTTTTGTTCTGACTATTTACATCTCCCAGATTTATGTTATTTAATTTTCATGTTATTCGTGATGAAACAACATAATCTTGTTTGTTTTATTAAATTTTTGTTTTACATGATTAAAATCATACAATATGAACATATGACTGACTAGTCAATGCTATAAACACATCTAAAATAAGTTTCTATTATGTAATCAAGTCAATGCAAAATAGTCATTATTTTGTTAATGAAAGAAACAAAAAAAAAAGTTGGGTGGGTAGGTATTTGAAAGGTACATGAAGGAAGGGGACAGTGGGGAGGTTGATTTTATGTTTTCATTTTGTATTTAGTAAACTCCATTAGAACACGACAATAATGAACGGATAATGTTATAGGGTAGGGATAATGTAGATTATAATGGATATAATTTAATTCACTAATGACTATTTTTAACTAATCTGCAAAACCCTAAATGATTACTTTAATGTAAAGCTTTCAGTAAGTTACTTACAGTTAGTTATGTAACATGAGAAATAAACTAAAGTGTAATATTGAGTTATCTAAATCTAACTTAGTAAGATGAATGTAATTGGATCATCATGACAACACGAATGTTAATGTGAAACAATCATTTTTAAGGTGAATAGGAACAAACTGATAATCACTTGTAGGGAACGTCTCAGTTTACTTCTTTCAGAAGTTTACTTCCATGAAATCGTCTAGAATGATAATGAAACCTTTTCCTCTAATTAAATCATCCAAAACTATCCACTTGAGTTATAAATCTATTCTGTTGTTTTATCATCAATAAAACCTAGACATTGTGATACCGTATAAGTATATATATCTCAAGGCAAACTAAATCTATCACTCGAATATTCCTTAGTTAGAGGAGAAATCTTTCATGTTTAACTAAGGATTCTTATAAGATGACATAATACATTAGGTCTTATCTCATTTTGGTATTCATGAAAAAATTTATATTTTGAGTTAGTCATACTATTTGGTTTTTATTATTTCTTCATAATGAACTAATCACCCAGTTACTGTTCTTACCCCCCCACCCTCTATCTGCCGCCCTCCATACAAAAACACCAATATAAATAAGGTAAAGTGAGTTCGATTACGAGGAAACATTATTAACTGGAGATCATGTAAGGACAATATAACAGATAGTTACGATCACTTTCTCAAACCAGTTGATAGTTGCTTTGTGTCTCTTAAGTTTACTAATACATAACACTCGTCAGTAGGGCGTCATCTAGTTTAACAATTTACGTTTGCTGATGTTGCCTTACTGTGCGATAGTACACAATCTGTCCAAATTGTATTTATTCAGTTTGCAATTAGCATCCTTATGTATAGCATTTACTTTACAGTTGAAAGGTGCAAAGTGCTTCTGCAAAACTGACATGGGTGTGTACCTGCTTTCAATTCTTGTAATAAAGCACTAGGAGTAACAAAACGTTCATGCATCTGGGTAGTTGCGTGACTGCTGGTGGTGGTGTCAGATGAGATCAGTCGACACTTAATAAAATCCAGTTCGACTTATGGAGATCTGGGCCATATTTAGCGTCGTTGTGATATGAGTCTGGCAGTAAAAGTCGGATTTGCCATTCCTCAGTGAGAGTGGTTTTGCTCTGTGCATGTGAAACATGTTCGGTATCTCGCAGTGTTTTATAGCCGTTGTCTTTAAAAGAATTGATAACATCCGGTGATAACATCTTCTTTATAGTATCGAGGTATAGCACCGTTTGTTTGGGATAAGTGGTATCAACTCTATAAGTGTCACCATCTTCAAACATTGGCTTTGGAGGCTTCGTCTTGTTTCAAGAATGTCATCCCAGCAGCTTTCATATCATGGATTATATGTCTACACCTGAAACTGGTTGGAAAATGGATGATAGGTGGTTATATTTTAACTTGGTGACATGAAACTAAAGAAGACTGTATATAATTGACTTCTGTTTATTCTTTCTGACTTCTTGGTTATGATCCTAGAGCTGATGGAACTCAGTGCCTTAAGACCTTATTAGATGTGGAACAGAGTAGAAGCCAGTAGAGATCCTGCTGTAGTTGGAAATATCATTTTGATTACTAACAACTGTAATTAAATTAACACATAAATAAGTGTGCTATAATTAACGGTTGTTCCTTATTACTAGTCCTATCAAGCGAGCGTTCTTCTTTTCACCGGCTTGGACCATAGAATCGAGGCATACTGAACATAGACTAAGAAATACTTGGACATAATGTCCGGTCGTACGCGTTTCAGTCACTAAGACTCTGTCAAATACAGTAGCTGAGAAACTCATAAATCAACACTCAGTCGCAGCCCCCCCACCCTTAAGATCATAGCACCTATTAAAATCTTCCTGATAGTGTGGTAATTTTTTATAAGAGAATGAAATCTTCTTGTTTACATGTGTATTCGGACTGTATCATCTGTTTCGTAATACTCTTATTGTCCTACCGTTTATTCAATCTGAACGCCTTCTATCTCTAGTTACTTTACATTATCACTTTTGTACTTGTGTAGCGCATATATTCTTTAATGCCATTTTCTACTAAGTTTTATGTGTTTAAATGAACAAATAAATGAAAATTATCACAACAAAGATGCTTGAACAAAGAATGTTCAGTAGATTCAATAGATTCTCATAAGGTTTCATAATAAAGTGGAGGGGGCGGGTGAGGCAGATACATCACTTAGTTATGAAGGATTAATGTGTATGAGTTTCGGATTGTGTTGCTAACATAATAGTAATTATATAGCTTGTATACACTTAGATGACAACTGATATAATAACATTATCGATCCGTACATATATATAGGGGATACATAGTGACAAGTGGTGGTTGCAGTGATTGCAGTCAGATCAAGTACTTACTGAAAGACTGACTTATACATGAAATGATATGGATTAAGTAAGAATTTGTAAAATGGGAGGTAAGTGATGATTACAAATTCACTGTATAATGTCATTCATAAAATTAACAAAAGTCTACCAGAAGGATAATAGTCATTTTGTATGTTTTCAATTGGTAAAGCCATGGTTATGCACTAAGTGAAACCAAAATTAGGCGTTCAAAAAGAAATTTGTTCAACCGCTACTTTTACTTTGATATTAAACTTATAAAAGAAAATCTTCAGACACTACAAATGGTTTTACTTCTGTTTTCTTATTGACCTTTTACTTTGAACTGTTTTATTCTCATATTTGAACACATTTCATCTCTATTGATTGAATTTGTGACAGAATGATATTAGTGGGATAACATTGGAAACCAATGAGCAATGGACAGCTGTTTTGCTCAAGTACGGAACTTCACAGTGGTGTACATGACAAACATCCATTGTCATCAGTGATAACTGTCTCACTCCCGACAAGTTTTAAATTCACCAGTTACAACTTCAGGAACATTTCGAAGTTGACAACGGATGGTCGTCGAACTATATCACAGATGGCTGAAAGTGTAAATTCTACCACTGGATACTAGATGACCCAGTAATTCTGAGAGTTGGGTGTTCGCCAACCTGGAACTAGTATGGCGGGACATAGTGTGTGCACCACTGTTGAGTTCTGTACTTAAACGAAACAGCTGTCCTATGCTCCTTGGTTTTCAGTGATGCCTTACGAACACCAATCTGTAAAGAATTCAGTCAATTAAAGCTTAATACCAATCTCCACAAACCACTTCAATTCAGTTACATTTCATTTCAGTCGGATGAAAAAACAATTTTTTCTTGACATATTAAACATGTTTTTCTCACAGTTAATAATCTTCTATGACGTTTTGATGAATACCTCAATACATTTTCAGATTTATCCATGACAGGATACGAATTAAGTAAGAAATAGAAAATTGAATTAGTTGATACTCCAACTCATGATGTGTAACCATGAGTAATAATAATGAAAGTGGTAATAACTGTAGTATGGTGATTTATGAATCGTAAGAACTAAGAAAATAATATTTCGATAAGGTAAACTCAAGTTATGGAATTATACAAAAGTGCAGGCTTTGTGTACATTACTCTAATTAAATCATCTTATAACGAAGGTAAGAATTAACCTATTAAAATTAGGATTGGCCAAGATAATTATATTTATACAGAGGTCTAGCCTGTTAATCTAAATGACTATAGCTTCTTCAATTTAAAGGATCTTTAGGTGGGGGGAGTTAACTGAATAACTAGTTGTGTAGACTCTTGTCATCAATACTAACCACGTTTGTTCTAGTGGACACTACTAACTGAAGGCACTCGGTCAGACATCACCACCAGATCACGAGATGACACCAAGTAGGAAGTAACTTGTCTTCCAGTCAGCCAATCTAGACGTTGGTATCCCGTTAACGCTCTACTCATGATCAAATATACCTTCTTCTCCATTCATCATTGCGATCTGATTTGTTTTTATTCGTATGTGTGAATTTGGTTGTTAGAAGCTACTCTGGTTATACGACAAGCATAACTTGATCATATACAGCATTTACTTCATGCCTATCTGATCTTGGCAGACAACTACTCACAAAGCAGACTATAGTATATAATTCATTTTGTTAACTGCACTACTTGTTTGAACTAAGTGGGATAACGTCGAAGGTTGATATTTTTGACAACTCCCTTGATTAGCCATGCTGGTAGGTGCTCATTAGTAAGAGTCAGTAAATTCCTCCAGCATCTGGAAATTTAACTTACTCCACATTAACAATTGACCTGATAGATGAAAAAGAGTTGGCAAGGTAAGGTAATTTTTTCTTTTGATTTCGCTGTCAGCATCGGTGTGGACGTAATAAAATATCAGTTTTTCTACACTGAATGTTTCGCAGATGACTACGTTACCTTAGTATTAACACTTCTCTGAGTCCATCACATCTAAATGACAGTCTTATTAAAAAACGGTTTTTTATTTACAGTTTGGATCGTCTTTTTACTTACTTCCGTATCTGTGTATTTGTTTATAAACTTTATAGGGTAGTGTTTCTTTTCGTTATTAAACAAAAGTATAAGAAATGGATAAGATAAAAGAAGAATAGGATCTGGTAGGTTGGCAGGGGGGGGAGTAGAGGTACTACAAGTTTGATAGGAGTAACCTGAAGGAGTAATATCTTTGACAAAACAAATTATTTATATCATAGTAGAAGAAGAAGTTGAATAAGTTAACGTCTGTACTGAGTATTTAATGAATTCATTCAAACACAAAAAATTGTTCTTTGAATTCATTTATTTTCTTTTTAAAGTAAATGAAATAGTGACTATGTTATGTAATTATTAATTACTTTGATAAAACATTAAAGGTATTTGTATAGTTTCTAATTGATTCCACTAATAGATTACATCAAAGAATTGTTTGTTATGTTTTCATTTCAAAAAACCAGTAATTACTTATCAGTTGTTAATCAATGGAATACTACTACTACTACTACTACTACTACTACTACTACTACTACTACTACTACTACTACTACTACTACTACGACTACGACTACTACTACTACTACTACTACTACTACTATTACTACTATTACTACTAATACTTTTACTACTACTATCAATGATAATTATAATAATAACATTAATCATTAGTAGAATGAACTTTTATATTCCCATTGATTTATTATAGACTGAAGCTGGTCAGTCACTGTTGCTATATGTGCATCCTGTGCGGATCGGACCGATGAGTCCCAAATAGGATGAAACGCGCGTCCTGGATTCCACTTGCCAGTCACAATACAAACTAAACATTAATCATTATTATAACAATAATAATAAATATTACTTATTCAATGGAGTAAATAATTGGATCCAATTAATTGATTATTACTGTTGCATGAAACATACATACCAGGTGGATACATTAAGTACTAAAATACAATCATTGTAACCACAATACATTAGTTCAGATATAACATTATAAGACTAGAATATGTAATGATCTTCTTTCAGCATGAGTTCTTTGCTATCTAGTTGTGACTACTTTATACTGTACTCATATGATAAATCAACATTTAGATGATTCTTAGGCGTCATATAAATAGAAGTAGTAGTACCTTTTAACTCACTGCCGTTTACGATGGCCTTGCTTTAATTATAAAAAATGAATTGTGTAATAACGCTGAGTTTCTTAAACTGAATATTTTACTATCTATTGGGATTTGATACCAATTTTACACGACACTATAAATTACCGTCACTAGAAAATAACTTTAGGTAGCAATTCTGAAGTATAAGTGAAAAGCCATGATCAGAGAATTTCAACAGTTACATGTGTACTGCAGTTACCTAGTAACATTATTGAATGAGGTTGTGGAGTGTTTCTTGAAGGAAATCAAACTAGATATACCAACCAGTAATTACTGAATAAGTGGTTTAATGGTCCCTGTGAGGACTTAAGTACCTTGGATCAATCTCTTTTACGCAGTTTTATACTACGATAAAGCAGCTGTCAATTGCTTCATGCCATTTAGTGGTTGTATAATACAGCTGAATTTATGATATCAAGCATCATTTTAAGTGAACATATTGATTGTTCTGTTAAACATGATTATCGGTCGTATTATCAACATTTCTCAATGTATTCGCTTTGGTTGTTTTGTTCAGAGACTTATGGTCACGTGATCAAATGACGTTCGTCGTATGGATTGATGAATAGAGTCTGTGTATGTAAGCCTATTGCTTTTAGACCGATTTGAACGTAATCTTTCTTTTGAAATTCTGTATGTGTCGAAGTTTACATTTTAATTCAAAAGACATAACAAATCGCATGTAGAATGAAACACTGCAAGTTATACACATAAATATATTGTGATCTTGTAAATTAAACCAATGGAGGTGCAATCTATTCATGATGTACATGTAACAACAAGAACTAATCAAATGCATTTTCTCCAGTTGACAACTAATCAACTTGTCTGTTAAAGTCATAGTATTCTGAATGTTTTCATGAAGATGTGATTGAGATTGTCCACAATGTCGTCACAAGAATGCATCGTTCTTATATAATCCATACACCCATGGCTGATTAAGGACCGTCATGTTGCACTATATCATAAGTTGGTTGTGATTAGAACCTTAACATTTAACGCTAAGTCGTATAATCATTCTGATAATTTAGCATTCTCAGCGATACCTGAAGTTTTTAGTTTAAATCCATGGTGGGGCAGTGACTGTTTGATATTATTGAGGAATCGCTTAACAAGATATAACTAGGATCAACTAAAACCTTAGACAAATATGTTTTGTTATATTGAGCGATTCGGGATGAACAATAATCTTTCGGAACTGTGTTTATGAGGGCTATTTTAATTATTTTAGTTTTGTGTAAAGTAAACATTTTATCAATCCTGATATCACGAATTGATCTGAATCAGACAACCGTAGATTACCTGGAAGTACTGGACAGCTGTTTCGTCCTAGTATGGGACGCTTCAGCAGTGTGCACCCATGACCACATCGGGGATCGAACCCAGGACCCTCTGGTTTCTATCACTATTATGTCCTTCTTACTCTATCCGCCCGGTTGACCTATTAGCTGTTAGTATATAACTTCCTACGTATAAACTACACTTAATTGATTCTGTATACGTTACCTCAATCCATTACCCTTGTTTCTCTTATTTTGTATTAATGTTAATTTCCTAATTAGTTGATTACGTGGTCACGTTTTGTGTACGTATAAAGGAGTGCTTGAAATGCAATATAATTTGATTGATTCATTCATCGGTTTATATTCCTCCTATCCCGCCAGGGATGGAATAGGCATCAGGTAAACATTCAGAAACCAACTATGCTGTCTCATTGGTTTCCTCCACTATAACTTTGTACAAACAAGATCTCATCAATTAACGTACATTCCAGTCATATCAATTTTGACATCATAACAATATTCTAAACACATAACAATTACAGTGACTACGTTTAAGTAGAACCAAATAACATTCGAGAGGATACACTGAAAAATATAAATCCATAACTTCATAAAATTTGTGTTCTCCTTTTACTTACTTACGTCTGTAAACCCTCTCGGAGGAGCATAGGCCGCTCACCAGTATTCTCCATTCAACTCTGTCCTCACCAATCCTTTCCAGCTGTCTCCAGTTACTGTTCATCCAATCAATGTCTGCTTCCAGCTCTCGACACGGTAAGTTGTTTGGCCTTCCTCTTTCCCGTTTCCAACAGGATTCCAGGTTAGTGCTTGTCTCATGATACAGTCTGATAATTTCCGCAATGTATGTCCTATCCATTTCCAATGTCGTTTCCCGATTTCCTCTTCAGCTGGAAGTTGGTTTGTTCTTTTCCATAATAGGCTGTTGTTGATGATTTCCGGCCAACAGACATTCAATATTCTACGTAGACAGTTGTTGATAAGTACCTATACTCTCCTGAGGATGTTTGCAGTAGTTCTCCATGTTTCAGTTCCATGGAGAAGAACTGTCTTGACGTTTGAATTAAAGAGTCTAACTTTGAGGCTGGTAGACAGTTGTTCAACTTTTAGAAGTAGAAATATGACTAGCAGTTTAACAAATTTATGGTTGATTTAATCTTAGTCAACATCAAATAACAAAGTAATCAAATACCAACAGTATAAACGATCTATGAAATATACATTTTGCACTGTGAATTACTAGTCTCTACGACAAAGATATTTCTACGTTTATGAGTTACATTATTTCACTAATCGATCATATTCATCATTAAATGTTAGTCACTTTTATTAAAGTAAGTGGTTTCTTTCAATACTACTTATTATTTCAGTTTCAGATTGATTGACTACCAACAAGTAAGTTTATTACCTATAATCCATACTATTGGAATTTTATCAACAAGTTTAAGAGTTCAGTCAAGTTAATTATGAAAAAGCTAGTATCGAATGATCATCGTATTACATTACATGTTCACTGAAGTAGAAATCCTATCAATAGACGACAGGCATACTGGTGGTGTTCATGGTTTTAATGTTATGGTAAGATAAGAATGTCCATGTTAGATGCCTTACTGCGATCAAGTGTGTATGCTGTCAATGATGAATTTCATACTAGAACAAACATAGATCTCTAGGTCTCCTTGGTTTACAATCGTACACACACAAGATAGATTTATGAGAAAAATAAGTGATAATTTAAAATTAATTGGGATAGGCGGTTACTAATTTAATCAAATTATCAAACTGTAAATCCAGTAGTCACAATATCCAGCCAATATTGTTTATATGCATAAATTATACAGTTCGTGATTATTGTTATTGGCTTTGTCAATTACATGTCGTTGTCTAATAAATAATTCCATACTACTGTAATTATTAAGCAAGTATTGTTTTGTTCATTATGAGTAGTATAATTTATTTCATCTATACATCATTATGTGTTGGTAGTGAATGTTTGTAGTTAGCTATGTCATACTCCGTTATGTCGTATTGTTAGAAAGTAAGTATAAAGAATTATAAGGTAAAGAATTAGTTAGATTATGAATAAGGAGATTTAGTGTGTTGATAATACTGTACAGATAGTTACTCTTTCTTGGTTGTCTGTTTCATGTATAGACCCTTACGTTCCAAGCACCTAAAACGTAAACTGTAATAAAATTTATCTATGTAATAGATCATGACAACCTGAGAGTGTAACCATGTGTCAAAAGACAATTAATCGAGGCTGGTCATGCAGCTTTATTGAAAGTAGTTCTCAGATTGCCAGTTGTGTTCTAATTAAACCATTCCACCGTATCAGAAGTTTGTAGAATAAAGTATAGCAGGCTAATTTTAGCGCTGAACTTTCTTGAACTTTTTAACTGGCAGGCGATAGCTTCATGGCGGTTAACAGCTTTTATGCAGGAACACCTAAAGATATCGCACCCCAGAACATTTGGCTGTGAAAATAATTTATATGACCCTAAGTTTACTGTTTATAAAGTTAATAGGTTGATTAGAGTTGTGGTGCCTATATAAACGAGCCTTTTATCCACCATAATATTATCAAGATGCTATAATGTTCAACTTCGACCAACACAGCTACAGCCAGGATGAAGTAAGAAGTAAGCCGTTTCACTGAATGAAATCAATATTTCTCAATAAACAAGTTGTGGAATGTTACACAATCACGTAATCAGTTTCTTTTATAGTGTTTATTCGAAAATTCCGGGTAGATTTACTTAAAATGCGTCAATATGGTATGCGGCTGGATATTTTCGAGTGAATTTCAGGCAACTTTGAACTTAGAGCATTAGATGCCACCTTCTGTGTTGAAGTAATAAATCTAAACACGGTTGATGGCAAAAATCTTAGTAACTTCTCTACTATATATATGATTGAAATCTGTATGCGTCTCTGATATGACTGAGTCTGCAACTTTTATGGGCATTTTCTTTTGGTCAACGCATCTACGAATGTTGCAGGAATTAGTAATAGGCTGATTTCAGTTAAGTAAAATAGAAAATAGCAGGGTCCATAGGACAGCTATTTTTACTAGTATGTGCCTTCATTAACCTCAACTCATAAATTAAACTCAGGGAATTCAAATCTCGAAACAAATAACATCGTTAAAACACATGAGCAAGATGTCAACCAGTGATCGAACATGTCAATTCACTCTATTCACCATATACTGAAATATTCATTCCATACATCGAATGAATACAATTACTCATTCCACATATATCTGTACTGCATCAGTCATAACTTCTCACTATCAACTCTAATACAACATATTGAATCAGGTGATTAGTAAGCTAATCAAGTTGAAGTAATCTTGTGGAGATGACAAGTCTCATTCATTGTTTGTATTCATGATATATTGATGTACTTTGTGTAACATTAATGATTATGGAACAGTAGAGATTCATGTGAGTGATAAATTTTTTCTACAAGCGAAGTTTTAGTAGAGATACACTTGATGGAGATGCACTAATGAGGCATTTCCTTAATGTGACACAGACATTATATGTTATAATCAACATATCAATGAGGTTTGTTTATATTGAGTGTATATGTATTCATATTGTTAATATACTACTTAAATATAAAGAAACTGTTTAGTGTGTGAATAATGAAAACAATCAGAAGTAAAAATTTATTTTAGTCAAATATAAAGTGAAATTAGGCTGAGTTTGTATCTTCCCGATGATTAGTAATAGGCTGAGACTGGTCACTCTCTTATGCTAAATGTGCATGCTGAGCGGATTGCCTCTACATAGCTGTAGTTCACAAGTAATCCTAAGCCAGATTGTGACTGGCAAGCGGGATTCAGGACGCACATTGCGCCATACTCGAGACTCGTCGGCTAAAAGTATCTGTATCTCAATGATGATGTTCACACCTGGGTTCGAACTCAGTCCACTTCGTGTCAAACACTACCTCGTCCACTACTAGATTACTGTGTTTACAGAGTAATATAGGTTCAACCTAATTACATATATGCCCGTTGCACAAGTGAAACTATTTCTACTCAGTAGCCTTGTGGTGGACGCGGTGGCGTTTGACACAAAACGAACTGAGTGAACATCAACATCGGGATGCGGGTACATCCAGCCGATGAGTTCCAAATAGAATGAAGCGCGCGTTCTGAATTCCGCTTGCCATTCACAATCCAACTTAAAATATAAAATGAAATTAGATTACTCAAAGAAGAATTTTATATAATTAAAAGGAAATTTGAAAATAAACACCATATAACATACTACTAAGTATAGAAAAAGTAGTTTGTCATAATTATGACTTATCTAGTTATTTATTTATTTAATTAAATTATTTTCTTTATGTCATATAGAATTAACACTAACACGTTCATGATTTATAGGAAATGTAAATTTGTATGGAGTCTTCTACTGTTCTGTTTTCCTTGTTCCTTTCTTGTTATATGCAATAGATGACATATATGAATTGGACCAGCGAAAAAACTCTGTGTGCGTGTGTGTGTATGTAAATGTATGTGAGTAGGTTTGAATTCATTTTGTTTACAACTGCAAGAGATGAAATCTACTGCAAATGAATTATTCGTTACCATGTTGGTTACTTTTATGATGTCAATGGTAGCTACTCAGCTGTAGGATAAGTTACCTGATTTTGTCATTTCCATGTGTATTTATGAATCCATCTACTCCTGTGGAAAAAAATTACAACGGGCGTACAACTAGACGACTAAACCAACATGATTAACGAGTACCTATCATCGTAGTTTGGAAAAAAGCCAGTGAAGTTCATACGTAGTTCTATTTTGTCACATATGATAGACAGTGGATTCGCAATAGACAGAACTAAAGTATCCAGAGTGGTTTGCCTCAAATCATAACTGCTTCCAAGAGGGATTTGATCTCGTCTCCTGCATACCGGCAAAACCATAGAGGTTTGAGTTAACAATTCGAACTTATGTATCCAAAAGTAATGTGTAGCTCCCTCCATCCCTTCCTTGGCCTAATAAGGCTTAATAAACAACTTAAATAATTATTTGCACCCTTTGATGTTTGTTCGCAGTCAGCTATTTTTACGTTTATTTGATACGTGAGTGCTACATATTAAAGTATTGTTATCCTTTGAAATGTCATGAGTTATCCTAAATCCGATTCTCATGAAGGTGTCAATTAGACACAAAGAATATCCCATAAGAAAAATATAGAAATAGTAAAAAGTAAAGCTTGAAATGAAATCTTTAATGAAGACCACATTCTAATGCGTTTTTTTTGGCAAGTTTGTGTTTTACGGGATGGGAATGCTAGCTCTATGCCCAAACCCTCTTCTTTTACCCGGGCTTGGGACTGGCAGTAACCCTAGAAGAGCTACAGAAGGACTGCAAGTACGGAAATTCGCAAAAAGCGTGAAAACAAACCAACTTCTAGCCGAAGGGGAAATCAGAAAACGACGTTGGAAATGGATAGGACATACACTGCGGAAATCATTAGACTGCATCACGAAACAAGCATTAACTTGGAATCCTGTTTGGAAACGGAATATAGGAAGACCAAAGAACACACTGTATCGAAAATTGGATGCAGACATTGAAAGAATAAACAGCAACTGGAAACAACTGGATAGGACCGCTCAGGATAGAGTTGAATGAAGAATACTGGTGAGCGGTGTATGCTCCTCTATGAGAGGTAACCGGCGCAAGTAAGTAACATTCTAATAATCTATACTTAACAAGGGAGTGGAATGAGAAATGATTGAAAGTGATCGGTAGAGCTTATTTATTGAACACTTGGAACGTTACAGATAAACTCAATCAACGACAGGTTATACACCATTTACTTATCGTACAGAATTAGGTAAAAGCAATTTCGATCACCAGATTGTTATTGTTTCAAGTACGTTTTCTTTTACGTTTTATTCGATTACTTTCATTGCCAAATGTAAATGAACGTAATATTCATCTCACTATTTTCTATCACTCTTCTTCGTTGCAGAATTTCTTACGAATGTAACCCTTATCATTCTTTAATACAAAGTACTTTCTTGTTAGATGTGAACAGTTACATCTACATACCACAAATGGAAATAGTATGGGATTGTAAATTATTTGAGTTTTTACAAGATTGTTGTTATCTAATTAGTTCGTCAGTATGAGAAGGGAAAGGGTTTTTTGTGATGATTGTTAAGTCATAAAATTTCATTCACAAATACACCTGAATTATGTAATCGTTGAAAATTAAACCATATTGTTTATTTCTAAAATTAAATTCATTCCATTCTATCAGTAAACCATGTTTTTACTTACTTACGCCTGTTAACCCTATCAGAGAAGCATAGGCCGCTTACCAGTATTCTCCATTCAACTCTGTCCTCACCAATCCTTTCCAGCTGTCTTCAGTTACTGTACATCCTTTTAATGTCTGCACCAGCTCTCGACACAGTGTGTTCTTTGGCCTTCCTCTTTCCCGTTTCCAACAGGATTCCAAGTTAGTGCTTGTCTCGTGATACAGTCTGATGATTTCCGCAATGTATGTCCTATCCATTTCCAACGTCGTTTCCTGATTTTCTCTTCAGCCGGAAGTTGGTTTGTTTTCTTCCATAGTAGGCTGTTGTTGATGATTTCCGGCCAACAGACATTCAATAATCTTCGTAGACAGTTGTTGATAAATACCTGTACTCTCCTGAGGATGTTCGCAGTAGTTCTCCACGTTTCAGCTCCATACAGAAGAACTGTCTTGACGTTCAAATTGAAGAGTCTAACTTTGGGGTTGGTTGACAGTTGTTTGGAGTTGCATATATACTTTTAAACTGTAGGAATGCTGCCCTTGCTTTGCCGATCCTTGTTCTTACATCTGCATCGGATTCTTCTTGTTCATCAATGATGCTTCCTAAGTATGTAAAGGTATCCACTTCTTCCAGAGTTTCACCATCAAGTTCAAACCATGTTTTTGATTCAGTTTAATTTATACTATATTAACTTTCAATTTATTCATTATGTAATCTTTTGATTTCAATTTTGCAGTTTCCTGTTACTATATTGATCAGTTTTGTAGAACATCCTTTTACATCTTATTTACCTACAATTGCAATATTCGTATCGTGCTAAACGGTTGACAATCTAAAATTTAATTTAAGGCCTACTTATAAGTAGGTTACATTCAACTTAAACATTACTTGTGATTCATAGGTATATTGAGGCAATCTGCTTAAGATGCACATATAGCATCAGAAGCTGACTAATTTCAGTCCATAAGTAATCAATAGGAAGACACAAGTTTATCCTAATTACATATATACCCATTGCACAAGAGCGACTATCTGGATTTAGTAGTCCAGTGGTGAAGGGGGTGGCGTTCGGAACAAAGCGAACTGAGTTAGAATCCCACTGTGAACACCAACATTCCTATGCAAGTACACCCAGCCGACGTTTCTTAGGTACGACAAAACGCACTTCCTGGATTCTGCATGCCAATCACAGTCCAACCTAAACATTAATTATGTTACATGTTGAATACATTTTTCATGTAAACTGTTGCCTTTATTATTTTAAAATTAGTAAGAATAAATGTTTGTGCAGAATAAGACGATGATTCATTTTATGTCGTTGGTTTCTCATCAGCTACTACATATAACGTAGAATAGTACTTTGCGAAATCACTAACTGAAACAAAGTTTAACATAGTCATGAGAATGTTTGAACTCGGTCGGAATCAGAATTGCATAAACATGTTGGATATGTGAAGATAATTAATATATTAGATAACGTGCTGCAACCATATACATCCAATGTAGAAAAAAAGAATGAAGTAACAAAATAGTGATCAATCGTTGTCTAATTCAAACCTAATTCGTGATATCAAAATTAACAGTCAACTATCTTCCCAACACCCAATTATAACTAATAGCAGCTCATTAGTGACTAACTACTTGAGGCAATTCCTGGAGTTCTAATGTGAAAACGTGATCAGTGGAGTTTAACCTTGTTAAGTGTGAGGCAGTTGCTCACTGATGGCATGGATAAGGTGGCGTAAACCTATTACGAGTTGACTGAATCAGAAGTATCAACCGTTAAAAGCCGACTCAGTGGTCTATTGCTAAGGCGTTCGCCGCGAAGCCGAGGATTCCTGGGTTCAATCCCTGATGAGGTCGAGGATGCGCACTGCTTAAGTTCCCCATACTAGGACGAAATGACTGTTTACTGTTTTAGGTGATCGATGGTTGTCTATTTCAGACCAATTAGTGATATCAAAATTGGCAGTCAACTATTTCCACAACAACCGATTATAATTCAACGTTAGTTCACTTAGAATGGCTTACATAACATTCGCATACTCCGTATAGGATTGGATATTCGTAGTGAAATTCGCCTGCTTATCTATGTTTATTTTTCGATAACTTTTGATCTTGATTATTTCCCTAAAGATGTTCGGACCAGCTTCCTGATCAAAAAGTTGGAATTTTCTTCAATTTTATTCGTTAAATTCATTCACAAATATATTCTATTCAAATGTCTTACATACACTCGGCTCCCAGATTCTGTGAATCTATTCGTTGTTCTTTGTACAAAATTTCTATTATAGGTGTTTACAAAGTAAGAAAATTAAGAGGACGGTTAGAAACACTTGAGAATAAAGTTATATATAAGTTGGATTGTGACTGGCAAATGGAATCCAGGATGCGCGTTTAGTCTTATTTGGGACTCATCGGCTGGATGTATCTGTATCCTAATGTTGATGCTCACACTGGGATTCGAACTCACTCTACTTACGTGCCAAACGCCTATTCTAAACTTGAGAATGAAGTGAATTAAGCTCACTCATTAAACTTAAAATGGGATATGATGACATAATTACATAAGTTAAACTTAACATTCTAAAAACGGTGATGTAATAGAAAAGTTAAATCTGATTGGAATAGATAAGATATTGACTTAATAAATCGAATTCGGAGAAAGAATAATAACAATGATGTAATGACATAAGAGTTAAGTTGCCAACGTAAAGAAATGCTTACAACTGTTTCTTTTTGAATACACAAGTTTAGCTTCAAGCATTTAATAGTAATTACTTCAGGATTATTTAGAAGATTTGAGTTTTTAATCTGTTGAACACTTTAGAAAATTCCGTGATATCAATCTGGTATCTTGTGTCAATCAAATGTATGACAGTTGTTCAATTAAATATTTTTAATCATCTGAATCGTAAACATTGTGGAATATGTTCAGTGAAACGTTGGTAGGCCCTTTTTTCTGTTTTGCCATGGTAACTGCATTTGCAGGTACATGTAACATTAGGAGGTTATCTGTTGATTATTGATTGTGTCAGCGAACATGTTGTTATATACGATGTAACTAATTTTGCGGCATATTACGTTCTCGTTAATGTTGATTTGAGTCTTCTGTACTGTTTCTAAAATATCATCACCTTTAAAATCTAATTAGATGAAAATGGGCTTTCTCTGGACTGTCATAATGTAGTTCATGTATACCAGATGAGAACCAAACAAAATAACTTGGATTCATCTTATTCTATGTAATTAGTTGGTCTTGTTCAATTTCGAAAGTGTTTTCTTAATAGCTTAAGTGGATGCACATCCTTCTGCTTTGAAATTAGAAGGTTCAAATTAAGTGGTATACTTAGGGAGTTTGACTACAGTTAGTTAACTTATATTTTATAAAGAGAGGCAATAAGTAAGACAGACAATTAGGTCACTAAAGTGAACATTTATTATTAAAATTGTTGTCCTAATATCTCCTAGAAACTTCAATGAAGCTACCAGAAGCTCTGAATGAACCTACGGCATTCCTATCAATCACTGTCTGATGGAGTCTTGGAGAATCGTGACGTGGAGTATTCGAATTTGACAATAACTACAAGGTGTTTGAATGCTGAAGTTGTATTTGGTATAATAGGTGATCAAGTACAAGACATATACATATGTATATTAATAGGTTATGAGGTAATCACGAATGTGTACGAGAAGAGAGGGGATTTATTTTAACATGCACTATTTATTGCAAACAGCTTTATTCTTACAAGATTGATGATTATAAGAGGTTGGATTCTGGAAATAATCAGTCATGAACATTGTACATAAATACATTTGTCTAAGTCGTCATATTTAATCGTCTCAGCGAGATGACTATCAGAATAGTTTAAGTAACCTTAAATTGTCTAAGCGTAGAGTGTATGATTTGGGAAGGTAGACAGATTCATGAAGAACAGGCTGTAGAATTTAAAGTTTAAAATCTAAGGGAAGTTGAAAAATAACTCCACCAATTCTTATGTGACTAGATCTGAGTCATATCACTTATTGTTGCTAATCACCTGATTACAATAATCCAGTAGATCCCATTCAACTAATCTGCACTTTCCAGCACAGCTGGGACTGATAGCCAATGATTTCATGAACTTGTTTCCCGTAGCTCTCTCTTCCTAGCCAATCAACATCCAGTTTGACGGTAAATGGTGGTTGTGTATACACAATATGTGTCCTAATCACTTCACCTGATGAAGATCCATAATCCTGTTAATTAGTTTATTATCATCACATAAGGCATTATATACTTCATCCCCATAATACGTCAGCACTAATATGCGTTTTATAGTTACTACACATTTTGTTTTATTTGGCTGTTCGTTGAAGGGGAGGGAAGGTAGATTTTTATACTTGTGACTCAGAACTCTCGTCAACATCATCCGGAATTCTTACGACGGACTACAGTGCAAAAACGTGCATGGAGGACAGCTGACAGATGCATTCCCAGTAAGAACCGGTGTCAGACAAGGCTGTTTGCTCTCGCCTTTCCTCTTCCTTCTAGTGGTTGATTGGATCATGAAAACCTCTACATCTGGGGGAAGAACAGGATTCAATGGACAAGAAGAATGCAACTCGATGATCTGCACTTCGCGAATGATCTAGTACTTCTATCTCATACACACCAGCAAATGCAAGTGAGGACAACCAAAGTAGCAGCAATCTCAGCATAAATAGGCCTGAACAAACATAAGGGAAAGAGCAAGATCCTCAAATTTAACACCGAGAGCACCAACCTAATTGAACTTGATGGTGAAACTCTGGAAGAAGTGGATACCTTTACATACCTGGGGAGCATCATCGATGAACAAGGAGGATCCGATGCAGATGTAAGGCCAAGGAGCGGCAAAACAAGGGCAGCATTCCTACAGTTGAAAAATATATGAGACTCCAAACAACTGTCTACCAACCTCAAAGTTAGACTCTTCAATTCGAACGTCAAGACAGTTCTTCTCTATGGAGCTGAAACGTGGAGAACTACTGCAAACATCCTCTGGAGGGTACAAGTATTTATCAACAACTGTCTACGCAGAATATTGAATGTTTGTTGGCCGGAAACAATCAGCAACAGCCTACTATGGAAGAAAACAAACCAACTTCTAGCTGAAGAGAAAATCAGGAAACGACGTTGGAAATGGATAGGACATACATTGCGGAGATCATCAGACTGTATCACCAGACAAGCACTAACTTGGAATCCTGTTGAAAAACGGAAAAGAGGAAGGCCAAAGAACACACTGCATCGAGAACTGGAAGTTGACATTGAGAGGATGAACAGTAACTGGAGACAGCTGGAAAGGATTGGTGAGGACAGAGTTGAATGGAGAATACTGGTGAGCGGTGTATGCTTCTCTGATAGGGGTAACAGGCGTTAGTAAGACTTAAAACTACAGAGAGTAATTTGAGCCATACTTTTATTGTTGCATAATTAAATTTGCAGTATGAAAAACATTACTTATCATGATTTTAAACAGTAATTAGAAATAATTCATCGTAGTTATATATTGTCTCTAGGAAATCTTACTAATTTCATGTTTTCAGCTAATAGGCATGTTTGAAGTAATGAAAGGCTTGACATCCTTAGTGATTTTAGAACCTTTATCCGCCTAATAGCTTCACGGTCTACGATGTGATCACTAATTAACTTGTAGTGTAACTCATTTACGTTTAATATTTTCTTCTGATGATCAATAACTCTAACGAAAGAAAACATTGTATCAATCAATCAATTAATGCCTGTTACTTCATGTGGAGCAAAGGTCGTCGACCAGTATTCTCAAACCAACTCTGTACTGAGCTTTCCTTTACAAATCCTCCCAAAACCTCGTCATTCTCTTCATGTTTGTCTCCGATTACCGATACAATGTGTTCGTGGGTCCTCTTCTTTTCCTTTCGCCTTCAGGATTCCATGTTAATGCTTGTCTTGTGACACAGTTTGGTGATTTTCCTCAATTTGTGTCCTATCCACCTCCAGTGTCTTTTCCTATTTTTTTCCTCTTCTGGAACCTGGTTGATCTGTTCTCTGCCACAGAGGGTTGTTGTTGGTGATATCCGGCCAAATAATCCGAAGTATCTCACGCAGACAATTGTTTATAAATACGTGTATCTTTAGAACGATGCTTTTCGTAGTTCTCCAAGTTTCACCTCCATACAACGGAACTGTCTTCACATTTGTATTGAAAATGTTGACTTTAATATTGACTGACGGTTGGTTTGAGTTTCAATTGTTTTTTTAGTTGTAAAAATGCTGCTCATGCCTTTCTGATCCGCGATTCACATTCACATCAGACCCTCCATGTTTATCGATGATTCTGCCCAAGTATTTAATGCCTTCTACATTTTCTAGAATTTCTCCGTGAATTGTAATTGGGTTAGTGTTCGGTTGTTTTGTATGCAACCCAAATCCGCCTGGAGCCTCTCTAGGGTTACTGCCAGTCCCAAGCCCAAATAATGGATGAGGGTTGTGCATGGGGTTAGCAACCCCATCCCATATAACAACAACTTTGCTAAAAGAAAACGCTAACCAGTATAAACCTAAAACATTGTATACATATAGTCAAATCATTGAACTGAGTGAACATATAACATTTTGATTGATAAAATTTACTAAATAACATTAGGGCATTACATATTAGGCTTATGCATATTAAACAACTAATGTTTGATGAAATCGTAAGTAACATTGAAAATTGAACGGAAGTTTAATCAGTATAACAGTGTTTTGTTTACAAAAACTCATTAATGGAAAAGTGTATTCACATTCTGTGGTTATCTCTAAGGTGATCTCTGTTTAACAGAAACAAAAATCTTAAAGAAATAAAAAAGAAACATACTATGAAAATAGAAAAAAAAAAGATTATGCATGTTCACTATGACAACTAAAGAAAATGTATTAGAACTGAATTAATACAAATGATGACCAGTGGAGCTAGTTATTGTTATTGTAACATTGGAAATAGGGCGGGGGGTAACAGTAGTTGTAGTAATAGTAGTAAGAATAAGAGAAGAAGAAGTAGTAGTAGAAGCGGACGTAGTAATAACAATGTTATTTAAAATAAAATCTAAAGTACATATGTTAATAAAAACAAAAAATATGATACTGTTTAGCAATGAACAATAAACTCATGAAAGGATTTGATTGTGTTTGGGGCTTACGAATTAACATGACACCTCGATATCAGCTAATGAAAGGCACGACTAGTGATACAATGACAGCTAGAGTTAGCTATTCGTCTGTACCGTAGACCAGCAAACTAGTGAATTAAGTCTAACATCAGCAAGAAGCCTTTTAATTCTACAGACAACCAGTCAGACGAATAACAAACACTTAACTCATGCGTATTTATATACAATAAAGAAAACGTCATTGGAAGTGTCACAATAAGCGTAGTAAAATAAGCAATAGACCAGTAGGATTTAACATTCTACTAGTTAAGAAGCATAAGCTGAAAGTGAAAAGGAAGCATTTTGGCACGTAAACGAGGAATTCAAATTTCCACAAATAAAACACAAAAATAATATGTTTACCAAAAGAATTCTGGAGATCTAGTATTCCCAACAGGTTGCTTTTTTCTGGTAAATATATCAAAACTACTTAAATCGGGAGATTTTAAACATCTTAATAAAATCGAAATTTTAACGAGACGATGAATGAAAATAAAGCCAAAGGATGAATGTTGTCATAAGGAAGTGAGGAAGGGGATGTCATAGAGATAAGAAGCTTTATATAAAGACGAATTTGTGTTTGACAACAACACATAACTAGTAGACTCTGTATTCTTTAGTGGTATTCTGAACTCATATACCTACTGATTTCAGTTTTGGCAGTTATCTTATAAGTCTATAACTAGAGAGTTGCTACAAATACGTTTAACTTAGAGAAATTCATGATGTTAAACTGCCCTAAATAATGCAATTTAATGGTAACTGTCAAACAGATGACTTGCTTCATATCAAATAGTAACATTTAACAAGTTGGAAACCAAGATGATTAGATACGGATAAAATCATAAAGTGGACATATTTTCAACATGAGGCTTTAAAGTCATTAAGTTCGATGAATGTTCGATGAAAGCCTTATGACAAAATGTTGTGTAGATTGATGAAATTGAAATCGTCAACTATGGTTAGACATTAGTCAGACAAATAGTGAAAACCACAAAGCACTGGACAACTATTTCATCAGAATATGTTATGACTTCAGTCATGTGGATCAACGAATCTCTACGAATAAAACTAATGGCTTACAAACTGTGTAATCAACAATCAATTCACTGAAATGAAATAGTTGTGTATGACTTATTAGATATCAATGCGTGTATAGTTAAATTCAGTTCATGATATACAACTGCAATAAAGAAAGAACGTTTAACTAGTGGTTTTATAAAACTTCACAGTGCTTTTTCCACAACATCGAACATGATCGTCAATACGTAATCAAAATCTACAAGTTTAAGAAATGAACACATTCACACTCATTAAACTCAAACAATCCTAATCACAATTAGTTGAATGGAAATGGTGAAAATGTAAAAAGTCAAAATATGCAGTTCTCATGTTGGCGGATTCTGGTGTGAAGTGTAAAGGTGAAATTTTAAGCACCCCCAGCCCCACTCACCCACCTGATTGTAGTGAACACCATGATATTGAACATGTCACATTTGGATTGTTCATTGATCGCTTTGAATGTACTCCTTTCAGATAATTGTCTATTTTATATCCAGCTGGGTGAAAATGATGGAAGACACCATCATGTTGAGAGAAGAAATGTTGACTTTCAAGTTGATATGTGTAACTTAAATCACAATATAGGGAACTACGAATGATTTAGATTCAGCTGAATCATCATAAACCACCATATTGAATTTTTTAAATGTCAGTCAAACCATGACATTCATGACATGAGTTTCAAAGAAATCTTAAGAAATACCAAATTGATCTGTTTTCATCTCAATGTTGACATTCACATTGACAATTGAGTGAAATTCTCTCTCCAATAGACTTTCAAGTCAAGGAGTATTTGGCGAATCACATATAGAAGGTAAGTGGAACATCTTGTATTCCCATGGTAACGATGTGATATTGATGTAAAATTTATTCATCATTGTTTGTTGTTAAGCATGATAAATACTGACCATAGTTACAGTTTGTTCATGTGTATATTCTATCGTATTATCATTAAACATTCGAACTGAGTTCATATTCTTTCATTCGGTTGTACAGTTGTACATGTTACAACTGCTTTCCAACTATTGGATCAATCAACCTGAACTTGCACATTGAATGATTGTGTTATCTGCCTGTACCTGACTGCTTTATGTATACAGTAGTAATCATGATGAATACATGTTGACTGATTGTGTGTTCAATGAATCATGCAACTATTATTATTATTATTATAGTCAGATCATCTTTAATAATAATTGTGATGTTTATGTTGAATGGGCACAAGTGTAATGCTGGAAGGAATATTTCGCCATTGGCTACTAATAACTAATTAATTAATTTAATTGATTGTGAGTATGTTTCTTGTTCGTTTGTAAAGTTACTGATTTACGCTAGTTAATAATGTCACAGTATATTAGTAATTATTTAAGTAGTAATTAATTTTTGCTTTATTTTATTGACATTCTTCTAAATCAATTCAATGGAACTATAATACCTGATACCTAATTGTGTTGCCGTTTTCCGATTATCGATTCTAATAATCATCTATTTCAGTGGTTTTCTCTCTCATCCATCAATTAATTATGATTTTTTCTAATTTATTTTATTACTGGTTCGATTCAAGTATATTTATTGTAAGCCAAGTGATCTGAATGCATAGCTTCATGCAAATTATCTAATTCGCTTAACGATGACACTATCCAAGATGTATACATTCTCCCATTCGTGTATGTATCCACTGTCGTCAGCTGTGGATTGATCAAAGTGTTTGATGCCTAGTGGATGTTGATTAAGGTGATGATTTGGGATTTTACTTTGTCGGAAGCATTGTTTCTCGTAGTTGGAGCAATTTACTTTGGTGATTATATTTGTCTTATCCTCACTTGTCAATTTTTACCCTTTTGTTCTGTATAAGACTGATTACAGTAATCTTGTCGACCGATGAGGTGTACTTGCAAAAACTGTTAACACCAATAAGCAAGATGTCGTCCAGTGATTGATCATGTCACTTCATTCTATTCACCATAAACTGAAATATTCATTCCATACATCGAATGAATACAATTACTCATTCCATATATATCTGTACTACATCAGTCATAACTTCTCACTATCAACTCTTATACAACATGTTGAATCAGGTGATTAGTAAGCTGATCAAGTTGAAGTAATCTTGTGGAGATGACAAGTCTCATTTATTATTTGTATTCATGATATATTGATCTGCGTTGGGTAACATTAATGATTATGGAACAGTAGAGATTCATGTGAGTGATGAGTTTTCTCTACATACGAAGGTTTAGTGGAGATGTACTTGATGGAGATGCAGTAATGAGGCATTTTCTTAATGTGCAATAGACATTATATGTTATAATCAACATGTTAATGAGCGTTAGTTTATATTGAGTGTATATGTATTCATATTGTTAATATACTACTGAAATATAACTAAACTGCATTGTTTGTAAATGACATTCGCTAAACGATGGAAATATGTGATTATTGTTAATCTAATCATAACATCATTATCTGTGTCGACCATAAGTTTTCATTAAATTAATATCAGTACGTTTTATTACAATTACTACGTCAAGGGAACTATATTCATATTAATTGGTCAAATTTGTGGTTATCAGTTTGATGCTTATCAAGTCTTCTAATAACACTGATTGGATTCTATCGATGTAGTAGTAGTAATGTGTCCACTAATCCTAATGAGTGGATATCGCTGACACAATGTAAAGATGGTTGTACCCTCTGTATCAAGGCCTAATGTAATAAATCATTATAGACCCACTTATATACGTATATTTCATAATCATTGTCTGTCCATGTATTTTCCTATTTTGTGTGCATATTGTGTACATATACTTCCTATCGCTGATAATTGTCTTTGACCTTTTTGTTTACTTTCCTGTTGACATTCTGTGACCTACTTTATTTACTTTATTTTGAACTGAACACTTTTCTTTATTGTTAGACCTGAATACTAAAGTGGATGGGGTGATGGTGGTGGTGGTCGGGGATATTTTGCCTTTCTTTTGCTTCTTTATTTATTCCATTTAGATGTTTATTAACTCTTATTGTAGTATTCGAATCATTTCAGACCCATTATTCTTGAAGACTTTCTGTAAATAAATGTATTGATTGTTCTACATTGACTTTTAAATATTCTGCAATAACATCATTCAGTCTCAGTAATGAATTCTGGGTCCAAAGTTGATAATGATTATGTGATGAATATAACAGAACCTTTCAATGTGATTTATTAAGTACGTTGCTTTTCATTGAGTGTCATTCTTATTGTAATTAACAGTATCCATGCCATCATATAACAGAGAGTCTAACATCACCGGAATGCAACTCTAACACTAAACATAATAATCAACTTCATATAAGTTCATTAGTTTGTTTTAAAAATATATCACTAGGTTATGAGATTATTTCCTGTTCACTCAAATACCAGTAATCATTTTCTTGATCAACATAATGGTCATGAAATGAAGATAAAACTTATTCAAACAATCAATGAGGAATCTTTACACAAGTTGAACACATAACATCTTTTGATGACTGTCTTTCAGAGTAATTATTCTACAGAGTGGTCAAATGATTATCAAATACACGTCATAATAAGTTACCAATGATATCAATCTTTGTGGATACCCATAAAGGCGAATTAGATAGAGAAAATACTGATAACTTCAATAGAGGTGAGTATAGGAATAGATAAAATTTGGACCAACCTATGATAAGTAGGTACATCAATAGAGACATTATTAATTTATACAGGAAAGATCTGTCGGTTACGTAATTGGAAGTTGACTCAATAAGACAGCCAACCAGAAAACATAAATAAACGAGGATGTGAGCAAAAACACAAATAAAGAAACAAGTTCGTCGAGGTGAATGAATTTAATATCCACAGAAGAATCAAGTAATTCCTACTTCTGTGTGAAGTAAGCATGAAATATGTTGCAGTTTAGTATAATGGTGAGAGATCTAGTCATTAAATTACTTAGTTTAGTAAAGTACCCACCTTAACTTAAAATCGTCTTTATCATAGCAAAACCTCGCTGTTGTTCATGCTTAAACCTTCCAATAAATAAATAAAACAATAAAACTAGTTTGGCATCACCGACTGTCTTAAGTTTAAAAAAGTATTAGAAGCCAAAAAGATATTGACAGCTGTCTAATCCTAGTATGAAACTCCTAATCAGCGCTCATCCACGACCCCATCACTGAACAGAGCCAAGGATGTTCAGGTTCACTAGTGACTAGCTTCTGAGAAGTAGTTCCTATAGTTCTAGTAAGAAGACTTGACCAGAAGGGTTCAACCATGTCGGTGGAAAGGGAGGGAAGCAACTACCTACTGACAGAAGTAAATTTAGAGGTGCATACATATTACAAAATGATTGAGTTAGAAATCTCAGTCATTGGAGGCCAAATTAGTATTCTGATGGTTGAGGGTTCAATTCAAAGCCTGAAGGTACTTGATTCAACTCCCTAATGTAGTCATGAAAACTCACTATTGATGAGTATCATATTAGTCTAGTTTTTATCTGGTTTTCAATGGTTGTCTATCTCAGACAAATTAGTGAAACAAAATTTAAATTCATCAATCTCCATAATACCTAGTTACAAGTAATTGTACTGTTTTGTCTTATAGATTAGCGAATATTAACTTGCAAAACTGTTCAATAGTCATTTTGATACTTTTTCTTCTTAGTTATCCAACTAATGACATTTACTAATTGAACAAGTAGAGCATAACTGATTTAAGGTAGTTTCGAGAAGACTGGAATTCAACTTCTTTATTGGTATTTTTTACACATTGATCTCAGTTACCTACTACTTAAAACCAGAGAGCGATAAACACCTGTTTCATCCTAGTATAAAACTTTCAAGTAGTGAGTACCCTAACATAAGGACCTATAGTACGGTTTCCTGTTAAGATCGAAAGCACAAACATCTCAGTAATCTCATACTAGAAAGATACTATAGCTGAACATATGGCATCATTTTCGCTTTCAAAGAAACAACTTCACTAATAACCAAACTATATATCTACAACTTTAATGTAACTGTAAACCAAACTTAACCCCAAAATGTATTTCTAACGATACTGTAACATTAACTTACGCTTATGCTGTATGTTTAACTGCAATTGTACCCCCCCCCCCAATCACATTCTAAATCATTAAGCACAAATGTAATCCTACGTATAAAGCCGAATCGCTACTTTGAACTGCAAACTTCAAACCTAACACTGACCTTAAATAACGATAATAAGACTCTATACTCTTCGAAAGTAGTGTAACATTATTTTTACTACGAATTTTTTCGAATTTTTGTGCCGTTTGATTACAGTACACACTGTTGTTTCATTTATGTCGTGAACTTGAGACAGTTTTCTGAAACATCATTGATCAGAAAAACTACAATCTTGTCCCGACGAATTACTGAAGTATGTGAGCATAAGCTTAGTTCAGAGCTTACCTTATCCAGATCAATATTGTCACATTTAATGGATATGAAATATAAAATCGACAAGTCTAAGATTTTCTGGGTTTGTATGACCTCATTCACTAAACATAGCTCAGACATTGATTATTTCAGTACCAGGACCTCCACTAATCGCTTGGCGACAACAATAGTCATTTACTGCTTATGATTTAATGTTGTGGAGATTGTTCAACTTGAATTTTATATCACAACATAGTCTGTATAAGATAACCACTTAAAACTAGAAAGTAATGTCACAAAATGTCACGATTTAGTAATGAGTACATATTTAACATTAGATTTCGTAACCAAGACTTACAATAAACACCTAAACAATAGTATCACTAGGTAGGTTGAATTCCAAATGCATAATTTAATGCAGTGATCACTCAGCGTTGTTGGTAGTAACTGTCTCACATAAATTTTGTCTGAACACCAGACCTGACGTTAACCTAGTGGTGCTAGTAGTTAAGGGTTTGTAATCAGCTCTTGCGGAGTTTCAAATTCAGTTTCCTGGTCGAGTCGTAGATGTGCATTACAAAGAAAACGCATACCAGGGAGGAATAAATATCTAGTTTTCTATGGTTTTTTTCACTAATACTCAAATAAGGTAAACTTGTGACAGAAATAAAATAGCCGATTAAACCAAATCCTCACAAACTAACATTCATTTCATTCCATGATAAAAGCAATTGCTAGAGGCATTGAAAATATGAATAATAATTAATTATCATATTTTAAGTCATTACATAGAAATTAGACGCCACAAGCATTGACCTCTAAATCTTAATTATCTAATCTTGTTATTAGTTAATGAAGTAGTATCCTTTAATTAAATATCTTATGCCCGCGACTTCACTGTACATCTATCAGTTTAAATGCTCAGGTGGGAGCTGGTTAATTAGCCTTTGGTTGTGTGTATTCATCACAGACATATGCTTGTTAAATGCCACTTAAAATCACAAAGACCTAGACGGACGCTTTTGGCTAGTATAGAACTACCTCGAACTCCACCCCTTTCTACCAAGGAACTGATCCCAGAGTACTCAGATCTTACAGTAGATGCTCAGTTATCTGCACTGCTGGGCCCACTGATTTTTAGTAGTAAACTTCCTATACTAGCCAACCTGTGATATAGCGCGAGAATCGTCTACTGTTATTAATGATAACTATCTCACTCCTGACAAATCCGAGCTCTACCAGTTACGATTTCTCGATAGAACATCACCGTACGACCTGAAGACCTTGGGTTTGATCTGCTGGAGAATATAAAGTTCGCACTGCTGAAGTGTTTGATGCTTAGAATGAAATAACTGTCCAGTGCTTCATGGTTTTCAGTGCTACCCACCTAGCATCAATCTATGACGATCACAATTAATTGAATTTAATACTTATTTCCCCCCAAAACCTACCACTTTACTAGAAGTAACCAGTACAATTTACTTCATTATAATGAAAAATTTCCATAAATTAACACCAATAGTAATATTTACCATTTTCTTCATTTCTGATTGGTCAATCAAAGAGTAATCAATCAGAATTCAAAGAAAGTTCATTTCATAATGAAACAATAAAAATGGGAGAATGACTATATTTCATAATTAAACCTTATCGGTACTTTCTAATTACATAATACAATCACTAAGGTTTTTTTTAAGATACCTACCTACATACATACACAGATACATAGATACACACATACATACATACCTGCACATATAAAAACAAACGAAATTCATTCAATTTCACTTTTGACTAGAATAAGAAAATTTTAATAGTCAACGTTTGTTTTTTCTCATTCATATTCAATATTCATTAATTTACATTCTATATTCATCTATGATTAACACTTGCATTCTATTCAAGTAGTATGTGTAATAATAGACAAAAATTACAATTAATAACTTTATGGTTATGTCATTTATTTATGGAGATTGGATTGTGCAGTACAGTAAGTTATTGTATTGTATTTGAATTTTATTGTTAAATTGTTGATCTAATCTAGACAAGTGTTTTCAACTAGAAAGTTCTAAATAGACATTTTCTGTTAACAATGTATAGGATACTTGAACAATGTGAAGTCACATTTTCATTTATGATCAGGTTTTGATGTTAGTTACTAAGTAGACATTCAGTAGTTTATACTAGTAACATCAATCAATTTTATGATAACCTAATCGATTGTTTAAAAATTCCCATGTTTATCAACAAAAAAAAAAAAAAAACAAGCACTTTTGAACGAAGAATATTCTTCTTTTCGATAAATGCTCATCAGGTTCTACATTTATTAGTTCAAAATTATTAGTCACAAGAATAGCCAGTTCTCAGGCAGATACAGCATTATCTAGATATCAAGGATAATTGGATATAAAGTTTTTCTCCTCTTCGGGTTATTTAAAAGATACGAATGTTAATGTTGAAATAATCATCATCATGTAACTTGTGAAACGCAAACGACAATTGAGATAAACAAGATTATTAGTCAAATACGTGTAGATAGGTATTTCTGTATATGGGTGACATAGGAGATGGGGTGGTAGCAAAATACGATTAGATCAACTGTTTGTAGACAAAGCCTCAATTTTACTTAGCATGAAACCGAGTGGGTAAGAGTTTGTAAAATGGAGTGAACGGTAATCGAAATTCACCAAATAGTAACATTAGCAATAATAGACATAATTACAATCAGTTTATTTGTTTGTTCTTAAAATGCGATATTCGAATTCATTCTGTGTGCTTTGATTAATAATAATAATAATAATAATAATAATAATAATAATAATAATAACAATAATAATAATAATAATAATAATAATAATATGGAAATGCACATCCAGAGGGAGAATACATATGCATTAATTACATTAAATCGTCGCATGATTAAGGTGGTGATTGGTTTAGTGAATCTTGCGTCGATCATGGCAGGAGAAGAGGTTGAACGTACTTATTCTGTATGCACAGGTCTATCTTCTTGACTCGTATAGCTATCGCCTCTGCCGTTTTAAGGACTTTGAGTCTAACCGATCTTGGCAGATAACTGTTTGCACAAAATATCATTCTGAATGACTGATTTATGCTCGCCACATGACATGTTTGAATTAAGTGAGCTAGTATTGAACTGTTAATACTTCTGACAACTCCTTTGGTTAACTAGACCGGAAGGTACTCCCAAGCACGGAGGAGTAAATTCCTTGAGCATCTACCAATGTAACTTGCTCCACAGGAGCAGTTGAACTGATAGATACGAAATGAAATGGCAAGCTTAGGTAATTTATCCTTTATTCTCGGTATCACGATTGGGCGGGTAGAAAACACCAGTTGCAGTTTTCTAGCGTAAAAAGTTCTCCGAATGGAGCTGCGTAACCTCAACGTTAGCATTTCGCTGGGCGCGTCCCCTCTGAATTCTAGTCTCAGAAAAAGTGGTTTTCTTTCTACAGTCTGAATTATCTTCCTATTTGCTTTAGAAATAGCATGTTTATTTATAAACTTTATAGGATAGCCATTCTCCATCAGGGTTTTATGTAATGCTTCCGTTTCTTCGTCAACCGCATCAGGAGAGCATATCGTCTTTATTCCATAATGCAAGGTTTTCAAACACTTGATCTAATCGTATTTTGCTACCATCCCATCTCCTATGTCAGACATATACAGAGATACCTATATATATTTGACTAACAATCCTTTTTATCTCAATCTAATAGATGTCAATATAAAGTGAATTTTTGTTATCAGCTTAGTAATCATCGTTTTATTTATTTCATTTCGTTACCGACTACTTAAATAGTGTTGATATAACATCGATATAACATTGAATCTATTCATAAGATTCTCATGTTTCAATAAATGTGTATTGTATCTATCATTGTAGTCAACAGATACTCTGATATGTTGGAATATAATTTAAGTGAACATTTTAATATCAACATTAAAAGTATCCAAGATGAGGTCACAGAAACCTGTCTCGAAATAATGGAATTAGAAATATCAACTGTTGAAAACCAACTCAGTGGTCTAATAGTAAAGCGTTTACTGTGGATCCAAAGGATCTTGGATTAGATCCTTGATGGAGTCGTGGAGTCTCATTCTAACGTGAAACAGCTGTCTAGTGCTTTCTGGCGATCAATAGTTGCCTTATTAAAATTAATGCATGATAATGAATTCAAGACATTCAGTAAATATTAGCTTCGATTATATTGGTGTAATGCTGCTATACATTGTGAATGAATAACACAATTACATTCTGTTTTTGCAAGCAGCTGTCACTTCTTACTAAATAAAAGAAAAAATAGCTACAAATTCTGAATTTAATAAATTTAGTGAATGTTGAAAACATCACGATATCATGTCTATCTTATTGTTTCCATTCAAATAGTCGTATGTACAGAATATTCTGTGATTAAGATAAATCCAACAAACATTGATTCTTAAACATTGTTATGCAACTAAGAGGATGAATTTGTACATTTTCTATTGATTTGGTATAGACTGAAGCTAGTCAGTCTCTGTCACTGTATGTACATCTTAAGCGGATCGCCTCAATATAGCGATTATTCACAAGGATTATTTAATTTGGATTGTGACTGGCAAGTGGAATCTATGGATTCGAATTCCATTATGAACATTAATATTGAGATGCAGGTACATTCAACCGACGAGTCCCAAATAAAACGAAACGCTCTTCTTGGATCCCATTTGCCAGTCACAATTCAATTTAAAAGTTAAACATAGATTTCAATAGGGATTTCTATGCTTCTCTACCAATATACAGTACTAACAGAAATTTCAATAATGTTAGAATGTAGACAACAATAGACGGCAATATGGGTACATTTAGAACTCATTGATGGTGTTCATACAAATATATGAAACCGATATTTTTCATCTTAAACATTCATAGTATAATCTACCGAAATATTATGTTCACATAATCATTCCCTTTTCTAAACGGATATGAAGACTAAAATAAAAAACCGATTAGGATCATGTACAGTAGACAATTGTAGTTACTAACAGTTGTGTAAATTCATTAATTGTATCCATTTTAACGAATACACAAGTTTACTGATAATGACGTCAATAAATATGTGATAAGTTTCGTGGTGTCGATATCATTTTCGTACTATAAGTACATATTGGCATTTAAACCTCAATTCTTGGGGAACGTCTACTGAAAAAAGGATATTAACTCTCTTTTCCGTCTTTCTAGTTATGTCTTAGCAAGTATATATATATATATATATATATATATATATATATATATAGGGAGAGAGAGAGAGGAGAAAGAAGGCAAAACATATGATTAAGGAATAATGGCAAGCTCGATGATCTTTATATTTTCAAAGTAATCGTAACTTGATGTCGGACTTATAATAAATATATATGTATATTAATAACTTTAACACCATTAATCACCGACTAGAAACCATGCTGAAAAATAAGTCTAGTAGGTTGGCATCTACGGATTCATTATGATTATAGAGTTAGAGTCCTAAATATGACGCGACTCATTGGCTTGATACATTATAAGTTATGGCCTAAAATAGAAGTAAGGTATTAGTCAATAAACTTATTGACTGTTTGTCTGCGTTTTACTGATAGATACACATTACTTGTATGAAGTCTTTTAGACTGTAATGATCACTTTGTGATATGGATCAAAACAGATTTAGTAGCACGGATTCATTCATTACTAATCTTCCTTTAAATCCTAAGTGTAAAGATATGTAATACATCTCTTTTCATGAATTAAATTTTTCTACTAGTTCACTTAGTTGTTACTACCTAATGACAATCATTACGACCTTGTTTTCTTTTTAGTATTTATCTTACTGTACTGATAAGGTGTGGCAACAAGGACTAATGAACTAATGCATCCGATTCTACGTTGTACGTGACTTTCTTACTGTCTGACCGTGAATAGAATTCAGTAATAATCCTACTGTAGTTTCTAATACGTGCTGCCTATTAAGTGACATGATTTTGATGTATTATACACTGAACTTTTTCTCAAACTATGTAGTTTTCTTGTTGTCTTGTTAAATTTCACCTCATTGACTATAATCGCTTTCGTTTTACTTATCCAAAGTGCTATATTGCTGACTGTGTATGTGAGTATGGAGGCCTATGGGGGAGGGGGGGAGTAGCGGTTATACACATTTTCTCACCAATCTGTGCTATTTTATGTATTCAGATAAAGAAACAATAACATCATCTAAAATAATTAGTTCCTTTTGGTAGATTTTGATAGTACAATAAGAAGACGAAGTTTACCAGTGCTATGTAATGCGTAGTTGCGTAATACTTTTCGAACAATCTGATCATACATAAACTTGTTGAGACCTTAAATGTATGAACAACTAATGATTAAGTAGACAGAGCGTAAGATAAGAAGACAAAGATAATACAAGGAGTACAATGTGGATCACATTCTACCAAGGTAGGTTGAGTGAAAGTAACAAATTGTTTTTGAACCAGGCAAATGGGAGAGGCGGGGGTAGTAGAACTTGTGTATTGCTAAGGCTTCAACAAACCTTAGTATACGTCCTAAGGCACTACATGGGATGATTCAGCAAAAATTTTATTTGAAATATATTGCGCAACTATGCACTCTGATAAACTTCGTCTTCGTATTGGATTAGGAAAATAAGATCATCATCTAAACAGTGTTTGAAATAATGAATACATTTTAGAAACAGTAATTTTTGCGTCTTGTTGATTAGTAAGCTTGAACTTACTTTATCTTGACAAATTTCTTAATCGGTCTATATGATAAGAACACCTTTAGGTTTAGTATGACACTATGAAGAATGCAGCACAATCTTTATTTAATAACTAGATACAAAATATGCCCAACTAAAAGCCATGGCAACTTTTCAAAAGAATAATTCTTCACCCAACATTAATTTGTAATTTTCGGTAAATCAGTTTTTGTTATCCATATTCTTCACAGAATAATGAGGGTTAGGTACCAGTGAAACTCGAAGAACATTAACCAACTGTTTCATTCTAATATGTAATTCATCGGTAGTGTGCCTCTTCTATCTCACCAGCTGAGTCAAAGCGTATAACATTCACATTTTTGGGTGAATATCTAACAGCATCATTGGGCTGACTAACTGGGATTCATTTGAATTGTGATATAACGACACTGTAATTAACTATTTTACTCCCTATATGTCTGTAAATCATCATAATGAACATCTTGAAGTTAGTTACTAATAAACAGACTATTACAGTTAAATTGAGTTAGTTATACATCGAATAATGCTTAATTTATTATGTATAACTGAATTGAGATAGTTTATAGAGATTGGTAAGAAGTTTAGTTGATTGAATTCGTCACAGATAAATGTTGTTAGGGTACTATTGAAAACTAGAAACAACTGAACATCCGTTTCGTTCTAATTGTAGTACTTAGTAGTGCTCATAATAGATTACGACCCTAAGGAGTCCAGATTGGCGAACGCATTAACCCTCTGCATGACTGAGCCTGCCAGGCATCCAAAATAGAATTCTCACTTCCCTTAATTCGTTATAGAGTGCAAAGATCATTCGTCATAATTGGTGATTACTGTCTAACTTCTGTCATAAACTGATTATCTTTGGGTATCCCCTTAAAACACCATTTTGATTACAAAAATCAAATAAACAGAAATACTATTCCTAGAACTTTTTCACTTCACCTGAAAATGTACTTTAAATTCTATACACACCAAAACACAAGAAAAATACACTGAAATCTCTGTGTTAATTAACGTGATTCTCTTCTAAATTAAAACGTGAATTGATCCGTTTACTATAATTAAAAAAAAAGAAAACTAAAAAAAAATAAAGAAAAACTTTTTCACATTTGATTGTAACACAGAAGTTTATGAAAATGTCTATACCCTTTTAGCAACAATCAGATGTTGCTATGGTGATGAGATGATTATATTTTTTTTGTTTTTCATTTTAATGTTACTATAATTAGATTAAATTGTTATTTGCCCTCCCCCCCATCCAGAATATAAATCGAATAGTTGATATTTACTTGGTGTATGAAAGATTTATCTTTGGTTTGTTTACTATAAATCCTAATTACTTTTCGTATATTTGAATGTAAAAAGGAAAAAAAGAAAACATCATGTTTGTGTTCAGCTAGTTGAATGTAATGAGTTAATTATGGGGGGCTTTATTGTTTCGAAATTGTTGTTGATGATGATGTTCAATAACTTAGCAACATATTTGTGTTATGTTTTACGACTTATGACCAATGACTGAGTAAGTTGGATTCACTTTAAGCCAATCGCCAACTGTTATGTATTATGAAAATACAAAATGTCCTTGATGATTGCTGATCACTTTACAGACACGTCTATCCCGCGACTACCAGTCTCTCAAGCCGGAATAGAGAAAGAACAACGATTGATGAGCCAACAGACAATCATGCCTTTATATATATACAAAATCAGACTACATAGTGAACCAATTAGGAAACTAACATTAATACAGAACTAAGGAAATAGTGGTAGTAAATAGCGACAATTAGTACACAACTAATTAACTGTAGTCCATTATAACAGACAATATAATAACAGCAAATATGCTAAGCGGGAGGATAGGGTAGGAGGAACGTAACAATGTTAGAAATGTATTGTTTACACTACTCATTACCAGAAATAAATGAATTAGTTCTCTAAAACACAGTTCAGGAAGTTTCTCACTCTTCTTTAGTGATCCGATATAACAATTTGAATATTCACAAGTAGTTTATTTTTGTCTTATTTAAGATTCTGTATGACGTTATCAGTGCTTTCATTGAGTTATATATTCATCAGTATTATAGATTAAGTGCTAGAGTGTTTTACTTTAAACTTTTTGAACTGTGTAACTATTGTATCTGAAGCATGGATAGCCGATATTATCGATCTTGTTATCTGCAGCCCTATATCCTACAGCTAGCACCCAACGTTGCCTTAATCTATTGCTCAGGCACAATAAACCGACTGATTTGTCAAGAAGCCAACTAGTCACTCACACGCATATTTTACAACAACAATAAACCAATAATATACAAGATATTTATATAAGGTTTGGCCTTTGAATCATATGTCTGTCACACTGTATTAACCAATCACATGTATTCTTCTAGATATATCAGTAACAATGAACATATTCATGGGAGATGGTTCTAAATAGATCCAAATGATAAATTACACTTTAATAAGTAGCGTTCATCTAATAAATGAATAGGGAATAATATGACCTTAAGTAATAAATACAGTAGACGTTTAAGTGAAGTTGATGTCATAGATTACTTAGGGGCGTCGGCCTCATGACTTCGAAGAATTTCCTGCATTTAATCATGAGGCACCATAAACAGTTTCTTCCACTCCCAGGGATGAGTTTAAATGGTTTAACCTGCTTAGTCTGGCTTAGGCGTTTTTTAGCAAGCTTAGTGTTTTACGGGATAGGGATTCTAGCCCTATGTCAAACCCTCCTTCTTTACCCGGGCTTGGGAGCAGCAGTAACCCTAGAAGAGCTACAGGCGGAGTTCATGTCACAGGTAGTTCT
This sequence comes from Schistosoma japonicum, assembly GCA_025215515.1. Lineage (NCBI taxonomy): Eukaryota > Metazoa > Platyhelminthes > Trematoda > Strigeidida > Schistosomatidae > Schistosoma > Schistosoma japonicum. Next base: position 14,124,718 of record CM046065.1, on the reverse strand, counting down.
CATCAAAATAACTATCACAAATCAAAAATCATTGGACAATAGTTTTATCCTAGTTTGAGAATTACATGTATAAATTCCACGTCTTATTATATAGGATCGAACTTTCAGGCTTCTTGATGACATCTTACATTATAGACCATTTATTTATATTTCTGACTTCAACCAACTCATGATTTGAGATATAAAATTTAAAATTCAATATTCTTCACAGCATCTTACCATAACAGTTGACTAACTTTATTTTGTGGAAAGGGGAGGGATTACTAGATCTTCAAGAGTAAATAGCGGATTCCAAGAATTTCTTAAGTAAGACAAATATCATTAATGACATTATATCATGAATTACCTCAATTTAGAAAAGTAAGTAATTGCATTTTGGACAAGTAGTATAAAGGTTGTTGAAATGGCCTTAAAGTTGCCTAAGAAGTGGAAAACGAGTCACTGAAACCATTGCTATGAATACAACGTGATAGACTCAAAAATAATAAATGGTTAACTTGATGTCCCAGTGATCAGAGCATTTCCTAGAGGTATGGATGAAAAGAACATACACTGACGAATGAGGGTTAATACCAACTAATTCATTGTGTAAAATCAATGGACTTTACACTGGATCATACACTGGACCCATTAATAACAGAAAATACAAAGCATAATTAAATCCGAGTTAGGCGAGTTGCATACATGGTTTAGGATAATAAGATCATAATAAGGTCATGGTAAATTAGTTTTATGAGTCTATGAAAAACGTACATGTTCATCAGTACAAGTATCGTAATCACTAAGTATTTAACTAGATGCTACAATGAATAGACACAGCAGACTGTTATTCCTATTTCTTTGCTCCTATATGACAGTTATTCCCAACACCCACCCACTATGAAGTATGAAATTATTAGTTTGAAATTTTAATGTGAATGTGGATATGTACTGTTGTTCAGTGCTTTTGTAGTTTTTAATAGTTCTCTTACTAAGATCAATTCGTAATAGAAAGAACGTTTAACAATCTTCACAATATTCTATCATTGAACACACGTTTATTGCACATTGAAGGCGGTGATGACAATTTCAGTCTTCGTGTTTCAATTAGGTGTACAAAACACGTAGTTTAGTGTTTATTGATATTGCTCATTACGCAACATACAAGCTTACAATGTCAATCCTTAGTCATTATACATGAGTAAGGACTGTGAATAGCATCTTGTTATGAACGCAATATGCAATCAGTAACACATAGTAAGATTGTTTCTTCTTGAATACTTTGATAAATGAGGAGTATCCCATGATGAGACTAGAAAGGATTAAACAAATCAATCAACAATTTTATTCTGAAATACCTTAGAACTTTTGGCACAAACTAATAAAACAACAGTGAGGGTAGTATTTCTACAAATGAAGAGTATCTAGAACTCAAACCAGCTCTCAGTCAACATCAAAGTCAGAATGTCAAGATAGTTTGATTGTATGCAGCTGTAATACGGAGAACTACGAAAAAAATCATTCAAGAGACAGATATGTATAAACAGTTGTTTATGCAAGATACTTCTGACCCGTTGGTCAGTTAACTATGCTCCACTAGGGGTAACAGACTATAGTTGATTGGTTGAAGTATAAATTAAATGAAGCATATTCTTTGAACATATAACTTGATACAAGTTCACAGCTACAAACACCATACATAACTCCACGTAGATTAATCAACAGCTATGGAGCTAGCTGCCTACACAGATAGGCACTTTGTCCTAAAAGACTTAATCATTAAAATGCCTTAATAAACATTAGTAGATAGCATCACAGGAGATCAGATGAAGTATATGAATATGGCTAGAACTTCAGTAAAGAATATACGACTAAGAGCAATTTAATTATATATTACTTATCAGTTCAATGATAAGGTAGTCCATTTGGTAAATAATGATTATGAATAATCATTGTCACTTTCGACTTCAGGCGCTACTTATTAAAGACGGTTAAAGTAATAAACTACTCACCAAGAAGTGATAACTATCAATTAACAATTATTATGTTGCCTCAAATCAAAAAAGTCATTACTAATATACTTTATGTGGATACATGCAACACTTCGAATGCACTACATCTAGTATTTACTATCAATTATTTCAGTCTATTGATTGCATGAACAGTGAACAATAAGGGAAATTTCATTGTAATCTTTAATTATAATTACTATGCACTTCTACTCATTTCTCATGTCGGGCTGTACAACACCATGGCTACCATAGCGGCACAACTGATGATAATGTCACACACTTGCTTTACTAACTTACGCCCGTTACCTTTTATAGAGGAGCATAGGCCGTTCACCAGTACTTACCACTGAACTCTGTCCTGAGTAATTCACACTGTAACATTGAATATGTTCAGGCTGCACCACACTAAGAGGTTCAAAGAATTAACTTTTAGGCGTTTAAATTAAAAAAAACATTAATTACTGCAGTTTTGTTGAGATAGATATTAACGTTTAGTTGTTTGTATTCTTCACAAATTGGTTGGGTGCCGGTAGATACCATGCATTATTGGACAGATGTTTCGTCACAGTACTGAAACTGCGATAAAAAAAATTTCATTCATATGACTGAAGCTCTATTAAAACACTTTTTTTGTAGAATTTGATGAAAAGACTAATAACAATATACTTCCGACCTTCTTACTTACTTACTTACGCCCGTTACCCCTCAATAAGGACCATAGGCCACTTATCATTATTCTCCATTGAACTCTGTCTTGAACAATTCTTACTGGCTGTTTTCAGTTGTTGTTCATTCTTTTAATATCTCCTTCCAATTCTCGATACATTATGTTCTTTGGCCTTCCTGTTTCCTAATAGGATTCCAAGTTAGTACTTGTTTCGTGATGGAGTCTAATAATTTCGGCGATGTATGTCCTATCCATTTCCAACGTCGTTTCCTGATTTCCTCTTCAGCTGGAAGTTGGTTTGTTCTCTTCCATAGTAGGCTATTGCTGATGGTTTTCCGGCCAACAGACATTCAGTATCTTGCGTGGACAGTTGTTTATAAATTCTTGTACCCTTTTGAGGAGGTTTGAAGTAGTTCTCCACGTTTCAGCTCCATAAAGCAGAACTGTCTTGATGCTCGAATTAAAGAGTCTGACTTTGAGGTTGGTAGACAGTTGTTTGGAGTCCCATATATTTTCCAACTGTAGGAATGCTGCCCTTGCTTTGCCAATCCCTGCCCTTACATCTTCATCAGATCCTCCTTGTTCGTCGATGATGCTTCCCAAGTATATAAAGGTATCCACTTCTTCCAGAGTTTCACCATCAAGTTCAATTGGATCGGCGCTCTCTGTGTTGCACTTGGGGATCTTGTGATTTTCCTTATGTATGTTCAGGCCTATTGATGCTGAGGTTGCTGCCAAGTTGGTTGTTTTCACTTGTATTCCTTGGTGTGTATGGGCTAGAAGAGGTAGATCATCCGCTGAAGTTCAAATCATCGAATCGCATCCTAATTGTCCATTGAATTCCATGCATCCTCTCAGAAATGAAGGTCTTCATGATTTAATCGACCACTAGAAGGAAGAGAATAGGTGACAGTAGGCAGCCTTATCTGACACCGGTCCTCACTGGGAATACATCTGTCAGCTGTCTTCCACACATGATTTTGCAATGTAGTCCGTCATAAGAACTCCGAATAATGTTGACGAGTTTCTCTGGTACGCCCTAGTGTCGAAGAAGTTTTCATCATATCTATGCTGACTGATTGGGAATTTCTTAATTCCCCTTTATATATATCGACGCATTGATCCAAGACCCCTAGTAATGAATGTAAAAATATAGCCTTATTCAATCCTTGGATGGGGAGTGGAAGATCGAACTAAAATATTTTATCGTCTACATTTAATTCCAGTATTATTGATCAATTGAGCATCATATTCATTTTGTTTCTAACATACTTCCTAACAGTTACTAAAACCATAACTACATGTACTCGAATGTCTGTGCTATAAATTTAGATCTTTGAACAACTATTCGTTTGAATATTCCATTTATGATCATAAGCACAAGTATTAATAATAACTCAACTAGTAGCCATTACAAGATTCAATCCCTCTCTCTCTCCCTTAAAAAAGGCATCTGATGAATACAGTATATAAGAAATAAGGAATAATTATTACTTCGAAGAACATTTCCCCCATCTCTGCTTTAAATAGTGTCATTTCTAAGTTGTATATACATTCAGTTTTTTAAAATGAGTATTGTATAAGATAAAACAACTGTTTTGTTTGTTTGATGTTATTTATATTCTAACTTCATGAAATACATTTTGCCTTGACAACAACTAATAACAAAGTATGACGTATTAATTGAAATGCTTTTTTTGTCGAATGCTTTCCATTAAGTAACACATGTATAGAGATGATTAGATGATTAGATGAATGAATTGATTACAAGTAAGTAAAGTAATAAAGACAGATTATATAAAAGAACCCTTATGAAATCTAATTACCATTGAACAACTGTTTAGTTACATCGAAATGTTTCTAATCTAGTTGCAGTTGAATGAATAAGTGGAAAGAAATATAAAAACAACAGCAAAAAACAACAACACTTAGTTACTATGATTTACATTTTTACGCAACTATAAGCTTTAAATTGAGTTGTTAATACTTGTTATATCTTTGACTATTATCATGTTGTTGTAAATTAATCCTCAAGTTATGCTGCATTTCTAACATAACGATAATACGTAGATACAAGCCAAATGAAAACGATGACCAACAACACAGCAACAAGATAAAGTTAAGATATTCTATTCGCCTCTCCTTCCCTCTCAATCAAGCTAACTAGAGCAAGTAGTCTAGTATGAGCAAGAAAACTATAGTTTCATAAGCAGTTTGTAATAATAAGTACTCAACTCATGCGTATATATATATATACAACAAAGTATCTCAAAAATAACGTACTAAGAAAGAAAATGAATTAATGTGCTTTAAGATCCTATTGAATAATTCAGATTTCCACAGATAAGTTACAAAAACAATAGATTTATTAACTAATATGTGAGAACTAAGCATCCCTAACAATTTGTTACCCATTTACGGCTTATTCAGACATAGATATTTCCATCTTTTACTGTAAACACTAGTCTGCCATATGATGTATACAGTCTTCAGCTCTAGTCATATAATAATAATTACATGAAAGGATAATCATCTACATTCTTTTTCGCCTTTTGATTGAGGTATACATGCAAGGATGATGCGTTGGACATTCTCAATTTACAATAGGAAGTCACAGAGTCATATGTTATAAGTTTAACTGGTTCAGGACAATAAGTCAAGAGTATGTCGTCTAGAAACAATATCACATGAAATACAAATAATAATGCCCTCAGTTACTAAAATTGAGCTTAATTTAGCAATTTTTATAAATGGTCTCCAGTATGAAGAAAACCATTCCACCAAAAGCAGTATTTTATTCATTAATTTAAAGTTTACTTCTGGTATTATGAACAGTATAAGATTTAACTTAATGAAAGTTTGTTTTGTACTAGTTTGGATTCATCAAATGAATAGGCCACAACACAATACGACTAGTATTCAATCAATTTCATATCAAAGCATAAGTATACTGAAAGAACAACCTATAACTAAAGAACAGTATTAAATGTATGTTATCTTTACAAATAAGTAATAATTTATCAGTTACATTTAAGATAGTGGTTTGAATCCTATAAAATTTTACCATTCATCTAGAGATTTCAGGTATGTCTTGTTAATATGGGATAACTAACTGAAAACTTGGGTCTATTTGATGATTCCTTTGATACATACTTCTAATCATTGAACTTATCAAACACATTTACATTTTTATCTTTCACCTTCTGATATTCCTCGTCTAACATATCGCTAAGTCAATGAAATACATTTTAGATTCAATTGAACAATATTCCTGAGTGTCTTAGTGTCGTACAGTTGGATCAATTAACAATTTACTAGCTTAGCTGAAAGTTTATTCTTTCCTTTGTAAATCGATAATCTATATTATATTAATGTCTGTATCTATGCATAAATGTATTTAGTTCTTACGTATTTGTATCGTTTCACTGATGTCATTAGAGACTGCAAGTGATCAATCTCTGTTGTCATGTAAATATTTTGAATGGATGGACTGGTTGAAAGTTTTAATGTGGACACACACAACAGGTATATCCAGATCATTCTAGATCCTACTTGCCAGCCACAATCTAAATCCTAATTATATCTGCAAATTAATACAATATCGAGGTATTCCACTTACAGTGTACATACGATACCAGTCCTTAATATCACCAACTAAGCCGTTCTCATAGCTTCATTACGATGTTAAAAGTGCTGGTAGAGGGGTTGTGCAATACCGTATGAATCTACAATATCTGAACATGCTAACTACTTATATTCAACATGTTTTCCGAGTATAGTTCAAGTCAATAATGTAGCGTTTAACCTGCATTATAACAGTACATAAATGTACGGAAATTACCATGTATTTTTCAAAAAAGATCTGTTTTGCTGTTTATGCCAGAGTTTAAATGTAACTGTAGAAATAGTACTTAATCTCACCCCGTTCCACTAACTGTACATAACAATTTCTATATTTTACTTTTCAATGTTGGTATGCTTGTTTAACGTAAGGCTGAATGTAAGTGAATTTCAGCAGCTAGCATGATTTTCAGTCATCTATGCACTCTAACCGTTCCCATATACATCCCTACCTAAATTGTCTCTGTTGACTTCCTCTTATATGTGTGATAAGTTTATTGCATCTGTATATGGAGTCAAGATATATGAGAGTTTAGATGCTCTCTGAGTGTATTCGTAACGAAGTGAATATAAGTTTTTCCGTCCTAACCTAAATGTTATAGTCCATGACAAAACATCAGCAATCCACTGAATATCTGTTTCATTTCAACCTTCACCGATTATTGAATCAGGTGATCTTCAGTATTGTCATTGGATGCTTAACTGTCACTTCAGTCAATTTGTTATACTACACCATTATCATTCATAATCAGTAATGTAACTTATTGTCAACATAATCGAAACTCAACGTTTTAGTAAAACTGTGTGAATTACCTCACAATATTTATCATTAGCTAACAAGGAATTTTATAGCAACTGATTAATTGTATCATTCAAATCATGAATCATTTAATTTGGATTGTGACTGGTAAGTGGAATTCAGGACGCGCGTTTCGTCCTATTTGGGACTCATTGGCTGGATGTACCTGCATCCCAATGTTGATGTTCACAGTGGGATTCGAACTCACTCCGTTTCTTATCAAACGCCACCGCGTACAGTCAGTAGACTACTGAGTCCAGATAGTCACGTTTGTGCAGTGGGCGAGTTGGTAGTAGGATGAATTGACTGTAATCACTTGATACATTCAATACTGAATGTGAAGAGGTGTATATAATCATTACACAACACCTTGAACATTTTTTATCTAACACTTCATTACAAAATGGTAAAAGAACACTTAACCCGTAAATTTCTATAACAGTCGTTTCTTAGACATGGAATGGTATAGTTTACCAGTCAACTTTAAATATACCATTTTCATAGTGATAAAATTGTAGTCTATTTAATATGTCATCCTAGAATTTCTTTGTGATCCTTAAGTAAATATCAACTAAACATAAATAAACTTGGATCAAGTACATCAGTTCAAATAATCATACTTCAGATCTATAAAGTAGAGGCAGATATGAAAGAAATGAAGAATAAATGTAACTCTATCACTAAAATTGATTTAAGTTTATATTGATCAATGTTTACTATCATAGATTACATAGAACACATTAATGTAAATCAGGAGATGTTCATTTGTTAAAGTGATTTAGTTCAACAATTAAGGATCCTATGAACTTATTGTAAATCGTTCATTAATTGATCTTAGTTATCAAGTAGATAGATGTTAAGTATATGCATACATTGATCATTTTATTCTTCATACCTCTATTGTTACATCATCATGACATTAGAGTTCAACCATTACATCGAAGTAACAGGAACATTTATTATTTTTGTCATTCCACTCGCTAAAAACGACTCTATGGTCTAATGGTAAGGCGTAAGGCGGAAAATCCTGTGGCTTTCGGGACTGATTTCCTAACGGGGTTGTGGGTATACACTGTCAAGAATTCTCATATTGGGACAAAACAGTAGTCTAATGCTTCCTGGTTTTCAGTGCTCATGTAACTTAGACCAGTTCTTGATGTCATAGTATATTTTATTAATAAGAATACTTAAATTCAATACAAGAAGTAAATTCCATATTAGTGGCAGATGCTTTTGATTATACAAAAATGGGAATAACATGCACATAAACATCTTTGTTAAAGTAGTACACTTGATGTTGACTCGATTAGACTAGTGGTCACATTGACGTTGTACTGAATCGGTCCGATTAGCACGTAATAAAGCGACAAAGATATCACAATAATAGTAAGAGATAAACCCGTGGTATCAACCCTGTATGTTCAAAATAATGGGGGGAAAACAAACTCTGTCATCTGTTGGGAACACTGTAGAAAGCCAATCCCTAAGGCAACTAACATGCAATACATCTGTAAAGACTCAATATTTACCATTATCCCGTGGTATGTAGGTCATCATGTATGGTTTTGATGTAACAAATCAACTTACCTTATGCAACCTTTAAGAAATAAAAGACGTCGCACAATCATTTTGTCCAACTTGTCTGAAAAGTAAGTAAGAATAATTAATCGAGGCAAAACATTGTCGATGACTGGCGATTGAAAATCCACCGTACATTCACCATTCACTTGCCCATCTTTCAATATTCTTCCATATATGATTAGACTATGGTGTAAAACTGTTTTCTGTTTAATTATAATAATAACTTTATTCAGGGGTATGTTTAGTACAAAATGAATTTTCAGCATACAATGTCTCAACTAGTTAGTAATACAAAAACTACTTAATTGCTTCACATAATGCATCAAACGAAAAACCCTTTTTGATGTTAGCAAAACATGCACTGACCAAGATAGAACATAAGAAGCAGTTACACCATGGTAAGCAACATTCAACGTAGTCTTAATTATAGAATCTCCAATTCGACATACATCTTACGAATTCACAATAGCATTTAGGTCTTTTTCATCTCTAAGACTGAAATCGATTGCTTGACATTTGAAGGGACTAAGTTAAAGATCATTCAAACTAGATCATTGTTCAACATTCGCTAAGAAACATTTCATTTCACAACAATTTCTGAAAGAAGAAACGTGCATACACATAGCAAGATTATCTGCGTATTTAACAAAGGTATTTTTCATAGATGGCAGGTAATTCAAGAAAAATGAGAAAAGAACAGGCGAAAGAACAATACCTTGAGGCACACCAATTTTAGTTAATAGATGAGTGAAGCACTTTTCTTTATACAAAGTATATTGTTCTCTTTCGGAGAAATAGGAATCCAGTCAGTTGATTATCCGACTTTCTGTGTTCATATTGTCGAGTATATTCAGTAACGCATGTTGTAAGCCACCATGATATCTTAGCTTAGATATAACTGGATTACTCAAGTAACTTGCTAAAACATTTGATAAAACGTGGTAGCCCAAGATTTCAACTAAACTGATCATGGAGATTGATTTTATGCAAACACATAATTCCTCAAACATGCATATCATTTAGAAAATTATTGTAACTTAACAGTAACTGAAAAGATTCACATCTTAAATTGAACTCAGTACATCGATTTGTCAACATCAGTTTGTTTAAGTAGTGTTAAACTAACATGAAATAACTATCTGCTAGTTCTACTACTAGCCATCTAGTTGGTTAATCAAAAAGTCTCCTGAATTCTAACAATCTCCGCCCCCCCCTAAATAACTATAACATCAGGAAACTATATGCCAGCAGACTGCTATCTCAACTACACAGTAATCAATACAGATCCGATTGTGTTTGACAGTAAAAAAAATCACAATGAATACTCCAGTAACAGATTATGATAGATGAACGTTCAATACTTCAAGAATAATAAAGTAATGAATTATGATAATGAATGATCATTGACCTTTATTATCATTTATTTCATTGAGTAATATTGAGAGATTGTTGAATATGAATGTGATACGATGAATTGAGATGAGTTAGACAACGAGTCCGAAACAGGAAGATACTAGAAATCATTTCGTTGCTAATAGTTACGCCTCAACAGTACTTACTTAACTCCATTCACACATCACTTTCAACACTTATTCCGTTTCTCATTGACAACCTCCATTTTATTCGAAATTCCGCGTAATTCATCCATTTCCATGTGTTCAATGTAAACAGTTCATTGTAACATGAAAGTATACTTACTTACTTACGCCTGTTACGCCTCTCGGAGGAGCATAGGCCGCTCACCAGTATTCTCCATTCAACTCTGTCCTCACCAATCCTTTCCAGCTGTCCCCATTTACTCTTCATCCTTTTTATGTCTGCTTCCAGTTCTCGACGCAGGGTGTTCTTTGGCCTTCCTCTTTTCCGTTTTCCAACAGGATTCCAAGTTAGTGCTTGTCTCGTGATGCAGTCTGGTGATTTCCACAATGTATGTCCTATCCATTTTAAACGTCGTTTCCTGATTTCCTCTTCAGCTAAAAGTTGGTTTGTTCTCTTCTCTTGTTCTCCGCCCGCAGCTCTTCTAGGGTTGCTGCCGGGTAAAGGAGGAGGGTTGGGCATAGAGCTAGCACCCCTATCCCGTAAAACACAAACTTGCTAAAAAAGAACGCTAACCAGAATTAATATGAAAGTATACTATGTAATTATTACATCAATGAATGATAATAATGACAAGTTAACTTAATACTTCTCACATTCCCTAACTCTGATAACATGAACGATTCCCATTCGATAAAATGAAGTGAATATGTAATGCTTTGAAGTCAATAGTATAATAAAGTTTTCATTTAATCATTGGTTGTCCATTTCGAAAGTTGATTAACTTCAAAACAGGCTTTAAAAGAAAGTTTTCTCTTTTCACTATGTTAAGCAACACAATATACACATGTATGTATGCATAGAAACATGATAATTATAAGTAGATGAACTGTTTGTTTACTTAAAATTGAAATTAGGTTTCGTATATTTTGAATTCATGTGAATACATTCAAATACTACTAATCGTCTGAGTTGTATTATGACTGGCAAGCGGAATCTGAAACGTGTATTTTGTTTTATTTAGGATTAGTCAACTGTATGACAACAGAGACTGATCAATTTTAGTTTATGATAAAATCAATGAAAATATCTAAATATATTCTAAGTACATACTACTAATTGATTTATAGAATGAAGAGAGAAAGAAGGAAACTAAAATGATTAAATTTGAGGTATCACTCGCAATGCAGTAACACTTTGCATGAATTCATTCCACTTCAATTATTCACTCTTCAAGTATACTGTTTGAAAGTCATTTATTCATGTTATATGACAAATTCTTGGTTAGTTCACCAATATGAAGTAAATCCCCGTACGAAACATTCAATTCTAATAGTTTCAAAAATGCAGAAATAGTTGCTAACTAATCGAATGCTGAAATAAGCATAAGTTCTTTCATGAATACAGTAATAACTTGATAACTGACAAGTGTTATTTAATATAAACACAATAAGGTAGAGATTTCAATAGTAAACTAATTATTACTTATTCAGTAGTATTTACAATAGTATCTACTTGCTAAAAAGTAATCGCTTAACAAACTTTGAATGTACAATAACTATTTTTGCCTAACGTACAGATTGTCTAATGGTTTAATGTATTCACCAGGAATCGGATAAATTAGAATTTATCAGTGATGAGTACTTATAGGTACAAGGAACCGATATTCATTGTCTTATTCAAACTATTGTTATTCAGTTTTACAGTTTAATATCATACTACTGAATTATTTAGTTTCCTAAATTCATCCTCATTAGATTTGATGTATTCACAGACAGTAATCATTAAACAGTAATCAATAATCTGTTTTTTGTATAGATCAAATTCTTTCAGTCATAGTAACACATACAGTTACTAGTCTAAGTGTCTACTATGTTTTGATGTTAAGTGATTGATTGATTGGCAACCTGAACTGATGTACGTACGTACGAGGTTCTGCGTTGTATCTGTCTGTCTGTTTGATTGATTGATTGACTTCGATCAACTTAAAGTGATTTACATTTTAAAGTTACGTTCATTCATGTCTTACAATAATCATGTAATACATCAAATGAACAATGATGATGTAATATCATTCGGTTTCACTCACTTGTTTAGATGCAAACGTTAGGTTTATAGATGTTGATAATGTAATAATATGACTGTATATTTTTCATTTACTTTTCTATTTAAACACTTAAAATTCGGATACAATAGACGCTAGATAGATATATGCTGCACACAAGTATGACAGTCATTTTGTGTGACGAGTGAGTGAACTCTTCATACATTCAGTGGTATCAGAGCATTTCAGGGAGTGTATGAATTTCTTTGATAGATACAGATTTTGTTATCTGCCGAAAACTTAGTATTGAGATTCGATTAGTTGAAAATCTTACTCTACAATACCGTCACATAATCTCCGATAAAACATTTGTTTAGGCTGGTAATCAGCTTATACGTATCCGGCTAATTACGTTTATCATTTCAACTAATTTGAAGTCACAGAGTGTTATTGTCTAAATGTTCTCGTTGCCTTATACTATGCCATTCAATAGGGTTAACAATTAAGTTCGATTTCTTAGTGCGTATATTGATAATAGTTTGTTGGAAAGAATGTTCTGTATTATCTTGAATGACTGACTAACAGAATTCCTATTTAAATAGTGAATAAGTTTCATTTTGATGGTGTTCAGTAATTCGATTTGTACTGTAGCGTTTCACTTATAGTTCCTTGTCTGCCTAACGTCATCTTTACATAACAATAAGGATAAATTACTTTAGCATATAGACTTCCAACATATCTTCATAATTATCGGTTCTAATCATCGTGAAATGCAACGATGACACTTTACGATCAGGCAATATACACTGTTTGAAAATAACATTTTGTGAAAGAGAAGAACTGCTTTGATTCTAAGTAAACCATGATCATATTTCATCTAAAACACTATGAACTGTTCAATGTTCTTTTTATCAATAAATCAATCATCAATATGCATGTTATTATTATTGTAAAACGTCTTAGTTAAGTGCTGGGGAATATAAGCAGTATAAATACTTTAGAAACTTTTATCCTTCCCGCCCCACTATGTTGATTATATGGCTTAAGATAATTCACGGTTGAAGAATGTTTCCCTGATGGAACGATATGTAATGTATTTTTTTTGTGTTGTTTTAATACAATGTGACATTTTGTTTACTCAGAAATCACTTTACTATAAGCATAGTTTCAACTGTTTATCACCAGAAGTCAATAACTACGACGACTACATAACAAGCGTTAACATAATTTGAAATAAGTTCCCGGTAGACGTAATTACACGTGAACTGAATTTTATAATATCGCCTTCATGATTATTACTTTTTGTCATTAGGAAAAGTGGTAATATTTTCCAGGAATGATTAGTTTATATTCCTTCATAAAGCCAGTGATTTGAATCAGAAAGCTGTTAATTTCCGACTGGACAAGAATCAAGTTGCACATTATACGTAGATCAACTTTAATTCATCAAACTGGATTACATGCCAATCACTAACTATGATTAGTTATGGATTGAGTTCCAAAAAGAGTTTCTATGTCAGCCGTCTCTCCACTAAAATTTGTTACTATGATAGTTAATATTTTTACTTGATTGAATATGTCACATATTAATGTTGACTGGGTACCATTGAAAACCAAGGAGCACTGAACAGCTATTTCGTTCTAGTGTAGAACTCCTCAGCAGTGTACAACCCTGATTTCACACAAAAAACTTCAGGTTGATGACAAACTCCTAACACCCTGCACAATTGAGTTGGCATCCAATGGTAAAATTCCCGCTTACATCAATTTGTGATACATACATCAATCTGCAACATATTCAATCAAGTAAAAATACCGATATCCACAAAAATAACAATTCCAATTAAACTAATTAGTACTTACAATTAAGGGGGGGAGGTTGTGGATATAGTTAACTGTCAATCCTGATATCACGAATAGATCTGAATCAGACAATCATTGATCACTTGGAAGCACTGGACAGCTGTTTCGTTTTAGTATGGGACTTCAGCAATGTGCAGCCACGACCTCACCGGAGGTCAAACCCAGGAGCCAATGGCTCCCCGGCGAACGCTTTAACATAAGAACATTGAGTCGGCTCCTAACACTTGATATTTTGAATTCAGTCAATTCGTGATACATTTGCTTGACCTCATCCATATCATCGATGGGCAATTGCCTCACACCCGAAACGGTTAAACTCCGTCGGTCACGTCTTCACACTACAACTCCAGGAATTACCTCAAGGAGCTAGTCACTATAAGGCCAATAGGTCCATGAATATGCACTGCCGAAGAGTCTCATACTAGGAAGAAACAGCTGTCCAGTGCTTCCAGGTGATCAATAGTTGTCCGATTCAGATCAGTTCGTGATATCAGGATCGATAATTAATATTTGTTTTGAATATGTACAAAAATGTTTAGTTTTCTATTTTAAAACAATCATTAAATCATCTATTCAATAACTCAACTAAATAACTCTGAATTAAGCATAAACATCATTTATATTTTCGCACAATTCAATGATATTCTATTGAAAACAGACAAAATTGTTTAAAACAAAATTACAATGATAATTGAATAGTTTGTGTGCGATGTTCAATGTTCAATGTTCAATTGCATTGACTACTAGTTTTGTACTTCATCATTTGTCTCCACTCCTTTCCTCTTCCCACCCCCACCCCTCCCACTTACTATGATTGTTTAATTAAACTTAATTTTGTTTTCTATATTCAGATTACAACTATTAATTATGATGAAAGGAATGTGAACTTAACATGACTATTACAAATGTTTATTAATTCTGGAAGATAAACAAATAATCTTGAATTCTTCTCAGATTAGCACTTTTAAGTGTGTTTAGTAACCAAGGTTAGTGTTATATATTTCTACGGGATAGATGAATTATTTATTCAGGATATGATAGATTATAGTTAATCCAAGAGGCCCTTTAATCATTTACATAGATACAAATCAAACTGATTAATCATGAACGATATAGATTAGACATAACACGGATATTGTAAACAGTAGTTGATGAGAAGTTGCAGTTAGATGACTTCAACTTCATAGGAGACTTAGATCTTCTATTCCACACACAACAACAAATGCAGGTAGGAATGAACAGTGTTGCAGTGGCCTCTGTAGTAGTAAAAAGATTCTTAAATACAATACAACGACCACCAACCGAGTTATACCTAATGCAGAAGATATGGAAACTTTTATATACCTGGGCACTATCACTAATAATAAGGAGGATCTGATAGAGATGTGGATGCAAGGATTGACAAAATATAGACAAAATTTCTACAATTGTTGAACATTTGTTACTCCAAACAACTGTCAACCAACATAAAAGTCAGATTTTTCAATACAAACGTGTAAACGGTTTTACTGTGTGGAGCTGAAACTTGAAAAATTACGAAGATCATCATACAGAAGACACAAGTATTCATAAACAGATGTTTTGCACAAGGTTACTTCAGATGCATTGATCAGAAATCCTCAGAAACAACGTTATGTGGCAGAGAAAAAATCAATAGAAATCCAGCTGAGGAAGAAATTGTGAAAAAACTCTGGCAGTGGATTGAACAAACATTGAGGAAATCATCAAACTACGTCACGAAACAAACGTTTGCTCGGAATCCTCAAAGGCAAAGAAAAAGACGAAGTCTAAGTAACACTTTTATTAGGGATTGAGAAGCAGACATGAAAAGAATAATTAGCCCTTCGAAGGAAGTGAGGAGATTCCAGGAAAGAGTTGTTCGAAGAATTCCGATCGGCTACCTAAACTCCGTGAAAAGTAACAGTCATTGATTAATTGATTAAGTGATTAAAAAACACACTTTAAAAATGTGAGAAAGGAATTATCTATTCACTCATTTGTAATTTATCACCTAACTAAATCACTGACCAATGACAATTTGCGTAGATCAAATATATCCGATTGTCAATAATCACTAGTTTCATCTACAGATTTTGAACAGATTTTCTTGATATAGAGTTACATAAGAAATTTTAGTGAAGTTGGAGATGGACACATGTTTAGCTAACTGAATGTACTCACCTCACGAAACTTGGCGCTTACACGTTAACTAATACAACAAGTTAACTATTCATTCTTATGATGTGCATGAATTTATTTGTATGAGTTTGTATTTCTCCATCCCCCCCCCTCCCTCCATACTGTTCAAGTAGGTAAATAGTAGCAATAAAAACCTAGAACGTGGTTTCTGCTGTTATCTGTAAGTTACGGAGAAATGACTACTGTTAAGCTTCGCTGAAAGTGTGTTTTTATGAACACACTGAATTACACACACTTCACCTAGTAAATATTTGTAAGAAAAAAAATGTTTAAATAGTTTGTAGACAATTAGTAGGCGCCAATTATAATCTTTTTGAAAATGTTTATGATCAGTTTGTTTTTTTAATATCTAGTGATAACAATTATTTACACCGCCAAAACTGTTTAATCTACGAACTGTTCATTTGTAGTTTTATCAAACAATATAGAAGGAAAAGAATTAAACTGTACTAATCTCCATGGTGATGCTTTCAAAGATTCTCAATAATGCGATTTACAATAGAGTCGTAAACAATTTATGAAAGTTAATAAATAAAATTTTTTTTATTCTTAAAGTAATAAGGAAATTCATAATGTTTCAATGACTGATCAAAAAGTAGTGATAAATCTTACTTTTGTGTGATCCTTTACAGTTCTAATCGAATTGTATCAATCAAGTTGTGATGTGGAGATTATGTTAACCGACTGCATAATGACTAATCCTGGAAGTGATTGCGACATGCTTTGTTAACATGTTCCACCTTCTTATAAATATCAGGTCACATAATGTTCCTAACCAAATTCTAGTCATTAAAACTTATGGCTACAAAACATTCTGATCAGTATAATTCTATCTGTACAAAGGACTAGACATACATAGCGAAGGTTTCTGGTAGTTGGTTATTCAATACAAGTTTTTTTTCAGTTTTATAAACAGTCAGTCTTGACATGATTATATTAGTTACAAAGTCCCTAAATATTAGGCTTTATATAATTGGTTTGAATTGTAGACATATTCTCGGTTTCATTTTAATTGTACGCATAACTTCTTGAGATGTGTTACCATGAACGAGATCAAAGTAATGGCCTTCGTAACAAGTGAATATGATGTCTGAGAGTGTCTAGACATTCAGACTAGTTGAGATAATGGATTATTATTTTATGTGTTTGTTTGGTTACATGAACACAATCAAATCAATAATGGTACCGTTCGATTACTTAATCAATAAAAATATACGATCAATCATTAAATCATTAGTTTATATTTTGGTTAGTTATCAAATATCCTCACATTCATAATGTTATTTGTTACTATGAATTTACCGAAGATAGAAAAGTTTCATCGTAGTTATTTGGTTCTTCAATAACACCTACCGCCATCTCAACTAGAAATCGAGCATGCAATACCTGTAATAAATAACTATCGAATACTTCTTGGTTTTTGATGGTATCACTAAATTGATATGGATGATTTTCTCATTTTCATTTCTGTCAATTTTAAACTTTTCATTCAAATTAGTTTCTCTACTCACATAGTCACCAAAATATCTTATATCTGTTCAAATGATCAGTTGTATAATCAATTATGCTAATCTCTTTATGAAATCATTCAAAATACATGGAAGATTGTTTACGTCAACTTTTTCTCTCGATATATTCTTCTACTTCTAAAAGTGTTTACAAAATAGTAGACTGAAAAACATGATATACATGCATGTAAATATAGCTGCTTACGTAATCAGTTAAAACTAGAAATAATTAACAATTGAAACTTTCCCAATGAACTGTCTTCTTCATTAGTTACATTATATAATGACATCACTTGACAGAATTATTAAAAGGCATAGAAACAAAGAAACTCTGGAAGAAGTGGATACCTTTACATACCTGGGGAGCATCATCGATGAACAAGGAGGATCTGATGCAGATGTAAGGGCAAGGATCGGCAAAGCAAGGGCAGCATTCCTACAGTTGAAAAATGTATGGGACTCCAAACAACTGTCTACCAATCTCAAAGTGAGACTCTTCAACTCGAACGTCAAGTCAGTTCTTCTGTATGGAGCTGAAACGTGGAGAACTACTACAAACATTCTCAGGAGAGTACAGGTATTTATAAACAACTGTCTACGTAGAATATTGAATGTCTGTTGGCCGGAAACCATCAGCAACAGCCTACTATGTATGAGAACAAACCAACTTCCAGCTGAAGAGGAAATCAGGAAACGACGTTGGAAATGGATAGGACATACACTGCGGAAATCATCAGACTGTATCACGAGACAAGCACTAACTTGGAATCCTGTTGGAAAATGGAAAAGAGGAAGGCCAAAGAACACCCTGCATCGAGAACTGGAAGCAGACATAAAAAGGATGAATAGTAACTGGAGACAGCTGGAAAGGATTGGTGAGGACAGAGTTGAATGGAGAATACTGGTGAGCGGCCTATGCTCCTCTGAGAGGGGTAACAGGCTTAAGTAAGTATAGAAACAAAGTATTAAATAACTGCTCATGGATACTTCATAGATTCATAACCATGATGATCATTGAGTGATATCATGAATTGACTAAAGTAAGATATATGAAAGATTGTATACTATCTCAATGATTTAATGATATAGTAATCAGTGTTAAACAATGAAATTGATCAGTTCATTTCATTCAATTTTTCATATTCTAAGGTGTATTTGTATATTCTTGGAGGTTTCTATGAATATTTAAATATTCATCAAGATGAATTCTATGCAAGTTTGTTGATAGAATCATTGAAAAAATAAACGATTGAATAAACAATTACATTACGTAATATTGATTACATGCTCTTAAACCACGATACCATTCAGTAACTTTACTTAATAATATTTGTTACTTAATATAAACCATACTGATTTAGATCAATTATGTGAAACTTTACAATGTCAACTTAACGTTTGCATCGACAGTACATTAGTGCATGTTTTTTAGACTGTTGTACATTGTAATCAGGTATAGAAATTGTTATGTTATTTAAGTAACTCTAAATAACACCTTGAAATGATTTGAGTCCATCCGAGCACAAGTGTTAGTAATGAATCTAATAACCGAATATCTAAGATTTGTACATAATTAATATACTTCTGAAAAGACCTCTAGTATTAGATACCTTAATGGGAACCTTTAGTAAGAGGTTAATACTTTACTGTCAACTGACGTAACATTAAAATGACGGATATAGTGTTATGTATACGATTTACAATGTAGATTGACTAGAGTACATAATCAGAACGAATAGAAGCTAGTTGTAAACAACTGAACAATACATTTCCAAAATAATCACTATAGATGTTATGATTTGAACTGAAAACCCATATCAATGACAAACTTTCACGTTGTTTGACAAAAGATATTGTTCTACATTAAGTATACAGTGTAAAACTATTGAAACACATAAAAGTTTGATAAGACAATGAAAAGTATAAAGACGGAGTCTGATTGTCATAGGCTATAGATACATTGGACAAACTTAATTGTAAACATTACTTTGATAAGGTGTAAGGATGAACAAGACAAACTTCACTACCAAGTACAGCTATATGTATAGTCCAACTGGGTGAATAAAAATACCTCTCGCATTTGAGTTACAAACTTCTTATACTGAATCTAATGACATGTATGCAAACTTGTTACCGAGAGTAGCTCTCAGCAGACCAGGTAAATATTTAAACATTTATTATTATTTCATGCAACCTCGATTCACTCATTGTTAGTTTTCTCATTGTTTAAAAACGGTTAATGGATGATTGTTGTAAACTAAGCGCTCACAATTAAATAACTTCTCTTGTTTGTTCCAGCATATAAAGGGTAGTTTATTCATTCATAATGCTCTCACTTCATTAATTATATGTTCCTCATTGAAGAAAAAAGTCTCATCTCTGTCTTTAGATTCTCTTATAAAAACACAATACTCTTGGCATTGTCTTCATACGTTTAGTACTACAATTAATGTCATGTTTAAGTAACCTTATTTTCATGATAAACTAGTTACTCCCTTAAAGTTACTGTAAAAATTATCATGGCTTATCCACCATCAATTTCAGGCACTGATAGGCTTTTAGTTGATTGAATTCGTTACAGATTGATGTTGATAAGGTGCTAATGAGAACGATGTAGTACAAGTTTTTAATGGTATCTTATCAACATCAATCTGTGATAAATTCAATCAACTGAAGCTAAATATCAATTCTTAAAAGACCACTTCAATTCAATTGATAGGCTTTACTTAGCTCATAATAAAGTTCAAGTTAGCCATCACTACATTGTGAATTCAAAAAGATTACTATCTTAAACCTTTAGACTTGAATCTTCAAACGTATTTAGTTATACTAACGTTTTCACTCATAATTCTCCTTTATATGTAATTATCTTCATCATATCTTATTATAGAAACATTTCAACAACTAGATGAAAGTAGGTTGTAGATAAAAGTACAATTTATCGATAACCTTTATCAGTGCTTAAAGTACCCGACACCAATCACGTGATTTACTAATTAGTAATCGTGTCGGGTGCGAGGCATTTACTCACTGATGACAATGGATGAAGTCGCGCAAAATCATAACACGAATTGACTGAATTGGAAATATCAATTGATAGGAGCCTACTCAATGGTCCAATGGCAAAGCGCACTGCTGAAGAGTCCCTTACTAGGACGAAGCAGCTGTCCAGTACTTCCAGGTAACCAGTGGTTGTCTGATTCAGATCAATTGGTGATATTAGCATTGACAAATTAGTAATGAGTTGATAAATCAGGAACTAATCAAATAATAAATAACTGATTTAAAATATTTCTATACTACTTAAAAAAACATTGTACTTATAAAGAGTAATACATTTTTAATGAGAAAAAATTATCAAATGTTCAACTCATACTAATCAGTCCTCTTCGTAACCTTAACTTAAAATTCTATTATAAAACAAAAGATAAGCTGAAATCCTAAACCTCAGTTCTGAACCTTAACTGTGTTAATCTCTAATTCTAATATCACAAACTTCTTGACATCAAGTTCGTTATGTTCCATTTCTTCCTGATAACAATGACTGATAACTATGTAACTCAAGTAAAAATCAATCTACTCCGTCTTGAGAACTAGTAATACTCACTGAATAATCAAACCTGTAGTAAACATGAATGGTACTAGAATTAGTTACCGAGTGACTTTAATCAATAAACTACTATATCCCTTACAATTTATACAAAATAAAATAAGCTAACTTTTCTTTGAGAGAATTTCAGACGAAGAGATGATTTTAATGCCTATCAACCTGTTATGTTTTTCGTATATCTTAATGGATTGATCATGAAGTGTTTGTTTAACATACTAATAACTGTGAATAGATTCTGTAACGTTTATAGAATTCATCTGATTCTCTTGTTTATTGATTTAAAATAAAGTCAATAGGTTCTATGCAATGAATACTGTGTACTTCTGTGATAATGTGTCTTTCAAGATGAATGGTTTTGTTCTGAAGTTTATATTTATGTATTCAAAATAGGCTGTGAGGATTCTGACCGCAGTAACAATCAGAACTTAGGAAGTAAATTATACATCTTGAAGAACACAGAGAATAATGTCTATTTGAGTTGTAGTTCGTCTCTATTAACCAGAAAGATTATACACATCACATTAAACCATCGTTTTAAGAGGTGGGTACGATTATTGAAGTTAGATAAAATACCTGATTCTGTATTTAGGTCATAATGTTGATTGTTGTAGGGATTTGTTACAGGCCAGGATATAGCTTGAAATTCAGCTGTGGTTTATAGCTGTAGATGTTTATGGAATCCCAAATACTTATCATTGTTTCTTTATATCTTGTTTGGGAATACTTCTTTCGAATTATTTATTATAATGTCAACGTTTAATAATCTAATTAGAATGTATTTGAATCTTCCCGTTGATTTTTTGACATTGACTCGGTAGCCTAGTTGTAAACGCGATGGCGTTTGGCGCGATAAAGCGAAATGAGTTTCATTTGCGGTGTAAACATCAACACTGGGAGGCAGGTACATCTTCCTGAGGAGTTCCAAATAGGACAAAACGCGCTTCTTGAATTATGTTTATCAATCACAATCGAATTCAAATAATACTTGTTTAATGATCTGTTAAAAATTATGGCGAGTTCAGCTAGACGTTGGATAACTGAAGGCAAAACTAGATAGTCTGAGGAGGTCTAAATAAATTGTATTTCATTTGAATTCCATGATAGTTGGCACTTGCCGATAATATACACCTACAATTTTCACGAAATTGTTACTTACTGTAGAATTCAAACCAGTACCATATAGTCTGAGATATTCCATTTGAACTAAGTAAACCTCAATCTACCTCCTGTATTAATGAGGTATTTATACTGACTAATCATAGACTGTAGACTTATGTTATGCATATTTATTACTTAGTGATGATAGATTTCCGTCAAATAAACGACTTTGAACTTTAATTTCATCATAGTTGTTAGGCGAACTGTTATCTATTCAAGTAATTGAATGAAGATTATTTTCTGTTGTTAAAAACATGTGTAAATTCTGACACCGGTTATTCGCAACTTGTTCAATATCCAACAGTTGTGATATTCAGTATGTTGTTGTTGTTGTTGTTATCAACTATACAATCAGTGCTAACTGTCTATTAAAGTGTAATATACAGTAAATATTTCATTACAATCTCAAAGGTTGAATTTGGTATAAGGTAACATTGTAATTGTTGATAACTTTGGAATTTTTAAATAGAAAATTCACTCTAATAGTCTAATTTCATTCACTGGATATACTTGAAATAAACTGAATATGTCGAGTATAACACAGTTAGTGGATAATCTGAATACTGGTGAATAACATCAGTTGAAACTACATATAAAAGCCAGTTTATTTGGATATAGTATTTTGATTTGTT
Source organism: Schistosoma japonicum (assembly GCA_025215515.1). Classification (NCBI taxonomy): domain Eukaryota; kingdom Metazoa; phylum Platyhelminthes; class Trematoda; order Strigeidida; family Schistosomatidae; genus Schistosoma; species Schistosoma japonicum. The sequence continues at coordinate 14,101,509 of CM046065.1, read as the reverse complement.
TTTCATATTGACGATCTCTGTATCTATTGTCTTGGTCTTCTTCTCAGCATTTAACTGTGTGTGTTTCTACTTAGTAATAACTATTGATCGATAAATGTTGATGTAGTAGCTAGTTTATATTATGATAGATAACGTAGGACTGGCTTAATTCGGCACCATAGTTAGTGATAGGGAGCAAAGCTATTGAATGTGTTAACCGCTCTTCTTCATCAGTCCTGACAGTCTGGTGTCTAATGAAATCTCGGCTCGAATACATAGAGCCCGATCGGCTTTTGCTAACCTGCGTCACTTGTGGCGTAAACGAGATATTCGTTTACTTACGAAAGGACGCGTTTACTGTGCAGCAGTAAAATCCATTTTACTTTATGGATGGGAAACATGGCCTTTAAGGATAGAGGATATTCTTAGGCTCCTAGCATGTAATCATAGATGTCTCCGAAACATTGCTCGTGTTTGCTGGGACCACCAAGTAAGCAATGCATGGGTTAGGAATAGAATACTAGGTAAATACGGTAAGTCTATTGATGAGGTAGTGAATCTTCACCAGCTGAGATGGTTATGACATGTGTTACGTATGCCTGACCACCGCAGTGTTGTCTGTTGTAGGAGTAGGCTGGAAGAAAGCTAGGGGTGGCCATAAAAAAACATGGCACCAATCCGTGAAGTCATTGACGATTGGGCTGAGCCATGCTAATAGATGCAGACTACCTGGTTGGGCCCCACGCGATGACCGTAACAAATAGTTAGAGACTTTAGGTGATATGGCTCAAACTCGATTGCAATGGCGCAGGTGCATCCACTCCTTGTCTCCCTCCAAATTCTAGTTTTTGAGCTTCTCATAATTTTCTGTTTACTGAATCACTTTTTATTTCAAATCTCATCTCTGATTTCTATGCCTTTCCATTATTAGTAGTTACTCTGTTACTACCTCCCCTACTGTGGAGTTTGGTCCGACAATTTAATCTCTATCTGCTTATTAAGGCATGGCAACTTGAACTGATGTACGAATGTACCAAGCTCTACGTCGCAACTAACTGACGTAGGATTAGACAATTATGTTTGGTTTAATGTCTTGTATCATCGGTACATTCAAGAATTTTTAAGCTGAATGAGATAATTCAATCGAGACGCTTAGATTCCCGCCTCCAATATGATTACTATAACTTAAACAAGAATATTCTTTGCAAATTGAAATAGCGAGTGTCTTGTTTATGATGATATTTTTAGTTGTTTGTATACTTCAAAAATTGATGGTTGGATGCCACTCACAACCAGAGAGTACTGAACACCCATTTCTCTTTATTGTGGGACTCGTCAGCTACTGCGCATCCTTGACTTCCCTCAGGGAATAAGACCCTTGAACCTTTAGGTATTGATATGAACGCTAAAACTAGTAGTGTTACTTGGACAGCGTTCAATCACAAGATTTCCGTTTTCTTATATCACATATATAGTTCCATGACTATCTATTGTCATTGTTGACAACTGTCTTACTCCCTGTCAGTTTGGACTCTATCAACCACGACTTCCTACCAGAACCACAGAAAAATATTGAATTTATTTACCAGTGAGCTGATTATTGATATTTAATTGAGGTAGTTTTGTGGCCACACCCTATTAATATCACCAGGTTTCCTGGCGGGATTGAGGGTGAGCACTTTAAAAGGGTCTCATACTACGACGATACCGGTATTCAGTGTTCCGCTGGTTTCCAGTGTACCAAACAAATATCAACCCACTGGCGAATACAAACAACTTAATATCAATCTGTCTCCATAAAACCATCTCAATTCAATTATGAAAACTTAATATACTTCTATTATTTGACTTGTCAAAGAGACAAAATTACATAATTAGATTACTAAACACTTCACTATGTAAACATAATTCGAATATTACGGGAAACGTTTTCATCTGTTGAAAAACAGACTGACAAACAGAATGACAAAACAGACTTGTTACTAAACTAACACGCTAATTTATATAACCCATCTATGCCATTTTTACCTGATTTGCATAACAGTATAATGATTTATTTCAGTCCCATCTTTCCAACACTGCTATTACTCCCAAGCATTCATCATCATCATCTTATTCTTTCCCTCCTATCGCTATTACTATTACTACTACTACCACTACTACTCTGCTCCCCCCCCTCCGCATAATCTTATCTCTTCTGTTTATCGCATCACTACTGACTGCTTATCCATCAGTAGTATAATCATCACACTAATTGACTATAAACTACTTGATTAATTAAATTAGCACATCATTTTCACAGTGTTTGATTATATGATAAACAATTGAAAGTTAACAAGATTGTTTTTCACTATTCATAATATTATGTCATAGTTAACATTTTCAATCATTTCTTTGTTTATGTAATGGAAATATACTACTTACTATTAAACTGTTATTTTCAGTCATAACTTTTTTTTGTTTTGTTTGATTTGTGTTTCTTCTTTTTGTTTTAGTATTCAGTATTTCGAATTGTATCATAAAATTGGAACCTTTTCACAAAATGTGTTTACTAGAAAACATGAAAAAGAGAGAGGGATCAATAAAATGAGGAGAGAGTAGGAAAGGGGAGGGGGCTAGAAATATTATATCAGTCATTTTATATCAGTAAAAGTTGATTGAGTATGCTGTTAGCATCATTTACTTAAATATATGGGTACATACAATAGATGTATACATGTGCCTACGTCCAAAAAGTCGAGTTCACTACTGATGGAATCTAATTATCCACTTTTTTCTTGATTAAATAGTGTAGAGTGAGAGTTCATATATGGAGAGAAGCATCATCATGCCCATTTTCAAGTGAATGATGCTGTATAGGATACAGCAGTTTGAATTAATATTAAATTAGCAAGCTGATCAACACATCATGTTTACTGAATGGATCCATTTAGACTATATATATAATCCTCTTTAAAAAAAACAGACAGAGTAGAGAATATCAATAGCAGAAATATTTAAGGTTTAGTGGAGTGATTGAAGAGAATTCAAATTTGCCAGAGTATTCCACAAGCGGGGTCTATAATGTAGGCTTATAATAAAGTCACGAAGTTAGTAGATTATCGTTGATTTTTGTGGAATGCGTCTACTCAGTGATAAACAATGTTTATACAAATAGACTATCTATCACTTCACTGATAATGCTAGAGATAATCATTAAAGTGAACACTTTAACAGCAGTACGAGAATAAGGGGACTTGCTGATATTTCATACTGTTATGACGCGAAAAATTTGACGTTGGTTGGCCGAGTGCCAATTACTTGTGCCTAGTCGATAATTACGCGTCTGCCCTATGCCCACTCAGTCCAAAGCAGGAATAAGAAAAACGCAAGCCGATAGACCAACCAGAACTTTATTTCATACATTCCTTCATAAATATATCAAACCAGACAACATAGCGGATTAATTAGGAAATTAACATTAATACACAATAAAGGAAATGGTGGCATTGAATAAGGATAACTTGTACACAACCAATTAACTGTAGTCCATAATAAGAGACAATATACTAGGAATAAATATACTAATCGTTGGGATAAATAAGAGGAATGTAACAATCATGAAAACGAAATGTTTGCATTACCCACAGTTGAGATAATTGAAGTAGTGTTCTACAAACACAGTTCTGAGAGTTTGTTACTCTCCTTTAGTGGTCCGGCATAACACGTACATATAATGAGGGCAAATCTGTTACACAAACAAACTGTACCGAATCCTCAAGAACTTATTTACAGTGTAATTCATACAGAGGGTGAATTTAGAATGTAGTCGTAAAAGATTGTCTATTCAGTAACTTATAGGAAAACAATAGACTTAATATGAAACATCCTTTTCAGAAAGGATCTAATTTCAACTTTAATACATCTAATTCTGTAATATAATGATACAATACCACGTAAATAACAGCAAAGTGTAAAGGCGACGTTCATCTTGAATCAGTATATTGCTAAAAATGAAAGTGTACTATTCCAATAGTAAACTGAGATGGTTTGGGGAGATTCGTATCAAGTTTAAATGAATAAATTCGTCATAGATTAATGATGACAGGGTACTAGTGAAAACCAGGGAGCACTGGACTTTTTTTTTTCACCCAATAGTGGTTGAAAACATACTTTGCACAGTATAATTGGTGTTATTCTTATGGAAGTTACGTAGCATGTAATCTAGATGTCTATAAGACACAAATGTCTGCATTATAATCATTGTCTGTAAATGAGAGATAGTAACAATGTTTGAGCTACAAGTTAACCACTGAGTTAGAAGGTATTACTGTTTACAGGTAGATGAAAACTTGCAAATGTAGCACCGATTTCTATTACGAACACCATAATGCAACCATGTTGTGCTAGGTAACGATGCGAATTTCTGTGGTTAATCCCATTATGGGTAAAACAGTGTATTACCTTAAGATCGTGATAGAAAATAGTTTACTTATAATAATACACCGGAAAATTTCGTTTATATAAACTATTATTGTTTACTCATTGAATTCCTTACCTGAATCTGCCTAACACTTTAACTTCTGAAAGACAAAGAATAGTCCCATCAAGTGGTCAACCATGACACCAACAACAATAATTATTAATCTATTATCTTAACTTCCCTGACGGAATGGAAAGTAAGCGCTACCTAAGAATGCTATGCAGAAACAAGATACCTATTCATTCCTTCCTGGTTTTCAGTAAGACTCAACCAACATCAAACTGTGACAAACACAAATAATAAAACTTCCGGCTACAAAGTTTGTTTTTTAATAAGAGAAAGGTTAAACCAAGAGATCACATTGGAACTACTTTCAATTATTTCTATTCATTGTCATTTAAAAGATCATTTGACTGTGAATTACGATCTTATTCTGAAATAACTTTAACGGCCTAAGTTATCCTCAACAATTTAAATCTTTGTGGTATTTTAATATTCTAGGCCCATCTCATATTCATTCAATGGATGAATAGACAACTGTAGTTTACTTTCCAAGCAGGAAGAATTAGCTTCTGTGATTACACTTCGCTTAGTTCAGTCCAATATGGTAAATAGAAAACACAAATATAGCAAACATTGGACTTGAAGTAAAATCTTTGATAAAGTTACGCTTATATTGTATCATTCACCTATTAAGCGAATTGAAAATCTCTAAAAGTGCTAGGTAAATTGTATTTGTTTAGTAGAGGTTATTTCGGGGAATTTGGATTTCTAGTTTACATTCGTCACAGATTAGTCTTCTATTATATCCTGGCGAAATCATACTGTTAGCTATACGTTCGCTGAGAAACCTGAAGGTCCTAGACTCGATGTAGGAAGGGAATTTAATTTGTGCACAGCTGAGAAGGTCTATACTAGAATGAAACAGCTGTCCATTAGTCCCTAGATATCAATACAATCCAACAACGATCATTTTGTGATGAATGCAAACAATGAAGTGGAATTTACAATCAATATAAACCTTTCTTAGACAATCAATAACTACTTTATAGCATCATTTAATTTGGATTGTGACTGGCAAGTGGAATCCATGAAACGCGTTTCGTCCCATTTGGGACTCATCAGCTGGATGTACCTGCATCCCAATGCTGATGTTCACAGTGGGAATCGAACTCAGTCCGATTCGTGTCAAACGCAACCGCGTACACCACTAGACTACTGAGTCTAGACAGTCGCGTTTGTGAAATGGGCGAACTGGAAGTAGGATGAATTTGTATATTCCGATTGATTTGTTATAGACTGAAGCTGGTCAGTCAGTGTTGCTATATGTGCATCCTGAGCGGATTGCCTCGATATAGCGAATATTCATAAGTATCATTTAATTTGGATTGTGACTGGCAAGTGAAATCTAGAACGCGTGTTACGTTCTATTTGGGACTCATCGGCTGGATGTATCTGAATCTCAATGTTGATGTTCACAGTGGGATTCGAACTCATATACTTGTGAATATTCGCTATAACGAGGTAATCCGCTTAGGATGTACATATAGCAACAGTAACTGACCAGCTTCAGTCTACAACAAATCAATCGGAATATACAAATTCATCCTACTACTTCATAGCAGTATAGAATTTATTAGGGGCAAGATGTACCCATCATAAAAAGCCAGCTCAAGTACTATAAGTTCCTCAGAAAATACTTAACCAACATTTCAGTAAGCTAAAACTAAACATTTAATGTTGTCCTACTTCAATCATAATTATTAATAGATTGGATAACCTTAATAATTATCATTTATTAATGGTCTACCGCATAACTGTACACTTGATCGTAACGAACATTGCATATTCTATTTAAGTTCTTCATTTGATCTATTGAACTGAACTGACATTGAATATTCTCATAATAGTCACTTAGAATGAAATCAATCATATCCAGAAATAAAAGTTATAGAAACTACTACTAACAAGAATAATTAGTAAACACTGTAAACATTCTTTTTTTTTTTAATCATTTCCAGTTAATCACTACAATTTACTTCAGATATTCGTTGTATTCAAATCTTAAAGTTCATCAAAAAATCTTATTAATCCAGCAATGTTTTTTTTTCTTTTAAACTACTGAATTCAACTTCATAAAAGAGGTCATAGTGATAAATTAGGTTAACATGGATATTTTATGGTAATTTGTATCTGTCACTGTATATACTTATTTATTTATAAGTAGTATAATCTTAGGTTAAATATCTAAGATCATATTAGATAGAAAAAATTAGTGAAATGTTCGTTGAGTTAACTTCACTTAATTAAGTAGTTAACATATGTAAATGAATGTCATATTAGATCCTATAAATGATTAAATCAGTATTTGATTAAAGATGGTTTTGTGGAGATCAGCATTCAGTGTTTTGTAATTGGATGTTGTGTAGACTGTTGAATGTTAATTTGATATCATTAATTGTTATGAGTTAAACAACTGTTGATAAAAGCAAACCACCGGACAGGTGTTTTGTCCAACTATTGGACTCTTCAGTTGTATCCACGACTCTACTAGAGATCAAGCCCAGGAATTTCAGGCTTCTCCGTGAACTGCTGACTATTAGACCAATGAGCTGGGTTCCTAGTGATGGTATTTTGAACCATAGTCAGTGGTTTTCTAACTTTAGCCAATTAGTAATGTCAAATTAACACTTGATTTTTGTTTGCATTTAATATAAATTGATGTTGATTGGGTACCATTAACAATTAAGGAGCACTAGGCGAATGCTTCGTCCTTGTACAGAGCTCCTCTGGAATGCACAATCTCGACATCGATAGGGAGTCAAAGTCACGGCACAACGATTATATAATGCTATTAACGATGATTGTTTCACACACAAATTGACAACAGTAGGGATTCTACATCCCGATGTTGATCATAAAGTGTTCCGGTATGAACATCAACAAATGTATGTAGGCATATTCAGCTGACAAGTCCCGAATAGGACTAAACACGCGTTCTGAATTCCTCTTACCAACCACAAACTAAATTAAATCGTGCTTATCCAATCAGGTGGTTTTCCAACTTTTTTCTTGCTTATAGTTTTAGTTTTAATCGAAATTGTATGCAACATGTAAAATGGTTAGAATTATTCAAGAAGAAACTTTGTCTCATCTAGTTTTCTTGCATGTTGGTATCTATTAAAAGATTTGCCAGTTTATATAGACGAAACTATTGTTCTTTATATGACTAGAAACTAAAGTCATTCAAGTGATATGTCGTTCTTATATGCGTCACTGTGATCAAAACCTAAGTCACGAAGGATTTCCAGCTTACTCAGTTCAATTATTCAACATCAAAGCATATGAAATATAGTTCTGATTCATTTAGGCTAATAATCACATTTCATGTTAATCCATAGAACGTGATCAGTACATGATACTAGACAGTATTTGGTAGTTAATAAATGCAAAAATTTCAGTAATACAGGTAATCAGTTACATCTTGAATAACTATGTAATAACGTTTCAAACTGGGTTTCGAGCACTAAAATAAGCATTGTTCATCTCAACGCTTAAAGTTCATTTAAAGTGTATGTTATGACGCGAGAAATTTGGGGTTGATTATCCGAGTGCTAATGACTTGTGTCTAGTCGGTAATTACGCGTCTGCCAGATGCCCATTCAGTCCAAACCAGGAATAAGAAAAACGCGAGCCAATAGACCAACCAGAACTTTATTTCATACATTCCTTCATAAATATATCAAACCAGACAACATAGCGGATTAATTAGGAAATTAACATTAATATACAACAAAGAAAATGGTGGCATTGAATAGGGATAACTTGTACACAACCAATTAACTGTAGTCCATAATAAGAGACAATATACTAGGAATAAATATACTAATCGTTGGGATAGGGTAAGAGGAATGTAACAATCATGAAAACGAAATGTTTGCATTACCCACAGTTGAGATAATTAAAATAGTGTTCTACAAACACAGTTCTGAGAGTTTGTTACTCTTCTTAAATGATCCGGTATAACAGTATATCAATCGGCCAAATATCTAGTTGAATTAGTGTTTTCTATCAGCTACATTCATTATGCAATTCACATTAAATTAGTCTTATTCATTTTTATTTATTCAACAGTTTTCACACATATTTCATGTTGATTATAAAACATGATGCCTACATTCTAATATAGAAACACTAAAAAACAATGAGTTAATTCATTCAATTGAATTTTTTCTCTTTCTGTTACACTCCACTCTCTCTCTCTCTCCTTGTCTTCCATTCATTCCATTCACTATTCCTACTACAAGTAATTAAAATGAATTTATGTAATTAATGATATTCATGTCATTATTATTATTCATATAAGTAGTAAATAAAGTAGTATGCTTCAATGATTAAAGTAATTAAAGAAGAATAAAGATGAAAAATTAATTGACCTTATTAACTTTTATTTTCTTCTAACATGATTATTTTTCTTGTAAATTACTTTTATGTTTATAAGTAGTATATATTGAAGGCAAAAAATTAAATTTTTTTTTCATCATAATCATTATTTAATACTACTACACATAAATACCATGAACTAATGAACTATGCTAATGATGAAGACATAATGAGTTTGATTATAACCGAATTAACTAATGAGATTGATATGATGCTTACAATCAATCTCTTATACAACACCAGATACAACACTGGTACAATAATAATCTAATTGTAATTAGATGTTGTGAAGATGATTAGATTTATAATTTAATGTCACCAATTGGTTTAAATAAAACAATCATTGGTAGCCAGAAAGCATTAATTAAATGTTTTGTCCTAGTGTGAGACTTTTCATCAGTGTATATTCATGACTATATCAAATGTGAGTCTGTTATCTACTGATGGAAATAGATGGGGTTGAATAAATATATCGCGAAATGATTGAAGTTAGATATGTCAACCTTTAAGAGATAGAATAATTTTTCAATGGTTAAGCGCTCACTTCGAATCCTGAACTTATTGGGCTTGATCTTTGGTGCAGTTGTGAGTGTGCATTGTAGAAGAGTCATATATTCGGATGTAACAGGTACCCAGTAGTTCTTATTTGCTAATGGTTGTCTAATTCAGACGAATTCGTTATATCAAATTAGTAATAAGTTAATTGACATCAATCAAGTGATGTTAATGAATCTTTGTTGAATTGATTGAAACTGTTTATGCTGTCTACATAGTGTTAATTCAATGATCTTAGTGATTATACTATTGTCAAGAAACTTGAAGGTTTAACATTCAACCATTGTAAACATCACGAAGTGTTTCCTTCCAGAATGAATCAGTGTTTTATTGTTTATTCAGTCTTCAATAGTTGTTTAACTAAGATCAGTTCGTAATATAAAAGAAACAGTGTTGTGGTACGAATTGATTCAAAAGTGGAAGTAGAAATAAATGTAAGCGATCAAACTGATGATGCAGTGAACATGGTATTGAATGTACAATAGTACCAATTAATAAATTTAATCATATTATTACTAAATTATTAATTATAAAAGTATATATTAAGGTTTACGTAGATAGGCATCGAATTCCAGTGTGTGTGTGTGTGTGTGCATACATATATGTCTATTTACGCTGGAATATAACCTACATCATCTGATGAAGATTATATAAAACAAAACTTATATCATGAATACTAATGATACATACAATTCAAATATAACAAAATTTCTAACCAAAAAGTCGGAAAACGCTTTTTTTCCTGATTTTTTCTAATTTCACGCGACATTCGCTACCTACTACATATAGACGACTTTATGAGTAGTATTTACCACAGTACTTATTTCAGTCGTAATCCTTAACATCAACTAATGGAAATTAATTGTTTCTCTCATAGCTTTTATCTCATTTGTCTAATCCACCCCTCACTGTTTATTTTTTTTTCATTTCCATTCTAAATAGCCACATGAAGGATTTGCATTTACATTGGGTAAGTCAACTGTTCCAATGATGCTTTATTAAGTGTATCTATTTAATTTGAAAGAATCCATTTTTGCTAATAGATGTGTCTCTTAGCTAGATACATGCAGTTTCTCTAAAGTTTTTGTTTTAGTGGAAAATAAAATATTGATTTTCAGTGTTTTTAGTAACTGGTTGCGATTACCACGTGGTCCTCAGCCAAATAATCTCCATCTATCGACATGGCTTTGAACAATAGTAAAAGACATCTTGAACTAATGTCATGATTTAGTTTGGTCACCCCGACTCTTCTTCTGTTCTATTTCTACCCAGTCAAAGTAGCTTGACGAGGTAGAAGGTTTTTGGGCATGCGCAACATATGCTCCAACCATTTCAGCCAATTAAGGCCTACGACCTCTTCTACTGATTTACTATGTGTTTCTAGTACTCGATGTTTAACAACAGTATTACTTATTTGCTAATTCCATAAAATACGGGCAATAATACAAATATTTATATGACCAAAGAACCCCAATCCGCGTACATCTTCAATTTTCATGGTCCATTTTTCGTACTCATAAGTTGAAACAGAGGGGACTGCTGTACAATACACTCGGCCTTTCGTTGTAAGACGGACAACTCGCCTAAATCACATGTGATGTAAGCTGACAAAAGCTAAGTGAGCTTTTTATTCGGTGGTGAGAGTTAGTCAGACACAAACCTACTACTGCTAATCAGACTTCTGAGACTCGTGAAGTGATCAACATACTAAACCATTTCAGCCCCTATGACCAATCAGCGCGGTGAGGAAACCAATCTCGAAGCAACGTTTTGCATTTAAAGGAAATAAAATCCACCCCAAATACGCTTGTATTATTAGCGCAAGTGAACAGAAAACTCTGTATGTTGTCATCATCGTAACTAAATAAGACTTTATCGTCTGTTTCTTCTATGTCGACAAGTGAGCTTCCTGGAAGGAGATTAAATCCTGAAAAGCTAAATTAAAAAAGGGAGACTTTTAAGAGAACATCTGTGACGAGACAAAATAAAAAGTGTAAAATGGGCAATCCTGATGAACCTCACTTGAAACTAGTAATTCTCATGACAGACCGCCATATACTTTAACTCGACTCGTTATATTCGAGTGAAAAGTCTTTATGAGGTTGATGTACTATAGATATAAGCTTTTTAATTGCAAACAGTGCTACATAACTTCTCAAACTACGAAATTGAAAGTTGCCTTTAAGCCAAGGATTGCCACTATTGTCGGACGTTGGTAAGAAGCTAAAGAAAAGTGAATACTTGATCAATACACCGTCGAATAAGTAGGTAACCAGTCTGGCTATCCTCAGCTTGTAATTTCCTATCGTCAAATAAACGTCGCGTGATTACATATGCTAATAGTGTTTATATATCATGTTAGTCAAACTAATTTTTCTGTGGTTACCACAAGAAGATTTGTGTCCCTTTTTGTAAACTTGAAAGATTAGTTATCGAAATCAATCAGGTTAAATGACGTTCAGTTACCAGACTTTGGTTAGTATATCAGTCAACGTCCCTACTAAAATTGGACCGCCATTCTTAAAGACATCCAGAATTAACCTATCAGATCCTGTTATTTTATCTCATTTCAATTTACTTATAGCCTTTTCAACCTTACTAAGACTTGAGGTCGGAGGGGGATATATGTCACTTTTTTTAAGTCAGATAGTTCAGAGATAGTCAGTAAGCGAATTTTAAAAAGTGGCAACTATCCATTCATATTCACTTGTGATTGTTTACGACTAAACTTGTTACAAAGATAACTTTTATCATCGCTGAACTTATTCAAAGGATAGATACTACAACGATCATCTGTCCCTCCGTCGAAGCAGTACACACTGCTGGGAAGTCTCATATTGGGACAAAACCGCTGTTCAGTGCTCCCTGGTTTTCGATAGTATGTTGCCAATATCAATCTGTGACGTAGTCAATCAACTAGAAACGCCAATCTTCATAAACAATCTCAATTCAATCTTATATGTTTCTAATTTTATCCATACGTTGGTCAGCTATACATAATCTCGCGGAATAGCTGATAAAATAATTGAACCCTACCCGATGGAGCATATGTAAGTAGTCTTTAAAAGATTCGTTTGAGTTGGTCGATTAGTTATGTGATATTACCATAGAGGAAAAGACAGTGTATCCTTCCGATGCTAATTCTTTGTTTACTAATCTTTCTCTGAAAGAAACTATTGACATTCTATGTGATTAAACAGTGTACGGTTGAATTAAGCGTTCCATTTATAAGAAATCTGTATGGGGTGGGCAGTATCTAAACTTCCACAGTTATTAGGATGAATTCGCATCTTCCCGTTGATAAGTCATAAACTGAAAATGGTCAATCTCTGTTGGTATACGTGCATCCTGAGAGGATCGCCTTGACATAGCTGTTAAGCACACGTAATGTTTAAGTTGGATTGTGACTGGCAAGTGGAATCCACAAAGCGTGTTTCGTCCTACTAAGGACTCGTCGGCTGGATGTACCTGTCTCCCAATGTTAATGTTCACAGTGGGAATCGAACTCAATTCGTCTCGTAGTCAAACGCCATAGCGTTTACGATTAGACTACTTAGCCCAGACAGTCACACTTATGCAGTAGGCGCATTAGTATTGGGATGAATTAGTGTATTTCCATTGATTTGTTATAGACTGAAGCTGGTCAGTCTTTTTTGCTATGCGTGCAGCCTGAGCGGATTGTCTCATAATAGCGATTATTCATAAATATTATTTAAGATGGATTGTAACTGGCATGTGAAATCCAGGACACGCGTATCGTCCTATGTGGGACTCATCAAATGGATGTACCAACTTAAACAATACTTGTGACTTATCGCTATAGCAAGGCGATCCGCTCAGGATGCACAAATTGTAAAAAAGACTAACCAGCTTCAGTCTATAACAAATCAGTGGGAATATACAAATCATCCTAATACATTTACTACTTTCAGAAATCTTGTTAACCTTGTAAATTACATTTTTGTCGAAAGACTTGTAATTTACCATTTATACTTTGACATATTCAGATCACCGTTGAACAGCAGACACATTTAAGTCGATTTTCAGCCTCTTATTAGGTGAATAAGGTCATATTTTACTAACCCCTATGAAAGGCTACATGTTAAACATTATGGCATTTTGAATTTCATAGGAAAGAAATGAGAATTAACCACTATGCATATAGTTAGTTAGACTCTGTAATATAGTCTATCTAATTGATTTATGTGTAGTTTGCTTGCGAGCTTGAGGGATTTTTCAGATCTTCCCAGTGAGTGATCACTATAACTTTTCGATATAATTGGTACGATGTTAAGCACGCTTAAAAATGAAAACTTAACGGTGACTATGTCATTAGAATAAGCTTGTATCTTCTCAGTTGATTTGTAATGAACTAAAACAGATAAGCTTCTGTCGCCATATGTGGATCCTGAGCCGATTGCGTTGATATAGCGATAGTACACAAGTAATGTTTAAGTTAGGATTGTGATTTGAAAATCGGAATTCAGGACGCTGGTTTTGAAGTTTGGTACGAAACAGACCTGATTTCGAATCTCAATGTGAACATCAACAGTAGGATGCAGGTACATGTATCCGATGAGTCCCAAACAAGACGAAACGCTAGTCCTGGATACCGCTTGCCAGTCACAATCCAACTTAAACATTACTATGTTATTCATATCAAAAGTTATAGCTTACTAAAAAAACTAGTATATAACATACAAATCAACCTTACCCCAGATTCCTAACACTGTACCCTAAATTATTAATTTGAACTTTCACCGAAACCATAACTAGAAGCGACTGAATGTTAAGAGGAAAATTAATTACATTTTATGAACTTTCCAATAATACGAACGACAGTCGTTTTGTGGGAACGGATGAACCTACAGTAAACTTGGGCAAATTCCTTATCCACATAAAATTCGTAGACTCCTTGCGATATTATCCTTTTTGTTGGTTAAGTATTTAATTACGATTACGGTTTACAAGTGGTTAACTGATAAACAGTGAAATATTTTCAAGGATAATTGGTTATTATGTCTACTTACAGTAAACAATTTAAGAATCGTATAATTTGTGTCTACTTTTATTCAACTTTGAGATAGCAGTAGAGACTTATAGCTCAAGAAGATGGTTTCGATACAAAGATTTCCTCGTCATTCTATATGATTAGGTCGGTGCAAACTTCTGATAGGTATTGATCCTTGAGAGTTTAATCACAACCACCTAATAGGTTGTTCAGCAAACTTTGAAATCAACAGGTTGTTGTTAGCACTTGTCCTGTCACTTTTATAAATATGTTTTGCCTACCTTCTATACTGAATTGATTAGTATAATTATGGTTGTTGGATCTATTTCAGTATATTTGTTGATTGACAATTGATCCATTGTGTCTAGCTTTCAAAAACTTTTCTGATCTTCTATGCTGACAACGTATTCTCAGTGAGATGTATTTCCATCATTGTCTGCAAGTGTTGATTGATATAAGGAAAGATATATCGTGGCACTCGATTGCTAATTAATGTTTGTGTAAACAAAAGTGAAAATGACAACTACTTTGTCCAAATGCATTATCATTTTCACAACTGGATCAACATTATTTGTGATCATTTGGTTTGCATAGAATTAATTGCCGGGAATTTGTTGATTTCTGCCTAACATCAATTCCTAATAGCCTCAATAGTTTAGTTGTAATATCTGATATATCTTTCATGTAAGGCAGAATAATCTGTTTGTTGGATATAATTAGCAAGGGTGGACAATGATAATACGAAATACATTAAACATTGGTTTGGATAATTTATATTAAGTAGTATATTTGTACGATTCCAATGAGTAGGAAATGGAGAAATTTAGAAGCACATTAACGACTAACGTATTTCCACTGAACATTATTAATAACATCAAGAAACAACTTATTCCTCTGGAATACAAAAATTGGAATAATCCTCCATTTATTGGTGTTGCAGTTCTACCCTACCGTCAAAGGACAACAATAGAACTACAACGAGTTTTCAAGCTATACAATATAAAAACTTTCTACAAAAAGATAAACACACTCCGTAATGCGTTAGCCATGGTGAAACAAAAGATTCCTTTCACATCCACACAAAATTGTGTCTACGGACTAGGCTGTGCTGCTTATGATTCCGCCTAACATTGGAGAATCCTGAGAAATTTCAACACGAACTGAGGAGTATCTGTGTTGTGCAAAAAGGCAACCTAATAATCGTGTAGATCTTTAAAAGTTACAAATAAAATTAGCAAAAGCAGTATATTTTATCTTCAGCGACCATCAAATCGGTATTGACAACATTGAAGTAATTTAAAAAGGCTTTTAGAACTACGAAGAAAGGCTAAGGCTTTTCGTATATTGGTAGACTCAATAGCGCTAAATAGAAAATAAGTCCTTATTATTTATCCAAGTTCGTTGATGTTTCTAAACAATCACATCTTTGGCCCATGTATTCAATCTAACACTAGAAACATACTGACAAATTACTCCTACCATTTTACATTACTGATACTATCCATCCATTTGTTCTACTTTAAGTTCTTCACATGAATTCACACACACGCACACTGGTAATCCATTTTGAAATAAATAACATCTTTCAATTGACTTGATTTGTTACAGATACATATCAACAGGGTACCAGTGAAAACCAGGAAACATTGAGCAGCTATTTCGTCCTAGTATGAGACATCTCAAGAGTACTCACCCTAGATTCTACCTTACGGGCTTCAGTTTGGCAACCGGAGGTGGGACTTCCACTTTCATAAATTTTTGATATAATGCGATGATTATCCATTATCATCGGTGATAAATGACATCTACATGATCAGACTGGTTTTTGTAGTTAGTATAGCCACTAAATGTTTTTGATTAAATTTATTCCTCTGTACAGTTTAAACTATTGTTAATTTCATTCAGTTATTTATTCTTCGAAGAAGCGACTTAAATGAAGACCGTACAATGTCGGAGAATTAAGAATTTTCTATTCATTGGAACTATACAAACATACTACTCCCTGAAAACCTTTTTGTCTGTTTTCAAGTTTAATTATTATTCTTATTAGTGATTATGAATGCGAATATCTATTAGGATTACTATGGATATTTGTTCCAACAGAATGTAATATGTCACAAATTAATGGAAGTGGGAATTCCACAATTGGATGCCAGCAGGCCCAATCGTTAAGAGAATTAGGTGTTTGCCAACCTGAAGCCCCTACAGCAAAATCTGAGAGAGTAGGGCACTGCTTAGAAGTTCCACACTAGGACGAAACAACTATTCAGTACTCCTTGATTTTCAATGGTACCCTACTATCATCAGTCTGTGATGTATTCAATCAATTCAGATTATAATCAATT
This sequence comes from Schistosoma japonicum, assembly GCA_025215515.1. Lineage (NCBI taxonomy): Eukaryota > Metazoa > Platyhelminthes > Trematoda > Strigeidida > Schistosomatidae > Schistosoma > Schistosoma japonicum. Next base: position 14,084,714 of record CM046065.1, on the reverse strand, counting down.
TAGTTCTTATTATTTTCAATGTATGTTTTTTTTTCAATATTCTTTCAAAAATTCAATTTCTTTTCTAGAAAAACTTCCAGAACATTGTGGTCGTAATGCATTTGATGATGAATGGCGTAAATATTTTGGTAAATCAATAAGTAAACGAATTGTTGGCGGTATAGCTACAGCATTATGGTGAATGGCCATGGTTAGCATCAATAATGTTTTATCAAACATCAGAACAAGTGAAAAAACAAAAAGAATTACAAGATAAATCAAATGAAGAAGATTTAGAATTTTTAGATGAATTAAATAAAACTTTGGAAATAATTTTAGAAGAGAATGATTCATTAATACCACCATCAATTGTTTATAATTATCCTGATGGTGGTAGACATTTTCATTTATGCGGTGGTACATTAATACATCCACAATGGATATTGACTGCAGCACATTGTTTCTTGTAAGTTTATATTGTTATATATTGTGGAAATATTCTGTGCCATTGATGATTGCCAATCACTGTACAGACACATTTGTCGCGATATAACCAGTCTCCAAGCCAGAATATACAAAAACAACGATCGATGAGCCAACAGACAGAAGTGAATCATGCCTTTATATATACACAAAATCAGATCACACAGTGAACCAATTAGGGATTTTACATTCATACGAAACAGAAGAGATTGTGGTAGTGAATTGGGGAAGTGAAGTAACTTGTACACAACTAATTAACTGTAGTCCATAATAAGAAACAATTAGAGATTATTGTACAGACCGCGATCGGGTAGTATGAATCTATTACAGTGGCTCAGACAAACAGGCAATAAAGTGATGGTACTCTTTTAAAATGTATCCTGCCTCTGTTCTTCTATTGTTTAAAGCATCCATGGAAGTCCCAGGAAGTTAAGATATCCTATTGTTTCGTCATTCGACATTTCTCTAGTACTTTATTTACAGACAATTTACTTATAAGAATTTCATCAACAACCGTCTCGAAGGTGTATTGGCAAATAAGATGTAGAAGAGATAGAACACATTCATTCGTTTAAATAATATAAGATGCCCACAGTTAACTTTGAGTATGATCTTCGTAGCCTTCCGATATACGTGAAAAATCTTATGTTATTACAATCTAAAAATCAGTGAGTTTACCTGCCATCTCGAGGTTCCATATCACAAACCAGATACACCATTTGGAAAAGTCAGTTATCTCTTTCCAATGGTCACACCAACATTATCATCTGGGTGTATTTGAAAGATAATAAATATATCCAAGAGACTTATGCAAACAATAATTCGATTGCCCAAGAAAGCTTCTTATTCATTTCATCAGTCTTCCCACTCAGAATACTGAGTAATCCATGACGTAATAAATCAGAAATCATAGTGTATGACACTTTAACGACTCTAATTGAAACATTCGATCTAGATGATTATAATTACTGTATTCGATATCATAACTTCATGGATATAAATTCCACCAACCTGACTACCTCAGTTCACGAGTTCATCTTCAGACTTTAGTATCCTACTACGTAAGTTAATTCAATAAATTTATGTTGAAAGGCATAATTTACTTAGATCTTTTCGCTTATTTAATAAACCTTTCATGTAATTTGTTCTTATGTTTAATTATTTTCAGTCCAAATGCATTTTATCCACATTTATCAGCGAATCCATCAAGTTGGATTGTACGAATTGGTGAACATGATATGTTAAATGAATCCGTGGAACATTACGATATGACGGTATTACATGTGTATATACATCCGAAATATGAATGTAAGTTGTTTATTGTAGTTACAAGTGTATTTCGATACCTTATAGTATATTGATTGACATCAATTGATGGAATCATAAGCTACTATGAACTATCAGTAAGTTGTTATGTCAATGTTTACAACGTACTGGTGAAGCACATTCTTAAAATCACACATACAAACATACTCGACTAAGTATAAAACATTCAAATATCTAAGGGAATGTGATATTATTCATTTAGTTCCTAAGCCACTAGGTAATTATTAGCATTTTCAAACACCTGTTGATGAAAATCATCAAATCTTATAATGATAACTGTAATCCACTAACTAGTGACGATCTTCAAGAGATGATTCCTTAAGTTCTGTTGAGAAGCCATAACAAGTAAAGGTCAACTATATTGCTTCCGAGATAGTTGTCTATCAGTGATTTACTGCAAGTAAAAAGGTTAGTGCTTTCCACTTAACTTAACTATGCTGGGTTCAATCCGTGATGATGAAGTTGTGTATATGAATTGTTGGAAGAAATAGTTGTATGGTACTTATCAGTTTAAACGATACTACTTGTTATCATTGTCTCAAACTTTCTGAAGCCATTTCATTTTGCTTACCTTTAATTTCTTACAGTGTTATACTACTGTATTACTATTTAGTAGTTTGAGTTTTGTGCAAATATTATCTCCTCATTACTTCAATAAACATATCTATCAGTCAGGAAAAAGCAAAGAATCAGGTCACTTTTTAACTTATAATAGTGTTCCTTTCACTACTCGATTATTCATGCGTAGGATTCTGGTAGACGTTTCACCACTAAATAAAATAGTTTTGCACTGATGTAGGTAGCATGTGATGTAAGCTAAATACTATCCAATTCAGAATAGGCTTGTATCTTCCCGTTGATTTTGTAATGGACTGAAACTGGTCAGCCTCTGTTGCCATATGTGCATCCTGAGCGGATTGCCTCTATATAGCGGTATTACACAAGTTATATTTTAAGTTGGATTGTGACTGGCAAGTGGAATCCAGGACGCGCGTTTCGTCCTATTTGGGACTCGTCGGCTGGATGTACCTGCATCCCAATGTTGATGTTCACACTGGGATTCGAACTCAGTCCGCTTCGTGTCAAACGCCACCGCGTTCACTACTAGGCTACTGTGTCCTGGATTCCACTTGCCAGTCACAATCCAAACTAAATACTATCCGTTAATTTGAGGAACTGAGTTTCATTTTGACTGAATGTAATTGATGTCTCAGAACTTCATAACTTTGAATTCCCAGATCCGTAGTGTTATTTTTTGTACTCATGTCGTATATCAGGACAAATCATGTAGTTTAACTTTTTGGTTTCATGTATAATTAGTAAATGACGACAGACGAAAATAACTTCTGCATAAACCACTTCATCTAAATCATGGTTGGCGGATTTCTTAAAACCGTAGTACTAAGTTATGACAAACAAGGTTCAGACATAAATCAGAATAATCAGCACTTATGGAAAATGCCTGATATTCAAGCCACTGAATTTTTACTTGATAGTTTATATATCATCTTTCGTTTGTTACATTTTTCTTTCAGCTGCATCTAGTAGTGGTTATGATATAGCACTGATAAAATTAACAGAACCAGTGAAACTAGGCAGATATGTGAATATTGCATGTCTACCATCGATCGGCGAAGAAGTACAGCCTGGTAAAGAATGTATAAGTGTCGGTTGGGGACATGAAGTTGATGGTAAGCACATTTTTATCAACACCATGACACTCAGCACAATGTTGTTTACTTCTGAGTACTAATTAAATGTTGTTGTCAATCGAATTGTAACGTTTTAACAGATTTAAGTGCATTATTGTACTATGAATTATGTTTTGGCATTAGTTAGTTGAAAGTAGTCTATATGAAACCCAACTTCATGTACGTTTAGGCACATGTCAGGATGGTTTACCTGTAACATGCAAGGCATTGTTAGCTTAGAAACTATTTCACTTCAGTTTTACTTTGTGGGATACAACCACTGGTTTATTCGGTGACTGAAAGTAGTCAGTAAAAAGTATCTGGCTTCTTTATATTTTACACGTAAATCAGTTACGTGAAAATTTACAATGATTAGAAACATTTTGTTTCTAGTCTTCTGGTCAACAGATATTACGTAATCGGCTCAAATCAATATCAGAAAGAAACAATTTGATCCTGTTACATATTTTGATTAGGTAGAAATGTGTGTTATAATTTGATGAGTAAATGGTTAGATCTTAAAATATCAGTTGTTATTTGCAATAATACAATAGACTGTTACTTCATGAAGATGGTCAAGATAAAGGCATCTTGAATTGTATCATTCTCTTTTAAACACTTGACGACTCTGAATTCAGTAGTGTCATGAATATGTTGTGATGTTCAAACGAGGACCAAATCTTTATTCAGTGCTCTGTAACATACGAAATTTCAGTAGTAATTACAACTATCCAGTAGTTATTGATGTTGAGCCAATCAACAAACTTGCTATATCAGACATTAATATACAAATTGACATTATTGATTAAACTGAAAATTAGTGATAGTAGTCAACAGAACTAATGAAAATTGCTTATGTAGAATTCGAGCACATGACACGAATATTGTTGTGTTGGGCTTAGAACGTTTACAATTCTAGTGAAAAATCATCTGACAATAAAATTCTTCAATGTTAAATAATAAAACCTCTCTAAGTAGTCATGTTATCAGTACTTCATGGAATACTAAACGATCTAGTGAAATAGGAAGGCGGAATTGACGAAGGTCACTGATGAAGAGTTTCATTACAGGATAAAATAGCTTTTCAGTATTTTCCTTGTTTTACTGGTAACCAACCGATATCAGTCTGTAATGCAGACAACCAATAAAACTTATCATTTCATTAGTTTATAAATGATCTATTTAAAACTTCCATCATTTCATCTTCACTTTAATGTTAACTATCCTCCGTTGGTGAGTAATGTGCATCGGTACACTAATTAAGATTAAATGTTTCTATGTAGCTGATATTCGAGAATGGAAACTAAATACACACTTGAATTGAAGCGGTACTGTATAGTGAAGTGATAAATTTAGTTGTTTGTCACAGATTGATGATAGTTGGTTGCCATTGAAAACCAGGAAGAACTGGGCAACTGTTTGGTTATAGAATGGGACTCTTCAGCAAAATGCATTTTCTAATATCGTCGTTCTATCTATAGTCTATTAATTTATGATAAAAAATTCAATGTTAAAGCATGTTTCATTCATCATACTGACTTAATTTAGGAGCCAAGAATATTTCTACAGTATTAAAACATGTTAGTGTACCGATTGTTCCAAATGATCAATGCACAATGAATTATGCCACTCTACGTAATGGACCAAATCCAATTGATGTCATCATCGAAAGAAATGTGATTTGTGCAGGATATGCAGAAGGTGGCAGAGATGCATGTCAGGTAATAATTTGTTTATTAGTCTATTAAAGTATATTATCCCTCTTCCTAATACACTGATTAGAGGAAAACAGAGTAGCAGTTCTAGTTAGTTTACATGATGAGTATCTTGTGAGGAGCTGATCTAAAGCCAATAGCCTCTGTCATCAGATTTATTTCAATGCTACAGATATAACTCTAAACTGAATAGAAAACATTCTGGTTTAAAAACAAGTGATGTATATTAATAAGTCAATCTACCAAAGGTTAAATACTCTCTAAATATCTTAAGGGTCCTTAGTTGTATCGATTATAGTACTATAGAGATGCAGAAAACTGATGAGGTAAGTACTAAGATGAAACGGCTGCATGATACTCTCTGGTTTTTACTGGTTATTGAACAGAAGTCAGTTCTGGAAGTTAAACTTCCAAACGGTTATCATTAGGCATAATAAACGACGACTATATTCTTTATATGAACAATATAAATGCTGTTGTAGCACTTGAACACATTTAATGTAACTGAACAGACAGCGAAGTGATGCTAAATAACTCACACGTCTTAGAAAGACCAATGAAATGAATAAACATAACAACTTCTGTAAGTTTTATGTTCTTAGAACTGAACGTTTCAATCATAGAGTTTTCATCACCTCTTTAGACAACAACATCACACATATTTTATAAAGACATGAGCTTTCAATCATTTTAAAGTTAATTGTTTGAGATCCATGGTTATATTAAAGGCAACAGTTCAGAGAGAGTAAAACTTGAATAGTCAATTTCTAGAGATACAAATATTCTTCATCATTTCATAACTTAACTTCATACGTTTATAATGATTTAGATGACTCTAGTGGAAAACAACACTCAGTAAACTGATATGTTAAGTAGTTGGTAGAAAAAAACGCTTCTTGGCTTCAGATTCGAACTACTAGAATTCGATAATAAAAAAAAGAGAACTTGCAACATTAAAGAAATTAATGCTGTTCGGCAAAGTCAATCTGAAGTCAACCAGTGTATCAGATTGCTTTAATTACCACTTTGGTATTTTGGAACCACTTTTGGCCTGTAGGATACTCAGTGTGGATCAAATTACATCTATGAGGTCGTAATATCATCATTAGTTGCCACTTAGAACTGGACACTATGTAAATGTTATCATTTTATACGTACATGGTTCGGTAGTCATTTGAAGATGACGGCATTCATCAAAACGATATACTTTATTGTCAATCAAACTGTACTGGATACAAAGGCAGATTATACTGTTTCATAGTCTATATTCGTTATGAGTTAGCTTAAGTCAAGTAGAGTTTTCTACAGAATACTTCCAAATTTTTTATAATCAACAAAGTAAAGCACGCCATGATCAGTAGCTTTGACTAACTTCTACAACCGAATTAGATCTTCACTAAAAGATTTGTGAGCAACAGTAACGCTACAACCTCATGATCACATGTGATTTTGTAGTTTCATACTACAGAGTGGCTTTAGTTAGATAATCAAGTTTTTGTAGTGAAGCCTACAATACTTCATGATTAGTATCGTTTATCAATTCATTATATGAATTTACATAAATTCAACAATCTTCATATCAGTTGCTTGAATTCCTTACAGATTGATATTGGCAGGAGTGCCATTGAAAGCATAAGAGGACTCGGCATCTGTCTCGTACCATTAAGACACTCCGTAGTAATAGGCCACCCCCTAAACTCCGCTCCAAATCTTCAGGTTGTCGAACGCATAACGCTACTCACCTCTGGGTCTTCACCCAGTGGTAGGATCCTCACTTTCCTCAGTTTATGGTATAGTGTGAGGTGATCAGTGGTAAGCATCTTACTCCCAACAAATCTAAACCCTACCACGAATTCAATTAGCTAGTGCTTAATACAAATCTTCACAAACCAACTCAATTCAGTTACCATATCATTTAACAAGGATATTAAAATTTCCTTTTTTTCTATTTTGTTTTAGTTTGATTCTGGTGGTCCATTAATGTGTAAAATTAATAAACAATGGATTGTAACAGGCATTATATCATTTGGTTATGGATGTGGAAAAGCTGGTTATCCTGGAGTATATACACGTGTATCTGATTATATTCCATGGATTAAAGGCATAGTTGAAGTATTCACTTTCTAGATAACTTATTTATCTTAAATGAATTTGAATGAAGAAAAACAAAACAAAACAAAAAAGAAGAACAAAATCCACCATGATTTCAATCAACTTGAAAAAAAAATAACAAAAATTTTTAAAAGAAAAAAAAAGCGGGAAAATAAAAAAATCAAAAATTTAATCAATAAAGTTTTCATTTTATGTCAATGTTTACTTATTGAACAAGAATTCGAAAAAAATAATAATCACGTTGTTGTTAACAATTCAGTTGATTGAATACAACAACAACAAAAATAACAACATGAAACGTAGTGAATAATTTTAGTTAAATTAATTTGTTTACTTATAAGTAGTAATCCTTTCTAGTGAGCATTTGGTATAAAGTTTATTCTTGTATTAAATCAATTAGTTGAACCAGTTTATCCGATAGTGAATTCTAGGAATTGATTATTCATCGGTAAATGGCGTTCAAATTTCTTGTTTTGATAGTTGATATGTTCTGATCAAGTAGATAGAAATCAGTAGGGATATCTTAATTAAATCACCTCTTAATCTAAGGTATGATCGAATGTGCTTATTCAGTATTCCAAGCCGTATATCTTATGGTATGGTACGTAACATCAATACTGAATGATAAATAGTCTGTTGTGCCTTTTTCTGAAAATCAGAGCCGCCCGTCAGATAAGGGATCACAGTCTGCGTTAAGTGATTCAATGTCAGTTTCATTAGGACTATGAAACCATAGTAAATATACTTAGATTTAACTTGACGGGGTTCTTTCTTAACAATATAAGTGAATTAGGATTCTAACAACTTTTGAAAAACTACTGAACTAAAAGACAATTTATTCACTGAATTACGAATCCAAAGATTTCATTATCATACAAACAACGTTGTAATAACTGTACATATTTGGTAACAGTATATAGTGTTTTTGACTATACGCGTCTTAATAGATATGTACAACTGAATTCTATCGTTGATCAGGGATATCATCTGTTTTCAATAGGTTAGATAAGGTAACCTGAAGAATGCAACGTCCTCTTATAGATGTAAACGTGTGAAATATTCATAAAACATTGGATGAATACAAGTTGGATATACAGTAAACTAACTTTTGAACAGAATCAAACACTAACCGAATCAAGTTCCTATAATGTATATCAAGAAAAACGTCTATAAATGACAGAAGTATAATGTGTAAACATAAGCATTTCGTATATAATCCTCCACAACAATAGGGAAAAAAACAAAAAACAGACAGCACAGAGCAACAGAAATATCCTAGAAGTCGTAAAATGCATGAGAAGAATCCGAGCTTACATTAGCATTCCATAAAAGAGTCTATAATATAAGCTTATAATAAAGCTAAAAGGTTAAAAGATTATCATTAATAAGGTTATAGGTGTTTACTGAGTGGTGACAATGTTACTGTACATAGATTTCTTATTATTTCACTAAATTATGTATGAAGTTAATCACTGATATGCATCCAGATTTGTTTCAGAAATGTGTATGTTACAATGTATCAACCGACACTTAACGGACTCCTATCTACGTTTATCTATAATGCTGAGCATAAAACTTCAACATTCCACAAGTTGTCAGACGCATACACAGTTTAGTTGAGTAAGAGCTTTATCGTTATTAATCTTAACGTAGTAGCATTAAATTGTTGACTCTGATAAGTTTGTTACTGATGAAATTTCAGTTGTTAAAATGAAAAATCCTGAATACTTTAGAGAAATTTTACTCCTATCTGACCTTTAATCTACTTAGATTAATTAATCCCTCCTCGAATTACGTTATTAAAGCATCTTGAATAGTTTCTGGAACTGTCACTCCACTTATTTATAAATAATCTATTAAAAACCCTTAATTTTATCGAAGAAATCAACGACGTTGGATTAGTAGAATATTGGTTGTGGTTCCTATTGAGTCTGATGCTTAGATAATCCTAGGTATCTATCTGACTCCTTCAATAAAATTTAAAAAAATAATAATAATATGATTATATTCCAATTTATGCAGATTGCACGTTGATGGTATAGAAAAAATGTATGATTAGAATATATCTGGAGCTTCCCGTTGATTTGTAATGAGCTGAAATCATTCAGTCTCTGTTGTCATATATGCATCCTCAGCGAATTGCATCAATTTAGAGATAATTCACAAATATTGTTTGAGATTGGTTGTGACTGGGAAACTGAATCCAGAAAGAGCTTTCAGTCCTAATTAACACTTGTTGGCTGAATGTATCGACTGAATTCGAGTCCCGACGTGAACAACAACACTTGGATGTAGGTACATTCAACCGACGAGTTCCGAATAGGACGAAACGTGTGTTCTAGATTCCGCTGGCCAGTCGCAATTCAACTGAAAATGTGTAGTTGTCGTAGCAATCCTACTAAAGAATTTTCATGATGGAAGTTAGATGTCAGATGAAATACTTACAATATGATCAAAGAATTTCCAGTAACTTGACATTGTGTACACCATGTTCTTGATGATGATTGGCTAAAGGCAACTGAGAGAAAACGTTGAATCTAGATTTCATGCAACTCTGGGCTTCATAAACCAGACCTACCCATAATGTCAAAGTAAATGGTGATTGTAGTAGATTCAAATAAGAACTTAAATTCAAATATGAATGTAATCAACAATACAAAACTTCAGTAGATCACAAACATATAAAGATGTACACAAATTACAAGTAGAACTACAAGGAGCTGAATCAATCACTAGTTAGTAGTCGGTAACCTATCATGTAGCCTTAAGTACTACTCAAGTAGCTTAATTAGAAATTTACACTGAAGTAGTACCACGTTGAAAATAACAATGAATTTCATTGAATAATATAATATTGAAAACAATCTAGTAAAACTCTTGTTTTGTTGAAGTCTTAAACTTTTTTCAAACCTAAACCATTTCATGGTGAAATTCTACTTTCTTCAACGATTAGGTCGTTCTTATGAAGATGGTTACTCGTCAGCGCTTAACTTTATACTATCTCTAAGCTTCATATGATACTGTATTCTTCATGCAAGCTTAATTGCTATTCTGAAGCAGCAACAAAATGTTAAAAATCTATGACCAAGCATTAACTACATGATTTAACTCATATTTCATAGCGTTTGGTACAGCGTCTAGCAGTACATATTGACGGTCATGAATCCCATTCTACTGACAAATCACGAATGTAAACCTCTCATACAGTTTAGTTCCATCTAGTTATCGACTGTAATCAGCCTACAATACAAATTATCTCTATCCATATACATCAATATTCCCATTAATTCAATATGGACAAATATAAAAGAAGTTATCATCAAAATACAACAGTAACTAGGATATACAACATTTTCAGTTATTACGTCATCACTCTGTTCTACATAACTAATAAGAATAAATAGAAGCATTGTCATATTGTTAATATAAAACAAGATATTGCATTACATAAATATTTTGGTCTAGTCTGAAACCATTGAGTTATTGTTACTATTTAGATAATAATTTAGCTACATCCGGTTAAAGTTTATCACCATCTAATGATAAACTATGCTCGAGATAACCTTGAAAATGTTATGTCTCACATTGACCAATTAGAACATATGCATCAAAACATTATTCATTGTTATAGACTGTGTTTACGAAGTAATGTAATGATGATTTAACCATTCGGTATCCAATATTCATAATCTTTTGAAGTGTAAGTATAGACCAAATCGGTTTCCTTGGCGCTTGCTACTTGGTATATGGTACTAATTCCAAGTGCGTTAGTTGCTTCGATTATTAGTTTGTTTAGTTGATCAGTTGACGTGGTTGTTAAAGTAAGGGAGTGGGGAGACAATGGGCGTTCATTCTCTCACCGATTTGGGACTAAGAATCACGGCAGATTGACCATAAGCTGGGAAATACTTAATTATACGTATCTCGGTTATTATGATAGTGTCAAATAGACTAGAGTAAAAACTCATAAATAACAACTTGGGCTCAACCCTTTTCAGGTAACAACAGTAGCTCACGTAGTTCATATATTACATGTCCTTTTATTTACTTTTATTTCTTCATTAATGATATTGACTAATGAATAATCAGGAAACAGTGGACATCTATTTCATTTTAGTATGGTAATCCTCAACAGTGCATTCTATTCGAACCTGTGACTTTAAACTTCACAATGAGCTATGAAACATCAACATCATCTAGCTTGCATCTGAATGGAACTTCCAAATTAGATTGATTAATGTTATAATACGACGATCGTTCAGTATAACTGGTGATGATCTGTTTTATTTTTGACTAGTCTGAACTCTAACTACTTCACGACTTTTCACTAGGATATTAAAACCATCTTGAAGTGAGTCGCTAGGTGACATGTTTATCGTATATGAGTTTAGTTGATTTTGTGGAGATTAGAATTAGATATATAGTTTGTAACCTTGGAAGTAGAGGGTCAGTACTAAGTTCAGTAGATTCAAGCTAACATCTACATTCTAATTGCGATAGCTTAGCTTGTGGGTTTAGACATACCAACTAAATATTCTTCTATGGATATCAACCAATATTGCTATGATGGATATAAATGGGAGCTCATTCCATGTAAAAAAGGAATATAGTTTTTTTAGAGAAATTTTCATGAAAGTTTTCGTGTTAACTCTGAAATAGGATCTTCTTGAAGCATTGGTTCGGGTTATGTATAGGGTTTTATAACTATATCTTGCGACTGACTACTGATAACACTGAGCACAACTGCATCACTCGAATAAGTGAAACATCTAACCAGTAGTCAGGATAAAACTGAGAAGAATGTTTATCCCAGTAGATGTCAAATGTGTGCAGATAAACATGCATATTCTTAGTTTTGTGCGCACTGAAATATTAATTACAAATCATTCAACCAGATAGTGGTGATTTTAGCCATCATACGATAGGAGTGTTCAATGTCAAGATTCTATAATATTCTGTTGACTGGTGATTGGACAAAATCTTTTCGGTTTCTTTAAAACTCCTGGAAGCTTTGAACAGATTTTTCTGAGCCGCCTCAACGTTTATATTAAGCAAAATCACCCCATTTCGCATTCATATATCACTTTACATAAACCGAAACCGGCCTAAATGATCACTCAGGTTAAAGTAAGCTCATCCTACTTCTAGTAAACTGGTAGGCTTATATATTAAAACAACTATATCTGTAACTATTGTATATTTGAACGCCACAGTGACATTATCAGTAAAGGCACTTACCGACAGCCGCATAATAGGATCATATTCAGCGTAGCGCATACCTACATACATGATCCAAAAACCAAAATATAATTAAGTAATGGCCTGGAATAAAGTTCCTGATGAAAATTACGCTCTAACATAAACTTTTACTAATACAATAAGTCAACAGTGGAAGGGATAAGCGGTAGATTCAGCCAACATTAGATTTTTGAAGTCACGTCATCCACCTTTATCATGCATAAAAGTGAATCTACGAATGTAAAGTTATACAGTAAGTATGATTAGTCGAATTTACTGGGTTCTAAATTTTTACTTTACATGAGTTTGTTATTATGTAGATTGTAATGAAGATGAATATGTGAGTCTGATTTTAATACAGGATGAATAATTTGGAAGGATACATTTGTCGATCACTACATGGTTACCAACATCATGTTTGTTAAATTCTTAATGCTGAACAAGTTTTCTCAATAAATGATTTTTGAACTTGAGTTTACAGACTGTGAAACTTGGTGACGCAGGTTGAAATTACGGTGTAACAGTAACAATTTCCTCAGGATTTCAGGCACTTTATGTTAACGAATACTAGGTGGAATGAAACTTGTTTTAAACTGGGCTTCGTACTCATAACCTGTAACCTACTAACGCCGGGTAATTTCTTAGTTAAAATGACATCATTCAGAAGCTAAATACTGTAAAACATATTTGAACTTATGGGGTCGAAAAAAGTCTACGGAAAACACTACTTTGAGGTGTTTCGTTGTAATTAGTACTCGACTGTAAGGTATGTCCATTATCCAGAAATAAATTGCTTACGCTCAGTCCTACAATTTGAGATCTTACCATAAAGATATTTATTCTATATTTGACACTAAATTTATCAACAAAATTAAATCTGTACGAATAATCAGACAAACATAAAGTTGATAGTTACTTAATAATAAGTCAATTTGCTAATCCTTCATATTCACCTATAAATCTACACGCACTCGAACCTAAGTTTACGTATTAGTCTTGAGTGTACTCTTGGAATAGCATTAACTTTATTTAACTAACTAATCATTACACGTTGTATTCAATGATTCTCTGACTAGTATTTGTTTCAGGCATTAAGCTCTTGTCTATTGATAATAGTAGACATTTGTTCACTGCTGGTTTCTATGAATGTGGTAATGTAGCACAGCCCAACATATTTTTCTATGTAGAACCTTAAGTATGAGAAAGTTACAACATTAAATGAAATCAGTGGTTAACTACGATACTACTACCTAGTTATTCAATGATTTTAAAACTGATAGGAAACACAATTAATGAATAGAAAAATTATAATGAAGTTAACCTCAGATACAAAAACTGACTGTCGAGAATGATTGGCTTCATAATAGTGTGTTATTTCTATATCATAGTCTTAACACAGTTCTATAAACATACCAACAAGGTTAGAGAACAATGTGTAAATATGGCTACATAGTTTTTTGCTTCTCAGTGCCGGAGTTGTATGATAAACCATATGATACACAGCTTAAAAAGATGGCCACACATATTCAACCATACATATCATTATGAGGTAATTTAGTTATGATACACAGGATACAATGAAATGAACTTAATGATGATCTGTCTTTGCTTCTTCTCCAACTTGATCAGGACATCTCAGAGGACACTACAGGGGAGTTCATAAGCTGCGAATGAATAGAATTCCTTTGATGTACAGGTTTTTTTCAGTGAGTTCATTTTATCACTTACTCCTACTATTACTCGTTTTTATAGAAATAATAGTTGATTACCATTGAAAGAATGCATTAAATACTTTTATAATTCTATCATTTAGATGACAAGTGAAACTTATTATGGTAAAATTCACTAGGCTTTGGAAAAAAACGAATAGTCTGTGCATTCAACTCTACCAAGTTTCTGTGAGCTGCCAGAGAATGAGATCCATATCGAAAGCACTTACACATACAAAGAATGAAAAAATGGGCATACTCTATAGAGGGATGATCTTATCAGGGTAGCAAGTACCTCTAAATATCGACGTCTTGCTCAAGTATCATCTAAGTCCACGGCGAGTCTTCTTAGTGTGAGTAATCAGCAGGAGCTTAAAAAATTAACGGTTTTTGTTTGATGCATTTTAGAAGGTCGTTGTCTCAAGTCACATGACAATTAAGAGGAACCTCGGTAGCTAACTTAATTGAAGTTGTTGTGATCGTAAATCGTGATTTTATTAGTGAGGTGGCAAATGACTCTGTGGTGCTGCGTATAAATAGGTAGTTTGGTGAACTAAAGTTGGTGCTCTCTGCATAACGGGAGGTACCTTCCACGCTAGGAAATAAGCAGGGATGACGTAGGTATTGGCTCAGCGGCCGTTATTTGATAGTTCAAAGGGCTTAATTGAGGTTTTAGCTTGTGTTGTACAAACCAAACGTTTTACGACCGCATCTTTTGGATTATGTTTCCTTAGGATGGATGAAACCTCACTTGGCATTAGGGGATATTGCATCATATGCTACTCGATGCATCAGTGATGGTACAAGATTGACAATAATTCAAACAATTTTAATGTACTGATGCTAAACATCAACTTTAATTCTAGATCGTTAGTAAAAATGGTAAATCAATCTTCGAAAAACTCTAAAGGTTCACTTCTGTCATATTGAGATAAAGAATTGGAAATCACAATAAATCGAATGTATTCTTTGTGCGATTGGGATCCTTACAGTTAAACATCAGCAACTGTGATATTTGTATCACATAAATTGTGAGCATCTTCTAAACTCACAAACGTTTGGCACTTGTGATTTCCTTCCCGAATTGTCGCAATTTTATTATGATCCAATTATACTGATGCCTCATTATAACCATCTTAGTTCAACCTTATGGTAATTTGCAATTCCTGTTACTAATCGTTCTAGTATTCTTTATTTTAAAAGCCATCGCTTTTACTCAATAAATGACTTGGTCTTACCTCTCAGTCGCCAGTGTTTGTTCTTTCTATCCGTAGCTCTGAGGAAAACGTTGGTCACTAAAGCATCTTGCCAATCAATTGTCGTTTTTGAGTTTATCAATGTCATAATCATAACATAAGTCTCATTAAGTCGTTTTCCCATCGCATCTCTAAGCAACTGTAGGCTCGTGTCAATTTCATTCCAAATCACTTATTGATGATGTCGTCTAGTAAGGACGAATGTATATTTTACAATCAAATCATTTAGCTGTGTGAATACAAAAATGTACGTAATAATTAATACACAATCAAATCATCATTTTCAAATAAACTCGAATTACTTAACATGATATTCATATTCAAATTAACTTTTTTTTAAAATTTAAATACATAAATCAATATTTGAACAGCTTGACAGATTGTTACATTCAATGTTCAATATGTATTCGTTTAAATGGAATGTAGCGCTAAATTTATTATTAATTTAAACAAAAGTAATAGAATGCTTAATACATTAGTAGGAAACAAACTCTGAAAAACAAAAGAGAAAAAGAAAATGAATACTATTCAACAAACAATGGACTATATAATAAACAGCTGTTAACAATAAGACAATCACTACGATTGAACAATGATTGCATTACATGTATTCAATATAAAATAAGAAACGACATTCTCATAGAATCATAATAACTTCGAACAAAATGTATCTGACTATCATCATTATGTGAATAGGCTAAGTAATTCGCCTTTGAAGGAACAAGGTAGGGAGGAGAGAAGTGTTACGTAAATGATAATTTAAGAGTCACTTTCTGTCTGGATTACTGAACATGTTAATTATATAACTCTAGGCTATTTGATTATTTCATGTTATTTAGTAATGTTGAATTGTGACTATCATTGTTAACTGGGACATATATTAACTTATTCCAAAACTCACCATTATCCAAGTGATGAGACGGAAACTAAATTTGCATTTTTCATTAGTAACGTAATCATTATATAGAAGTAAAGGCTACCGTTGGACCATGTATGGGTGTCGTTGTGACACACCGTATACAGACTAAACAATTGTTCATGTGATCCATAGAAATTTTGAATGTGAGTTAGTAATTTCCTGTTGTTTTTATTCCAAACTGTGACTGATCAGTCTCTCTTGGTATATCCATATTCTAATAAAATTTCATTGATATCACCAATCAGTCACGAATCTTAGTACAGATTTACAATAAAAGACTCACCAGTTTTATGCAACCCATCTTAATGTTAATATTCATACCGAGACTCGAGTACAACACTAGTTATTCACTGAGTTAAAATGACCTTAAAATATACTTGTAATTGTGTAAATAAATGATCGTATTGTCCATATCACAATTGATCAGGTTCATATTTGTGACATTATTCCCTTTTCATTACCTAATTAAACCAACTGTAATCTAATTTTAGCTAACAAATCATATCAGAAGCTTCGATTGTTAAAAATGGAAATATTATGTTAATTTATTTAAACAATCAATTCATGTTTCGTTTTCCAGGGTCTTAATCTACTCATGCACACAGAAACACGCACATACAAGGTATGAATTTTTTCTACAGCTTGTTGTCAACAACTAAAGAAACTTACCGACATATTTACAACATTCCCATCAGTGTATTCAAACACGAACAGATCATCTATTGACAGACTAATAAAGAAGATTATCTTGTACAAGGAAACAAAGGACAAAATCTCCTCTTCAATTAACCATAACATATAAACTATACATAAATGTATCGAAAAATAAGTAGTACTTGATAGCTCATTTATAATTATATAGACATTGATTAGCCAATCAGATTACAGTATAATAATAACATAAATATGATTGGTTAACTGTTAGTATATAAATATACGCAATTATTTTTGAATCCGATTGATTACATAAACAATTGTCTCATTTACTTACAGAAGTACTAAACTAGGAAAACTAATCTTATGCATTTTATCATCATTATTAAGTGGAGATTAACTATTGAGTATTTTACAAGTGAACATCATTTCTCTAAGAAGAAAGAAAAGTATGTGGTATTGATTTTATAGAAATTAACTGCTTTGTATCCATTGTATACTTTATTCTAATAGACTTGTAATTTTTCCCATTTTTATTACATTTTTGATTAGTGAAAAAAGAGTTATAAGTGGTAGATTGTAGGGAAATAATGAAAATTATTAGAATCTAATGAAGTTGGGTTCATTTCATTAGGAAGCGTCTATAGACAGAATAAAGTTTCAGTTAGTAGTTAACTATAAGAATTTCTTCATGTCGAATCAAGAAGAGCCATTTCTGTTTAACTTTGAATTCAATTACTTTTTGACATTTTTTTGAGAATTTAGTCGGATTATTGTATTCCAGTCTGATCTGACTCAAAGTCATAGAGTTGTTTCTAAGTATGTATGCTGACTTGAGTATAGTAAACAGCAAGTAAACAGCTCTGTACTTTCACATTTGGTTGATACGGAGCATCAAGTAGACATCGAGAAAGCTTTTAAAATTATCTGTCGAGTCCCACTTAGTCTGCTGTATTGTTTACGCATACGTCTCATACATATAGCTGAAACCACCGGTATCCATATTCTCAAACCGAACCTGTGTGTACATAAGAGATTTGTACAGCCTCTTTCCTTGTCATGGCCATCATAATACCCAATGCTTGGGCGATTTACAAATAACCTATTACACTCAGTTCTCACATTATTATTATTATTACCATGTTGTACAAATCTTTTCATAATTTTAAAAATCTTGTCACCTCCTAACTGTAACTTAATTCTTACGTAACTGTCTTGATCGTTAGATTTCTTATAATTATAGTAAAATTCTTGAAATTCCTTAATCTTTTTCACTGTCCAAAAAGTTAACGTTCTTCTAGACGAACTGAAGTTTACAATTTTTACAAGAAATCGACATAAAGAATATTAAGTCGTAGTGTTTAATAACTAATTACTGTCAATGCCAAAGAAGATATTCAACTTTGTTGGTTTTACAATTGCAACAGTTTATTTCGTAGATGATATTTGCCTTATCTCCCTTTGTTATTTCATCTTTTGGTTTGTACTGTGGCTGATAGAAATGTAAATTGCTGGGCTTGTAACCAACACTTATTCCTAATAGTCTCAATAATCTCTCATATATCCTTCTTATATTTCAGGACAGATACTTTTATAGGAATCTGAGTATTTTTTTCGGTTTTTCTATTGTATTCCAGCGTAAAACACAGCTAGCGGGAATCATCATAACACCTGGGAAGTTATGTACCTATTAGTCACTGATAATCACAAGTTAAGCTGTTCGTTTTCAAGTTGCAGTATTTTAATAGTTGATAGTGTCCTCACATTTCTGCATATGCTTTAAGCCAATTGATTTTAAGTTAGTGTAGTGTACTGAACCACAAATATTTGCGCTTGTAACTTTGTCATCTGATGCTTTAATGTTGATTAGTGGGCGCCTAATTCTTATCTCTTGACTTCAATCAAATGGTTAAAGTAAAGTAACCTGTTACTTCTCATACCTTCAATATAATTCCCACTCAAAATTACATTGACCACATGGAACAACAGTAGTATATAATAAGCAATAAAATACAATAAGTATTAGACTAGAGTATTAGTACTAGCAATACTATATAGCCAGTTTATAATTAATTTACATTAGTTTGAGGATTGAAAACGGTACAACAACGGTTATTAGATTAAGTGGAAGCTTATAATTAGAGGAATGTTTAGCAAATACGCTTTAAATGTATATTCTCAACAAGACAAATTTCTTTGTTTATCATTTCTCAATATTCAACTTGACTTGACAAGTCACCAACCAATTTGTTTGTTCATTTCGATTTGATACAGTAAACATAGTTGTGTCATTGTTAGTAAATATCGAATTCTCTGGCATAGAAATACACATTAATGGATTGTTGATAGTTTATGTGTTCAAATTTCATCTTCACTCCAAAATCTGTTGAATAATATGACATTTTAGCTGGTTCTTTGTAATCAGATCTTTTAATAACTGAAAGTTGAGCAGACTGTCAGATGAGTAATGTATATATCTATCTACCTATATATATATATATATATATATATATATATATATATATAGTAGATAGATAGATAGATAGATAGATAGATAGATAGATAGATAGATAGATAGATAGATAGATAGATAGATAGATAGATAGATAGATAGATAGATAGATAGATAGATAGATAGATAGATAGATAGATAGATAGATAGATAGATAGATAGATAGATAGATAGATAGATAGATAGATAGATAGATAGATAGATTAGATAGATAGATAGATAGGATAGCTGATAGATAGATAGTCGATAGATAGAGAGATAGTAGATAGATAGTAGATAGATCGATAGATAGATAGATAAAGATGATAGAAGATGGAGATAGATGGATATGACTCGATCGCTAGTAGATAGCTCGATAGCTGCTCGTAGCTGTAGATAGATATGTAGTAGTATACGTCAGTAGCTGTAAAGCTAGTTGATTCAGTTTAGATATATATGGTGACATCGTAGCTATCACGTCCATCCTATCTTTGATACGTTTCTTCCTCTCTGATAAGTCAGAGGATTACACTGACGATAGAAAACTGTCAGATTGATTTATAAGCAAATGTTTGTTTGTTTGTGATAAATTTGTTTATGACTAATTGACCTAAATAAACAAATCATAACCACAAATTATACACTCCAATGGATAACTCCTCAATATTTAAATATACATAAACTCAAATAGCGTGCAGTTTTATGCTTCAGTTTGAACTAGATATGAGTTCAAGGTGACACACAGCATTGTATTATACTCTATTAAGCTCTAAATTATAATCTAGCTGTTAACAAAACTAATGATAAATACTTGTGATTTCTTACTGAAGTAGAAATGAAGACTTTCACTTAAGGTAAGCACTGATTGTATTGTACCGTATTTATTCGGAACATTGTTAAACTATTCTATTAAGTTCAGTTCAAGTTAATGTCCATCATGTTTAAATTGTTTGACAACATGCTTGATAGTCAAACCCATGAGGTTATTCTGAATAAGCATAAAAGACATACAAGTAATACACCTAGGTCAGAAAATTTAACATTATCCACAAACACTACTAAAAGCCAATAAATGAATGGCATTTCGCATCTCTCCACCCCCGTTTATTGAAAAAAAAAACAGTACGAATCATTAATTGAGATCATTGAGTGTCATATACGACTTCAGTGTAAACGAAGTCATCTTTGCAGCATTCCAAAATATAAAGTACTCAATCAAGTCGATTAGTTAACTGAAAGTTACTTGTGTAAGTGTTTATTGTTGAACTAAAATAGATTCGATTGGCTATTACTGATGCATTATGTGTTGAACAAGTCTACGATGAAAATGGGATTAATGACATGAATGAAACGACCCTACTAAATTCTAAAATTAACCACCATGTCCTATAGTAGAAACTAAATAAAAAGTGTTGATATGAGTTGTTTTAGAACTGCATATCACGAATAAACTTTAGTTAAACAATCACCCAAGACTGAGAAGCTCTGAAAGGCTGCTAACTTGTATAATGGGATTCTTCAATGGCATAGTACACTGATGACTCCAACACTAATAAAGTTCAAAACTATTGGGCTTCACAGAAACGATTGAGCTACTACTTATCAGTTTAGAAATTAAATACAAGATACCGTGAATGATTCATTGACATTTCAAATCTAATCAGACTAGATCCAAGTTGTAATGTGAACATTGTCATTAGTTTGCTAACGGATAACTCATCTCATCATATTTTTACTATATTGTGATGTATATTTATGAAAGTGTTGGATTCTGATAGTTGAACCATTTAATACCGAATCTTTTATTATCTTCCTTAATGATATCATCAGTGATTTCTTCAAGTACTAATGGATATATATTGATTATTTTACAATTTCTGATGATTGTCTCCATGCATTTCTCTAGCTTTATGCTTTCCTTTGTCATCATTAGCTGTTTTGATCAATTAACTTTTGATCATAGGATAGGATCTTACCTTCTTCATAGGTTGATTGATTTGATCGGTACCAATACAATCAATGATTAATCACTGATCTCATTGTTATCTTTTTAAATACTCACTAATATTCTTGAAATTTCCTAGATATTTTTCTAAATCAAATAAGTGATAGCATAACTTACTATATCATTTCTAATTTATGCTTAAGTACAAGTGGTCGAAGACAAGATCCTAAAAATCAACTGATATAGTTCTTATGAAAAATGAAATCTAATCTAAGCGATTCATCTTACTTGAAGTAGTACTGAGGATGTTGTTGATTAAGATGTCAGTAGCTGAATTCACCCAACTTAGAGAAACTCAGTAGTGTCGAAAGCTTCATAGCACTTTATTCTCTATATTAATTTACAGAGATAATATATGAGGATTCGTTCTCTCTTCGATGTCAGTAGGTGTGTCAACATCATCATGATGAATCGAAAGTCTGAAGGAAAAGTCGATAGAACTGAATAGTAACCTTTGTAATTAAAATGTGATTAGTGAGTAGAAATATTAGAATTTCAATAAACAAGTACGAAAATTCCCAAGTTAACGATATTATATGATATCATGAATTAGTTTCAATTAGACAACCATCGATCAGGCTGTTTTGTACTAGTGTAGGGACTCTTCAGCAAAGCACATCCACGACCCTGTCAAGGATCGAACCCAGGGACCTTCAGACACCAAAATTAAACGACTTACAATTAGATCACTGAGTTGGCAACTAACAGGTTGATATTTCTAATCCAGTCGGTTTGTGATACGTTCACGTGCTTTTCAGCGATCCTTGGTTGTCTGATTCTAACCAGTTAGTGAAATCAAATTAACGTTCAACATTCTACTCAATACGTGATTACAATTAAAGCTTTTAATTGATTATTTGAAGGAAACATGGACACAAGCCGATGATAGTTTAAAAAAATATTAGTTCTGATCAATCTGATTTCTTAGAAATAAGATTGTGAAGTAGAAAACATGTAAAAAGATGCTGCAATCGAATAATTGAAATAGTGACATAATAGGTGACTGTCATATGTGTCCGATCCCTTTGTCTTTACAAAGTTTTTTCGACTAGTGTTTTCAAGTGGCACTGTTAAAAGCCACCAATCTATTTAACTGAATATTCACTTCAGTATGATCTTGAAATTGAATGTAGGCCCTTCTTTCTATCAGTGCAACCGTTTTGACAAATAAATGTTACTTGGTAGATGGTATTGGCTGTAACAAGAATCCAGTACTTACCAATCAACAATATGTCCTGGTTAATTGAGAAAACATGGGTTTCTTCCCAACTACAGGTTCTTACAGTCATTCTCCTTTTCATTGTCACCACATTTATCAATAAACCTCATGTTTGCTACTTTTCTAAACTTTGCTATCTCTTTCTTTAGTTAGTCAGCAGTACATATACGTCAGTTAGTCTTTTCACCAGATAGTTTTTTTCGAATGAATGTGTCCACGAGAACTTTACGATAAAGTAAACATGAATTACGACAATCTACATTGAAAATATCTATCCATAGATGTATAATAATAAAGATCAGCATTAGGTTTCGTTGATTGGATTCGTCACAGAATTATGTTGATTGGGTACGGACTAAAAACCTCGGGGCACTAGACAACTTATTTATACTAGAATGTAACTTTTCAGCAGTAGGCTCCCTTGATTCTGCTAGGAGACTAGAACCAAGGATCTATGTCACAAGCTGATGGAATTCTACCATTGGAAACAGCCTCCATGGAGTAGAGGGTAAGTGTTTGCCAACATGAAGGCCGTGAGTTCTACTCCCCTGTCAGAATCAAGGGTACGCTCTGCTGAAATGTCCCATACCAGGACAAAAACAGCTTCCTAGTGCTCCATAGTTTTTCTAAGTACTCTATCAACATCAATGTATGACGAATACGACCGAATAAACCTGAAACCGATTTCCACAAAACACCTCAATACAATTACACTAATCAGCTTACTAGTGACTAACTACAAGTTGTCCCTAATGTTCTATCGGGAAGTCATCATTTCTGAGGTTTAGACTTGTTGAAAGTGAAACAATTATCACAGACAACAATTGATGATCATCAAGATATATTACAAACTGCTGGAAGTGGGAATTCTACCATTAAATGTATAACAATTAAACACTCGGATAAGTTCTTGTTTAATAGATTAAGTATTTCAAGTAAAATCTAGAAACATCACGATGATAGTAACAGTAATAATAACTCGTAATTCGCATAATTAATCGCTCCCTCACTGCCCTCCCCCCCATCTTATAATCATTTAAAAGCATAAATACGTATTTATAGGAACTGATATAATAATTATACATGTACACACTTCACCACTGTTTTTGTTATTGTTATCTCTGAGCTTATTTTTCTCCATTTGAACAAATAGGGAGTGAGCTGATGGAGTTTTTTTCTGGGGAGGGGGGGCTTGGAATTGCAAAGGTGTATGAATAATTGATAGATGAAATAGAAAACAGAACAATTTTTGGGCTGGGAACAATAAAATGATAATGTATATCTAAAAGAAGAGTTAATGTGTTCCGTTAATGATATAAGATTATGTGATAATGAACTGTACACATAGATACACAATTGAAAATAATTGATAGATGAATAATTATCAGTTAATTATCTTAAAAACAATAAAAATTAGTTTAAGTGTTTAAAAATGGCTTTTATTTATGATATCAATAAATCAATTGTTTGTTTTGATTACATAATGATCTGTTTTACGTATTAGGTATTGATTGAAACTAGGAAATACAAGATAAGTCTTTCATTCTAGTATAAGAATACTTAGAGATAAACTGAATTCAATCTCTGCTGATGAGTTATTCATTGAGTAGTAGTGATTAGTCAATTGAAATTAGACGTTCATCTTTCAACCTAAGCTATTTTTCTAAGATGAGTTCATATTCTAATGTTTTAATGATCACTTTATTCTTTGATATGATCGTTAAATTGTAGTACAAATAGGAAACTCTTCAGATCATAAAATGGAAAAGCATGATTTTTTTTTCATTTATCAAAAGCATAACGATACTTTACTACTGAGATATTCATCTTTTTTCTAGGCTATTAAATTGTGCCTTACTGAATAAGCATCAATTGCTTAAAATCCATATCATCAGGAAGGAATTCAGTTGGATTATCCTAAAATCATCTAAAGTGGCTTACAATGTATTATCAAGTTACTACTCTTAAGATTCATCATCTGTTAAGTAAACAGACAATACCTCTTTATGGTGATTGCTATTCTAATCGTTGTATAGAATAACTTCGATTTCGATAGGCCTTGAATTTGTAATTAACAATACTTCTATTTACAAAGTTATTACTCTTCGCTTGAAACCACATTCAAAATTGAAACAGAATATTAGTTTATCATTTTATTCTACATATTGTCCTATAGCAGAATATATGCATTTCATCCCATTACAGACTCATCAGCCGTATACACCTGTTTGTTCTTCTTTTTAATCTAACTCATTTATTGTTAAAGACATCGAAGTGGTATTCATAAAAGCTGGTGATAACTATGAAATCGATCATTCATTGAGTTGCTTTTTATGCTTCTGTTTGTTGACTTGGCTGACTCATTTCAATAAGTTAGCAGTAGCTTAATTAGATATGCATTGATGATATTATCAGTTCGTATTTACATTTCGAATAGAAGTTAGCAATAACAAATAAACAAATAAATAGACAGTAGAATTTCTATTATCTAAATCAACAAATGATACCGTTGTAGTCAACTTATCAATTTATTCTGTAACAGAGGCATTAATGATACCATTTCTTGTTACTTCTCCGATAAGACTAATAAACACAAAACATAACATTATTGGTTAATAATAATCAATATTATTCCGTGAAGTGAACTAGTTCAAATCTAGTAAACTATGGTTTAAGTAATTGGTTATCATCAAAGCTGAAAGTAATAGGTACGTTCCTTGGAAGTGTCGTGAACACCTTCCTATTACAGAGATCCATATACGGAAAAAATAACTCTCCGGTGATTTCAGATTTCGACTTCAAGCTTCATATGATATCAATCTATTGTTGTGAAGTATTAGCTGTTATGTTTTACGACTTACGACAATGAATGCGATTTTTTGTGCTGATTGGATAATAAAATAGACTAGATTTTATGACCAATGACTGCGTAAGTTGGATTCACTCTAAGTCGCGTCACCGATTCTTATGTATTGTGAAAAATACACACTGCCCTTGATAATTGCCAATCAGGGTGGAGACATTTCTGCCCCGATACTACCAGTCCCCAAGACGGAATAGAGAAATCAACTAGTGATAAGCCAACAGACAGAAACGAATTATATTTCGATTTTGCCTTTATATATGCACAAAATCAGATCACACAGTGAACCAATTAGGGATTTTACATTCATACGAAACAGAAGAGATTGTGGTAGTGAATTGGGGAAGGGGGGTAACTTGTACACAACTAATTAAGTGTAGTCCATAATAAGAGACAATATTATAACAGAAAATATGCTAAACGGGTGGATAGAGTAAGAGAAACGTAACAATCATAGAAATATAATGTTTACACTACTGATGATCAGAATAAATGAATTAGCTCTCTAAAATACAGTTCTGGAAGTTTTTCACTCTTCTTTAGTAGTCCGACATAACATTAGCTATATAATTTCGATAACCGACGTTTAGCAACTGAAATCATCCATTCCCTTACAATTGGTTAAGCTAGTTAGCACGTTACACTCGTATGGATTTAATATAATTGAAAATCTAGTATATGTAACTAGTACCAGTTTCTCTGACTGTTAGCAAACATATCAAAACATGGATAACTTATTTATGCAGTAAACGTAAACCTTGTTTATTCGTTGTCAATAATTCTTCTATAATCCTGTTTAATAGATGTAACTCTTTCAGTAATACAAATCTTTGCCAACATCTAATTTATGAGTTTATATATGACTTTTTCAAAACTTGCACGCTGTAGAATCCTTAACAGATCCTCGATTAAAGTCTTAAGTTTGAATGAAAAGCAGTAAGTGAAATCTCTGACTTTACTTCGGTTCCTAACACTTATTCAATTTGATTGTTATTCCTTTCAGAGAGTTTTTTCAGTCCCTCACCACTTCTAATTTTTCACAATTCCTAGCATGTGCTTCATTAATTCTCCATATTTAGCAACCATCTTCGGTAAATTATTTTCATTTTAAAAGTTTTGTTTATTTGGATTAATACGTAATCTTCTTTTGGTGTTTGTGAAACCATCACTAGGGCATTCAGCACCATTGGTCCATCACTCTAATGGTAGAGTTACTTCATCGATTGAAAACTAATCTCCACCAAATCAAGTCGGCTCATCTAAATTAATAGTTTTAATTAAAACAGCTATATGTTCAACTGTACATCTTCAGTAAATGCTATCGTCCAAAAAAAAAACTGACTTTACCGAATTATCCAGGTGTCTTCTAGTGCCACAAAAGTATTCTAATGTTATTTGAAATAAGTATACTTCACGGTTGTACAAAGGAGCTGTGACTTTTACATCCCTTTAATTTATCGACTACAATCTTTCTGTTTGTAAATCTGTAATACTCCCTTTAAAATATTTTTCCCAGTTGAAACATAACACCAACCCCCATCATTAGAATAAGATCGATCGAACTCCAATACTTCTGATCTATGGATAAAACATTTACCATCAAACCTTAAGGTTACTAATTCGGTTCTTGACAATGTTTCTTAATACCACTCCATGTTTTGGAGTCTACTACTAAGATAAATTAGCTCATTTAGTTCCTTTACAAGTAGACAAAAATCACTGTTCATCAATTACTCTCTAAGTTGATATCACGAATAGGTTTGAATTAGATTACCATTAATCACCAGGAAGAACTGGATAGCTGTTTTGTCCAAGTATTGGACTCCTCAATGGTGTGAATACAAGACTCCATCAAGGACCATACCCAGGATCCACTGGCTCAGCGGCGATCGCCTTACCATGAAACCACTGAGTAGACCATAAAATGAAATTATTTTAATAATCATAAGCATAATATTCGATTATGCATTTTGTACGTTGCAAAATAAAATTGTTTATTCTCAAACTCCAGTACAATGTCTTATAAACATTCGTAAATTTTCCCCTGTTTTACTGAGACTAAACTTTTAGCTCTCATTCGGTTATGGACACGATCAACTGTCATTAAGCGGCATATTAAAAGTGGTTTAAGTTATCCAGTTTGTTGATACACCACTTGAATATATTACGAATAAAATGCTTAAATTTTAATTCAAATGAATTCCAGTTATACTGAAAATTACTCGTCAGTATGCTGGATAACCGATAAACGAAAACATAAAAATCGATTACGGAACTCAGTTGTCAAATTCACTTCACCAATTTAAAGAATTGAATGATCATTCTATCTTAAAGTTTGTAAGACTTCATATATGAATGATGAACATATAAGAACCTGGATGAACTTAAATGTAGATATATTCTTCATTAAAGATTTATATAGCAAGTTCATGTGTTCTAAAAATAACTACGTATTAGCACCTTGATTCTCATAGCAAGGACCATTCGTGGTTTTTTGGTCGTTTACAGTTAAATTTGGCTTCTACCATTTTAAGTTCTTTATTCAATTATGCCTTCCGCTTTTGTATAAATGATCGATTAGGAATGAAAAAATAATAAGCATCAAAAACATTGGAAACAAGTTACCATGGGACAACTGTTTGGTCCTAGTATAAGACTCTTCAGTATCAGTGAACACACGTATCCATACTGCTAATGAAGCTCAGAAGCATTTAAACATTTAAACTGTTTGTATGGAATTCAGTGATTGAAATTCAAAACTTCAATCAGTTCACGACGTATTGTGTAACCTCTTCCATTGTTATCAGTCGATAACTGACATACAACCGACAGGAATAAACTACATTGTTTACAACCTCTCACTTGACTTCCGAAAATTGCCTATTAAAGTTGAACACCAAGTGAGCTCATATTTATTACGTTTATATGTTGTAGAGATTCTTGAATTTGATATTACAGTGATTATTGACTACCAAAAACGACTCGATAGTTGTTCTTAAGAAAAAAAGTACAAAATATACAACAACGCTATCTGGTATTGAAAAATTACATGAATTAAAATCTTAACTATTTCCTATGTAATAACAGACAAGTTAGTTAGTTTCATGGTTAATCCAATAAAATAGTAGTAATATTTAATCATTGAAAAGCATTCAGAGAATTAAGATCCACCGATGATGACAGATGATATGAATAAATGAGAACCAGTTAGATAATCAATCAATCAATGCCTGTTACGCCATATGGAGCTTAGGCTGCCAACTAACATTCTCTGCCTGAAATCCCTCTAGCACTGATACCAGTCCCAACCCCGAATAAAGGGAGAGGGTTAGGCAAAAGGTTATTAATCCCATCCAGTAACAAAAAACAACCTTGCTAAAAATGCTGACCCGGATAAAACCTTTTTAACCAGTTAGATAAAAACAATGTGATACTAATAAAACAAATTCCATTGAAATGTATTCATTAAACATAAAATATCATCCAAAGAAAGATAATATGTAGTGCTTAATTCAGAATACATGCAGTGTTTGCTTTTTTATACAGTAAATACGTAATATGAATGTAAATATGGCCTAGGGTTATATGAATGAATTACGTATTCAACTGAAGTTGAATCACTGTTCAAGCAAACAATACTTATTGAATATTGAATAGGTATGAAATTAATGTTCAAGTATTGTTCAGAGACGGATTGTGACCGGCAAACGGAATTCAGCAGACGCATTTCGTCTTGTTTGGAACTCATCAGCCGAACGTACCTGCAACCCAGTGTTGATGATCACATCAGGACTTAGTAGGTTAGTGGTGAACGCTATCACCTACCAGCACAATATAATGCCGATAAGGTCAAATAAACTTGACTGGTCACAACGATCAAAATTATACAAGAGTAAATAAACAGTAGCACCTAACCACAATTCAGTGATTAATCAATGTAGTTTGTATAGATATTCTTATTCTACTTTAAGTTGTAGTAAATTGACACTCATATTCGTCATGTCTGTAGGTTTATTGTACATGTCAACTTTGATAAATATGTTTGATTTCAGTGATATTCAGCTTGCTTAACTGGCAGATAGGACTAAAGAAAATATAACGTGATAACTGAGATAATATTAATCACTGTACAAAATATAAAAAAATTATCATCTACATATGAGAAACAAGAAGAAAGTCTAAAATTACAAATAATGATAACGATTTGGAACCGTTGATTGTAACTAGGAGGGATTTGTATATTCCCATTGATTTGTTATAGACTGAAGTTGGTCAGTCTCTGTTGCTATATGTGCATTCTGACTGACCAGCTTAAGTCTATAACAAATCAAAAGGAATATACAAATTTATCCTAATACCAATGTACCCGTTGCATAAGTGTGACTGTCTGGACTCACTGGTGAACACAGTGGCGTTTGACACAAAACGGACTAAGTTCGAATCCCACTGTGAACATCATTATTGGGATGCAGGTATATCCAGCCAGAGACCCAAATAGGTCGAAGCGCGTCCTGGATTCCACTTGCTAGTCACAATTCAACTGAAATAATACCTGTTGATTGTAACTATTAATACTTTATAGTTTATAAAAATCAATGAAATCAAATAATGAATTCAATTTATCTCTGTAAATCTTAGTGTTTGCATCATGAAGTGATCTCGGTTAAATAACGATTGAAAATTTGAACTGGTTAATTAAAATTAGATAAAAGGGACCATTGAATATCAATTCAAGTTAAGTACTACTGATGGAGCTAAAGTATTTTCAATTTAATCTTTAATGTCGTAGTAGATAAGCAATGATGAATGGAATGAAGGAGCTGTCGAGTACTTTCTGGCTTCTATTGATTGCCTAAATAACTTCAATTGATAAGTTATAACTAAAAAAATTTAGCAACCATTATAACTACTCCAGATTAACGTCTTTCTAGAGTTTTTTATGTAGTATTAAGTCACTAAAATTGTTCCGTCACTATGATACATTTACTATGTGGTCTCAAAATACAAACTAATTTTACCATAGTTACACTATTTTGAAACTGTAATTAAATTGATTGAATATACCACAGATTGATGTTGGCAGGGTACTATTGAAAATCAGGGATCACTGGACAGCTTTTTTAGTCGTAGTAAGGAAATCCTCAGCAGTACACACCCACGATGGTACGATTCCCACTTCCATCCTACTACTGGATGCCGACCCAGTGGTTCAGAGAGTCAGGTGTTCGCCGTGAAACTGGAGTACTTGGTGTGGAATTTAGGATGCGCATTGCTGAGGTATTCCGTACTAGGATGAGATTGCTGTCCAGTACTCCATGATTTTTGATCGTACCCTACCGACATCAATCTGTGACATATCCAATCAATTAAAACATCAATCACCACAAAACTAACCTTCTCAACTAAACGTGTAATTCAATTGTTAATTCTTCATTAGGCTAATTATCCTGTATATTTTCATAGAATCTAAGCAAGAACTGCTGTTTAATGCGTCCGCAGTTTTATAATGCTTTTAGTAGCTAAGTGTTTTTAGACGGAAAGCTGTTAGAACAGCTGGCAGTAATGGAAAGAATACATAGAATCATCTTACAGTCACCGCTTACAAGTCTCTTTTGTTAATTATCGAAGATATAGGGTGGATGGGGGGCTATATCTTAAATACTTTATCTCATTTCTTACTTATACTACAGTCATTATGAACTACAACTTAAAGCAATGCAGCGATTATATTTTTCCAATGTTCATATTGTAATGTCTCACTTTTTTTTTAGAGTTCTAGAGAAAATGATACACAATTCAAAGCTTTTCACGAACATAATTATCAGAGTGAGAAATAATGTTATATCCTCATCAAGTTTCTACGTAACATGACTGTAGGCTGAATTTACTGAGACTTAGGGTCGACTTATGGTTTAATGTGATCCTGTTTTCTATTTAATACTTACTTATGTCTTGGTTATTGGAAGCATTCTGAGTGAAAGCCAAGTATTACTTATTCAGTTGTCGCAACTAGTGAGTTGCCGATTGACTATCTGTTGCTGGTGAGTTGTCACTGTGTTGTGTAGAATACATCGTTGATACAATCTTATACACTCCTTTATGACTTGAACGTACAGGTATAGTGTTGGGTTACTCATTTTTACTGATGATTTTAGAAATATTTGAATTGAATCCAGAGGGTTTGTTTGTCTAAATTTATGCCTTACTAGAATACTTCATGCGTTATCAATTGATTAAACCGCGAAATAATGAAGATTTATGCTGTCGCCTTTATTTCTTAACTAGAAGAGATATTATCGACTACCACCGTAAGATGCAAATCTACGCCATACATTTATTGGTTGTTAAAAGTTAGATCTAAGTTACATTCATCATGTGCCAAGTATTATGATAATTCAAACTAATGGAGGATTCCCACCTACACACCCCCCCCCAGTTGTAATATAAATAAGTCTTGTTTTGGAACTGTCAATGTCTATGTGATTCAACTATTATCTAAACGAGTTTTAATGTTTTTACCATAATCTATTGGTTCACTGTTCTGTTAACAACAATATCTGAACATTAATTAAACCTACTAAAAACAAGTGAATGAAACTCACTAGACGATATTCACATGGTTACATTAAACAAGATGGATTCACAAAATTAATTGTTCTTCACATAAATATATACTCAATGTATTTGAAATTATATCTTAAGTTAAAAGATTTCCCAATAATTCTTCCCATAGTATTAGACATATTCATTTATAAAAATACATTTTAATTCATTATGATGTAATATCAATGCGTAGGTGTATAACATTCCTTATTCTACTTTTTCTTCGTTTATCTTTTCTTTTTTTTTAATTATTATTTTGCCCTCATCCAAAACTGTTGTTGTTAATTTCTTTCTTTTTTCTTTTCTTTAATTCACTTTTTATTTATTTTACCGATGAACTTCCAGTTGATCACCACCCACATAAACTGAAGTTTTCGATTGGATACAACTCGTTGCGTAGGTGATAATATAAGTACATTAAATGAAAAATGTGTTTACGTGTATCCCATTTGCTATTATTATCATTGTTATTTTTGATGAAGTTCATTAAGTGACAAATAGTATTTTTACCGCCTACCCTTTAATATTTGTACTGTTGTAAAATAATTAATTACGTAAATGTATTGAGAAAATTTTGTGAACATAGTTGTTAAGTTTAGTTGTTTGTATTTTGTTACAGATTCATGTAAGTTGAGCACTAATGAAAACCATAGAGCATGAACTGTTATCTTGTCCTAGTAAAGAACATATCAACAGTGTACAACCTAGATCCCCCCCCCACCTCATTAAACTCAAGGAAATGAACTTGGGACTTTTAGGTCACACGATAAATGCCTAACAATCTACATCACTGAGCTCACTGGCGTCCATTTGTAGAATTCTCACTTCTATCAATTTGTGACATCATTCATTGACATTAATAAACAATTCTCTTACTCCTGATAAGTCTAAACTACATCAGTCAAGATACCTCACTATAATTCCAGAAGCATTCTTAAGTTAACCACTCGTAAGCTGAAGGACTGAAGGCCGTAAGTTGGATCTCCTGATTGAATCGAGGGTTCACACTGTTAACAAGTCTCATAATAGGATAAGAGAGCTGTCCATAACTACCTAGACTTCACTGGTATCCAACCAACATGAATGTGTGATGAATTGTTACTCAACTTAGAACTTGACTACCTAATTGTTTTAGTGAGAACATACTGTGTAGTGTAATTTGTTCCACCAAAGATTAACTGAAAATCATAAAAAAAGATAAATGAAAGCCATCTACGAATCAATAGATCATTTAACAAAAACAATTTTAGAAGAGAATGACAAAAAATTGTTTTATCAAGTTTAGTTGACTGAATTTGTACCAGATGAATGTTGGCAGAGTACCTTTGAAAACAAGAGTGCACTAGACAGCTGATTCATCCTAGTATGGGTTCCTTCAGCAGTGCGCTCCCCAAACCCCATCCCAGAGGCTTCAGGTTGGAGAACTCCTAATACTCTACACCACTAGGTCGTTACCCAATAGTAAAATTCCCATTTCCATCCACTGTTATTAGTGATAACTATTTCAAACCGAACGAGTCTGAAATACATAAGTCACAACTTCACACTAAACCTTCAGGAACATTTTGAAGTTAGTCATTAATTAGCTGATTATTGTAATTGAGTTGAAATAATTTTTGCAGGTTGGTATTATTATGCCGGGGGATTCGTGAACGGCCATTAAGTTTCCAAACTGTTTTTCATAAGATTATTTCATATTTAACAGTATATATAATCGATTAATTTATTTTTATTATTGTCATGTTTTACATCACCTTACTTTCCCACTAGACTCATGAACTGTTATCCCTCTCAGTCTCTAGTCCTTATTGTTCCCGTATTTTACAAATTTTATTCATCCTATCAGTACGCTGCATGGTCAGGTTTTGTGTGTATCTAAATAGATTAGTAAAATGCAAGTATCTATCTGGTGCCTAGCTTAGTTATCTTGTGTAACCTATTCCTGTTTGAGAATTAGCAGTTACGGGATAGACCTGTGCCTCCACCGACTGGTACTATAGAGGTCACTGTTTTCTATATATCGTGAAGTAAATATGAATAATCGTTGTGAGCAATATGTAGGAAATGATAAATATACCTCTCGTGTTTGTTGTTGCTCATCAGTAACCATTATATACGCTCTTGTGACAACTTATGTTTTACACGAAAATCAATCTCATATCACCTAGTCTTATAATCTGACGTGCTAATACTAAGTTTCCTTGTAGTACTGTAATATTTGCACTGATCGACTACCTATCAACAGCCAGTTCTCTTGTGTCCAATATTTAATATTGATTAGATCATATGGTCTGCAATACTGAGTGGCATGATATCAGATGTCACAGTGAGCATTAACTACCTTAAATTTACAAATGCATTTTAACTGATGACTGCCAGTCAATACGAAACCTGGGCGCAATATATGCATAGATTGCTTCAAATCTTGTAGCCACAAATCATGCTTGTAATCAAACCACTTAATTCCTTAGTCACACTTCAGCATGAGTTAAGTGATTCATCTAGTAGCACAATAAAAAAACAAAATACCAATAAGCAGTAATCAACCTAATGTAATTAAGTAACTATGCAAGTTGATGAACATTACAAAATATAAACCATATTTTCTCTGAATCCTGGATTTTCTGCATTTGAATGAAAGCCCATAGAATGAAGCAGTATAAGGTAGCGAATTCACATTCATGACATTTAACTGAGTGAACAAAACACCATGAGAATGTAGAGATTTAATATGTTTCAGGATAACTGAATTTATGAACATCGTAGAAGCTTATTATGTAAGTTTACTAGTAAGACACACTGAATACTTAGCGAGGAAATTTACCTCCAGTTAATGTTTCATCGCAAAGCTTCCGATTAAGAAATACAGAATTCCAGATAATTATAATTACACATTTGTCGACTGATGAATGTAAATCAACATGATGTTGACCCATTGAACCATTCCTAAAAATACAAGGCTAATCGTAATAATTGTAAAACAGTGACCTCGATTGAGCGATCAGGATGCTCACACATCTGCCCCAAAATTACTAGTCCCTAAACCTAGCATGAAGAAAACCAGACAACTAAACCAACCATCAAATTGTCAAATTATATTTCACTCATTCATCTGTATATATACAAACTTGACCACACAGCTCACCGATAAGAAGAATAACATTTTATACAAAACGGATATATTAGTGATTAGCATAGGAGGGTACAGATACATAGTTAATTGATTATTTATATTGCGAGACAAATGATATGATACAATTCATGAGTCTAGTGGTAGGTTAGGGCGATGGGAACATGACAATAACAAAAATAAAATAATCGAATAACATGTACTCAAAACAAATGAAGTAGTCTTCTGAAAAACAGTTTGAAACGTTAGTTAATTACTATTCTTGAAGAGCTAGAGAAAACATGAGCTTACCGGCAATTCAAATGAACATGTTTGTACACTTGAAAAGTATGATTGATGTTTATTTTACTCCAAATGTATTGTGTTACAAGTGTTCCAGTTCTAGTTAACTTGATAACATGTAGTATAACTAGGAGTTATTTCAATGTCAAATCTGATATCTGACTATGTAATACACATTCAATCTAAATTCAACCTTAAATTCAAGAACACGAATTAGTATCGACAGGATTATATCAACACAAATATAAGTAGTCAAGTTTGCTTGACCACACAGCTCACCGATAAGAAGAATAACATTTTATACAAAACCGATATATTAGTGACTAGCATCTGAAGGTACGGATACATAGTTAAGTTATTGTAGATATTGAGAGACAAATGATATGATACAATTCATGAGTCTAGTGGGAGGTTAGGGCAATGAGAACATGACTAGTAACAAAAATAAAATAATCGAATTACATATACTCAAAACAAATGAAATAGTCTTCATAAAGTTAGTTACTCTACGTGAGTTGCCCAATATAACACCATTAGCCTACGTATAATCAAATGCTTGACATACTAAACAAATCGTATAGTATAACTTGATAGCACTTTAAGTTATTATTCATACTAAAGGATAAGTTTACATGAGTAATGAAGAAGTAATCCAGTTAAGTTTGTTGGTAAACAACTTATATAACACAGTTCTAGTCACACTATTTATTTATTTAGCGCCTAAGTTGTGTATAAGTATGTGCCATTTTTAATAAAAATTTCTCTTCAAGCTTATCTTTCTCTGAATTTCTGGTTTTATCTGTTACATCTGACTGTATTTCATATATTCACTTAAGACGGTTGTCACTTAAAATGAGGCTTTAGATAACATTCTACAACATTAGCCTGCTAAATGAACATCAGATGGGAGAATATGCCTGGTATGACACACCTGGGGAACAGTAGAAATACTGCAGATAATCTTATTTGTCTACTTAAGAAATAATTATTATGAGTATACAAAAATGGGTATTATTTTTATGAATTCGTTAATTTTTGTATTAACTCATGTTGTTTGTAAATAAAAAGATAAAAGATGATTGGTCATGTTAAAGATAGCTAAAGATTTCATCGTAGTAGTATCCAAAGACCATGGATATCCGACACGTTGCTAAGGTAATTGTTATGTTGTTGTCCGCTTTCCCCATTTTTATTTAATTTTATCATTGACATACTTTTAGAGTTAACATTGTCATCGTCTGATTTCTCTGGGGTTGACCTCCTTCTAGGAAATAAACTTATTGACTTAGAATATGCTGATGATATAGTTCTACTGAGTGAAGACGCTGACAAAATGCAGAATTTTTTGACAACCTTGAACATGAACGTAAGCATGTTTGGGATGCGATTCATTCTCCCCATCCAAATGCAAAATGCTACTTCAGGACTGGCTTAATTCTGCACCAAAGTTAGTGATAGGGAGCGAAACTATTTAATGTGTTAACCGTTTTACTTATCTCGGGAGCCTCATCAGTCCTGACGGTTTGGTGTCTGATGAAATATCGGCTCGTATACATAAGGCCCGATTGGCTTTTGCCAAATTGCGTCACTTGTGGCGTAGGCGAGATATTCGTTTACTGACGAAAGGACGCGTTTACTGTGCAGCAGTCAGATCGGTTTTACTTTATGGATGTGAAACATGGCCATTAAGGATAGAGGATATTCGTAGGCTCCTAGTATGTGATCATAGATGTCTCCGAAACATTGCTCGTGTTTGCTGGAACCACCGAGTAAGCAATGCGTAGGTTAAGAATAGAATACTAGGTAAATATGGTAAGTCTATTGATGAAGTAGTGAATCATTACCAGCTGAGATGTTTAGGACATGTGTTACGTATGCCTGACCACCGTCTACCGAAACGAGCAATCTTGTCTGTTGTAGGAGTAGGCTGGAAGAAAGCTAGGGGTGGGCAAACGAAAACATGGAACCAATCCATGAAGTCATTGACAATTGGGTTGAGCAATGTTAATAGATGCAGACTACCTGGTTGGGGCCCACGCGATGATCATGACAAATGCTTAGAGACTTTAAGTGATATGGCTCAAAATCGATTACAATGGCGCAGGTGCATCCACTCCTTGTCTTCCTCCAAATTCTAGTTTTTGAGCTTCTCTTAATCTTCTCTTTACTGAATCACTTTTTATCTCAAATCTCATCTCTGATCTCTATGCCTTTCCATCAGTACTTACTCTGTTACTACCTTCCCCTACTCTGGGATTTGGTCCGACAATTTAATTTCTATCTGCTTATTAAGGCATGGCAACTTGAACTGATGTACGCATGTACAAGTTCTACGTTGTAACTGACTGACTGACTGAGCGACTAAAAAAAGAATAGTTAACTTTCAGAACAATGTCTTAGAATGTTATTTCAATTATTTTGTTTATGTAATGTAAGCACTTTATTCTTATCATAATTATGTTCCACATGCTCTATCCTCCCATTCAGCACATTAACTGTTGGCAAATCATTTCTCATTTATGAACTGTAGTTAGTTGATTGTGTAGACATTGCCTTAATTCACCACCACTGTCTCCCATATCTTGTATTGATGTTAAATTCTTAATTGGCTGACTGCGTGATCTGATTAATGTATACATATATAAAGGAATGATCGAAATACAAGATAATTTCTCTGGTTGACTTATCAGCTTGTAATTTCTTTATTCTGGCGTGGGGCAGAGAAGGCATCGGACAGGCATACAGGAACCGACTAGGCACTCTCATTGGCGTTTGTTGTTGTAACCTCGTGCGCTCAAAGACATATCAAATAACAGGTTATACCTTCCCATCTTAACAACCTTTTTTGACGTTGTAACAGTATTCTATCCTATCTAGTAGATAGTGTCAGAATTTTCAATACAAACGTGAAAAAATTTCTGTTAATTGGAGCTGAAACTTTAGAAGCTACTAAAAACATCATTTAAAAAGTAGATGTATGTGTAATTAGCTATTTGAGTAAGATACTTCGGACTTCGTGGGCCAGATACCATCAGAAATACTTACTGTCTCAGAGGACAAACCAACCGAAATCCAACTGAGCAAGAAATTGTGAAAAAACGTTATAGGTAGAGGACCTACACTAAGGAAATAATCAGACTGTATCACAAGACAACCACTAAGTTGGACTACTCAAGGCCAAAGTAAAAGAGGAAGACCAACAAACTCATTCATACAGGAATTGCATGCGGACATGAAGACAATACATAGTACTTGAAATAAGCTAGGAAGGGGAGTTAAGTGAAGAATCCTAGTCGTCATCTTACGCTTCATGAGTTGTAACAGGAATTAATCGATTGATTGTAACATAATTTATTGTGCTGAGAAAGAATAATACTATTAACATTTATATCCTGTATTGTTCAACACTTCAATGACAGATATTACAGCCACTGTTCCATCATATTACACAAAATCTCATCAAAGTACCCCTGCGAACGCAGTAAGATATTTCAGACTCTACTAAATGTATGTATAGTTTTGTTTCCAATACCTTATTACATTTTAAGTCTTATTTCAATCTATATTGTGCCCAATGAATTACTGTTCTTCTAAAGAGTCTGTGTAGGATACTTTGGATCTGTTGGTCAGATACTATCAACAACGACCTCCTATAGCATAGAACAAATCAACTTTCAGCCGGCGAAAAAATTAAGAAATGATGCCGGAGGTGGATAGGACACTACATTGAGGAAATCATCAAACTGTGTCACAAGACAAGCATTAACATGGAATCCTGAAGGCCAAAGTAAAACAGGAAGACCCAAGAACACATTTCTATGGTTGAATTGGAGACAGACATGAAGAGGATGAAGAGAACTTGGGAAATGCTGTAAAGGAAAGCTCAGAACAGAGTTGATTGGAGAAGGCTGGTCGTCGGACTATGCTCCACATTGATTAACAGGCATTGATTCATTGATTGCACGAGTCATCATACTAAACGAAGTATTTGCATATTGTAGTAATTATTTGTTGATTTTCTCTTTTATCAGGCTATCATTACTTTCATTACTTTATGTCTATAAAGAATGGAAACAGATTAAACTAATACTTAGAGATCTTAACAGTTTGTTGCCTATCCTTTCAATGTTTAATAAGAACACAAAACATGGAAGTCAATTTGTATTCATTATTATTACTCAAAGACATACAACAGTATGCATACGTCAATTACATGAAGCACAATATACCATAATTACGTAGATTCATTCAGTACACAGTTGGCATACTTTTAGTTGTAAACTGTGCAGTGAATACACGACTAATTCACAGTACAAGATATACTAACTGGTATTGAGTCAAATGATAGTTCAGTGTTTAATATCATCGTGAAGTCGTACATTTTTTACTTCATATATTGATATTGTAGGGCTAAACTCAACGTGTTCTAAATATATGTAACGTACAAATCAGTTCAAGTGCAAACTCTACCTCAATAGGACAATATTCACATTCTCCAACCTTAATCATAGGCCTAATATAACCATAAACCTCTAACAAAATCATTTTAAGAACAACTAACGACTGTTTGTTTCTCCAGAATATGTATGTTACGTAATCACGTGCTTAAGTCTAATGTTTCGTTGGTCCACTTCGACTAATATAGTGGTGAACCTGAGGAAAACTTCAAAAATACAAAAATCATATACGATCTTCATACTCACTATAATATTACCCTCTT
The DNA here is from genome assembly GCA_025215515.1 of Schistosoma japonicum. Lineage (NCBI taxonomy): Eukaryota > Metazoa > Platyhelminthes > Trematoda > Strigeidida > Schistosomatidae > Schistosoma > Schistosoma japonicum. Next base: position 14,044,319 of record CM046065.1, on the reverse strand, counting down.
CTATCAACAAAATGACCATTATCACTTACTGTCTTTGAAATGAATGCAGTTGGGTACGCATTCATGTTGATTTGTTATAATGATTATCTGTTGCGAATAATTTGAGAGTAGCCCATGTTGGTTCCTTTACTATACTGAAGTCAATATAAATGTATGAATTTACTTACTTTGTATTCAACTGATTGTACAGGTTATGTTTATGTTGTCCTATCTGTACGCTTTCATTCAAGCTGTTAACTTTTACTAAATCCTTTACCTTTCATGAAGTCTAGTTATACCTCTCGTTTATAACAAGTAACCATATTGTCACGTTGTTTTTCTTCTCTTTTTTTCTCTCTTTAACATGGTATAACAATGAATATGTTCGAAAATAGCTGACTGAACAAAGTTCAATAGACAATGACAATTATCATTAAAACTACTGTAGTCTTCATTTGTTTGGTTTCATTTTCAGTTCAAAGTGATATTGGTAGGTTTTCTCTAACAACCTGTGATGTCAGTATTGCATTATTTGTTCATATTTTATGATAGTAATTGTCTAACAGATAAGTAAGGAGCACTAGATAATAGTTTAGCCTTAACATGGAACTCTTCAGAAGTGTTCGATCTCTATTCAACTAAGTAGGAGAATCCAGGACCTACAAGTTTCTTGACATATTCTTGACCTATTTGTATCACTGTATCAACCAGTGTCCGAATTGTAGAACATACATTTTCATTAATTTATGATATAGAGCAATGAAAATCTAATGATATTCAACCATTACCAATTCGTAAAGAATAGAAACAAATTAACTTAACGTCAATATATCTCAACAAACCACTGCATTACAATAACAATAATCAAATCACTAGTGACTGACTTCAAAATGTATTTTAAGTTCTAATGAGAAGTGATGAGTGGTGTAGTTCAAACTTGTTGGTAGTGAGACAGTTATTACCACTGACAAATGTGGATGATCATTGCAGTTTATCGAAAATTGTAAGTGAGAATTCCACCAATGGACACCTAATAGCCCAGTGGTGCTGATAATTAAGTGTTCGTCATGAGACTTTAAGGCCTTGGTTTGGATTCCGTAACAGAATTGAGAGTGCAGATTGATAATGAATTCCATATCAGAGCAAAACAGTTATCTAGTGATCTGTGGTTTACATTGGTACTTAATCAAAATCTCTCTGGTGATAATATAAACAACTTAACGTAATATCAATCTATCTCCATAAAACTACCTTATTTCATAATCTTTAGTAGTTTAATCTGACCATTTAGTGAAATAGATGATGAATATGTATTAGAAATTAACCTAGTAACAAGTCAATCATTATCATATTGATATGTTTTACGACTTATAACCAATCACTGCTTAAGTTGGATTCACTTTAAACCCGTCGCTATGTGTTATGTATTGTGAAAATACACAATGCCCTTGATGATTGCTGATCACTGTACAGACACGTCTGTCCTGCGACTTTCAATCCCTAAGCTAGAATAGAGGAAGCACATCAATTGATAAACCAAATAGACAGAATCGGATCTGATCGAATTGTATTTCAATCATGCAATTATATATGCACAAAATCAGACCACACAGCGAACCAATTAGGAAATTAACATTAATACAGAACTAAGGAAATAGTGGTAGTAAGTAGGCACAACTTGTACACAATCACTTAACTGTAGTCTACAATGAGAGACTATATAATAACAGTAAATATGCTAAACGAGGGGATAGAGTAAGAGGAACGTAACAATAACAGAAATATAAGGTTTACACCACTGATGATCAGAATAAATGAATTAGCTCTCGAAAACACAGTTCTGGAAGTTTTTCACTTTTCTTTAGTGGTCCGATATAACACATATCATCAATACTTATATAACTAACTGACCATTCACTCTATTTGACAGATCAGAAATAAAGATCCAATATTGAATTGTTCAGATAAAAGTGTTTACAACCAATTGACTTATCATAAAGCAAATATCAAAGTATGAAAGAGACTAATCTTGACAATGTTTTTAATGAGAAGCCTTAATTTCAATGGGATACATCTAACCTGACAAGTAATTAATTATTCATATGAAATGAAAGATTTACTCAAGTAAACACTGAAACATTAAACAGTCACTTAGAATAAGAGTACAGTATTATACTGATGACTATTATTAGATGGAAAGAGAATTCCAGTCTTATTATGTTAGTTGTATTGAGTAGACTAGATGAATATGCATGTACTTAGAACTAGAGTTAGTTAATACATTATTAATTATACAATAAATTAATTATGCTGTAGGTGAAGTAACAAGAAAATCTGAATTTTAACATCAATGTTACATTACAGATTGATTTTAGTTAGCTAACCTTAGTAGAGAACTATTCATTGATGTATATCGATAAACAAGTCAAGAATAGTTAGACCATTGAAGTAACGTTCAGTGGTCAATATTTCCAGCTTCATTCATTTCATTACGTTACATGAGTATGATTCAATATTTCATGTACTAGATGAATCTATTCTACTAATTAAGACTGTTTAACAGAACTCTTAGAATTGCCCCACGACGTAATTGAGTAGTGAACACAAGACTATTGTAAGCTTAGGTAAGGTATAGAGATTGTCGTTACTACATAAATATAAGTATCTTTGTGATAAGTATCTGCTATTAGTTGATACTGTCAACAATAAAGTCCTCCATGTTAATAGATACAAGATAATAAATGGTAAATACTAATGAATATCACTTTGTTACTTCGTTCTCTTAATATGAAGGTTGATAAAGAAAGTTGTTGCTTATGTAAAGGATTCTGATACATGAAACAACTCATCAGTCAAGTACAACGTTTAAACCGAAACATTCAAAGTAAGGATAACTACAAATTAACTAGTAGAATGAATTTGTATATTCCCATTGATTTGTTATAGACTGAAGCTGGTCAGTCACTGTTGCTATATGTGCATCCTGTGCGGATCGCCTCGATATAGCGATATAGTGAACATCAACATTGGGATGCGGGTGCATCCAGCCGATGAGTCCCGAATAGGACGAAACGCGCGTCCTGAATTCCACTTGCCAGTCACAATACAAATTAAATGATACAAATTAACTAGTTTTGGCTTAAATAACTTACAGAAGCGCTTACAAATTAGTTTATGAATGACTCGACAATCTACAAAATACTGATCTGGGTCATATCATATTAGCTTAATAACCAACTTGATTATACTAAAGCATAAATGCAAAAATATTATGAATGCACCATTGATTTTGGTGGCTTGCTTCGTTAAAGAGTGTTAGTGGATCAACTTATTAAGTTAGGGTTAAAGGACCACAGGATTTCTTGGGATATTATAATGATTAAACTAGATATTCATATTGAACATTATCATCCATAGTAGCAACAACGTTCAAATTAATTCAGGTAGTTAGTAGCTTTTGACAATTGTGTCATACATCTTGTCTGAATGATATCAACTTGAGATTAGATCATTACAAGTAAATACCCAGTTACTGCTTTTATATGCCACATTTATATGCTTTAATGTGATTCATTAACATCTGGTTAGTTATTGTTTTTCGTGTTGACTAATATTATATCAGGTGTTAGGAGATAGTCAATAGGAAATCCTAATGACCTAAGGTTAGTAGTTGTTCGAATTTGTCAGTATGACATTTCTGCATATTTGATCAACAGTACTCAATCTACTCTAAGGACTAAACATAATCGATAACTATCAATATGTAGTGATCAATTAATGCAAGTATTACAACCCTCGTGGAATATTAGAGTATTAAAATGTAATGTACGATGAAGATTAAATTCAACATGGGTCCTTGGTTTTATTAAAATGACATGTTCATCATGTTGACAAGCACGAACGAAGACTAAACTTGGATATAAAAAATTTCTTATCGACAACCTGTTACTAAGGTGCATGGCAATCGTGGTACACGTCGTATTGAGTTATTTAAACTTATAGCCACATAGAAACCTTATCGACGGAATTTAACTAGCACTTACAGACCACGTATTTATGACACTAGTTACTACTTAAAGATCAATCAGTGTTAGTCAATTTCAGTATTACTTTTGGTTAGTTAGATGGTTTGGTTAGATATATTGGGTTCGAGAAAACTATCCTTCACTAAAAAAGCACTGAATAGTTATCATAGAGAAAATTAACTGATAGTTACTAAGTATCAAAAGCGACCTAAAGTTGAAAATGTCAACTACTGAATTTGTTCACACCAACTAAATTTTATTATGCATTTAAAAGGAACACAAAACTTTTGTTTGACTTGGATTGTGGCTGGCAAGCGCAATCCAAGACGCTCGTTTTGTCCCTTTTGGGACTCGTCATCTGGATGTACCTGGATCAGAACATTTGATTCGGTTATGTATGATAACTTAAGCAAACACTACTGTAGATTTGAAATGTAGTACAACAAAAAAAGGATTATTTGATATCAAGAATTAGTCTGAATTAAACAACAATTGGTAACCAGGAAACACTGAACATCTATCTCGTCCCTGTAAAGAACGCTTCAGCACTGCGGTCTCTAATGAGTTCATGGATGCCGAAAAGTCCCATATTACATCAAAACAGCAGTTCAATACTTTTTGGATGTTTAATTCAAACAAATTCGTGATATAAATTTAAAATTCAATAATCGCCACAATACTGAATTACAAGAAAGATAATATCGAATTAATTAGCTTTCAGTCAACAGTATTCTAGATACTGAATTATATGGTGTTATTCTGATTAGTTGTATTCTTTGTCATTTAACTGATATAATCAGGTAGAATATATTAATGTTAATGATAAAATGTTAAAATAACATAAAACCTCTCTAGATTTTTGATGTTTTGATTGGCTCTAGGATGAATTTGTATATTCCCAGTGACTTGTTATAAACTGAAGCTGGTCACTCACTGTTGCTATATATGTTAACATCAACATTAGGATGCAGGTACATCCAGCTGATGAGTCCGAAATAGGACGAAATGTACGTCCTGGATTCCACTTACCTCTTCCAATCCAACCTAAATGATAGTTTTGATTGGTTGTTTAGGAACACAAAAATTTATGTAGTTTAACAACTACATGATGAATAGAGTTACGATGTTATTGCACATATTGTTAGTAGATTAAATAAAAGTACAACCCTTACTCGGAAATATGTCAGGAATAAAGCAACCTACTTGTTATTAACATTAAATAGTGATAGGTTAACATTGAAACAAATCAATCATTTGTTGAGTTGTATATTCTTTATTGATAAATCAAATGTTCAATATACCTCTTGTTGTGTAATCATTCAGTTTTTATTTCAATTCATTTTGTTTATCCTATACTTATAATGCAGAATGTTTACTGTCTAATAACTTCATCTACTTAATTTAATTTGGATTGTGACTGGCAAGTGGAATCCATGACATGCGTTTCGTCCTATTTGGGACGTTTGAGCGTTTGACACGAAACGGACTGAGTTCAAATCCCACTGTGAACAACAACATTGGGATGCAGTACATCCAGCTGATGAGTCCCAAATAGGACGAAACGTGCGTCCTGGATCCCACTTGCCAGTCACAATCCAAATTAAATGGTACTTGTGAATATTCGCTATATAGAGGCAATCCGCTCAGGATGCACATATAGCAACAGTGACTGACCAGCTTCAGTCTATAACAAATCAATGGGAATATCCAAATTCATCCTACTTCATCTACTTAACTTTCAAGAAAGCGTATTGATGAAGATTTTGTTGGTGATCAGGTACTTTCATCAAACTATTTACGGGTTTGAGAAAGATTCACTAAAGTTTTCTAATGCACAAATATATTTATGCTCAGATAAATGACGTTACGTAGTGACAGTTCTATAATAATGACAGTAAATTTATGGTAGAAAGCCTTGAAATGATCACAAACTGTATTAAAACACTAGATTGGAATAGATTTTATTGTTTATATGCGTGAAGGATCGATTTCAGTCGGGTAATATTAGAAAAGTAGAGAAAATCGGGGCTTCTCAACAGTGTGCAATTTGTATTCCCAATATTCAGAGCTTACAGGCTACAAGGTGAATGCCTCATCACCTACATCAGTAAGATGGCCGGCATCCGTTGATTGAATTACCACTTCCATCAACTTGTGACATATTTTGATGATCATTCACCATTATCAGTGATGATTACTGTCTCACTACCAACAAATCTTAACTCTACCACTCCACTTCTCGTTAGAACTAATAATACATTTTGGAATAAGTCACTAGTGAGCTGATTAGTGTTACTGAAATGCACCGGTTTTGTTGTGATATATTGACATTAAGTTAGTTTGTTTGTATTCTTTACAGATTGACGTTTGCTGAGTATTACTAAAACCGGGAATCATTGAACAGTTGATTGTCAAGCTATATCATAAATTGATGGAAGTGTGAATTCTACAATAGGACACTGGCTGGTCGAATGATGCTGATGGTTAAGCGTTTGCCGTGAGACTTGAAACCACTAGGTTGAACTCTGTAGTAAGTTGGAGGAATCAAGGAGGCTCACTTTTAAAGAGACCCATACTTCAAAAAAACAGCTGTTTGGTGCTCCCTGGTTTTTATTAATATTTAATTAACGACATACTCTATTCATTGACTGGTTAGATAATTCTACCAGCTCATTAGTGTTAGATTGTTGCGTCGTATTCTTGAAAGTCAATAAACCATTAGACTGTCTGTGGTCATATGAAGGTTATATTACTACTAGCTAAGCAAAGTATCTATAGTGATTATATTGACTACTTGTATTCCTTCAACTTTCAGGTCATGGATGGAATAATCAACCAATAAAACTAATAAACCAATTAGAACCGCAAAACGACAAGCATAATCGTAAACAACAACATGACATTGATGCTGTTGATGTTGATGATGAGTTGTTTTACTTATTGAATCCAAATGGACAACCATTTCATCCAACCACCTCCAAGTCTAAAGTATCATCAAATCCACCAGCCAAAGACAATTTAAGCATAGAAGTTGATATTGATGAAGATGATGACACATTAGATGAATCGAATTCTTATGCAAATGACAACAATGAAGTCTCTGAATATATCAGTCCATTTTGGACAAATTTAATTTATTATGAAAATCCTTTAAAAAAACGTCATGTTACTACCACTGATGATGAGTTATTCAGTGAAAAAGAACAATCTGATGAAAACAGTATGATAGTGAAAAAAATGCCAGAAACTGTGAAATGGTCTACACCAATTCAACCAGGCAATTCAAAAGATTTACGTAAATTACGCAATTTAGATGGATTGAATTGGCATCACTTCATTGTTTCCGAGCAACAACAGAAACAAAAACATCAAGATAATATAGATTCTGATAGTGAGTGTACCACTTGTCTTCTTCGTTTACTTTGTTTTCACAGGTGTTTATGTAAAATGTGAAAATTTATTAAGACTAGTGACTGTGATATTGTTAGCCAGTGATAGGATTGATTTTGTTCTGTGATACACAAATCAATAGGTTTTGTATTCACGATTAGGTAGAGGAATATGCTAACGTTTATTGACCGATACAGAGACTCGCTTTTCCTATGCCTTAATCAAATAACGTACAATAGTAGTTGATTTACCTTTACCTATTATGACTCGAAATTTCTCTAACATAGTATACATCCAGAACCAAATCACAACTCACCATGAAACAATGAGTTGCAATCTCTAAAGAACTAAATAGTTCCGTTCTTAATAACACCGGTTTGAAATTTCAGTAGATTCAAATCTCCTATTCAGTCTTTTAGTCAAATAGACAAGAGGGTGAAGGAATACTTTCTTTCAATTTATTGCTTATATCAGAGCTGTACACCTAGTCTATAAGAATATGTTTTACAATGAAGAAGTTGGTATACAACGAGTTCCAGTGTGTTACGTCATAGTTCTGCATAATCAAATGTGTTTAGGTAGCTGATTGTTTGTCATTAATAAACTAATTATGATGTGGAATAGAATGATGGTTAGTATTGAATAGTATAAATGGTAATGCATGACAGAATTTATACAAGTGATAATGAAAATGATGAATCACATAAATATCTATCAAGAGAATTAAGAATGTTGCAAAGGAGGTCAAATGATAACTGGATAAAGTTAAAGAGAAGAATGTGACAATTATGTAGGAATAAAAAGGAGCAGAGAGAAATATGAAGCTTTTAGTAATAAAAAAGAGGAAATAACGAGACGGGACTGGAGGTTTAATAAGACAGTTTGTAATACACTTCATTGTTAGCTAGTGAGATAGAAAAAGTAGAGTGGTTGTAAAAATTCCTTTCCTGCATGCATGAATTCGGTTTATTGAAGTAAATGTTGTTAGCTTCCGCTGTGTGTAGTAGACGTATGGGTAAACTATTAAATCTTGTAAATTCGGCCAATCACAATATATTGAAAACACCAGCCTCGATATGACCATTCAGGATGTGCACGCGTTTGTCCCGCAATTGGTAGTCCCTAAACCCAGTATAAAAAAAACCAGACAACTAAACCAGCCATCAGATAGTCACACACAGCCCACCGATAAGAAGAATAACATTTTATACAAAACGGTAATAATAGTGATTAGCATCTGAAGGTACGGATACATAGTTAATTGATTATTTATATTGCGAGACAAATGATATGATACAATTCATGAGTCTAGTGGTAGGTTAGGTCGATGGGAGCATGACAATAACAAAAATAAAATAATCAAATAACATGTACTCAAAACAAATGAAGTAGTCTTCTGAGAAGCAGTTTGAAACGTTAGTTAGTTACGTTTCTTGAACTGCTCGATAAAACATGAGCTTACCGGCAATTCAAATTGAACATGTTTGTACACTTGGAAAGTATGATTGATGTTTATTTTACTCCAAATGTATTGAGTTACAAGTGTTCCAGTTCTAGTAAACTTGATAACATGTAGTATAACTAGGAGTTATTTCAATGTCAAATCTGATACCTGACTATGTAATGCACATTCAAACTAAATTCAACCGTTAAAATCAAGAACCCGAATTAGTACCAACAGGATTATATAAACATAAATATAAGTAGTCAAGTTTGCTATTAATAGCGACTAGTGACATCAATAAATACAAAATGCTGGGATATATATAAGTAACATTATGATATCACCTATCTCATAAAACAATCACGATTTATTTACTCTGACTCAACAGAAAACTGTACTCTGTCGTCGTCAATACAACGTTAAGTCTTCTAACAAAATAATAACCAGCTTTCTTCAAAGTCTGAATACATGTGTAGTTTACCTTTTCTCACTACGAAGTAGTCTTTACACGTAGCTATCCTCTTTTAGATACCTTTCAATGAAGATACACCATACAGCTAGCCATGGAAAAGTTTTATCCAATCAAAATGCAGTACTTAATACAATAGGATCTAGCATACATACATGAAGCATTACAATTGATAGACAGTATTAACAGGAATAAATAAATTTTCTTTCAAGGAAGTTAATTTATTGAGTTGATAATTAAAAGAACTCCAAAAATAGATCACTGATCCATGTGACTAAAGAACTATTTTCATACAGATCCTCTATAAGATTATAAGTAGTCTCAACATTGTTAGTGTGTTAATGAAGTTCAAGAGAAGAATTAGTCTATACAAACAAAGTGGAAACTAAAGTAGAAGAAGTAAACTGTAGCCAACTAAAACAAATTTACCTGATAGTCATACAATCTGTCTATCTATCTAACTAAAAAAAAGAGTAAATTTCATTTAGCTCAACATAATGTACATCGCATTGGTCGTCAAGTTTGAATTCCGAGCTAAAACTAAGTAACAAGCCCCTTTAACGTGATTAGTTTGGAGTTATCTTCAAGTGATATGATCAAAAATCAATAATAATTTATTATTTAAGTGTTATTCCGTTGAACCATGAAAAATGAAGCATGAATTGAACAAATGGAGACAGCTGGTATTTCATACAACCCATTCAAATGGTTTACATTAACAATTACTGCTGCTGAAAGAATGCATTTCAGTATGCATTTCAGAATACATCACTTAATTAGTAAATTATTTTGAAGATATCTGAATATGGCTTTGTAGACTTCGACTTTTAATTGGTAAAACGTTTGATTTTGGTTTCTCTTGAGTATGAAATACGCCAGTATAACTCGGCAACTATCTTCAACCAATTCTTGAGTACTTTACTAGTTTCCACGCATATTATGAAAGGCAAAAGATAAATTGATACTAAGTAATTTATTCCAACTAACCAAAACCAAAACCGAAAAGTGTGCTGTGAAAATAATTCTGCTGCTCAGTCATAATGTAATATGTTTGCCAAGTTAAAAATGTACAGTAAGTGAAATGTTATATCCAGTATTATTAGTGGCTGCTACAGGATATACCTTATCCAGAAAATTCACAGAGAAGTCATCAACTAACTATATTTTTCAACCAGTAATCATGTTATGCATTAACATTCACTCATTTAAGTAGTTCAGCAGTAAAGCTATTTTTAATCTGATGATGTGGCGACTGAAAACAACTAGGTTTACAGAAATATGACACTATCAAGTACGTCCACCTTACCTACAAGCATCTTTCATCATTTCAATCAGTTGTTTCTACTTAAACTAGTAGATCACGGTTTTCAGTCAGACTCACTCTAGGTTATTATTACATACGTACACACACTACACACATCAGTTACGCAAAAATACCTAATCAATACAGTATAATTAATAAGTAGCTCAATTATTTTCTTATTCTTAATTTAATAGGTTTCTTTTTTTGAACCTCTTTTTCAATTAGATACACATCCTCAGCATTTAAAATCTCCAACAAATGAAAGTGAATTCAATCCATGGGGGTAATATTTGAACAAATTGAACGTTAAGGTTTGTACAATACTTTAAAAAAGGCAGTAGTATCTATGCATTTTATTCATTTTCAATATATTCTCATTACTGTATTAGTTGAATGGAGACGATAAGTGATATAGATTTCTTAGATGTTTAACATATTAGTAAGATATACAAATATATGAAATTGTTTTTATTATAGGTCAAGAGGTGGGGCTTTAATAATAATTATATTCTAGCTGATTGAGTTCGTCATAGATTGATGTTAGTGGGGTACCATTTTAAACCAGGAAGCGTTTGTCTTGTTTTCTCCTACTGTGTGACTTCATAGCAGTGTGAACCATAGATTCTCCCCCCACTTCAATGGGATTCGCGTCGACGAATGCTTAACCCTGTGCACCTGATGGACTGGACAAGCGACGAACTCAATCGACTAAATACTTCATTTCAGTATGTAACCTTATTTAGTCTGATTCGGACATTAGTAAATGCTTAGAATAAAACCTTTATTAAAAGTTGCACTGTAACATGCAATACTTACTTACTGCAATAAACGACAAAATGACTAAAATTGTTGAATGAAACATACACAAATTGATTATTGAGAACGCTGTGGATAAGCTCGGCTAATTACAAGCTTGAGTTATACTTAGTTATTGAAGTGTATCTAAAGCATTAAGGTTTAGCTAATTAGAAATCGGTTATTCTAATACGCACGAAAGGTCTCGAAATGAATAATGGCATTGATAAAAGAAATTCTGACACCTACAGAAGAAACAGTTGTAGCTCTTACTATAACATATAAAAAGTATATAATATACAAATCAACTTCAGACCAAAAGTCAAATCTAGCCTGATCATAGCTATGTTCTAAATCTTTTCTAGTCTTAACCTTTGAGCCTAATATAACCATAAACCCCTGACAAAATCATTTTAAGGACAACTAACAACTGTTTGAAAAGACACTGGAGGTGGAATAGAACACGTATTCAGGAAATCATCAAACTGTGTCACAAGATGAGCATTAGCATGGAATCCTGAAGGCCAAGAGAAAAAGAGAAAGACCCAAGAACACATTACTGTGGTAAATTGGAGACAGACATGAAGAGAATGAAGAGCTCTTGGGTAAAGCTGAAAAGGAAAGATCAGGACAGAGTAGATTGGAGAAGGCTGGTCTTTGGACTATGCAACACATGGGGTAACAGGTATTGATTGATTGATTGAATGACTTAGTCAGCATGTTCTAACGATCATGTGACTGATTGGTTGTTTTGTGTATTTTTTCGTCTCTATCGGCTCTGTTCAGTCTCCGTCGATATATCTGTTAACTGATAAGAATGCTTTGCGTTCTTGGAATTTCTTCGATCTAGATTTCGACATTTCCTAATCACACTAATATCCATAGTTATCTCCATGCATTGATATATTTAGTAGAATAGCGCATCTTCTTATTGGTAACATGCACTCAGGTACACCTACTTAGTGAATTTAACACCGAATTTGTCAAATATGGTGTTAGTTGGAACTGATACACGTCATTTTGTAGATGATACCTGCATTTTTGTGGTTTCTAGGATCTGATACGTGAATGAATCGGTTTTACATAGATGGAATCAAAGTTTTATGGCTCCAGTTTTTGAGTCCTCAGAGAAAAATAATTCCAGAAATTCTAGTAGAAATTAATGTGTTTTCTTCTTTCAATCTTCTTTTTAGGTCCCTCCCCATTTTCATCTACCCGCGTGTTACTTACTACTTTTGTGTGTGTGTGTGTGTTAACATTTACGTGATCGTGTCTATTTCTTTATCTACATAACCGAATTAGAAAATCAATAAATACTCATTCTGTACGAAAACAGACATACCTTTGGAACCAACCAGAATACAGACATACCTGAAATTTAAATATCAAAATACTTCAAATCAAACAAACAAACAATAACCTCATTCATTATTCAACATAGTTATTTCTGAATTATTGCGAAATACTTACTGTATCCTCTTACTCATTCAAACGATAACAGAATGAATCTGGATTAGAATATTTAATTAATGAATATGGCGATAAATCATGGATTGGATTGTTGTCATGTCAATTCTTCTGTTTCTATTAAGCACACTTAATTATTTATGCTTCTTTGATTTGTTCATTGTTATTGTGTATGTATGTGTATAAGTGTAATTGTCATGACAATTAAAATAAATCTATAAAAAAATATTTTAAATTTCCGATCTTCATTTTTGTTGTTGTTAGGGTAACTCTTCGAAAAATATCGATTATTGTTCATCATTAATCAATATACACCATCTAATATGTCAGTTAGTTGCTTATTCAATCAAAATTAAAACAATAAATAGTGTATATTTGCTTTTGTACAGGTTGCAAATTCATATTCATCACAACAAGTGACTATTACAGTAGTCGAAGTGATAATGGAAAACGCTAGTTATCAATGTATATGATTCTATAAGGTGGAATTAACTCGTAGTAAGAAAGGTACAGAGTGATTTTTAAGACCAGGATCTAAGGTAAATGTTTTAGAGAAATGTCTCCAACAGTCGGTTATGACAGTCTCTTAGATCATAACCAGATCGTTTGCACCTACAAATATGATTCAGACTAAAGGTCGAAGACTTGACGAACTAATATAACGTCTTATTATTTTCCAGTCTATTCTCACTTTAGTCACTACTGTGCACTGAAGCAGGATGTGGTCGTGCCCATGTAATACATTACCTCAATCACTTTATTTCAAGAGGATTTATAATCTTACAAGTTTGATCTATTATTCACCATAAATCGGTTCGTGACATCTATTGATAATGAATCTTGAGGGATGAATTGAAGGGTTTTTCTTTCCACAAAATGACATCAGTTGAAGAACTACTGAAATTTAAGAAATGCTGAACGGAGAGCTTTTTCCATCATTTCACAATCCCATAATTCATTGTGATTACTTAAATTAACTGAAGGTTTATACTAACCTGTTATGACGTGAAAAATATATGATTGATTGATCGAACGCCAATCGGGTGTGCTTGTCTGCCTATACCTACTCAGTCCGAAGCGGGAATAAAAAGAACACAAGCCATTTGACGAACCCGACACAATCATACTATATTTCACACATCCCTTTATATATACATAGAACCGGATCACTCCGTCAACCAATTAGGAAACTAACATTGATACAAAATAGAAGGGATAGTGAATGTGAACTGGAGTACGAATACACAACTGATTAACTATAGTTCATCAATGAGAAGTGATACACTAACAGTTAATATTGTCAAATGGTAGGATAGGGCAAGGGGAACTGAATGATAATAGAAATCAAATGTTTACCGTGAATACAACCAAAAATTAATGAAATAGTCTACAGAAAAACAGTTCTCGAAGGATAATCAATCTTCTTTAGTTACCCGGCCTATCACTAACAAAGGGGAATTACACAAGTGTGACTATCGAATAGTGGATTAAATAATGTGTCCAATCCCGTAAACTCTTGTAGACTATTATAGCACTACATATATACTCAAAGTCACATTGTGCTACTAGGGCTGAAGGATCTAAAATTGATCCATTTCCATAATCTTCTACAAATAAAGTAAATCAGATTTTCTGCTAGCTGCATAACGTCGTTATAAGTACACTGACCTCCCCTGTATGTAAACGCTGACAGACCGAACAAATATGTTAAGTTGCATTTGGGTATATTTTAATCTCAACACAAACAAAATTAAATATCCTCACATCGTCTAACATTTGATTGATTTATGATTAGACGTTGTTTGATCATTCTGTTAAGTATGTACAGATATAAATAGTGAGCTTTCGTTTTTCATCGACATGTACACGGATATAATAAGTGTATTGAATTTTATAGACTGAATTATGTAGATAAGAAAAAAACAACGGAGATTTCGTGAATATTTAATGGATATTTCAATGAGGAAAATAGTCTTCCCAACAATCTTAGATTCTAATTGCGTACTATGGAGATTGTTAAATTTTAATTTCATATCAAGATTTGGTTTAAGTTAAATAATCATTGATAACCGAGAAGGGATTGGACAGCTATTTCGTCCTAGTGTGGGATTCTTAGGCAGTGCATACCCACGACCCCACCAGGAACCGAGCCCAATAGATTCAGAGTCCCCTGGAGCACGTTTAAGCATTAGACCACTGAGCCAGCTTCCAATACTTGATGTTTCTAACTCAATAACATCGCGATATATATGCACGAATCTTATCCTACTGTTATTGACAAGGAAATGCCTCGCACCAACTATGGTTGAACTCTAATAGTCACTTATCACGCGAACTTCGATGGTTTGGTGGTTACGTATTCTCCTAGGAACCTGAATTTTTCTGGGCTCGATTCCTGGTGGGTTCGTGGATGCGCACTGCCTAACGAGTCTTGTGCTAGGACAAACAGCTGTCCAATGTCTTCTAGGTCTTCAATTGTTATCTATCTCGGACCAGTTTGTGATTTCAAGTTTAAATCCTGTATTCTTTGTTACATCGAATACTGAACGTCACTTTTTGCATCGCTCACTACAATATAGGAGGAAATGTTCATGACTCCTAGTTCGTTTTGCACGCAGACAACAGAGTTAATGAAGAATTCACTCGCTGAAACTTAATAATCTGTTCCATAGTAATTTATGAATTTAGATAGTATTTACATCAATGTCACATTAAAAACCCTGTTGTCGAATCAGCCAATCGACTTCCTACAACTGAGCTGATAGTGGAGTTCAGAATACTATTGCGATTCTTCTACTGATCAAGCGCTTCTAATTAATTGAGTATCGACCTTGAATATTATCCCCACAACCCAAAATATAACACCAAGTCGTCAGAAAACGATTAATTTCCTCAACTTCTTATCATAAGAACATACAAATATAGTTTCTGAATAATACTGATTCCAACGAACGTTCGTTCAGTTGTTTCATAATCTATTGCTGCTAACAACGGAACTCGATCGAATCAAATAATTTTCAGTGGTATCAATACCAAACTGGTTTGACACCTAATGTGATGTTCACTTTTTGAAACGATATTCATAAACTTAATCAATTACAATGCCATCCATGGATATGACAGTCATTTATCATTCGGCGGGAATATTAAAATCAGATTTCAGTATTTCTACCTATTTCGACATCAATAAATAGTCACCGTAACAAGTTCCTGATAGATAATGATTTGTAAATAGGAGGTTAGTTCTTATCGGTGTAAATGATAAACGGAAAACAAATTACGATTATCTAAAACAGCTTATAGAGAGTAAGGTACTGTAAGAGTCAGCATTTTAATTGTTTCCATCTACAATGAATGCTCTTAATATTCAGGAAAGTATTCAGAAAGTGTGGAATCTACAAAAAACAATAGATTAATAGTGAAAGTAGGTCTACAGCTCAGAAAATACATATACGTGAAAGAGAGTAGAAAAAGTTTATTACTGACAACAAGAGAACAGATGAAATTGCGATGAATTTAATCGTAAGCTAATGCAAATCTGAACAGTCATGCAGCTTAAGTGTTTTAACTCTTAATGCTGCCATAAGCGTACTATCATCCATATATTTCTCTAGGAATAGGTGATTGTATGACTTCCGAGTTTCCCCCCACCTCCACCACCACCACGACATTGTTATGTTGCACTACTTGAAAGTTGATCTATTATATAGGCCTGTTCATATTTAGGACAATGTTAGTTGGACACGTGATGATATGTTTCTGGTTTGAATTTCCTTTGGGAGTTCGGCGAATACGATTATTGTACTATAGATTGTGTTCTTACCTGTGTTATAACTGCTACGATTATTACATGTTCTAGTAAGACAATTACGGATTACAATATAAACATCACAAAATTCGATTGTCTGTCATAGATATCCGCTATTTTATTCTCTAATAAATGTTACATAATGAAAGGGTTTAGGTTATGCATAATGTTTATATTTTTTATTATTTATACTGCTTCCAGTATTTTCAGTCACCTTTACTAGTTAACTAGTGGGTAAGTAATGCTTATTAAGGTATCGTATTCAACACAGACTTTATTTCAAACAAACCAGCCTGTTATGAACAGTTTCTGTATAGCGAAATGTTAGACTGAGAAATCAGTGAGAGCCTGTAGTTGAAAAGCGATCTTATAGTCAGATAGAATTATTATATTAGTCGAAGTCACATGCTGTATATGAACAGTTATTTATTTAGTGTACCACATCCTACCCCATACTGTTATTTACAAATCTACATAGCTCCATGAATTATGTCTATAATGTGTTCTGAAAGGACTCACAGGTTTCATGTTGAGTGAAAACCGGTCAAAAAATAAACGAACAACGACATACACATTCTCAAATAATTCCTCCCACCGTGATAACGAAAAATGATCTAAATCCACTATTATTCTCCCTAAGAGCAGCTGTCGGTGTGACTGAGGTGACTACGATCAGTGCTGAACATATGTAAACCCATTGTTGATGATCTAAGGCAAACATCAAGAAGCAGTACTTTCTAAATATTGTGGCTGGATTTAAATTTGGTTAATTATAGCTACACTGTTTGTGTTTCGATAGATGATATAACTGATAAAGAAATTCTGAACAATACAGAGATCAGAGCTACTGTGTATGTGATTGATTTGGGAATAAGACGAATACAGTATAAGGCTATAATAATACGTCATGCATCTTCCTATTGATGCATTTAAAAATTACAAAAAGGATTGCTAGTGTCTGTATAGAGTTTTAGGATCAATGACAACTGATAGCTGATAGTTCTAACTCAGTCAATTCATGATACTTTTGCGCGACCTCGTATATCTCCATCGGTGAGTAACTGTCCTCGCACCCGACATGGTTGAGCTCCAATGGTAACGTCTTCTCACTAGAACTCCAGGAATGATCTCAAGGAGTTATTCACAAGTGAGCTGATATTGGTTATAATTTGGTACTGTGGAGATTGTAGACTGTACAATTTTGATATCACGAATTGTCTGAATTTAGAAAGAATATCCTTGTATATCCATGTACAGATTTACTAATAGTAATGTAACAGTAACCTTTGCATATTTTATTTTCAGGTAGCATTAACAATAGCCAAATTAGAATGTTTTTGAAATGCTAAACATTAGTTATTCGTTGCATTTATATAGATATTAAAGACATTGATATTGAACTGAGACTTATAACCTGGGAACTTTTGAATATAGATTCGTCAGTTGTTGCACTAATCAACTATTCAAGCTTCGTTCTAACTTCTAATATACACTGACCATTATTGTAGTAATCTCTAGTAGCTAATTCAAGTGAATGTAGACAATCATATGACCTATGTATACTCTAATTCTTGATGTTTTTATAAACGTGTTACTGTATTTGATAATTCGTAAATTCCCACCCTGTATGTGTGTGTGCCTACAAATCTCATTTGTTACATTGTTCTGGCAAAGTATGTTAGGCTGACCTTCCCATTGGCTACTTTGTCAGTGATTGTCCATCTTTCATCTATTTGTGCCTATTTATATTTGGGATATTAGTATTCCTATGCACATATGCATATTCTGAGTTAGATTCCTTATTCCCTTGATTACTAGATTGCTTGATTACTGATGCGTGGAGTGCTGAATGCTGACTGCCAACTACTTGTTATCCCATTACTGGTTATTTTAACACAGTTCTATTACTTCTGAGTTCTCACTGTGTTACTTCGTGGCTGCTTTTCGAAATACTAAGTACTAATTAAAACATTGCAGTTGTCGACTGTGTTTTATTATTGTTAGTCAAATTGATAAAGAGATGTATAGTAATTAATGTATCAGTTATATCAAACAGCCTAATCATAACTGTAGCATTACTAAGCATTTGTTCACTTACCTAGTCACTAAAGTGGTAAACAAGCTTTTACTATTTGTAAATGCTGTGAAGATATACAATAAATAATTGACTTTAGCATGCTGATTATGGACCTGTCTTTGTAATTCGAATTATGTAAACACATTTCATATTCCGTCTCCGTTTCATATATATATATATATATATATATATATATATATATATTGTTTATTAACTCAACTAATTGATGTTTACGGAAAGTCTATTCAGTTTTTCCGTCATGGTATATAAGTAGCTTTCTAGAAATACACTTACCCCCCATTGTTATTTTGTATAAAAGGTTGTCGTTTACTACTCAATATTCACAATTCCTTCTTCTAATTATGTAGAAAATCTCTATTCTATCATACTGTGCAACACTAGGAGTTTTTTTTTGTCAGTTATGCCTTCATTCAATGTTGACATTCCTATTTCGTGGTTAACAGAATTAGCGATCTCTTTCACCAATCATTAAAAAAATAACTAGAGTGCCATATTTTTATATACTGTCTCAGCAGCGTCAATTGAAATACTCATAGGACTATAAGAACTAGTCATCCGTCCGTACGCAGAAACACTGTGACGGTTTTAAGTGGGGACTATGTAGTAATCTCTGAATTCTAGTTCAGGTGAATCTAGAAAATCATATGACTCAAGTGTACTTTTATCCATTATGTTTTTGTGTGTTATTATATGCTGTAATTCATGTACTCTCCCCTTCTGTGTGTTACTGCTTACACATACCTTAGTTATATAGTTTGCATGAAGTATGTTAGGCTGATCTTCTCATTCATCACTTGTCATTGTTTAACTCTCACCCCATTGTGACTTCTATATTTGTGACATTGCTATTACGATATATATTATATATATATATATATATATATATATATATATATATATATATAGCTTCCTTATTCACTGAATTACTGGATTCCCTTGATTGTTGAGTTCCAACTGCTTGTGACTCTTATTGCTGGTAGTTAAAATACAATTCTGCTACTACTACTACTACTACTACTTCTGAGTTATCCTTGTGTTTTTACGTAACTGAAATTTAGAATTTTAAGTGCTGATAAGAACATTGTAAACTGACTATAGTCACATCTCTCTGATCATCAAGTCAGTGAGTGACTGCTGGCTGACATGCAATTTGGAGGTTGTACACTATCATATTTAAAGCGACATTTAGATAACGTTCTCGGAAGCTCAGGTTAATAACCGTTTAATTTAGTTGAATCGCTTTACAAGAAACATTCAAAAAGCTTTAACTTGTTTTGGTGAGGTCGTAGACAGATAACCTGGTTTATATTGTAGTTATAAATCAAGAATGCATTCACCCTTCTTCAGTATTACAAGTGTGGATACACAAACAAATTAACAATTAGAGCACCCTCACAACAACAAATATACCTTCTCACTGCACAAATACATAGAATGAAGTTGCGTTCAAGGAGTCATTTACAGTAAAAAAGTTGATACTGTGGTCTCTCCTAACTGGGAAAATTTTAAAATAACCAACTATTCTGTGACTCTTCAAATTGCTAATAAATTGGAGATCACCACTTACTGAACAAAATAGAAAATACTACATTTCGAATATATCTGGGACTTTAAGTGAAGCCGACCGATTACAGTGAGTATTATGATCATTGATATGAAATATATGATTTATTTTGGGCTACTGTGTTCGAATGGCCGTTCGAATTATGATTACCTAGACGATCAGATAGAACTGTGGTAGCTTGTTCACTGCCTCAGCTCACTATCTTTTGTTGTGATCCCAACATGGTTGTGTGGCTGAAATTTCGTCTGAAGTGAGAATAGAATAATGAGTCGTATGTGATTCTATCTTCTCAGAAGTACCAAATAACCATTCAAATATGAACTATTCATCATCAGTAGAATTGTCAATAGACAATACTTCACTATCATAAGCGAACCACCATCAGGAATTTTCAATTAAGGAAGGAAAGGAATTACAAATTTTATCTGTTTGTAGCGATTCATAAAGAATATCATTCGAATAAATGCCATCAATTAATTTGGCTTTGGATTGATAGGCACAAAAATCATAATGATGACTTCCCAATTTAACATCCGAATCATGAGCAGAATACACATTAACACTATCATTAGGAAATTGCATGCTTCTGCCGATTCAATTATTATTATTCACTAGAAAGTAGACTTTCAGAACTATTTTCATTAACCAGAAATGAATAACCTTGGTCTACTGGAATTATTATTATTGTCTAGTATACAGACATCACGTTCCTCCCTCATCTTATAAAAAATATAACTGGAATTTTCGACTGAATTACTAACTGAATAACGAGTATTACGTAAATCAATCTTCTCAGAAATGTCATCAGAATTAGAGATTATATTAAACTAATTTTTAGAATTTATTCCCAATCTAGACTGATTAGTATTAGAATTACGGAATTGATGGATATCGGTATCATCAGTTTAAAATTTTCCAAAAATAATACTAGTGACGAAATATTCGAACACGAGTTTTATTAATTCAGAATATGACTGATGAACTAATCGAACAGGATATGATATGGATTTCAATATAGAGAACTGGTCTTTTCCTACGGATAAAATAAAGTCCCTTTGTTTTTCTCCCTCATCGTTTCATTTGTAGCATACGATGCTTCGAAATCCTCGAAATATCGAATTATTGCAATAGGTGAACTGGAAATATCTAATGCATGGAAAAATTCATTCATTTTAAACTGGATGAATTATGAACTTCAAATTTCATCATTTACGTAAATTGAAGTATTTAAATAACAAAACAATCCTCTGAATATTTTTTGGATTCCATTCGAATTATATAAGTAATACCGACACTTGATCCGAATTAATCACCGCACGAATAAAATTATAATTTTAGTATAACTGTAGACTAGTCAAACCACCACGTGATCCTTGTCGCGACGTCATATATGGTGTTCTAATTAGCACTTAGAATAACGAACTGTAGTCACGTAGTAGCACAGTGAGAACTCAAATGTAGTAGCAGTAGAATTACATTGTAATCACCCGTAATAGGAATAAGCAAGCAGTCGGCAGTCAGCACTCAGCAATCCAGAGACCAGCAATCACACAATCCAACAGTGCAGTAATACAGAATACCGTTTACAATATAAAGTATATATATGCATGTAGGAATGACAACGTCCCAAATGTAGATAGTCACAGAAGTGTCAGAACTGGACAGCGAATGACAAGTAAGGAATGGGTAAGTCAAACTAACATACGTGTGTTATCTGAAGCATGGATAGCCGATATTATGAATTCTGTTATCTACAGCGCTACGTCCTACAGCTAGCACCCAGCCTTGTCCTTAATCTATTTCTCTGGCACAATAATCCGACTGGATTAATAGGAAGCCAACTAGTCACTTATTCGCATGAATGACAACAACAATAATAATATACAAGATATCTATATATATATGATCTGGCCCTTCGACTAAAATGTCTGTCACACGATATTAACCAATCATATGACTTTTTTCAGGTATATCAATGCGCCAACAAAACAATATAACATGGGAGTGAGCAAGTAAACACATCCAGAAGGGGGAGGTGAACATATGAATCGCAACACATAGTAACGCATTTATAAAAACATCAAGAACAAAAATTGACGAAGTCAAATTATTGTCTAGATTCACCTGAACTAGATATTGGTGATAACCAAATTTTCACTAAGGCTTATCGTTTAATTCCACAAAGGAACAAATTTTAAAATAATCCCACCAATACAAAATCTTAAACCATCAGAATTTTACTTAAATGTCATGTAAAGTCTTTCAGATTATCTATACCTGTATCAATTATTTTAATACGTGCGCTTAACGTTACAATATAATCAGTTCTCTGGAAATTAGAGAGGGGACTTCAGTGAAAAGAAGGAGGGAGAAGTTTGAGTAAATGACGCAATTCAATCCGTCTTCCCTAACTTTGGATATAATACGACCTTTTACATCAATTCCTTTCCGCGGTTGGGGATATATTGATGCTGACATGCCTGAACACCTGCTAACTTTCTGATTTGTTAGGATGACTACTACCGGAATACCTTCTTTGTTAATTAGTAAAATCTCTTTCATCTATCCAGATAATCAATATTCTAGTTATTTTATTGCCTGTTGCTGTATTATAGGTTGACTAAATTGCTTGTTTTGAACATTATTTGTCTACCGTGCAGTAATTCGTAATAGC
The DNA here is from genome assembly GCA_025215515.1 of Schistosoma japonicum. Classification (NCBI taxonomy): domain Eukaryota; kingdom Metazoa; phylum Platyhelminthes; class Trematoda; order Strigeidida; family Schistosomatidae; genus Schistosoma; species Schistosoma japonicum. The sequence goes on along the minus strand of CM046065.1, from coordinate 14,021,303 downwards.
GGTGTAAATTTGTGTAGCTTATATTTGTGAAGTCTGACGATATAGTACCTTAGATATCCTCAGTAAACTGAGTTACAAATCACACATAAAAACCAATTATTCAATAACTGAAGGACGTAAGTTTCAAGTAAAGCTCTTGGAACTTCTGTTATTTTATAAATGTTTTATTCCAGCCGTTAATATAACAAAATTAAAATGAGATGGAACAAGAATATTAGGTGACTAAATGAGAAATTTAAATGATTGATATTTGGTTTGATTGAAGAAGAAACATGCATGTGGGATTTCGCCATTACAGAAGGCTAGATTAATTGATTTATTTCTTTGGTTTCCCTTGAGTAGCGGCAACAATGTTGTTAGCCGAATTTTCATTTGTCCTAGCAGTAATTATTAATACAAATTAGACGGGTTCTATAATTCTATCATTTCTACTGTCCGGAACATGTGCTTTAAGAGTTTACACAAAAAAACATAGCTAATAATATGCTAATAATTTTGACTGACTACAAGCAACCTGATGTTGTGAGTTTTGTATCATACTTAGTAACCTTAATTGACTTCATTAGACATATGAAAATAAAGTCTTTTCTCGTTGACCCAAAATGAATTACAGGAAATCATATTTTTTAAACTGTTTATGTTTGCATGACACATGAAAACAATCATCCCACTGGATGTTAGGGTAGACCTCAAAATTTTATCTTTAATCTACAATTAAATTAAACATTTACTTTTCTGCTAGTTGCTAAATGAAAGACTGGCACATTTATATTACTTATCCATATTAATGCATATGGAGTGTACCGGGGTATATGACCAATTTACGCTTGTCGTACAACCAGAGCCACTTCTATTGATTGGACCCACTCTTACGAATGAGAAGAAATCAAAAGGCACTGAAGGATGGAAGAGAAATTAGATTTGATCGCCAACAGAGTTTCAATGGGATAGCAACGTCTAGGCTGGAAAACTAGAGAGAGATGCTACCCATGGTGGTTCGAGTCGTGATCTGGTGGTAATGCGTGACCACGTGCCTTTAACTAGTTATGTCCGCTGAAACAAACATGGTCGGCATCAATGTCGAGAGCGTATGCAACTATTTATTTTGGGGACTATTTACCGCTACAGCTAACTCCATCTTAATGGGTTCGTGAGGACCCTGAGACATACCAGATAAAGGATAAAACCCAATGCGTTAGACATCGGTAAACGTTCCTTCGATGGTTTGCGACCCTGAGCAGCTTCTGGACGTCAGTCCCTACGCTATGGTGTCGTTGCATAAAATATTTGTACATAGTAAATCCTTTTTCCTTCCACGTTCTTCTGTTTGTTTCCAGACAGCCTGGAAGTGGAAAATTAAAATTAAAATGTAAATCTGTGCATTTTGTATACGAAAAAATAATTGGTAGCTCTCGGCGTTATGAGCTCTTTGGTATTTCCACTTGCGTATTATTCGTTGCTACAGGCGTAGTGACTTCGTTCATGTCAAGTTTTGCGGGTGTTGTAGCGAATTTGACACTGAAAGGCTTACCTTCTAGGTAGGCTGCTTTGAGGCGGTCAATACTGACGTTATCCTCGTGGCCATTCTTGCTAATCGTATAGTACTTTGTTTCACGTTTAAGAACCTTGTATGGCCCTTCGTAGGTTGCGTCAAGAGGTCGACGTACGGCATCACGACGTACGAAAACGTGTGTACTATATTTTAAGGCAGGTTGGATAAAGGTGTCTGTCGATAGTTGTCGAGTTTGAACTGGCTCAACTGAACGCATAGCATTTGTAAGCCGGTTCACGTAAGAATTGTGGTCCAGGTTTGCCGAAGGTGGAAGCAGTTTCCACAAACTCACCTGAAAGTCGAAGAGTCGTTCTGTAGATTAATTCGACTGACACTGCATCCAACATCTTCTTCTACTGTGCTGCGAATCCCGAGTGAAACTAGTGATAAGGCGTTGATCCACTGAGGGATGTTTGTAGCTGGAAGTGATGTTTTCAGTTGTCAATGGAATCTTTCTACCAAACCGTTAGATTGTGGGTGGTAGGCGGTCTTCCTGAAACGCGTAGTTCCAAGAGGTTTGTTCACAGCGCAGAACAATCCAGATTCAAACTGACGTCCACGGTCTGTTGTTACTGTAGGATGGACAACCAAAGTTGGCTACCCATCGTTCGACGAAAGCGCGAGCAATCGTCTTACTAGTGATGTCTTTGAGTGGAATTGCTTCTGGCCAGCTTGTGAATCGGTCCACGCGTGTCAGAAGATAAGAAAATCCATTTGATTCTGGTAAAGGATCCTACTAAATCGAGGTGGACGTGATCGAGTCGAGCGTCAGGGTTTGAGAAAGTGCCTAGAGGACATTTATTATGCTGAATAACATTGTTCTTCTGGCAGGCCATGCAAGCACGCGCCCATTCTTTGATATTCTTATTCATATTCGGCCAGCAGAATTTCTCAGTAATCAGTTTACTCGTAGCACGAACTCCAGAATGAGAGAGGTTGTGCAATGTGTACGAAGATGATTCGTCGATAACTCCTGGGGTCGACTGGACGGGCTATACCTGTAGAAGAATCATAAACTAAAGTGTTCTTAACTTTTTCCAATCGTTTTAGGTTTGAAGTTGGAGCGTTGTTGCAGCTAACTCGTGATGAAAGTCGATATCTTCACTTTGAAGTTGAGCTAGTTTAACAAGGTCGATTCCTTGGATACGATTCAAAGAATGTATTCTCGATAAGGCGTCAGCAACTACATTGTTAGCTCCCGATATATGTCGTATAGTTCAGTAGAGAATTGGGAGATATAGTCTAGATGACGTGACTCTCGTGGAGAGTACTTATCTGAAGATGACTTCATAGAAAACGTCAGTGGTTTATGGTCGGTGATTGTTGTAAATTCCTGGCCTTCGATGGAATGTTTAAAATGTCGTACAGCACAGTACATGTCTAGTAGTTCACGTCCAAAAGTGTTGTATCTCGATTCAGTGCAGTTCAATAGTCATGGGAAGAATATTAAAGGTTGCAAGCTTGGCCAATCCGTTGTTGCAGAACTGCGTCAATGGCTGAGTCAGAAGCGTTCGATCGCAATGCTGACGGGTGCTGCAGTATTGTAGTGTGCCAGCATAGTTACATTGGCTATTGCCTCTTTAATTGTAACGAAGGCTTTGTTTGATTCTGAATCGACTGTGACCACCTTTTTATTCCCACGAAGCTGATCCGTTAGTGGTTTCACAATAGATGCATAGTTGGGGACAAATCGTTTGAAGAAACTTACCAACTCGTTGAAAGCTCTGAACTGCTTAATAGTGGTTGGTTCCGGATACTCCAGAACAACCGCCACCTTGTGTTTCCAAGGCTGTATACTATTAGCATTAATAGTATGACCCAAAACGTCCAGCAAGGTTGTTCAGATTTGGACATTTCTGTATATTAGTGGTAACTCCGTATTGCTGCAGTCATTTAAAAGCTGTGTCTAGATGCTTCATATGTTTTTCTTCGTCTGGGCTTGTTATCAAGCAGTCGTCGACATATGCATGAACATAGTCAAGCCCGCGGAACAAGTCGTCGATGAAACGCTGAAAGGTTTGTGCTGAATTCCTCAAACTGAAAGGCATTCGGAGGAATTCGTGAAGACCGAATGGGGTTACAATAGCCGTTTATGGGTATGTCACTTTCGGCCATCAGTATTTAATTGTACGCCTTGACTAGGTCCATTTTGGAAAATACTGTCATTCCCTTCACGGTGGCCGTTAGGTCGTGAATGTGTGGTAAACAGTAATGAACAGGCGTAGTTTGCGCGTTAAGACATCTGTAATCACCGCTGGGAAGCCAATCATTCCTATCTTTCTTCTGGACCATATGTAACGGAGACGACCATGGGCTACTGGATAGGCAGATTATTACCAGGTCAATCATATGATCGAATTCGTTTTTCGTTAACCTTGATTTACCGGGTGCTAGTCGGCGTGTTTTGGAGAATACAGATTAACCTGTAGTCGTGATGGGATGTGTAACATTGCTGGTTACACATGATAACTTCGACGTCGCCTAATTCAGGTTCGAATACTTGTCAAGTTTTAGCTGAAAATAATGTTTAATTAATTGTTTAAAGCGAAGAGGACATAGGCTACAACCTGTAGCAGTGGTCCCACGCACCTATAGCTTTGTGTTGCTGTCAACCAACCTTTATTTGCTAGGGTCCACAAGCAAGTTGTGATGGCTTATAAAATCTATGCCTATGATAGGTATTTTCACATCGGCGATAGTGAAAATCCAGTGTATAGGTTTGTGCAATCCCACGTTCAAGTAGACATATTTTTTTCCATACGTGGCTATCTTTTTCGTCGGCTGCCTGTAGATCAAATGCAGCTTCATGTTGGCGAACAAATGAAGTTACAGGAGAGACGCTGACTTCTGCGTCAATATCGACGAGGTAGCAAACCTTCGTTATCACATCAGTGATGAATAACAGGCAGCTGTTTCCACCGGCTACGGTTGCCGCTAACGCGTGCCGGCGGGATAGTTTCCCGACGCATCAACAGTGGGTTTGTGGCTAGAGAAACAACAGAGGGTCTCTACTCTTCTTCGAGTCCTTGCCATAAGTATTGTGGTGCCAACACCAATGTGGATTTTCCCTTCGTCGAGGTCGAGATGCGGATCTTTTGAGTGATGAACTTTGTCGTCGAGGATTGCTTGGTCGGCGTTGTTCCTGCAGATCGAGGAAACGAGAGTGTTGCACAATTTGGTTATTTCGTTTCCGGTCTCAAGAAGTTTTTCCGTAACGGAATAAACTCCACTGTGGCGAGTTCTGGTGATCTCCAGAATTCGATCAGCAGATGAAGCTAGTTCATCTACTGGGTTGTTGTTAAATGTTACTAATATTGCTTGCACTTGTTGTGGCAGTTTTGACAGGAAAAGTTGACGGAAGAGATCTTCATCAAAAGTACGTTGACCATTCCCCCTCTTTCATACGCGATGACATTTCCGACGCTGAACAGCTGTCAAGTTCAATGGTGTGAAACAACTCGTCAAAACGTTGTCTGTCGGACAAGTCTCGACGTTTGTGAATTGATCTTTTGAGCTGTTCTTTGGGTTCTAGGCAGTCGGGACTGAAAAAGTAAGGGGTGAGGTATGTGTTAAAATCACGCGAAAGTGATCTTACAACCACCTGGAAATCGAACGCGTGAATCTGTTGTGCCTTGGTCTTGAAATTCCGCTTCTGCGTAGCAGAACCAATCTTCTACATTATCTGCCCAGAAAGGAATGGGTTGAAAGCTTGTAAGGCGTAGGGCTTTTCATCTTAATAAGCTAAAGAGTTTGATCTGACATCAAAAATGTAGTAATGTTTGCAAATACAAAAATACTGTGAAAAATACGCTGGAAAAAAAATAAAAAACAACAATAATACTCTATTGAAATCTATAAAAAGGAACGAACTCACAGTAAATGATCGTGTCCAGACCACGTCGGGCTCACCAATGAAGTGTGCTCGGGTATATGACCAATTTACGCTTGTCGTACAACCAGAGCCACTTCTATTGATTGGACCCACTCTTACGAATGAGAAGAAATCAAAAGGCACTGAAGGATGGAAGAGAAATTAGATTTGATCGCCAACAGAGTTTCAATGGGATAGCAACGTCTAGGCTGGAAAACTAGAGAGAGATGCTACCCACTGGTGGTTCGAGTCGTGATCTGGTGGTAATGCGTGACCACGTGCCTTTAACTAGTTATGTCCGCTGAAACAAACATGGTCGGCATCAATGTCGAGAGCGTATGCAACTATTTATTTTGGGGATTATTTACAGCTATACATACTTCTTTCAGATATGATGTACATTTATAGAAAAATTCGGACAATTTGTTGCTTTGAAATAACTTAAAGTTTTTGAACTAATATTATGATCTAAATGTTCGAAATTAATTGTATACAAGGAAGTGGAAACTTTTAACTAACATCAGGACTACTTCAATATAGAAGAGTGAAGAAACAAACGATATGATCTTTTTAATGACAAAATTACTGACAAACGCGCAGTATTTTCGCTAGATTATTTCTATTGAATGGTTCCAAAGATAAAGATACTTACTAGTCATGTATTGGTAATTGGATTACGCATATAGCTGAGCGGTTATTTCGTTGGTGGCGTTGCTCCTCTCTAACCACGTTTTATTGCAAATATGTTCTAAAATGTCCTGGTAATTTGTACTTACGGGTTAGTATAAACGCTATTATTCAGTATTCAGGTTTTTTGCATGTAGTTTTACTTGCTTCGCACATCGACTTTTTACTTTAAATATGAAACTATTTCTTCTGGATCCCATGGAAAGAACTAAACTAATTTGTTTAATTCGTCCAAAATCATTATTTTTTTCAAGCCAATAAAAGTGTGAAATATTTTTCACCATTTGTGGTATCACATTAACTTCTGATTGTTCTAAGCTTTCTTCAGCCTGTTACATTTCTCAAAAGATTTATTGTAATTTGCATTAGCAAATCTTCGTTGAGCTTAAAAGCAAATCGGCTGAATTGGTCCTGTTATCGTAGCATGACTTTTAAACTATGGATCTACGTTTTCACTTTGTACTGCAAGCCGGCAACCTATGTCGTGTTCTGCATGCTACTGTGACCCCCTAGGAACTTCTTTTAGGTACTTGTGTTATTTTCTCTTAACACTGACTGTGATTAAAACTTACAAAATAAATATTTCCCTCGAAAACTCATGTTTTAAATTGCAAATTGACTGCATCAATATAACTTACTAAATGCCTTGCTTTACTAATATCTCTTTTTTCGTGTGTTATTTAGCTTGATGAAAGACTAACTCTTCATGTATTGTCCTTAGAAAGTCTGGATGTCTAAACCCTTATCTTTTTTATATCTACCAGCCTTCGCAGCACAAGCCACGTTATTATGTCTACTGGTATGGAATCCGACAAATATACGTTAATCGTCAGGAATCTTCAGGTTTGTCCTCATCACTGATGTTTAAAGTTTTTCGCTTTTTTGAGTTAGGCAACATTAAAATTTTTAATTGTGACAATTATATATAAGTAAAAATAATTTAAGGCAAGATAGACTAGTTTTTCGATTTTTTCATATTTTAGTGACTTGATTTAAAGTTTATTTTTGTAATTCATTGTTGACTTACATTTGCATTTTAGGAGGTAATTGGTGAAAATGAGCTTCATGATCTACTAAAAGAACACAATTCATCAGTGTCTGTGTACTGGGGTACTGCCACAACCGGCAAACCTCATGTAGCATACTTTGTTCCTGTTATAAAATTAGCTGATATGCTACAAGCAGGGGCAAAAGTCACAGTGCTCTTCGCTGATTTACATGCATATTTAGACAATATGAAAGCTCCATGGTCTTTGCTTCGTCTTCGTACAAAATACTATGAAGCTGTTATAAAGGCTATGTTCCAGTTCAATTTGTATCCCATTAAATCGACTACATTTTATACGTGGAGCTGATTACCAGTTGACTGAGTAAGTGCATCTTCGTACTGTAAGCTCAAATATCTCTGTGTAGATGAGTTCTTTGATTTTACTTAGCGTCTTTTTATAAAACTATTCAGATAGAACAATTTTTTTGAAGCCGACCTGTTTAGCTCCTAGTTTTTGTTATTTTCATAGTCAGTGTCATTTAACGCACGAGAAACCACCTAATTTAAATACTTTTCTTATTCTTCTGGTTGTCTAATTTTGAAATAGTTCTAGTAGCATATTTAAACGAATTAATGTTTCCTCAAATATCCCTACAATAATCCCTTCAGATAGATTCAAAATTGAGAAAAATTCCTAGCTATTCATGTGTTTATGATTTCATATACTAGCGTCCTAGCCAAGTCTACTGGCTAAAGTATAGCAATCCTTGTTCGACCTTCGTGACTTATCTGATAAATGTAGTCGACAGTTTAAATAGATATAATTTGGAGAATAGTCATTTGATTATTGGAGTTGGTGATAGGTTCCGAAGTGCAACCTAAACCTCTTGACTAGTAGTTTCAAATATTGCATTTTCTCTTTAAATTCACTGCCGTCACTTATTTCGATTAAGGAAACCGAGTAGTAACGTTAAATATATTTTGTAAGAGTGTAATATGAAGCCGGTGTAAAATTCGGAGTTGTATTTACATTAGATCGGGGTTAATTATCCTGTGTTTTTTTCTTATACTGTTTACTACTCTAAACAATATATTTCATTCGACTCATCACACATCCACATAAGAATTGTAAGAAAACTATCTGTATTGCAGTGAGCTCGAATAATAAAAGATACATCAGTGAAAGACTGATGGATTACACGCAGTCTATGGATGAAACTATTAGTGTGTTGTCAGTTCATTGATTAACACTTGGTTGAAAATGTATCAGTTAGCATGATGTGGGCACCTGGAAAGTGATAACCGTTCTCATACTTTTAGCAACACCCAAGATCACTGTTTTCATAATCATATTCCTTCTTCAATCCCTAATAGTCTTCTGCTTCGACTATGAACTCTAACTGTTTGTCTGAGAATTCCTCCTCACATATCTTCAATGCCAGTGGTTTGATTGCGAGAAGTATTATCCTGTCTCTACCGAAACCACACTCCAAACTGAACCTTGAGCCTTTAATGTACGAAGATCGTTAAATTAGGCAACATACTTTCCTTGCTGCGACTCTAGAATATCGTGTCATAGGTGTATGCTATATCTAAGAAATGCATACGGGATCCTAACGTGCTCAATCCATAGTTCATCTTATATTAGAGTTCGTATTGCTTTAGGTTTCACTAACATGGAAAGTGGGTACGTGCGGAGGCCGTGTACCAATATGCATAACTAAATAAGTTAATACACAACCTCAAACAGTATCCCGATTATTGATCGAAAATCAGTGAAGGAACATACGAAAGTATATTGACACTACGTATGCAACAGTCTCACAATTAAATTGTTGAAATCAGTTACGTATAGAAAGGATAAAAATATGTAAGTTTACAGTTCGTTCTCGACCCCATTGTATCACATCATTTGTTGTTTGCGCTCTCATTATTCACACCCGTTGGAAGTATCTCATGGTCATTCGCTTTAATTCACGTAGGCATTATGGACAGCTGACTCCATATACTCTCCGTTTATCTGATGACCCGATGCCACTTATCATGGCTGACTGACGTAGGTGCACTAAGTATGAAAGCAGAATCGCAGCATGGATTCTTAAAGCTCTTTCGACTTTTTCAAATGACGTTTCCTATTGTGTGAGAAGTCTGTCTCCCAATCAAAGGGCAAATATACTCCACACTAGTCCGTTCTGTTTTACTATACGGATGCAAAACGCTACGGTTAAGAGCAGATGATACATAGGCTGTTGTTATTTGACAATAGACGTCTTCGAAACATCGCTCTCGTTTCTCACGACCACTAGATAGATAATAATTAAATTTGACGCAGAGTATTGGTGAAAGATGGTAAACCACTTAATAAAATTGTGAATCTTTATCGACTTAGGTGGTTAGGATATGTATTATGTGTGCCCAACCACCGCCTACCTCGACTTAATGCTGACTGGTTTTAGAGATGGATACGAAATATCTCAGAGTCACCAAATTAAAACATTGAATCAGTTCACGAAGTCACTGACTGCTGGTTTTAGTAGTTTTGGTAAATGCATACTATTAAATCGGCGTCCACCAAATTGTCACAATCAGTGGTCGGAGACTCATGGTAACATGGTTCAAAATCAGTCACAATGGAGCAGGTGTATTCACCCTTTGTGTTCCCTTAAATTCTAGCGTAAATTCATTTCATACCTTCACACGAACTAGTTATTCTTCCACCCCTGTACAATATTCTGTATATCTACACCTTTTTCTTACTAACCTAAATCCTACTTCTACTAATTTGGTGTTCATCTATGTGTGGCAGTGGAGTGTAGCATCTTGGACCGATGCTCATGTATGCTAGCTTCTATGTTGTACATAACTGACGAATTTAATCAGCATATTTCAGCTGGAGTCTTATGCGAGCATGCAGGGTTACATCCTACTTACCTATTTTTCCTTGATTTTAGAGCATATTCTGTGGATGTATATCGTTTAATGGCCTTAACATCAATTCATGATGCACGCAAAGCTGGTGCAGAAGTCGTCAAACAAGTAACAAATCCACTTGTCTCCGGGTTATTGTATCCTTTATTGCAAGCATTGGATGAAGTACACTTGAAAGTGGATATACAATTCGGTGGTGTAGATCAACGAAAAATATTCATGTTGGCTGAGAAGGTGATTAATATAATAATGAAATGTTGTAAAAAATCAATTTTATGCAGCTATTGACTGTTGTTGTGTGTTAAGTTAATACCTGCAGCCTACTTGCTTGAGATCTGGTCCTTAACTACGATCAGTAGTTGGAGATGCTAGGTGACATGACTCTTAATCAATTGTAATGATGCGGATGTATCTATTATTTGTTTTTCTTCACCCCTGAGTTTCACTCATTTAGTACTTTTTATTTTGTGTATTCTTTATTTTCAAATGTACATTCACCCACTTTCTTCCCATAAACCCTGAGCTTTAATATTATAAACTTTCCGTATATTGATTCCTGAACGTGAACACAGGGACAAAGCAGGTGCATTCAACTAATGAGTCCCGAATAGAATGAAACGTATGTTGACTCCACCCTTATTCGCATGCTAAAACATACTAATATCTGCAGAAGGTGAACGACTTCGTTTATTTAATTGTTGTAATCAATTCATGAAGAGCTCATATGAAAATGGATGACGAGTATTTATTATCTTAAGAGATTATAATTTATTATCGAAGTCATCTAGATTCCGATGAAATTTTTTTCGATTTCATTTCTACTATTTTAGTATTTACCTCACCTCGGACATAAGAAACGAATACACTTAATGAATCCTATGGTTCCTGGATTAACAGGTGGAAAAATGTCTTCTTCTGAAATTGATTCGAAAATTGACCTCCTTGACCTACCCGAGTTTGTTGCCAGTAAATTAGCATCATCTGTTTGTCCACCGAGTATGACGGCAGAACAAGGCAATGGAGTGCTAGCATTTTTGAAATATGTTATTTTCCCTTTAGTTCCAATGAGAACAGGTAATTTATTATACGCCTTCTGTAATATATATATATATATAATTTTACTTGGGATTCTACACCAGCTAATTCTGATACGTGTTAATCATAGTATTTTCCTTCTTAACGATAAAAGGCATACATCAGGTAGCTATTTTAGAATGTAACTTAGTTGTTACGTCAGCCTATGATATCGAATGGTAGTGACGTGAATTTGAATGATGGGAGAATTAGTTCGATTGAACTGTATGTTCTTACTTTACTGACTCAGCAACAAGCACGAAACCTCAGGAATGAGTTTTTGAAACGGATAGCTGTTAATTACTAAACATTAAGCATTGTTCATCGTACAATTCATACTAGTGTCTACATTTCACCATAAAGTTTTGGTGTTGTGACTCTACCTGCCCAGGTCACAGTATCAAAACAATGTATGAATATTACAGAATATGTACTTTACATAAACCATTGGGAAAACAACGTTTGTAAGAATAACACTTGGTCATCGCAGTGGAAGTATACTAGCAAACTAGTCAGATTTAAGTTTATGAATCTTGGGATGTTCGGCGAAGTTCATAACCGAATTATGGACAGTTTCTATTTGATTAAGAGCTTGTGGACTTAAAATTGATAAATGTGGAGGAACTGAAGAATCAAAATCAACTTTAACGATTCTTGACATTTTATACATTTTAACCTAACTTATTAATCCTTCGAATCATCCTAAAAGTTCTTAAGATATGATATTAAAGAATTATTTGACCGCTGTAGCTTTACGGGTAACAGTGTAGTATATAGACAAGCAATACGTAAACTGTCCATGAAGAATAACCATTGCATGCAATCATTAATTGTTTCCTGTAATTTTTATATTTGGTACTTAAAAAATATGAAATTATTAAGAAGAATTCATTTTTGATACAGTTGTGTAAATATCATAGTACTAAGCTTACCAAATACTAAGCAAACGGTATATGATACTGAATCAACACAACATCTAAACTTACACTAGATCTAAGCTAATTCTAAATCTAATCTGTTCCTGTCGCTAACCTAACTCTGAGTCACAATAAGAATCAATCTAACTGTTCTTAAAAAAAAATCTGTTAATGTTTCTATAAAAGTATTTTAGAACGCAGGTGTTACATAGAACTACACACATGAATTAAGATGTCGTTATTTTTTTCTTAAGTTACGGACAAAAGAGTTTCTAGAAAGCTTGAATTATTACACTAATGGAATATCTGCATTCCATTCTGAATATTGCCTATTTTGTAGATAAGATATTTACTTACTATTACTAACTTCGGGTTCGGTAATATCAGCTTTAATTTTTGAGACTGACTGTTTTCTGTAGACTTAGATTTTCATAATTTATGCTGACTAATTAAAACGATTACTTATTACGAACATTTTAAGATTGGTTTAACCTTGTTCCTATGGTATTCTTTAGCCTGCAAATCAGTTGACTTCCATTTTACAAGCGAAATCACCATCATCATCCTCCGGCATGAATTGAATCAATTTGCTCAAACAAAGTATTCCTTTTACTAGTTATATTTGATGTTTTTATTTATTCTTCACTAGGGTTATCGATTCCCCGAACACCAAAACCTTATTTCAATTATATTCAAGTAGAGAAAGATTATTTGGAAAATAAAATTTCTGCAGATTCTCTAAGATCTATTGTGACAGAGTGTTTAAATGGTTTATTAGAAACTGTTCAAAATGATTTCAAAGATCCTAAGCTTCAAGAACTTGTGCGCAATGCGTATCCAGTGGTAAGCGATAATTCAATTAGTACCGTCGGTAAGTTAGCTTTTTATTATAGCGTTTACATTCTAGTCGTGTTAGGCTATTTTAGTCATATGACTGATTACCAGATGAACATATTCAGACACTTGGTTTACAGTTTGGTTGAAAAGCAGTTGAACAGTTAATCTAAAAGCCAAACGTAATTTTTATATGGACTGGTGGCTTGTTGCTTAAAACTGATAGGTGGGATTATGAAAGTAAATGATTCTATGTGTTGTTTGACTTATGAAGGCGGTAATGACTTTTCGGTTGCCCACATTATGGATGGATACTTCTTAATAGATCTGAAATAACAAAATAACAGATTAGTAGTGGTCTTGAAGATTTAGGAGCATATTCGCAGAGTTAAAAGGGTATCTACTTGAAGCCTGCTCTGAAAAGCCTTTATAAGAGCACGTCTTGTTGTTTTAACTTTATGTTTTCAGAACTTATATCCGAAATCAGAAATCCATGGTGAAAGATTAAATGTATCATTTTTTGAATTGACCTTTTCTAACTTATTTCTGCCATTATGAGAAGCAGAGCCATTCTATATTCTGGTTGCCTTAAGGGAACACTTTTCTATACTCACTTCCTAAAACTGGAGCCCTTGTAATAATTACGATCTGTTCCTAGTCACTGAGCGACTTAGCTCTAGGTTGGTCATAGTGCGGCAAGTGTATTCACCCTGACTTCTTCTCGATCTTAAGTTTTATTATTTTTTTTCTACATAACCCTTACTTCATTCCTTCCTGTGGGATTATATTACAGTGTTAAATTTGGTCGTCTTGCAATTTTGGTGTGTCAACCTTAAACTTGCGCGCATGTGCCCAGCTCCACGTTGTTAATAACTGACTGACCTTAAGTTGCTTCTGTTAGTCCCGTCACTTCAACCGACCTACCTAATGTGGTAACAATTAAATAATGGAATGCTCCGGCTAGTATATGTGGATTAGGTCAGCACGATATGATTGCTTGACCATCACTTCAACGTAGAAGTTGTAATCAAGTAAACAGAATTGAGAAAGTTATAATGACATTTTTTGCATATTCCCACCCAGTGAAATTTATAGTGAAATGAAAACTAATTATCCTCAAATTACGAAACACTATTGGTTTTAAAGTTTTTTTTAGTATCACATTTGCAAATGACCTGATAATTTAGAAAGTAATGTGGAGATAAACATGCATTTCTCAACAGAATAAGTTTGAGATACTGTTACAAACTTAAACTGTTTATAAAGTGATTTGATCACTTACTATGAATAATAAATCATTTGCTAGTATATAATTTGACTCTGATTGAAATATGTTTAGTCTGTAATAGAATTTATTGTCACAGGCAGTAACTTGTTTCAGGGGAGGCTTGAACAAGAACAGTTACAGAGGTGTCTGTGTTTAAAGCCTACGATCACATTACTAAGTCACGGATTTAAATATTACATCTCTAACTCGTACACTTGAAATATGTATCCATGCTAAGTAAACAGGTAGTAAATGGGTTGACCATCATAAAAATTTTTATTTAACTTCTGTTTTTGAAAGCAAACTTCAGAACAATTTTAATCTGCATTTCAATTTAGTTCATGAAGAAGTACCGACATTGTTTACAGATGAGAAATCTGCTATTCTACTAGAAATTGATAACAGAGTTAATGCAATACCAAAGATTACTGATCAATCAACTTTGTTAGATGCATTTGAAAAAGAATTTGTGGTAAATTTTGTGCAATTATTATTATAATTATGTTTCCTAATCTATTAGTATTAATAATGTTTCAGTTTGACTTGATGAATTTTCTTTTACTTACCATAGTTATAATAATATTTAAGTTGAATTGTGACTGGCAAATGAAATCCAAGGATGAGCGTTCCGTCCTATTTGGGACTCATCGGTTGAATAGTACCTGCATCCCAATGTTGATGTTCACAATGGGATTCGAACTCAGTGTGACCACATAGTTATAATAATTTAACTGCTCCAAATTAGAGGTGTGGGACAATTACTGATGTTGAGTCTTGGCTAGCCTTATGGATGCATAGCCTTTACAAGTGACTAGGTTAATAAATTGACCGTTAACAATTATTAAATACTCTTGGTGTCTTGTTTGTCTAAAGCTATCTAGCCTCAACCTGGAAGAGAAAAAACTGACGTTGAGCTGTCAATCATATATATATATATATATATATATATATATATATATATATATATATATATATATATGCGATGCTGTGAAAACATAAGTAAATACTAGCAACCTCTTGTTTTACGAGCGTTTCACAACGAAAAGGTAACGTAGTGAACTATTACTCAGTTATTCACCTTTTGATTTGTAGTTGGATAGCTCGATTACTTCATAAGTGTAACACGATATCAATGACCAAAATAACTTCTTTTTCCTTACTTTTTAATAAAATGCCTACTTTTTGTAGGGTTGTAGATCGCTACTAGAAAAACGTCTCACTCAAACTGACCGCCTACGGTGTCTGTGGTCGATTACACCGATTGGATTACCTCATCTTGGTCATTCAATCCCATTAAGATCACTTGCTCGTTTATCACACATAAATGGTGTTTATGTAAGTCTTAGTTTCTGCGTTGATCTATACGTTATTTTGAACCTTACTTTTCAGTAAGCGGTATGTTTTATTGAAGTGACCTTTCGTTTACTCGGGAGAGGAGGAATTGAGTCAATAGTACTTGTGTTATGACCACCACCTGGTAGTCTTGAAAATGATAATTGATTGACATGACACCTCAGTAACCAACGTCCTTCCCCAGAGGTATGAACAAAAACAACAAACACCGATAAATGACAGTTAAGACCACGTCATTTATTGAATAAAATCTATGGCTTTTATATATCAACTGCTGGGCCAATTAGTAACATGAAATGCAAATTACAATAAAGGCTGAATTAGGTGAGTTGTGTAAAGTTCATTATAGGGTTACAATAAACTAGGATGGAAAACACATATGACAATGGTTAGTGAGTCTGTAAAAGCCTACAATTTGAACGATGCAAATATCATAATGATTGAGTGTTCAGCGACATACAGCATATCTATAAGCTTTTCGATATCATAAAGAATAGACTCGGTATATTGTGATTTCCAACCCTTCGTCCTGATATAGCACTTATGTTGAATTCTTCGCCAAATACAATAAAGTTTGTGTATGCTATTTCCACCTTAGTGCATGAGGCTTGCACACTTCCTGCATGAGAAGAGAGCTTTGCAAAATACTACGTAATAACATTGCCTTCGTTACGCAACATCATGCGTAATGATGACGAATATAGTAATTATAATAAGGGCTTTTATTTAAGAAATGAGCGCTGTACATTTCTCTAAATTTATAGTATAATTTATACTGAGGCATAGTATAATGAAATCATAAACATTTACAGCCGTGGTAGATACTAGCAATGTAAACCGGCTGTCTGAACATAAGTACGTTAAATCGGACTCAAACGTAAGGCCTAGTGGTTTAGTGTTGAACACACTGTAACCACTAAGCCACCTCTGGAAAACATTTGTTCTTGTGAGGTGTTTCATTAGATAATACAAATACTTTGTACAGCTTGGTAACGATGTAAAGATCTGTTCACTCAACTTCCAAGAGCATGTTCTATGGTGTCTTGTACAAGTACTTGACTTCTTGAACTGCAATAGGTCGAGAAGAGGGAGCTTAATTCTACAAGTTCTTTGGCTAAAGGTTAAGTGCTTCATTTATGCTGATATCAGCCAAATGAGGTAAATCAGTTAATTATACTGTGAAGCTTCATCTATTAACATGGCTGAAACATCTGCCACATATCAACGCGCAATTTTGCTTAGCCCTTGAGTAAGTCGTAAGAAATCTAGGGGCCAACAAACTAATACTTCATACTAGTCCTTGAAGTCATTGATTAATGGTGTATATTATCGGTATGTACAGGTTCTTTGATTTTAGTCAATTGTTAGAAATATTGATTATAAGTGATTGAGTCCATAATAAACTTTTGTTATATTGGGCTATTAAAGAAGAATAACTAACTTTTAAAATTGTATTTTAGAAGACTACTTCAGTTGCTTAGTTGTTTGTAAAGTGAACATTTTATTTATATCATTATGTTGGCCCTCGTGCCCTCTCTTCCCGTTTAGCACATTAACTGTTAGTATATCATTTTTCATTTATGAACTATAGTTTATTGATTCTGTACAGGTTACCTCAATTTCCTACCGCCATTTCCCTTGTTTTTTATTGATGTTAATTTTCTAATTCACTGACTACTTGATCTGGTTTATGTATACATAATAGAATGCTTGAAATATAATATGGTTCTGTCTGGTTGTTTTATTAATCTTGTGTTACTTTCATTCTGGCTCGGGTCAAAGAAGGCATCGGACAGGCATACAGGGACCGAATCGGCACTCTCATTGGCGTTTGTTGTTGTAACTTCGTGCACACAAAGTCACGTCAATTAATTGGTCATACGCATCAATCATAACAGCTTTTTTTGACTACATAACAGCTTTTATGTAACAATGATGTATATTTGAGTAATAACTGTTACGTCTAAATCTTTTATTAGACTATTTAATGTTTCAAATAATAGTCTACTTTGTATACCTCTGTTATATTTCAAAATAGATTATTGTACTCATTAACAATATATCAGCTCATTTACATGGTTCCTGTCCTTGGGATGTGATTATACAACGCGGTGAATTTTGTCGTGTTATTCTAACCGCTTTATTTACTGCTCTTGGCGGCAATCTTCAACGATTCAGTTGTATACTTGGTAGTGATTTTCAGTTAAATTCGTAAGTTGACTAGCTACTAGTGATTAGTTTCTTTTTTATTGACTCTAATAGGATCACTTACAGACTGAGGTTATCCGTTAGCATCTTCAATTTTCAACATGTATGTGTTGTATCTAGTATTTTCAGTCACTGGTCCCGTTCATTTATTGAATGAGTACTGTGTATTAATGCATAATTTTTACTAATGGCTTCATTTCAAGCATCTACTGTTTTATATGCATGTTAAGTGTGATACACTTCGCCATATCGGATAATAGAACATATATATTTAAAGTCACGACGTGGATTAACATATCTAATTAATATTACGCTATAATATGCAGCATCTACTCACTCAATTCATAGAAAGACGACCAGAAGTCTCTGTTTCCCCAGCATTAAACACTGAAACATTATTCAGTTGAAGATGGTTAACTTGGATTCAAACCTAGGGACTTAGTGGCTGAAAGATGAAAACAGTAATTACTGAGCCACCCTTCTACTCAGATCATAGAATGCACATGAAGCTGAACAATCCTCATATTACTCTACTTTAAGCACCACCTATTTCTATACTACTCAATTACAAAGGAGATGACTCAGATCGTAGAGTTAATTTGTTAACAGTTCTGTAAATAAACACTTTATACTCAGTATAATTCATGCGCAGCGAAAGAACAGTAGTACTTATACACTTAGACCTTTTTTATACACAATTTTTGAGGAAATTGGTAGTGACACTCTGGCTGTAGAAAAGCATAGCAATCGTTTAATGGTTAGGACGTTAGAATTTCTTTCATTAAGTATTAGGTCCGAACATTTCTCCACCTACTTTAATTTTTACAGCCGAGTAATATTAATAAGTTCAGAACCATATTCACGGATCTATACTTGGTAAATGAGTTATATATATGTATTTAAGGTTCCTGTTGTCTCTTGAAGTGTTTTTATGCTATTACATTTTAGGGAGTATATGTTAAATTTCTATCGCTTAGTAAGTTTAGTTCCAGAATCAGATTGTTTAATATCAAGTAACCTATTGGAATTGGATAAAAGTCAAACAACAAATGATCACTTGATTGTAAATAATAATAATCCTGATGATAATGACATGACAAATGATTCATCTGTTCGTGCTTCACTTGGTGAATTATTACTGCCCTGTTTAGATTTAATTGATACGTTACAGTTAGGCGCTGATATTCGTTTGGCTAGTTCTCGACAAATACAAAAGCGACAAATTTTTCAATCCAAGGTAAGTATTTATTTTGTATTTTTTCCTACTATGAAGTGGTTGGAAACATGTATTACGTTTGTGTAGCAATATTTTACTCTGATGTATTATGCTAAGTGGTTTAGGAGTAGATTGGGTGGAAACCAGAATTGGTTTAACCAAGATAGCAGTTTAGAAAATTATTGCGAACTTGGTTTGAACCGTATTGATAAGTGCAGACTACGTGGTTGTGGTATGGGCATTTATTGTAACCAATAGTTAAAGTTGTTGGGTGACATGGGTCGAAATCTGTCTCAATGAAACAGATAGAACGTATTACTAGCCCCATACAAAGCTAATGATTTACATCATCATCCTAGTACAATTTTGATTTTATTTGAAATTTTTAATTAACTCTTATGTAACACATATTTTAAGTCTACTCGAACTCATAATACAATACATTTTATGTTTAATAGTATAATGATTTGGTCTAAGATTGTTTCACGTTATTTAGATTATATCTAGAACCTTGTGTCGTTTTATGCAGTTATATTGTAAACTCAGATTCAACAGAATTCAGGGCTCGCGTCGCGTCTTATTAGGGACTCTTCAACTGAGTTTATGCATCTACCACAGTATCAGATCTTAGGAGCTGCCTTAACGGGGTGTTCCAGTTTACCTATCATGAAGATCCGATCGGGCTATGCTTTCTAAGATAGTTATTTCTTTAGGTTCTATCATATCACACTGATCAGTTGAAGAACAATTATACTAAAAACAACAAACCTATCATCTGAGGGTGAAGTCATTTAGTTGATTGTTTAAGGCATGCTAATAATAAGGTGTTTTGGGTGGTAAGCATTACAATAATGCTGCTATTTTATAACAAAAGGAAAAAAATATAGAGTGTGGTTTGTAAAATGTGCATTTTACCATATCTTACAGATTTTAGCTCTATTTGTAAGGCTTGAAAAGCACCTGAAACTATACTCCAGTATGACTTAAAGCTGAAAGAATAAAGGTTTTCTTAGTATATAAGTTACATTAGTTCTCATTGTACATATAACATGATTTATACAAGTGTAATACATGTGTGTGTTACATAAATTGACCAGGTAAGTAGTGCTCATGTTTATGTCTATCTTGCTAGGCGAAGATGGCTAACTGGTTGATGTGTCCGTACCATGGGATACGTATATCCGACTACCACTTAACTCGCGCAGTGTTGGCCAATATAGAAGTTAGTTGGAAAGAAGCTGGAGTCATCCACACCAATGCGTGGTATCAGTTCATGAAGTCGATAACTGTTAGCAGATATAAACTACTTTGTCAATATCCGTACAATAGCGTCTTTTTGACATTGTTTCAGATCGATCACAGGGGCTTCTTCTAAGTCTTGGGCTCGAATATTCCTTCATTCCGTCTTCTCGAATATATTGTCAAAGTTCCGTTTTTGTCACCATCTTTACGACTATAATTTATGTCATTTTCCTTTAATCTCGTTAATTTCCTCTCGTCGTACTGACATCTCGTATTGACTTGGTCTCACAAACATTTATGCTAGGCTTTGTGTTTATTATGTCTGGCCGATATGATTAATATTAAATCTACAGACATGTTTTTTATTCTCAAGAGATTCATTATGTGATTTGTTTTTTTAATAGTTCCTTCGTCACTTCCCCAATCGTTTTGATACTATCCATCTTACACATCCAATGCTTTGCAGTCTTCAGGCTTCGAATAATCAAATTAATGGTTTATTGTCATTGCCTGCAATGAGATCATGTCCTTTATCATCTCGTTGTACAGGTCCAGAATCAGCGAAATCATTAGCAGCACTGGCTGAAGAAAATTATATTCCTCTCGTTGAACCACCTTCCCCAGGATCTATTGAGAAGTGTCCATTATCTGGTTTGAAACGTCGAATTAAACGTGCTTTCTGTCAACCAAATAATATTGACATAAATCCTATATTGGACATATGTCGTTGGGTGCTAATTCCCGATCTGTCACTCGGAGGTATGTGTTGTCTTTTAGTTCAGGCTTCCAGTCTATATTTTGATATTTATTTGGATTTGTACCGCAATTATAGCATTCAATCCTGTGTAAAGATCAGGAGTTCAAATCCTATTTCACTGCCTTTATTAAATACTGTTTCACGTCCTCATGATCGAGCTAAGTGTGTGGGTTGGTGTTATTGCTGTTCAACTCTTTAAACCGTTGTAGAAGTGTGATGGAGTCCGGATCTATGGCTTACTTAATGGTGATGAACCGATGTTTCTTAGCTAGTTAGCTAACTTACCTTTCCATTCTGGTTTGTGCAACTAAATAGTGTATCTTCGAACCATCATACATTAAAAAAAGCATAAACTTGTATTTGTATTATTAGGGAAAAATATTCAAGAGAGTTCTTTTAAAATAATGTCTTATGGATGTTTTATAGCTTGTGTATTCCTATTTATTGAGTTGTTTTCATTACTCCTTGAATAAATCTGCAGTAGCCATAAAAAAATCAGCTGACTTTTTTTAGAGACTTCCAGGAGTATTTTTTAAGACGACGAATAATGTTTTCATTGTTTTGATGGGATGGGTACTTAATATTTTGCCATTTCTAACATACTCTTCAGAAGTCTTTAGAATCAACAGGTCACGCGTGGTTTTGTAAATACTCTTATTTTCATTACATGAATTAGTTTTGAAAGCGAAACGCCCATAATACTTTCTGCTTCTATTTTTCTGCTCGGTGTTGGTGGTATGATAAGCGAAACATTCAATTAATATTTTGTGTATAAGCGCGTCATTTTATTACCCGAGAAACTTTTCTGGCTTGTTGTCTTGTTTTGGATCTTCATTCATTCATTCGAGGTGGGGGGGGAGTGCTTTGAATCAATGATCATATCCCGTCAGTAGTTATCACTCAACCACGTCGTATCATTACGTTTTCATCCATTCACTAACCTGAACAATAAGTCGTTTAACTTCTCAAACAATTAATAACAATTCGAGAGTAGAGGTTTCTGTATTCTATGAAGTTGATATCTATGTGTTTCAGTTCCAGGATAATATCACTCTTTATACTAATACACTACTACGAAATTATATAGGTCAGAGATAGCATTTTTTTGAAACTATTCTGATATGTAAAACTACTGAAGGGTAGATTCTAAGTTACATCCATTACTTTACCTTCAGAAGCAGTCATATGATCAGGGTTTGATGAAACCGTCGATTTCGATGCTGTAATAAATTAGGCTTTCACATTTTCACTATTTTAGGTAATTTTGTGGAGATCGGTTTTAAGTTGTTTGTATTTACCGCAGTTTAATAATAATTGGGCACTATTGAGAACCTAGGAGCACTGAACAGCTGTTTCATTCTGTTTAGGACACTTCAGTGATACTGCCCATCTATGACCCCATCACGGGTCAAACGCAGGACCTTAGGTCTTGTGACTAACGTTTAACTAATTAGCACATCTGAGTCAGCCAGTTTTTAATGGCAGGACTCTCACTGGATTTCATTGTTACCCAATTACGATCAGTCTGTGACAGATGAAATTAACAAACCTATCACTTCCAATGAATTCTACTTAAATCAGCTAAAAATGTTTGGTTTCATCTTAAATTCCCAGAAAGCACCGGAGCCTACTTTGTCGAATCAAGATCTCTTAGGATTACCTAGATAATCGATTTGTTATATTCTGATCAGAAAAATTTTGTACAAATTAACTTTATTTTCTTAAATGAAGCTTCGCCTTTAATTATTCACCTCTGTTGTCCCCCTCCCACTGTTTGGGGCAGACGAATTCTGATAGACTAAGAAGCGTTTTCCTGTCGAATTTCAAACATCCATCACCTACCATCGGTTCAGTTGCCATAGTTTACACACGAAAAGCCTACAATAAATTATATTAGCCTTCACCTATCTCATGTATCAGCGTCAGCTTTCGTTATTTCATAAACGATTAACTTTCTTTTGTCTTCTCAGTATTTGATAGCTGGGTCAAGAGTTATTTGGTGTTTAGGTGAATGGTGAAAGACTTTGTAGTATTTGAACCATGTCATTGGGTAATACTTTAAATTGTGTATCTAGACGTAGATATTTTATAGATGATTTGCAAATAATCCGTGATTAATTTCTGTTTATTTTAATTTTATTTCTTTTAGAGCCATTTGTCATTCCACGTTCAGAGAAGAACGGTGGGCCACTACATATTATATCACAATCCAGTACAATTAGTGAATGGGATTCATTGAAACAACATTTCGCCAATGGTACACTGCATCCAGGTGATTTGAAACCAGCAGTTGAATATTTACTTTCCATAAATAATCCTAATGGTTTAGCGAATCGACTTAGCCAATCATTACCTAATTGGAATGAACTTATGATGATGTTAGATGCAGCATTTCCTTTACCAATATCTCAAAGTAGTAAGAAAAAGGGGAAACTAAGTAAATCAAGTAATGAACTACCAAAGAATTCATCTGTGATAAATATTCCTGCGAATCAATCAATCACGGTTGGTCACACTAATGCCATGGAATGTTGTAGAGAAGGTTAGTACGATCTCTTGTTTTATTTTAGCTTTCAACCGCTAGGTCATAAATTTAAACCCCATCTTCTTTTGATTCGAGAAAACGGATAGTATGATTGGTTCTCACTTTAATAAAGTTTGTCTCAAAGCCGAGTCTTCAGAGACGTTATTCTAGCGATGCAACTTTCTCTTTACTGTTCGTGGGTACATTTTTTTGTAGGAACTTCACTAATTAATGAACAGTGGGATAAAACTCAGTGTATTTCAAACGCCTTCAGAAACATTCCATGCATACTTTTTGGTATATATCGCTCCCTACTTTATATCCAAGTTCGTAACATGGCTGAAAATCGGTTACATTGACCCAGGTGCATTCACTCTTTATCCTATTCCAGGAGGTTCGATTGTTCTTTCATGAAGCTATATTCTGATATTAATGTTACTAAATCACATATATGTTTATGACTGATTGTTGTATCAAGTGGTTTATGTGAATGTGTACATGATTTTCAGGGACCACACGCAAAACATAATTAAGATAAAACAGTAATGGGTACACATTTCTGCGAATCGTAAGCAACATATTGACAGTTAAGTTTCTAATAAAGGCTTAGTATGTGAAGAATATTCAAGATGAAAGAAACAAAATACTTATCTAGGATTCCAGTTAGAATACTTTCAATAGTTCTCCAAAAGTTTCTCTTTCTCTGCTTTAGTCATTCTCCATGACGTACATTTACGCAATCGAAATTCGGAGTACTTTAAACTAATATTGAGTATATATTGTTATCATGATGTCAAATGTTCTTTTCCTTTTAGTTATCTCCAGAGTAAATGAAAGTAAAATATCATCTACGAATTCAACAGACGAACTCGATCCAAATCGTTTAGACATACGAATTGGTCTAATTATATCCGTTAAGATAGTGAGTGATAATGATAATTGTTTTATCTTGTATGCATTTTTATATGATTATTTACGTGTTTTGCTTGAACCAAATACTATTAATGCTTGCATTTCAATGCCCATGCATACATCAATGTGAGCGCCCAGATATTGAATGTGACAATAATCCAACATTATTATTATCATTATTGTCTCGTTAAAATCTTTCTTCCTTCTCACTTTATGGATGACAGTTTCATACTCTCGTAGATGGACTCCATCAAGCTAATTTGCTTAGAATATAGTATAAGGACGAGCTTGAGCGATTCTCTTAATATCATTTTAACCCCATCAACACATATTTGAAGAATGTGAGTATATGGTTCAAGCCAATCAGTTTCATTAATGTATAACAGGTCTTAGCCCAATCAAAAGTTAGTAATTGTAAATGTACATTTTATCATCATGGTTACATAAGTTTCCTTTTAAATTAATGCATTTATTTAAGCTATTCACTAGCTTTACTGCTTGTAATTTGTAATAATGACAACTTCTTAACTCGTCTATGCAACTGTATAACAACTGTATTCTAAAACGTTTTATATGAATACATATAGTCTTTTATGCACCATTAAATTAACTCTGTTCACGATTTAGAGTTATGATGGGTTTAACTTTCTGGATAGGGTTAAGTAAAATGTTGGGTTAGTTTGGATTAACGGTTTTAGTTCATGTTTAGTGTTGATTTGTATGTTATATATATCGCCGAATTTTTCCCTTTTTATGTAAACATCTCGAACTGTCACATCCTCAATTGTATCATGGTGTTACAACTTTATGCTTTAAAAGAATTCATTTTTTAACCAGTCACTAGATTCTCCTTTTATTTACCTTATATAAGTTTGACGATCATAATACTATGTGTACTCGTTATATGTTTTACCTTCATATTTTATATTTCGTAGCATCCAAGCGCAGATACCCTGTTTGTAGAGGAAGTTGATTTTGGTCCTAATATTGGTAAGAAAATTGTTGTTAGTGGATTAGCTGGTCTTTATCCTATGGAAAAACTACTCGATTGCTATGGTGTATTTGTGATCAATTTGAAACCGGTGAAGATTCGTGGAATTGAATCTCAGGTGAAAAAACGTTTTTCTATCTGTTAGAATCCAGTTATTGATGACCTTATCTACCCTATGGAGGAACACTTCCTAAGGAATTTAAAGGAAAATTTTTATGGGATGGTCTTGTCGATCGTTGAATGTGATCCCAAGTGACTACTACTTGAAACTAGTCACGCACGACCTTTTCGAATAGTTCTAGTGTTATACCTGTGATTTCAAAGATTAACCTTAGCAAAGAAATCTATAAGGAGGGGGGAGGTGGTTAAGGCGTGCCACTTTTAAGGTAGATGTTTTCTAACTGCCTCCTGTCTTGATATGTCACACTTGTTTTGGCTTTTGGTTCTACAGTAGAAACAACCTACTGCCCTCACACATCTACGTAGTCAGTATTGATGTTCAAATTCTTAATTGGCTAACTGTATGGTCTGGTCTATGTATATATAATGGAATGCTTAGGAATACAATATACTTTATCCAGCTGATTCATCGGTTCTCGTTCTTCGTATTCTGACCTGGAATTAAGTGGGGATCGGAGAGACATACAAAGACCGAATAGGCAGTCATTTGCGTTCAGTTATTGTAACCTCGTGCGCTCATGGTCACATAAATTAATTGGATCATTCTCATCGTAAACTGCTTTTTGACGTCATAACAGACCTGTTTCACATCAGTAAGGCTTGACTAAACTAATCATTCCACTGATCATCATAAGACTATTCTAACTCTCTTATTTAAGACCTTACTGGTTTGGATGAAGTTACACATAACATGCAATATAGTATGTATATGATAGTGTATAGACAATGCTTTATATAGAATTGTTGATTAAAGTGAACTTTAGACTCAGTTATTTAAAAATACGTACTCCAATCAATGAGGTCAGCCAGTCAGTCAAATACAACGTAAAGATTGGTACATACTTTAATCTTTCCAAGTTACCATACCTCGTTAGTCCAGCTAGATAAATGCTAAAGTAATAAAAATCGTAATAGTGTCAGTGGTAATAAAAGAAAAGATTGAACGTGGAGAAAATACAAAGATTTGTAACCTGATTAGCTGATTAGTCGTCTTAACCTCATATTCTACGTCTGGTCCTCAGCACTACTTATTCGACGGTTGTATGAAGCAAAATCAATATTTCGAAGAAATCTGTGTGGCGGTATAGACTTCTTCGACTGCTCGATGACTGTGATCAGCGGTCCGTGACATTAAGTGACCTATCTTACAGTCGATTACCTCAGTGTAAATCCATCCATCGCTTATTTCTTTCTTGATCTTAAGTTACAGTGCCTTCTTTTGATTCGTCTTCTTGAAACTCATTATCCTGTGCTTATTCATCATCACTACCAATTCTACTAGGATTATTTCGACTTATTTATCTCATTGTACCGATTTTTTTATGATAACTTGTGTTGACATGCATTTGCGCCAAGCTCTACAGTGATTATGATTAATTGTATTCTTATCACTATGCTATTAGTATCCTATGACCTGTAAAGTTACCTCTAATGTCGTTTTCTACTTACTTCTTTCTAAATTATTTTCCTAGGCTATGCTTCTTTACGCGTCATATACAGAAAAGACTTCATCATTACTCAAAGTTCAACTTCTACACATAGCTAGAGAACAAGCTGTATTAGGTGAACGTTTTGTCTTTCATTCAGTTAACTGAAGATTCTAATTCATCAGTTTTCATCTGTATTTAGAGAACCGGATAAAATGTTATCATCTAAAACAAAATTATGGGAACATTTATGTCCAGATTTATCAACATGTACGACTACTGGTCGATATATTCAATGGCGTGATTGGCGATTAGGTTCAATAGATGGTAATAAATGGATTACTGTATCAAATGATGTTCCACCTGGTTCTACTGTTCGCTGAATCTAGAAAAACAAAGAATTTTCTTGTTCAAACCTTTTTGATGAAAGACTTACAGTCTACATTTGTTGTTATTTATGTACATTTGTATCAGCATCTGTTTGCAAATAGAACTTATTTACTTTGGATTCGAAAAAATTTCATCAGTTTTGTCTTTCTTTCTATGATAATAAATCTATGGTGGTCTGAACATAAGTTTTCTGGATTAGTGTAAAAACATGTTTCCATAATAACTTTTTCCTTGGTAACTCATTTACAAGGTATCGATTCATTTATCTTTGAGAACTACTATACAGTTTTCCTGAACTAACGTAGGTGGAGTGAGATTCGAACTCAAGACTTTATGGTTAAAATTTAAACATCTTTATCACTATGTTATTAATCTTCACCAGTGACTTAAGTACTGTGTTCTCCTCCTGTCGGCTTCAAGTCCATCATTTGCTTTAATCAGGTAAGATGTAAAAATAGCATCTTGAGTATTTCAAACAATGCGTGTGGTACATAATTGAATTTTCAAATGTGTATTTTGTTGCTAAGGTGCATTGCAAAGGTAGCGGGTGAGTGTATTTCAATCACGTCAATAAACTCATTTGTGATTTGCACAGTTTATCTAAAATGTATGTTAATTTGGAGCGTGTTAAACTTCAGTCAGTCCCTGTTATCCTCGTGAAGCGTTGGCCACTGATCAGAATTCTCTAACCAACTCTGTCCTGGGCTCTCCTTTCCAGTTTTTTCCAAGTGATATTCATTCTTTACATGTCTGCCTCTAAATCCCAGCGCAATGTATTCTTTGGTATTCTGCTTTTCTTTCGGCCTTGAGGATTCCGAGTTAGTGCCTGTTTTGTGACCTAGTTTGATAATTTCCTCGATGAATATCCTATCCACTTCCAGCGTTTTCTTTTAATTTCTTTCACGGCTAGAAACTGTTTTCTTCTTTAACGTAGTAGGTTGTCACTGATGGTGTCTGACCCACGGATCCGAAGTATCTTGCCCAAACAATTGTTCATAAATGCCTGTATGTTTTGAATTATGCATTTCCTAGTTCACCAAACAAGTTTTAGCTCCATACAGTAGAACCACGTTGACATTTGTATTTGAAATTGTGACTTTGATGTTGGTTGACAGTTGAATCAAGTTACACATATTCAGTTGTATGAATGCTGCTTTTGCCTTGCCAATTCATCCCTTCACATCTGCATTAGACCCAGGTATGTGAAAGCTCCCATATCTTGCAGTCTCTCCGTCTAGTATATTTGGGTTGGTGGTCGTTGTTTTGCATCTAGGGGTCTTCCTTTTTCCCACGTGTATGTTGAGGTCTACTACTGTCTACAGAGGCCGCTACTGCACTGTCCGTCTTTACCTGCATTGGTAACTGATTTATTAAACTTTACCCTCCCCATAGATTTATACTTTATCTTCTGCGATTTTATTTTGTTCCTGGAACACAAAATAGTTATCTGAACAATTTTTATGCAAGTTGTTTGAGAATTGTCATCAATGGACACTTACGATCTTATACTGGAAGCAACCGTAGGATTTTCATATCTCATCGTTGACATTATAAACCATAAAGTCTAGCTAATTCTAAATGAGGTTATTGTATTTCTAATCGATGTTGCACGTTCTCATATGATAGATTTTTGGATGCGATAACTTAAACAATGAATAAAGAACACAAGATGGATGAACCAACCAGACAAAATCATATTGTATTTCAAACATTCCTGACCTCACAATACACCAATGGGGAGAATATCATCTTTACAAAACGGTAACATTCATGTCTAAAGACCAACGGTACAGGTATATGATTAATTGATCAAAGTTCCTGAATAACAAGTGATATGACAACAATTCATGAGTCTAATGGAAGATTAGGGTGTTGGGAACATGACAATAATATAAATAAAATGACCGATTTACATATACCCAAAATAAGTGAAATAGACTTCTGAAAAACAGGAAGTTCGTTACTCTTCTTGAATCTTCCAAAATAACATCAAACATTGACTACTATGATGGCCAAGACAAAGAAAAAGGCTGTGCAAATTTCTTATGTACACAAGTCCAGTTTTAGAAAATGGATACTGGCTTCCTCTGTAGGTAGAAGACGTATGAGTAAACCATACAGTGAATTAGTCGGGACTCGATAAGTGATTTTAAAAGTTCTGACGTCTACTTAATGTTACGTATTAACCTAGTGTGCAAGCATAGAGCTGTTTACTAACTGTAGTTGACCTACACTCAGCCAGGCTGTGTGATGTTCGGAATTTCTACTGATGGACCTGTCGGATCGTGAACCTAATGTAACTGACTTCACATGAGCAGTTGGATTGGTATATACACATGGATGAAGCGAATTTAGCTAGTCTATCTGCAGTTCTTGTTCTTATAATAGAGTAGCTGTAGAATATGGTATGCAATTTGGCTGCAGTAAATAACTTCGCGACACTTCTAATTCGTTGCGTCGGGATCTTATCAATGTTGTCACCTAAGAAGTGTAATTTGAGAAAAATCAGTTTCTTAAAGACAGGTGCGTTTTCTTTTCTTCTAGCCCTTATTTCTCAAAGAAATGACTTTCACATTTTTGTTTCATTTCCTACACATTTGTATTCATTTTACAATAGCAGTTATTCCATTCTTGTATGCATCTAACATTTTGAAAAAGTTCAACTACTTAATAAAAATTCAGTAGTATACAAAGCGTTCATTTAAAACATGTCAGATAATCAACTAAGCACCAGATTGACTTATCAATAATGATTAATAATAGTTTAAAATTAAAGTAGTTTAACCAGTTTGTTTTTGTTTTCGTTGCAGATTGATCTCGATTTGGCACCAACGAACATTAGTGAGTACCGAAGTGTGTTGTTTCGTCCTAGTATAGGACAGTGTATATGCAAATAGTCACTTATTGTATAATTCAACAAGTATACATAGGTCGAATTAGTTTGATATTATAACCGAATGTGATGAAACTTTCATTTAAGTGATTACAAAGTCAGGTTTTATCAAGTGGTTTGATAAACTCAAGAAGTAAAAAGCTCTACTCATCAATCTGAAAACAATCAGGAAAGATCATATATCTAACTTTGCAGCTGACTTGTACAGAAATTCTAGAGGAAACATGCATTGAAAGCCATAAAGTAATGTGCAGCTGTTTTGTCTTACTATGGGACTCTCAGTGGTAATACACACATATGACGACAGACAGGAACGGAGCCCCGGAACTACAGCCCAAGTCAAAATTCCAAGTAAAACCATCACTATAATTCGCATATTTTGCATAATTTGTTTACAGGTTTTGAGGAACATTCTATTTTACTGGAATTTATCGTATAGTTATACGCTAATATTTCTTCATAGATTAACCCACCTAATGTTGATCTAGAAACCAAGTAGTATGTCAGTTAGCTATTCACTTATCCGCTGACCGGATGAGGTCACACAATACTAAAGCCTGGAATATTAACTCGTAAATATTGTTAACCGATTGGTCTCAAAGTTAAACACTCTCTCAGATTTTGATTTAAAACAGTGGAGCTGTGATTAAGGATTTTTTTAAAAGTACCATGCGCAGTCGAAATGATTTCTCAGTGCTTCTTGGTTTCCAATTGTTTTCTAACTGAATTCATTGTTGAATATCAAACTTCCAATTCAACAATGTTGCTCACCCCATCTCCATCTCTGGAGTAGTCTTTGATTACTCTGCCGTCGTACTAACTAACTAAGTAGTCAAGTTGTAGTCGTACAAGTCCTATTAGTTGGCTTAGATTCAACATCTGTAGTTACCTATCTTAGTCATCTAGTATCTTACATTTACACCAAAACATACACTTCAGTTATGGAGAGAAATGCTAATACCCAGTGCAACAAAATAGCAAACTGAAACAATTTACAACTCAAATAGTTCGAATTGAATCAAATCTTAAACGGAACAATTATTTTATTGTTGACTAGTTCTAATCAGGTTTCAAACTGTAATCATTTACTTTCACATCAAAAAGCCTTATCACCAGGCTATTTCGTCAGCAAGTTTTTTTCTGTTGGACTGATATGTTTACACTGATTAATGACTAGTGTCATGTTCATCTAATCACAAATGTAATTCGAATTCTATCGTATAAATGACATGATGTGATG
The DNA here is from genome assembly GCA_025215515.1 of Schistosoma japonicum. Lineage (NCBI taxonomy): Eukaryota > Metazoa > Platyhelminthes > Trematoda > Strigeidida > Schistosomatidae > Schistosoma > Schistosoma japonicum. The sequence continues at coordinate 13,989,852 of CM046065.1, read as the reverse complement.
AGTACTATGTTTTTATGTTAAGATAAATGGAGGTAATAGAGAAGAATCCTTGAAACTGAGTTTTTTCGTAGATGATAATCATTAAATGTAGTAGCTGAAAAGTTGATTTAGACGATTCAGATGCATGCATTCCTCATCGCCGATTAATAGCTATTAACCTAGATATAAGGAAGTGCTTGATATTGAGAATTTCATCAGTAGGTGACCGACTGATATGAGAACTTTAAATTATGACTAGATAGATTTTAACGCCTACAAGTATACTCTAATATAATCTAGCCACAAGCTGAAGGAGGATGACTAAGTGAACCAAACCAAACATTCTAGAATACTTGAATATCTACTTATTACAATTGTCTACCCCCCAAGCCCAGATCACACAGCTACCGAATCAGAAGAATAAAATAAGTACACATCAAAGACATTTATGACAGGAGATTGCAGTAATAGGCATATTAACTAGTTCCAGATCATGAATCAAAAATGATGTAATCGCAGTTAACAGTCTAAATAAAGCTTAGATTGTATATCATAAACTGAAATATTAGAAAAATATATGAAATAATCTTTCTCAAAATACTTTGAGAAATGCAGTCATTCTTCTTATCTCATCTCCTATAACAATAATTATTAACTACTATTATTACTATGGGAAGTGACAGTATAGTGCGCTGGTATTGAATTACGACGTCACAAACCCATAATATTGTTTAGGAAAGTCATGACTTATGGAATTCAAACAATCTGACTTGAGGATAAATGTCATCTCCTATATTTGATGGCTATTGGACAATATCATAGACTGATTGAAATTCGAACTGCGTTCCATTGAAGGTATGGTCAGTAGTTTGAATAGTAAAGCATTTTTCACAAGGTTTGAAAGTCTTATGTTTAATTTTAATTCTAATAGAATGGCTTTATTTCTAGGAAGTGCTATATTGAGGAAAAAGCACCTGTTTTTTCTTAGATGCTTCCTAGTGTCACCTCATTTATGATGAATATTACCTGTAATTTTAAGGAATTGATAAATGGCGAAGATGTTGAAGCTCAGTTGTCATGAAAAATATTAACGCGCTTTAAACTAATAAAAACCAAGGAAACTGTAAAGCTAGTCAATCATTCAATGCTTGTTACCCCGCGTGGAGCATAAGCCGCTGACCAGAATGCTCCAACTCATTGTCCTAGGTTCACCTTTCTAGTTCATCCCAAGTGCTGTTCAATCTTTTCATGTTTGACTCCTATTCTTGGCACAATGTGTTCTTTGGTTTCTCTCGTTTATTATTACCTTGGGGATTCCGCGTTGGTGATTGTACTTTCTTAACGCTAACGAGAGAAAAACATTAACGCAAAGATAGTTAATTGTAAAATATACCCTATATGTAGTTTTTCATTGTGGTGAATGATATGCTGATATCTGAAGTGGAAGATAATTGACTGAAGTCTCAATGCAAACATCAACATAGAGATACACGTTGTGACGATGTTGATAATGATTACCTGAAAAAAAGCTAGTCAATGGAAGTTGTGTTATGACTTTGACCTCATAAACTCAGGAAACAGTGACTGTTTGGCACTATGCCTGAGTGACTTAATCCTACCTTAGGGCCATGGATAGAGAGAACAAGCACTAACAAATGAAACCAAGTTCTTTGTTGAATGACAATAATGATTTTTACATGTCATATACTGGACCATACAGTAATAGAAAATACAAAATACATTACTAACTGAGCCAGGGGAGCTGTGTACTAAAACCGAAATAATGGAGTCATTATAAAGCTACAATAACTGGGAAAGGAAGCGTGATATGACAACAGTTAATGACTCTATAAACAGCTCACTACTTAGGTAGAAAAATAGGATAGCTACTAAATCTGCAACAAATGCGGTGTAATAGTTACAGTCCCGATACTACGAAAATTGGAAGCTGTAGATTATGATTTCGACTTCTTGCCCTAATATAACACAGGAATACGTCATTCTAATGAGTGCAAAATAGGTCAAAAGGGATTTCAGCAGTACAGAATCTTAAGACGATCAGAATACTTCTGACAACTCTTTCTAGTCTAATCATTTACATTCATTGGAAAATACTACTGAAAAACCAAATCAATAGTATAAACTAATTATAGATTTTTCTTGGCAATTTAGACAATTCTACTCTTGAATGAATTGAAAGTTTTCATAAAATAGTGCATTACTTATTCTTCATTGCTTGGAATAAGTATTTTGGTTGGTGGTGGTGGTCGTAGGGGGGAGTAGAAATATGTTGTGTACCATTAAATTTTCATTGTTTATAGTCAATTAATAAATTTTTTTATTATTTTAGGTTGCTATGGAAATTGAAAAGTGAAAATAAACCACCTGGTATATTTTTATTTTGTTCATTGTTTAATTTAATGTACATGGCTTTAAGTTACCTTATATGTATGAAATATACTGATACTACTATTCAGTTACTTAAGCAATAAGTAGGTGTATCAAGATTGGAATCTGTGACATAGTGACTAAAGACTGAACCAATGGAACACCTATTCTAGGAATGGATTCCCATTTTCTATGACTTATGGTATTTAGTCATATGTAAAGGAATTAGGGTGAAATACTTATTTTACTATACAGAATAATACAAAATTTTGCCTTTGAACTTAATCTTGTGGTTTACCCTGAGTTAGACACAAAGTGAAAAGTAAGAATCACAAGACAGCTGGTTGTGCCTAGTATAGAACTCCTCAGCATCACTTGGTCACATCATACAAATATAATCAGTATCATCTAGCTGCTGATTAATTTCAGAATGTTATTCTATAGTTGTAGTAATTAGACATGACAATTGGAGTTACTTGCTCATGTCATTTGGTGAGGTGTTATAATGAGTTCATCGGTTTCAAGTAGTTACTTAACTTAAGTAAGTTAGTAATATCCAACTCAATGATCTCTGCAATATTCAATTATAGAATTGTTGTCGTCCGCATTTTACTTCATGCCATTACTAAGTTTTTACATGTTTCACAAAAGCTTAAATAACTTGGTAGTTAACTAGATGTAATTTAATAATAAGACCTATGTTTCCAGTACTGAAACTAAACTAGCACCTACACAATATCTATGTCCTGGTAATATCTCATAATCTATTGTTTGTATTTGTCACAAATTGATCTCAGTTAGGTTTCAATATCAACCATGGAACATTGGATAGCTATCTTGTCCTCGTTTAAGACTTCATAGCGGCAGTTCACGTCCTCTACCCAAAAAGAACGAGTATTCGTAAAAACCACTGTGTGCCAGTGGTAAGACAGATAGGTCAGTCAATTTGTGATACAGATCAATAAATGCGAACAGTAGGCTAATAATCAATTTTTACAAAACGATCTCAACTAAAATGCATTCTATAATCGGAGTAGGTGATAATGGATGATATATACAGTCAAAGGTTTGTATTTTTCGTTTGTTGATGTTATGGACTTTATATTTATCAGTCTCCAGTGGAAACCCTTCATATTATCAGATAAAGGAGTAAATAATAAAGAATATTAAATTTACATTTCCAGAATGCTGTTATTACAGTGGAACATAGACATTTAGTTTATCCATAACACATCGTGAGATTAGATAGTTTTATCAACTCATTCAACAGGAGGTCATTTTCAGACAGTACAGTTCAATGGGAACAGTTGCGATCCGAGTGGCTCTAAGTTTGAATTTACTAGAGAGCATCAGTTCCCTTAACACTGTAGATACATCTTGCTAATGTGTACTAAATTACATAAAACCCAAGTCAAATAGAGTTTACTTCAATCTACTGCCAACCAAACTAACATCAACTCTTATATTATTCATGTCAACATTCAAAATGCACTATTTACTCTTTTGTTTTGGTTACTGATTAAATTTATTATAATTTACTTCAGTTCTAGTAAGAATTCGTGGCTACTACAGTCCAATTATGTTGAGAATTAGACAGTTATAACTAATGATGATAATTGCTCCTCAGACTATGCCATAAATTGATGGAAGTTGAAGATCTACAACTGAACGCCCACCCACTGGTTCGTGAAACGCAGAGGTTGTGGGTTCGATTAAACAGAGCAGTCGATTCCAGTGAAGCTTTAATTTTTTAATAGATTCTACCTAAAATCTCATCTTCATTGAATGCAAGGCAAAACGGAAACTGATTATTTCTGAATCTGACATTTCATGTCACGGATTTACCTCAGTTATACGATTACTGAAAACCAGATATTCATTTGTACTTCCTTCTAATGGGATCAAACCATGAAGCTTTAGGTTTTGCTTATGAGCACTCTATGTATTGACGACTAAGTTCAAAGCAATAAATGCCTCAAATTTCTAACTTTAATCAATAATCAATATGTTGATCATTGCGTAGTAACTGCCACATGCCTGACATAGTTGAATTATAAGAATCTTTCTAAACTCTTTTCTTAATGTCATAATAAGACCGAAAGAATGTCAGAACATAGTGAAAAGTGTCTTCTACATAATTAAGGATACTCAGAATAGTTCATTATTATTATTATTGACCAAATCACTTCAAACATTGTTTTATATGTTACTTTCAAGAATAATATTGACATTCATTATTCTTCTTCATCAATCCTATTACTCTAGCGACTGACTACGTTAATGTGTTTCCCTAGATTTTAAACACTTAGTAAATCAGTCGAACAAAGTGAAAGCTTATTAACTTTTGAGCTACTATGTTCTTGTGATTAAAATCAGATTATAGTTGGGATATAAGTTTCAGGATGCATATTTTGATCGATTTCTTGGCTACAGCTAAATGTACTAACTATTTCCTAGTATCGATACTCAAACTGGAGCTTGAACGCTATTGTGTTATACACTGAGCTACTGACGCTAGACAGACAGGTATATGAAATGGATAGATGTGCATATGATTAATAAATGTTTGTCTTCTCCCAATAATCAGTCTCACTTGCCCATCTATACGTAACTAATCGGATTGCCTCAACATAGTCATGATTCGTAAGATAAGTTGAAATGTGGTTAACAAGTAAAGGTTAAGACTTATATTTCATCTTATTTCAAATATATATTTTTCTTAAATAGTCTCATGTTGTTTTACAATCCTCACTAGCACATGCATTGATACACACACACACACACTTTCATATTGTCTCATCTAACACAGTAACTAGTACAGAATGACCTTGTTTCAAGGTAACTGTTTTTTTTTACCTTTTTCAAATACTACTTTTCTTTGATTACATTCTATTCAAACAATCACTATAGTAACAATTATTACTTATTATTGTTGATTCTGTGGTTATCTTCATCATCATTATTATTTTATTAATTTATCTCTATGTAATACACATAAATGCTTATTATATTCTATCAGTTAGTTTATTGTCTATCATATTTCATAGGAAAGATTCAAAAGAATCATTCTATCCGATTTTATTGGTTACTTCTATTCAATGTTCAAGTTTTGCTTACTTTTTATTATCACATTCAATACAGTTTAATGTAATCACCATGATGTTTTACTTCATTAAAACAAGACAGTAATAACTTATTGTAAAGAAAAAACGAAAAATACTCGGATAAGTAAGTTTTAATCAGTTTTATGTTACTATGTGATCATATTGCTGATTGTTAATCATTTAATATTATTGGAGTTTCATGTTACACATTCATGTTAGTTAAATAGCTATTGGTAACTGAAAAGTCCTAGATACCTATTTTATGCCTGTATGGATCTTTGAGGTGAGTCTCTACAACTCAACTGGTAATAGAGCGTAGAACATTTAGACATTGCTGACTGCATTCCACTTTTAGATTACTAAGTTAGTGATGTCTAATAATTTATGTTGCTAACCTAGTGAATTGTGTACTTTGTACTGTGAAATTTCGTCAATATTAGCCATATGAAATGATACATTTCCAGTTTGTTTTATACTGATTCAGAGGATGACCACTACTGTGTACTACAATAGAAATGTCACTAAATATTCAGCTTAAAGCCACAACTTTGATTGATGAAGAAAATTTGTGGATTCGGACTTAAAAGTGGGTGATAAATGACTTTAGTAATGTTGGGATCTTTGAACTAATTAGTTTAATTGAGAATGTTTCATCGTTATCATGGCCAATTGAATCTTAAGCGTTTACTTCAATTAGATAGAATAATTTTGATTATTCAAAAAGTAATCAGTTTGCATATTCTGCTAACCTTGCATATTATTGTGTACGTCATTAGAATATACTGACTAAATACATGTGGAATAATCAAAATGCCCACTTTTAGTTGAAGTAAGCTTTCTCCATTCATTGTTGGAACTCTATCATCATTCTACCATAATGCAGTAACACATAACTTACCTTTAACAGAAATCTGCTCTATTCCAAAGAATGGACATGTAAGTACAACAATTGAACTCAATTCACATCATGTCTACATGAGTTAAAGTACAGACAACCTAGTTGAACTCAATGTGATAACTGATATCAGTAGTTGAATACAGTGAACCATAAAGCTGTAAATCAATTCCAGTGGAACAAATACATTCAAACAGTTCATATGTACCCTATTTTTATCTTGTTTTCTGAAACTACATTATTAAAGAGTAATCTTGCTTAATATCACTGATATTACATTTATTTAGAGTTGTTAATCACTCATTTTCTTAATTTTCATGGTGACAGCTGGAGACAAAGTTGTATAATGCACACTTGTACCAGACTATATGTTGTTTATAAATGACTGAGTAGGTAAAAATGCACCTTAATCTTATGTCTCTGCATCACAAATTACTTACTGGTTCTGATAGTTGAATAAAGTAAAAAATGCATCGAATTAAAAGGAATTAGAGGTCGTTGGAGGGGAGAGGGCGCAGTTTTTTGTGCTTTCGGCAGATAGTCGTTGTCAGCATCACAAAAGTGGGCATATCAAGTAGTTGAATCATATTCTAACAGTTATATAAGCAACATATTTTCATAATGTGTGAAAGCTAGCTTTGTTCAAAAGCTTCATAAACATCTATTCAAACGTGGAATTGTTCAGACAAAACTAATAGCAGATGAAGACTAACAAACTTCTTTTCAGAATACGATAAAATCGTTGCAGAACGGAATGATCAAGTTAGCTGTAAAATATATGAGGGCAGTAGAAAGCTTCATTTTCTTTTTGATGTATCTGAAGAGTAAATTAGGTTAAAGTTGACCTTAAAGATCTGGAAGTGTGATTCCGATTCCCGTGGGACCACAACCTAAGGCATGTCACATCTTGTCTTTGTGAGAGAGGTTTCTGTAATATGAACTTATTAATTGTCATGGCCTTACCACCGAAGAGGAAAATCCGTGGAGTAAGGAAAAAGTGTACAGTGTTCGGTCTAATTTTCTCTAACTCCATCTTTACTTCGTGAGAAGGCAGCATTATTATTATGCAGGTTGCTTGAGGGAAGTACTTTACTGCCGTGGCACCTCATTTATGTCCTTAGTACGACTTTCCACTGGACCTTAGATTTATTGAGTTTAGTCCTATTACTCTTCAGCTGGCCTCCCTGGTATAGTAAAACCTGAAAGAATGAATATTCCAAACACCATGCCCCGACTGGTTCATCATGTTAGGTAAGCCTGACCACCATATCACGGTATAAGCAACGGTCAGATAGAATAAGGCTATAGAAGTAATTTGTACTCATTGCCTATCAATACTCTTACCGAATAGGTCTTAAGTAGAAATTTTACTGAAAACATCTATAGTGGGACTAAAACTCTTGATTATCGTGTCATTTCTTTAGTATAACTTTCCCAGCCACTACTTGAAAACACACATGTAATGAATGCATTCAGAAACTTTGTGAATCACCTTAAAGCATAACATCTCACAAACTTAGAATAATCTCTCCTTTACTTGTTAAACAAACTGAAGGGTTTAACTACCTTTTTATAGGAGCTGCGTTTCATAATCTCAGTGGTCTAATTATCATGCCTCCATTGTCTTTTTGGCCAATATCATCATCAGTGAAATCATAAGAAGGAATATAGATATCAGAATTTATCCGCTGATTATTAGAAGCTTATTTTGTCAATAAGCAATCTGTTTGATGTGTCAAAGCACGTTCTGTCATTGTCTGCATATTTATTGTGACTTCTCTTCCACCCCTACCTCTTTCTCAATACCGACCTAATACAGTAACCTTGTAGAGATGCTTCCATTTTTAGGTTGATAAATATGTATACCGGCTACTAATGGATGTCAGCTTCAGACTTTTAAGACTTCGCTGAACTTCTTTATATTGCCTTTGTCCGCCATTTTAACCTTTTTTATAGTGGAATATGTGTTTATTAGTGCCTATATACACTTATGTGTTCATGTAAACAGAGATTTATTCTGTATCGATTTGGAGCTTGTTGGTTATGCATGTTCTTATCTTAAGTCATACGCTGTTTGAGGCTAAAAAGTAGAATCCAGAATGAATATTTTAACCTATTTTGGTATCATCAGCCATATTTTACTGTTAATCTTGACATCTGGAATCGAACATCATTGTATTACTTAATTAACTACCGAGTACAACATTCACACTTATGACTATTTATATAATTTTTATAAATGAAAATTTAACTTTACACAATACACTATTTCTATGAAATGGTTAAAATAGCCTGTGTCGCGCAAACGTATCACGAATTGACTGAATTGGAAATATCAACCGTCACGATCCAGCTCAGTGGTCCAATGGTAAAGCGATCGTTGCGGAGCCAGAGGGTCCTGGGTTCGATCCCCAACGGGGTCGTGGATGCGCGCTGCTGAAGAGTCCCGTACTAGGACGAAACAGCTGTCCAGTGCTTCCAGGTGATCAATGGTTGTCTGGTTCAGAACAATTCGTGATATCAGGATTGACAACTAACTATCTCCACAACCCCCAACTGTAATCAAATATTAATGTTTATTCATTATCATTGAAGTATCCATAGTGAATGTCATGCTTTTATTCTCTTCTTCAGAAATGGTATCTACAAAATCAGACAAACAATTCATGCTATCAGAGAATGAATTTAATCAAATGGCATTTGATAATAGAGGTATGATGAATCCACAACATATTGATCATGGATATTACAAAAATGAAATACAATCACATGACCAACAAAAGATAAAACTTAATCAGTCGACACATAATGCTGGTCCAGATCCTTATAGTTGTTGGAGTCGGTTCACTCATTGCATTCGTAGTAAGTGAATTTGATGATACTAATGTAAGCAGTGTTATATATATATATAGGGAGAGAGAGATCGAAATTCTGCTACTAGTTTTCAGTTTTGAACTACTTTTTAAGTACCTTACTTTGAGCGATTAAATAGAAATATCAATAGATATTACACTTTGAGTGTTACTTCAAGCAAACTATACGAATGTGTACCTGGTAAATGAGTAAATGGTAGAGCGACTACGTACACAGTTAAACAGGTTTCTAGCGTAGATACGTTCATGCTTCATTTAACAAATTGTCAAGCATGTTTGATTATTTATAAGTTGATACGAAACATTTGAATTAATGTAGCAAGGTATTAGTGTGAATTGTCCACATGTTTCATATTGTTGAAGTATGTAATCTATGTTAAAGAGTTGTAATTCAGCAATGATATTCATTATGAAGTCACCGAGAAAAACACAAGTTTGCATTTAAAATTAACAACCTACCAATCATAGTGGCAGGTTGGCGTATATTATACTACCAAGAAAATATAAAAAAGAAGGTAGCCCATCAGTTTTATAAGTTAATAGGATTCGAACTGCAATGCTACAATATATCACAACAAACCATGTAGTTATATCAATCGAAATAAGCTGTAAAAATAATTGCACTTAACTGACACAACTAGGTAATAACAAGTAGTATAGTTAAGATATAAAAAAGATAATACAACTTCGATGAATGTTTAAAGAAAACAGTTCTTTGAATAAATTTAGTCAGTGTGCTTCACCAGCAAGCTAAACTGTATATAATCGAATATGTTGCATTCTACTGCATCCATTAATATATGTAGATTTGTGGAAACATGAACAAGCCTATACATATATAAAGGAACATTCATGATCTAAATATGAAGGTAGATTAACAGATGCATAGGTGAAAACAAAAACAAATGAACACCAACTTTACAATTGGAGCATATTATAAACAGCCGTTGTTGTTTATTGTCAAATATTCTGTTGGAACATGATCAAAATGGATATTATATCAGTATTCTTGGTGTAATCTAGTAGTTCCTTTAGATGTATACTAAAGTTTATTGAACATCTAATAATATGAAAGATCAAATCTTTCAACCCTTATTTGTACATTTGAATATAATTTGTACTTACACTAAACCTACTCCGATAATATTGATTTATGAGTTATAGAGAGGAAGAGATGATCGCTTTTCTTTTCGCTTTTTTCTCTTCATTTGTATTTCATGTACTCTGTTCTGTTTAGTTTTACCTTTAATGATCAGATTCTAAATACGATCAGGTTGTTGTTCAAAATGTGTACTACTCAAATTTGTCTATCTCATATAGTTCTTCGATTAACTTCATCTATTAAGTATACTATGAAGAGTTATAAGATAGGGAAGGGGAAGGAACTATTTTATGTTGTCATAAACAGACATATCTTGTTGTTTTCAAAAAAAACTACAATGACAGGGTAGAATGATAAGATAAAAATTCATTTCATTTCGGTGGGTACTCGTCAGCTGATCACAACCTAAAATACATTTTAAATTGATATTTAAAATGAAATGTAAGTGTATTTATGAAGATGAGGAATCTGAAGTGTATACTGTTGAAGAGTTCCACATTAGGACGAAACTACTGTTAAATACTTCTTAGTTTTCAATGGGTCTCTACCAACATCAATCTGTGACGTATTTAATTTAATAAAAATGTCAATTATCACAAAAATAACTTTCACAATTTAATCAGATGTGTTAATGAAACTGATTGTGAGTCTTTAACAAAATTATAAATTATCCTATTAACCTCCACTGCTCCCCTTTCTCCTACTTCCTATTTCTTATTACTAAAAGTATCATAATTCTTCTCATTCCTTTATGTTACTTGACTGTTACATTTTTTTTTGTTAAAACCGTAATCAATTATCATTCACCATCTTAGCAACATTATCATTTCTATTATGTAATTCATCAACTTCATTACTAGTGTTAATTCTATCATACTTGACTTATATACCATTGAAGATTATTCATCATTCTATTCATATCATCTGTAATTAGTTTATTAAAGACTCTCAATCAGTGTTATAAAGGCATCTGATTGTCAGTATTAAGGAGTAACACAATGGTTTTTGTACTATATCAGTTTCTTTATTGTAAAATATATTTATGTAGACAGAAACGATAACATTTACAGAATACTATTGTGGTGAATACTACTCATAAGGTCTCCCAAAAGTAGTAAATAGCGGAACGTTGCGTAAAATTGAAAAGAATCAGTAAACAGCATATGAGGCGAGTTGTGAGATGGCAAGCAGCTAAGCATAATTAGAATACATAGGAGAATTGAGAACAACCAAGGGAAGCAAGTCGACATCTGACACAGATCAGAGAACACTAATGATATGCAAATTGGTGAATAAAATTAATATATATAATAATTTATGGTGTTCTCTGTTTTCTTCAGGTAATCAGTAGCTTGTCGAAGTTGCCCTCCTCACACTATGAATTCAGTGTATTTTATTGGAGTTTGTCTCATCAGCTGCATACATGCCACTGATATTAAGTAACTCGCAATATTAGTACACATGCTTAAATAGTAAAATTGTAAAGAAATTGCATTTATAAATGAATCAGATGAAAATGCTAGAGTTTGGTTACGTAATAGGGAAAAAAGTTTCTGAAAATAGTTCAATAGATTACATAAGAGTGAGAGTTCCAGTTAGTAGTTGAAATGGTTCGATTATGTAATTTTCAATGCGTTAATGTTAGGAATATACGAAGAGAAGGAATAAGATAGAAGTGTAACAGTATAACTCACCGACTTCCCATTCTTAATGTATTTTTCAAACATATACCTTAGTATAAAGTTACTAAGTGTACCATAAGAACAATACACATGTATAATAAATTTCATGGTGTAAATAGTCTACTAGGTAAATTGAACACCCTTCATCACCATAATTATTTTATAATTTAAAGAGGAGATGAACAACCAACTTACTTTCAAAGACATATTAATCGGTCTAATGGAGGATGGTTCAATCAAATTTATCATCTACAAAAAACCTATAGGGACTGGGGATTATCTAGGCTATCACAGTTACTGTCCTGTATAAAAATGTTAAGTAAAACAAACTGAATTTATGTGGTTTGTGGAGATTGGCATTAGGTTTATGTTGATGTTAGTAGGGTATGACTGGAAACCACTCAGTATTGGATAGCTGTTTCAAATGAGACTCCTCCTCAGTGCGCACCGGGAATCCCGCCTCAGGAGCTTCAGGATGGCGAACGCCTAACCCTCTGCACCACTGAACCTGTATCTATCAATTTCTGATGTGCTGTGACAATCATCTAATGTCATCAGCGATATCTCTATCATCTTTCCGATTCCCGACAATCCTGAACTCCACCAGTCGCGACATTTTATTTGAACTCCTGGAACATCCTGAAGTAAGAATTCTACTAATCGACGCCACTGGAGCCAGTAGTTCAGAGAGTTAATGGTTCTTTAATCTGAAGGCCTTGGCTCCAATTTTCTGGCTAAATCATTGGTATGCACTGCTAAGAATTCCCAAACTAAACAGCTTTCCATTTCCTCCTAGTTCTCAGTGGTACCATACCAATATCGATCTGTGGCGATTACAAACATCCTAACTGAATTCAAAAAAATACAAAGAGCACATAAATAATTGTGTCAAAATCCCATTGTATCTATTAATTTATGTGTATACGTGGATACACCTACATATGAGGGCGAGTAGTCGTGTTAAATAACTATCATCCTCCATAGTCAAATATTTGATTGAGACAGGCCACAAAAATGATATGCGATCAACCTTTACGGTATTGTGTAAGAGTAATTTGGCAGCGTATATTAACCCATAACTACACGAAAGTTTGATTCCCTTTGTTTGCTGAAAATTAATTTATACTTGCACTAATCCCACCCTGGTTATCTCTATTATTACTACAGAGTGAAGTATTTTTTTCTTATTACCTTTGTTTTCCAACCTTTTAAATTGTTTAGTTCAACTGTTATTAATTGACAATGTAAATGACGTAACAAGTTTATGTGTAATCATGGTGTTGGAGATGTATTACACAATTATGAATCACATAGCGCCCTGATAAACCTCATCTTATCACATTGTGTAAATGTACTCAAATCTATTCTGTAAGAATAACAACAATCAACAGTAATAAATGGGATAAATCGCTAGACAAGTTAATTAAAAGATATAAGACTTTAAGAAATATGTTACAAAACAGTGACAAGACATTCAACGAAAGCATGAATCTTATCATAGAAATTAGTAAACAAACAGTTGAAACTACTAATGATAATCATTATTAAGTAGTATCTATAAGAAGCCATAAAATATTCTAGAATATTTTAGGCTCTATAAATATGTATTGCCCTGTTAGTGGAAAAGAAATGATTCACTCTAAAGTAACTGTTGATTAATCGAAAAATGGTAGGATACAATTTCCAGTGTCATTTAGATACTGATCTATTTTCACGGTATGGTGTAGATACAGTGTGTTGGATCCTATTCATATGATCCTTCATAAGTAGCAGATAACGGAACTTCACGTGAAAGTGGGAGCAGTAAATAACATACGAGATGAGTTGCTAAGTAACAAGAGGCAAAACCTGATCACAACACATAGGAAAAATGAAGACAACCAAGGGAAGCAATCCTACAACTAAATGAGATAGAGAAACACAAGTGACGTGCAAATTGATAATTTAATGTATATATTACGTATGACGTTCTCACCACAAGTCAATTTTTGCCTTGGCCAAATGTGAAATGAATTATTTTGAGTAGGTATATAGCTTCGAGTTGTTTGGTTAGTTGCTTACTTTAAGATCAACCAGTGGGAAAGTTTAGATTCGACTAAATACAAAAATCAGGTGGTAAATGTCGTTTTTGTTACGCAATAATAGATGCAAAAAGTATTGATTATCTGAATAAAGTTCAAATAAGATGTTACAAGATAGACGAAGCAGTGTAATCAATTAATAAAACTGATATTACCGAACCAAACGAACAATGACGACTAACCGTGATAATGAAGTACCTTCAACAAATAGTGCGAAATAGACCTAACTGGACAAACCAACCGCATGTTTCGTGAGAACAGAGAATAGTCATAAAATATTATATACATTACTTCTAGTCATCAATTTGCACATCATTCGCGTTCTTTGCTCCATGTCAGTTGTAGGCTTGCTTCTTCTGGTTGTCGTCGATTTTCTTATGTATTGTAATCATGCTTTGCTCCTTGCCACTAGCCCCATATACTGTTTACTGATTCTTTCCAAGTTTATGCGACGTTCCACCACCTACTACTTATCGACGACCGTATGAGTAGTATCCACCATCAAAGTATATTAGATATGAATTGGTTTCGTTATTAGTTATTGTGAATGATGTTGAAACATTAACATCATGTCTACGGTCAAGTAAACAGTGAACAAATATATTACTTAATATACATATGTTCATTTAGTCTCATAATTTTATGGAGTAGGCTCAAAGATGTATGTTCTTTACGATATACATTTAAACTGGTTACAAATAATCATTACATACATGTACACACACACATAAATAAACATAACTGATTCAAATCTAAGCCACTAGTTTGAATAACTTAACGTTGATTGTATTCTATTGTGATGGTAGGCAACTGGAAATGATGTACACTTGAATTTTTTAGGGAATAACAGTTTCTTCATGATTACGGGTATACATAACTAACAATGAATTGAGAAATAACGTCAAGTGACAACTTCGACAAACATTGATTAGACAATGAAAATCTAATGAATAACCTTAGTCAGTGTTATATCTTGAATAATCAGGCCTATCACGATATATGGAAAATAGTGTGATCCAGTTAGTACCAATCATGACACGCACACGTCTGTCTTATAACTATTCGTACTCAATCTAAAATGAAGAACACATGACAGCTAAATCAACCATCAAAGAGTCAGATTATATTTCACTCGTCCATTTATGAACATGCAAAATCTGACCACGCAGCGTACCTATAGAAAGAATAACATTTATATAAAATTGGAACAATGATGACTAGAGACTGAGAGAGTACAGGTACACAATTAATTGACTATAGTTCCTGAATGATAAAAGATACTATAACAACTTATGAATCTCATGGGAAATTAAAGCGATGAAATCATGATGATAATAGAAATACATGAAATAGTCTTTTGAAAAAATAGTTCCGGAAGTTAGTTTGCCCATCTTCAATCATCCAATATAACAGTCACTACTTATATATTAACATTATTAAATGAACATTTAATGTTTTCTATTCAAATAGGTGCATGGGCGACAAGATTAACAGAAGATACAATGGGCAATCGTGAATTGTATATTCATACTACATTGAGAGAATTGGTCATTTATGTATTTTTTCTTATTACATTAATGATTGGTGAGTTATAACTTTCTTTGTAGTCGTAGGATGAATTTGTATATTCCCATTGATTTGTTATAGACTAAAGCTGATCAGCCACTGTTGCTATATGTTCATCCTGAGCGGATTGCCTCGATATAGCGAATATTCACAAGTATCATTTAATTTGGATTGTGACTGTGAACATCAACATTGGGATGCAGGATACATCCAGCCGATGAGTCCAAAATAGGACGAAACGCGCGTCCTGGATTCCACTTGCCAGTCACAATACAAATTAAATGTTTCTTTGTAGTCATTATATTTTGTTTCGACAGATTTGTTTCTCGGAAAAAAAAATAACTTACAGTACAGGTAATTTGTATACTACAGATCATTGACTTAGTATTAATGTAACATTTCATATGGTTATTATTAGAACTTTTGCATTTTCTGATTGATTTCATGGTTTCATGCCTCTTTGGTTATGTAACTGATTCGTCACTAACATTTTAGGAATCGTTCAATACTTGTGATATGATCTATTTTTACTGCTATAATAGATTTTTACACTTATGAAATTTCTAAGGTTTCGCAAGTTTATGGTGACACATAGATAACCGCTAACGAACGTAAGACCAGCGGCTCAGTAACAGGAAGCTAAGCTATTCCGCAGCGCCCCAGCCCAGCTAACTAGAGTATGAAGTCCGAAGACAGCAAGAAGCGTTTATTCCACAGGCAGCCTGTCAGACGACATCAACGCACACAACTCATGCGTATATATAGAAAAACAGAGAGCGTCCTTGCAATATCATAAATGGCGTACTAAAATAAACAATGAACCAATAAGATTTAGCGTCTTACCAAGTGGGAAACACGAACTGAAGGTGAGAAGGGGACTTTTTGGCGCGAAAACAGGAAATTTAAATTTATACAATAAAATTACAAAAATCACAGGTTTGCCAAGTGAGTTTTGGGGATCTAACATCCCCAACAGAAATGATGTTAATGTAAGAAGTCGATTGTTATATGAAATGACTTTACAGTTGCTGGGACAAAACGAGCCAATCAAACTTGTGTTATAGTAACAACTTTATAGGCTTGAAAAATATGATGGGTTGATACGATGCCTCACTGACCAACGTCTTCCTTAGAGGTGTCAACAAAAACAATAAACACCGATCAATGAGAGTTAAGACCAAGTTATTCATTAATTAAATTCAATAGCTATTATACATTAACTACTGGGCCAATTAGTAACATGCAATTGCAAAATATAGTAAAGATTGAATTGAAGGAGTTATGTAGAAGCTTAGGTGTAATGGGTTCATAACAGAATTACAATAGATCGGTAGGAAAACCACATATGACAATGATTAATGAGTCTGTGAAAGCTAACAATTTGAACAATGCAAATTTCATAGTTATTGATTGTTTAACTAGATGGCTTTAGGTTTTTAGTTCCCAACGTAACGAAAAATAAATACTCGACAAATTATGATTCCCAATTCTTCACTCTGATATAACACTATACATTTGAATTGTGTCAAGAAATTCAATGTTACATATTGTAATAAATGTTTGAAGTTTGTATCGAATTCACAATAAGGATACAGTTAGAATCCGATAGTAACTAACTAAAGTTGTATATTCTGTATATCAAGTCAAAGTGATACATTTAGTTCTTTCTGTGATGAACATAGTTAAGATGTAACAGAACATACTGTGTATTCAAATGTTTATTGTGAAGAGTATAATCATTCAAGTGTATTGTTAAGATTGAAGTTATAAATGTTCTAGTGTTTAAATTATATCAATTTACTGTAACAAAACAATATTCAATATTCAAATACTTCATACATAAAGTAATTACTTATGTTATCTGTGTTTTGCATATATGAGCATGAATTGAGTGTTCGTCTGACAGATTCCCGATAGTATTCAATCTTTTGTTTCTGGCATTCATACTTCTTCCTGTAGTTAACTGGACAGGGAGTGCAGAGAAACAGCTAGGCACTACCTGATCATGCATTCGTTAACAGATACCGAGATGTCGTCTTAATTCGTAAACCCTAGCACACTTATACTGGAAATAGCACTAAGCAAGTATATATACTGATACTATAGTGAGAAGATAAAGTTGAGCTAAAAATAATATGATGTATTTCTGCTGTGTATTTCGAACATTCTACTTATATACACGTATAGTTGTCAAGGCATTTTGTAAAAAGAAATGTGTAGCCAATAAAGTTCAGATCGAGTGATAACAATGTGATAATTGAAGAATAAACAGAGACTAATCAACAATCAAACCAACAGAAAATGCTCACATCATCAATCATAAGTGGATTTAGAATGATAAGTATATGTGAACAATATATTGTTTCATCAATAAGATCTTCATCAGGCTTCAATATGGAATAGTATTTATATGCAACTATGGGGTTGTGGATTCGCATTGCTGAAGAGTCCCATATAAGACAAAAAATCTCTCCGAGGTCTCATAGTGGCCAATAGTTGCCTAATTCATACAAATTCATGATATCAAATTCGCTGTCACTACAATACTTCATTACAAAATCTGAAAATGTGATACTAATAAAAGTAATTTTTGAATCAATAATAACAATGAGGTAAACGGATTACATAACTGTTGATTATAATCAATAGAAAGTGCAAACTGACAGTAAAAAGGATAGGTGTACTGATAGTAATGATAAGAAGAATAGATATTTCAATTCAGGAAGTAGATTAAAACTGCAAAGAATAAGTTGATTAAGATAAACTCCTTGAAATAATAACCATCGAAAACAACAAAAGTTACGTAATAGGATGTGTGTGAATAAAAATTTCAGTCATGCATCTAATGAAAACAGTTTATGAAGAGAGGTAAGAAAAGGATGTGTTGAGTTCATAAAAATATTTACTAGCCTAGTGATCAACGCGATAGCGTTTGATACAACGAGATAATTTTAAATTCTGGTGTGAATATCAACAATGGAATCTAATTACATACAGTTGACAAGTCAAAAACAAGACAAAACCCGTCTTCTATAATCTCACTTACCAGCCATAATCCAAATGGTTTCATACCCGTGAACTGTCATTGTATTGTGGTAATCTACTCAAAGTACACATATATCAACAGAGACTGATCAATTCCAGTACATATCAAATCATACTAGTGAACTAATTGTCTTCGAATTACTATTAGTACAAAACTGGCTTCAGTTTATTTGAGGTCGCTTAAACGCCGCTTCACTTTGTCACTATATTTTATTTTAATTGAATAATCAATTAAATTCATTAAATGTTTCTTGTAAAAATTATTTTAGTTGCCTATGGTCCATTCAATTCAAATACTTATTTACTAACAAGTAGTATGAACACTCTATTTCTTCACAGTTCAATTACTAATGGGACGGATTCATTGAGTACCGCAAATACATTCGATGTCTTATGGTCGGTAAGCAGATCACTTTCAGTTACAAAGCTTTTTGAGTGTTTTAAATTTTCTCATATTTAAATCTTAACCCCACGATTTATAGTATATTTCTTTTAATAAAAACATTTAGCTACTGAATTATTTATCAGTAGTAAACAAAATTAATTTATAGGTTATAAAACCAGAAATATTTTCATAATACATTACAGGAATGATGATCATATGAGTTACATGATGTCATGTTTGGGCATATTGTAGGTATAAATTGATTTAGGACTCTCAATGCCGTACAGAAAACTCATGGTCTTAAATCCTTGTTGATGAAGTCAACGGTAGATAAAGAATAGGAGAAACAGTCACTATAAATGTTAGCTAAGTCTTTTTTTAGTTTCTCATAGAATGCATCCTTTATGCATATTCGTCTGGATGTTCAGTACAAAGAATGAATAAACCATTTTTACCTCTTCAAAAGTACCAAACTTTCTTTCTAGAGTTGCAATGACCATGTTAGTGATTACCTGGAGGAAGCTAGTCATTGGGACTAGCGTTACAACTGCGAGTTGAGAGAGTTAGGAAACGGTGATTGGTTAGCGCTATGCCTGCGTCGATCAAAGTCTACCTAAAAGGTATAAATAAAAAGAACAAGCGCTAACGAACTAGAGCTTAGATCAATGATTTTCATACATCATCACATTAAACCCTGGACTAAGGAAGTTGTATACAGAGATTGAAATAGTCAGGTCATAATAGGGTTACAATAACTAAGGAAGGAAAACGGATATGATAGCTATTAATGTATACGATAAAAGACAATACAAATACCATAATTACTCAATGTTTAACAAATGCAATGTAACTTTAGGTGTCCCGATATGACAAAGAATAGACTCTACAGACAGTGATCTTGATTCCTCACAACCCCCCACCACCACCACCTCCTTTACAACAACTATACTGTTTGTCCTATATTGATTCTCGGTACACCGATTCGTTCATTAATCCATCAGTTATTTGTTTCCATAGAATAACAAGAAAATGATATTTCACTTTCTACTCATTGTATTTAAAGTAGTAACCATGTAATATTTTCACTTAAATTTTTCTTAATTAGGTAATAAAAGATCCTATAATGAATAGTTTATATAATAGTTTATGGTATAATTCACAAGTATTTGTATCCAGAAATAATTTAACATTGTTATATCAAAATCGTTTAATTGGTGTACCACGTCTACGACAATTACGTATGTCATTCGAATTCTTGCATGATACCGATATATTTTACTGATGATATAAAAGAATGTTATGGTGAATACAATGAAGCAAATGAAGATAGAAAGCCATTTGGATTAAAAAATGGTACAGCGTAAGTGATAGTTGTTGTCGTTGTTGTTGTTGGCGTTATCGGCGTTGTTGTTGTTATTGGTGTTATTTTCTCAGAATATATTGATATACATGATCCAACAGCGTTGTACAGCTGTTGAATGATTTAAACATAAAGTGAATTCATTTGAACTACAATGTAATCACTTAAAACTTATTACATGTGAATGGTATAGTAACATGTTATTATAATCAAAGCTCTATAGAACGGGTTCGAGTTTATGTGATTGTTAAAATGATTCAGAGAAAATTGAACTAGATCAGTTGATTAGAAAACAGGTTAGGAAAGATATCTGGTTTGTTTTCAAATGTGTATATCATTTTCATAGTTACTGATGTATTCAGAATATGGAAAGGTTTCATACATCTATCATGTCAAGATATCTTTACTAATTATTAAAAGTTATTGAAGGTTATAATATATGAATTACTTACATATTTAGAATATGTGCATCGACCTCGGTTGTTATTAGGCTTTAATCTTACATATCTAGATGCATGTCTTTGTTGTAATTGTTTAAGATGGGTTATCTTGCATGCAAATAGCCGATTATTATTTCACTGCCGAAATTAACTAGCACGTGACGACTTGTCAACATGTAGAAGGCGGCAATTCACTTCCTTATTTGGCTCGTATCTGCTTTTTAGTGTCATCGTTTTATATTATTTGGTACATTTCAAAAAAGTTTGCTTACGATGTTTAGAATGTCGTCGCTCCTTTATGAATTATAATTAAAGTCACAACTGAGCTGTTGAGGCTGTAATTATCAACTATTATGTATGTGATGTAAATATTGTTGGATTATTGAGTATTTAGTGACATGTATCATACTCATTTGATTGTTTAGTAATCATCAACTTTTACTGATGAAATTGTTGGATCGTTTTGTGGAACCTCAGTTTTCATGATGAGCTTAGAAGCCCTATATCAATGATTCAAAGTTGGTAGTTCACACATTCATCCACCAAAACATTACGTTCTTATTAGTGACTAGGCTTTAAGGTAGACTCTTGAATCTTCTATTACAAACTCGCTATCTTTGAAGTTCAACAATCCTTGAAATCTACTGAAGCTATATAGTCAGCTAACTACACCACAGAATATTGGCTTCAGTAGATTTAATATATCGTAGTCAATGTAAAACGCATGTTCGACCATGCATGAAGATAATATGTTTACTCCATATCCCCCCACCTAGAAACAGTATAATAAAACTGTCAAGTAATTTCCGAAAACGTAGCTACTGGAGTTCAACGGTGTTAGAAGTGAGACGGTCACCCATTAACAGAAATGGATGAGGATATCACAATATCGTTAACTGATTAGAGCTAGATTTGTATACTGTTGGGTGGTAGCAACTCAGCGATCTAAATGTTAACTAGTCTCTGATAAATTTGTAGACTCCCACTAAGAAGGAACTTTATGCGTTTTATGTTGAATATGATTGAGCAAGTTTAAAGTACTACTCAAATCGGAAATACTACAGGTCATTGCAAAAAGTTAAGTTTAGAAAAACTTAACCTGCAGTAATCTTATTTCATGGAAACACCTAATTATATATTTTTTATAATCTACCTGATATAAAAATTTACAAGTTAACTGGTTCAAAGCCTGTTATGTCGAACCACTAAAGAAGAGTAACAAACTCTTAGAACTGTGTTTTAGAACACTATTTCAATTATTCTAACTGTGGGTAATGTAAACATTTCGTTTCTATGAATGTTACATTCCTCTTACCCTATCCTCCCGTTTAGCATATTTACTGTTATTAGATTGTCTCTTATTATGGCCTACAGTTAATTATTTGTGTACAAGTTGTGCCTTTTCACTACCACTATTTCCTTTGTTTTGTATTAATGTTAATTTCCTAATTAGTTCGCTGTGTGGTCTGGTTTTATGTGTATATGAAGGAAAGTATGAAATATGATTCGATTCTGTCTAGTCGGTCTATCGTCTTGTGTTCTTCTTATTCCGGCTTGGGATTCAGTGGGCATAGGGCAAACGCTTAGTTACCGACTAGGGACAGCTAATTGGCATCCGGTTAAACAGCCAAAAATTTCATGCATTATAACAAGCCCAAAAGTGATAAATAGATTACTATGAACTAAGTTATCATATTAAATGTCATGGAGAAATTGAAGGTTAGATTACGATTTAATGTATTTTGCGTATAACCAATCTACATAAATCCTCTATGCTGATAATTACAATCAAGTGGTGATTAACTTTAAAACAATTTCCAGCTTTATAGAAAAACTAAATCGCTAGAAATTCATTGAAATCTAGAATGTAGCAAGTATTATACAAGTCAACTGATGTTAATATTCAAGAGACTATCTAGAAAATTCAAAAAGTCCCAGTAATGTTGGTCAGCATTATTCATAAGTCTGAAGGTTGTTAATTGAAAGCTAATTCTTAATGTTATCTACTTTTTAACTTTGTTTTATTTTTACTTATAATGACAAACATGTCATCTCTTCATTTTCTCTCTTCTAGATGGACATTTACATCATCTCAAGACTTAGGAATGTATTCATATTGGGGTTCTATTGGAAATTATGGCGGTGGTGGATATTATATAGATTTATCACGTGATCAAAGTGTAGCAACAGATCAACTTGACAATTTATTTCAAAATTTATGGTTGGATAGAGGAACTCGAGTGATATTTATACATTTTACAACGTATAATGCAAATATGAATCTATTTTGCGTAGTCGAGTAAGTCCAGTGGTTTCATATAGACGTTTTGTTTTTTACATCATTTGAAATTCGGTGTTATGCAGTACTGGTAAAAACTAAAGAGTAATATGACAATTCAGAAATTCAGTTGACACAAGTGATATGTTCCAAGATGAGTTTTTAAAGTTTTATGAAGAAATCATAATAGGTAGAGCTTGACAATAACTGGAAGCGTTGCAACTTCTTATTGATCATATTTTATAATCGTCGTGCTATATCGTTTATTGATTCAAGTCAAAGATATAAATCAATGTATTGTAACTAAAAGTCGTAGAAATGAAGCACTCATGACAAGATATGTAACTCCTGGATTCCATACTTTACATGGTAACGAAATAGATTCCATTCATGAACTGATATAAAAGTCGTTGCCTATAAATGGTACTCCATTCAACGTCGATTCTTGATTTAATCGATCTACACATTATTGAAATTGTAAAACGATCTATCAAACCAGTAACAGAAATATGAACTTACTCTTCTACGTTTCTTTTTCTATTTTAGAATTGTCATTGAGGTTCCACCTACAGGAGGTCTCATATTGAATAGTGATTTTAGATCAGTTAAACTACTACGTTATGTAACACCATTTGATTATTTTATATTGGCATGTGAATGCATATTTCTAACGTTTATCGCTTATTATATAGTGGAAGAAATTATGGAAGTAAGTAACTGTTCATTAATTGATTATAACTGAATGTTGTAGAGATTGTTGAACTTAAAATTTATATCACAGCTAATGCAAATCATGAAGAATTAGGACATGTGCTTCTTCCTAGTATTGATCTCCTTTATAAGAGTAGACAACCAAATTGACACCATGGATTAGGTCTGAGACATTCAGATATCGTAGAGGATCTTCAATCATTAGACCATTGTTTAAATATTCCAATGGTTGTTATGTTGAAATATGTTCTACTATCTTATTCATAGTCATTAACTAGATAACTGCTACACAAACAACAAGATTGAAGTGTATTGATCTATTTCACTTTTTAATTGTTAACTGAAAGACCTGAAAGTCTTTTGGTTTGATCTCTAATGTAAATAGGATTACACGATGTTAATGAGTGCTTTACTATTACGAAACAGACTTATTGATTAACTCTTCTTCTCTAAACTGATTGCATTGAATTTTCTAAGTTACAGTAAGTGGAACTCTAATTGAAGTGTGCTTTATGATCCGTACCTTTGTAAATGTATTCATGTATCTCTCTATCTAACAACATGTCATAATCTACAGCAGGCGATTTAATTCTAATACATGAACTGAACTAAATTTTAAAGACTATAAAAAGTAGATTCATGAATATCAAAGTAGAACAACAGCTGACTGATTCACCTAGAGATTGATAACTCAGTTAAGCAGATGATCTCAAACATACCACAAGCATTAAGTCTCCCTGAAGTTCATAAACTAGAGTATTTGCTACATCCTGTTTTAGATATTCACAATACATTTTGATTATACTGTGTTCTCTGAAGTGAATAGTTTAATTGTGGAGCTTTTATCGTCATTCTGAACGATTTCATCAGTGCAGACTTCTGATCGAAGTGATTTATGTGATTTTTCCTATAAGTAACTAGCAACTTGTTCTGTTTGCCGAGAATTCGAATGGTTTTTAATATCATTTGTTTTAACATTTAATTTAATTCTTTTCTCTCCTAAGCTGATTCGTCGTAGCAATGTAGTTGTTTATTAGTTTGTTAACTGATTGATAAATTGAATCAATTTCAATATGTTTATTCACTCCCAATTGACTCGATTGCCAAACTTTTAATAATTCGCGTGTTTTCTTTATGTTTCGT
Source organism: Schistosoma japonicum (assembly GCA_025215515.1). NCBI lineage: Eukaryota > Metazoa > Platyhelminthes > Trematoda > Strigeidida > Schistosomatidae > Schistosoma > Schistosoma japonicum. Next base: position 13,964,820 of record CM046065.1, on the reverse strand, counting down.
CTGTGCAGACTTGACATGTCTCCAGGTCGAACCAGTGTCCGTAATCGTCAGTATGTATTGATATAAGAGAGGACATATTGTGGACTTTGACGGCTAATTGATGGTCATTTAGGCAGAGGTAGAGAGTTCGACTCCCTTGTCTGATGTTGTGTTTATCACAGTTGGTTTAGTTTATTTTGTAGATAACGTTCAGTTAGTTTTCTTTTGTTATCTTGTCCTTTGGTATGCAAACAATTGATTGGATGGATTAGTTTGTATGTGAGCTACGTTTATTCCGAACGATCTTAATAGTCTGGTTATTATTTATGATAGATCTTTTGAAGTTTGATTTTGTGTTTGTTGATACTCTTGAATAACTTTTCTTAATGAAGTTGCGTTGATAGGCATTTTTCCCTATGCCAGAAAATTCCAAGATGATATGTTTGTATCCTACATACTCATTATAAATCTCTCAATGGCTTTTAAAACATCATAAGTCTATTTATAAACAAATAACAGTGAAACGAATCAATATTGGGATTCCTTATAATAAATAGTCTTAAAGAATTCCTCTTAACGTATACCACGAACGTCTACTCTGTCTTCAAATTAGTAGTATACCAATAGATACACCATCAAGTTTAATTTTAGCTTAATTCTTCTTAACAAAAATTTAAAAAAATAGACATTTGAAAGCGGTAATTGAAAAACTAAACTAACACTGTCATTATATCGACGAGGCAATCATCATCTATCAGTACATCAATGAAGAAGAACTTCGAAGTTAGCTTAGTGATGTACACTGAGAAAACAAACATATGTGAGAACAAATGATACTTCTTTGATATTTTATTACAAAACATGGATACAAGACAATAATCAATCATGTGTTAATCTACACTTTCCTTTAGCCTAGCGCCGATATACTGAAAAAAGAATTCAGTTACATTTCTTACAATCAGAGCCATATAGATGTGTGCCGCAGGCTCTATAAAAAATGAACCATACACACTACGAAGCATGTTGACGAAAATGTGTGAACTGTAAAGTATGTTAAATATACATGAGTGTACAGCCATCTGAAAGCCTAAAACATGGACTATCAAGAAAATTGTCTCTTCTTTAAACTATAATCCTGAAAGCAATTAGTTAGTAGTATTTTACACAATTAACTAGCTAGTTTTCACACTTGCTAGATATGCAATAGACTAAACTAAAATACTCAGAGTGATATGTCTTATACCATCAAGCTTTTAGAATGAGGTTTGGTCTTATATTCAACATATAGTAAAAGCTATGTGGATTCGAGTTAGCAACCAAAACTTATGTACTCAAAAAAGATATGTGACACCCTCCCATCCCTTTCATGGCCACATTAGATTTAGTAAGCGATTGATCATATGCGGTAAACTGTTTGGTGTTTTCCATTAATTTCATTCCTTACATATCTCTTCTACATCACTGATATCTTTTAGCTGACTATTTACATACTTTCTAATTTTAAGGATTATTATCATCACAGAATGATCTCTGCTGTAAACCACTGAGGGCCAGTGAGGGCTGAACAGATATCTCGTCCTAGTGGAAGGATTCATCAACAATCTTCACTATCGAATACCATCAGAGAACATAACCTAAAACCTTTAGATCTTGTGGCAAACACTTATTATCCATCATCACTAGTCTTACCGACATCCAATAGCAGAAATCCCATTTCATCCAATTTGTGACATAGCGTAACGACTAGTCAGTGCCAAAGGTGAAAGCTGTCTCATTCTTTATACTTCTGAACTCTCTTACTTACGATTTCACACAAGATTTTCTGAAAAATCTTGAAGTTAGTCTTCAATGAGCTGATTATTAAAGTTGGTGTGGAGTTATTATTTGTGGAAATTAGTATTTAACTTTGTTGTTTCTCACAGAATGATGTCGGTTAGATATCAGTGAAAACTTTGATGACTGTTTTAACAGGTCTAATTTCCCATGTTCTGACCCAGTCTCCAACTTGAATTTCTTATCCATGTTATCAGTACTCTTAATATCTCATGGATTCATGATATTATTGTTATGGCTACAGGTGAACCTATACAAATTTCATTTAATATAACTAGTTATATAATCAGTTTCATTGTTATGAATGACTTACATATTTACTTTGATCAGTTTGACACTATTCTTATTTACACAAAAATACTACTGTAAATTAAGATGAAACTTGATGAAGACCTGTAATTGAAGAAACACTATTGTTCGTGTATATGTAGTGTACTAGTCAATACATAACTGATATGGCGATATACCACTTAGATCGATCACTGTCTACATGTACCTATCGAACTTTAAACATGAATGAATGTTACCGTACATGACTTCTCAGTTGAAGTTCATGAAAACGTATTACTGCGAATTCAACTCATTTGTCGATAATCCTGTAGGTCATCTACTTAATTCACAACGAGATTATAGGTGTTCAGTACTAACTAATACCAAGTTTGATTTAAAAGTTTTATCCAGTTAATTGATTTTGTGATGTATGCTAACTTAAATACTGTTACAATCAATGACACCTCACTGGTGATTAACCTCTTCAGGTAATTCTTAGAGTACTAGTAAGTAGACGAGAAGCATACCATGAATTGACTGAGACAGAAATATCAATATTCGAAAGATTCTGTGGTTTGATGGTTGTGCATCTGCATCAAAACTTGGAGGTCCTAGGTTCAACTCTCTGTCGGGGCCGTAGAGTCACATACTACGAAGAAACAGCTGTCTAGTTCCAGTTCCTGGTTTTCAATGGTTGTCTAACTCAAACCGATTCAGGATATAAAATTAACACCCAACAATCTACACAACACGTGATTACAGAAAATATAGTCTTGTTATTAATATGTATTAAGATAATAATAAGTGCTTATATTATCCCATTGTTAATGTCAATGATTCCCAGTGATTAATCTCTGTTGTCATATGTGCATTCTAAGCAGTTCGCCTTAACACTGCTTTCTAGTCGTCATATATGTTTAACAGTGATATTCGAAACACATGTTTCGTTCTACTTAACACTCATCAGTATGATATAAAAGCAACCTAATTTTGATATTTACACAGTGAACTAAACCCAATACCTAGTACTTCAAACATCAATGCATTCTCTAGGTACCTACAGGTATATTTAATTAAAACAATGTATATATGACTATACTTACTCTATTCATTCTATTATTAACCGCAAACCTAATATAGTCAATATAGTAAGATGAGTGAATCGTAAACAACATAGAACTTAACTGGATTTGTGTTATAACTTCTGCATTAACAAACCACTTTAGAGTGACTATCAAATGAGTTGAAATGATCTGTTATGTTGAACGACTATGTCTTAGAAAACTATTTTAATTATTTTAATTTTGGGTAGTGTAAACACTTCATTTCTCTGATTGTTACGTTTCTCTTGCCCTGTCCTCCCATTCAGTATACTTACTGTTATTTATGAACTATAGTTAATTAGTTGTGTACAAGTCACCTCCATTCACTGTCACTTTCTCCTTTGTTTCATTATTAATGTTAAGTTCTTAATTGGTTGACGATATAGTCTGGTTTGTGTACATATAAAGGAATGCCTGAAATACAATATAGTTTTGTTTGATTGATTCATGGGCTTGTGTTCTTCCTATTCTGACCTGGAATCGAGTGGATATCAGGCTGATATACAGGAACCAGTTAGGCAATCACTGGTATTTGTTATTGTGACTACATACTCACAAGCCTGTATTCATTTATTGGTCTTATACATCAGTTAATAGAAGTTATTTTTTTACGTCATAACATAATCATGGTAACAAATATTAAGATGAAGTAAATTGGTAGAATAAAAGAATACTCCGATGAATCTATTCATTTCTGGATCAGGTTACATAACGTTCCGTATCATTAATCTGTTATAACAAGTGAAAGATGGGGGGTGAGTGGGGTTGGCCGAGTGCGAATGACTGGTGGCCTAGTTGGTTATTTGCGCGTCTGCCCGGTGCCCACCTTAGCAAGCCGAAATGAGAGAATGCGAGCCAATTATCAGCCAACAGAACATAGTAATATTCAGCATATCCTTTTTATACATAATCAGACCACACAACAACCAATTAGAAAATAACATGATACAGAGCGAGGGAAATAGTGGTAGTGAATAGGAACAACTTGCCACACACTATTACTTAGTCCATAATAAGAAACAGTTTAATAACAGCGATTATGCTAAACGGGAGGATAGGGCAAGCGGAGCGTAACAATAATAGAAACAAAATATTTACATTACAGACAGTTCGAATAAATGAAATAGTGTTCTCAAACACAGTTCTGAAAGTTTGTTACACTTCTTTGTGGTCCGGCATAATATAATCTCAGTAGATTTCGAAGTTTTCTAGATTAGGAATAAATCGTCAGATGTTTTTGTTTGTATCCATATGGTTTTCCTTCCTTTTTATTTATTTCTTTTCTTTAATACATATAGATAAAGAAACTAGGATGGATTTACTTTGTATCTGTATGGAATTGTCTTGATATTATTATTATTATCATTAGTATTGTATGCGCAGCATTCAATATTTATCGTACAATGAATGTAATCAACACATTACAGGGTATATTACATAATCCAGATACATTTGCTAATTTTCAATTATTAAGTATATGGCAAGTGTATTTCAATTTTGCTATTTCAATTACTGTATTTCTAGCTTGGATTAAAGTAAGTTATTGAATTGTTTTTCTTACTTTGATAACTTACAATCTAATCCATTAAGTTTTGTTCAATACAATTATATTTATAATGATTAGTTACTAAGTTACAAACTTTGTGAACTCCTGCATGTATATATATACTCTCTACGTTGTGATCTATAGTGTTGTAAAGTATGTATGGTTAATTTAGTAGTCTTCTGTTGTACTCAAGTGAAATAACCTTGCTCTTGCCTGAATACGCTATGCATTTACCTGATACATTCTGATGCTTTGATCAACTAATAGTCCATTTTCAAGTGATACCAAATTAGCTGTAGCTACATATCTTGGACAATGTGCAATCACTAGTCATTAATATTATTTACCTTGAGACTCACTAGCCGGTGAATTTTGTAACAGTCGAATAATCAGTGAATGGGGCCAACATTTAAGTATAATACCACATTTGTGTTTACTCACTCGAAGGAGAAATTTACAAATGTAGTGACCTGGTCATTTTGTGATATATCTAGGTCTTGTTGGCGGAAGTCATCGATCTAGAACTGGACACTGCCTACGTAAAAATGCAGCTTATGGTACTGTAAATATTTACATAGTTTATTATACTGCATAACGGTTAAAACGCAGTCGTTTCTAACGGATTCAATGGAATGTAGTCATTTTTGACCACATTTGACATATTATATAAAATCTTACAAATACACTTACCTAATTCATACAGATACTACTAATTGTTAGCAAAGTAATTAAAAAGTGAACCAATTCGTTGTAAAACTAATCATTGATTGATCATTGATTACGTAATACATCTAAAGAATCTAAATCGTCACATAATCAAAATAGCATGATTTGATATTGAATAGACTACGTTGAAAGGTTCGTCTTGTACTAATCTATTCCAAATCAGATCACATTTACCGCAAACATAGTCTGTATCTATTAGATCTTATTGAATTGCTCTAACTTAAAAGTTTACCAAATGATGACAATTAGAATAATTGGTTTACTGATCTTTCTGAATTTGTTTATCAACCATAATCATGTAGGGATTATTCAACTAATTCTTGTTTATTGACAAAAAGGTATCAATGAAATAGCCATTATTGTCTGTCGATCCATTCTTTATACATTTTAATGATGACGATTACTTACTTACTTACGCCTGTTACCCCTCTCGGAGGAGCATAGGCAGCTTACCAGTATTCTTCATTCAACTCTGTCCTCAGCAATCCTTTCCAGCTGTCTCCAGTTACTGTTCATCCTTTAAATGTCTGATTCCAGCTCTCGACGCGGTGTGTTCTTTGGCCTTCCTCTTTTCCGTTGTCCAACAGGATTCCAAGTTAGTGCTTGTCTCGTGATACAGTCTGGTGATTTCCGCAATGTGTGTCATATCCATTTCCAACGTCGTTTCCTGATTTCCTCTTCAGCTGGAAGTTGGTTTGTTCTCTTCCATAGTAGGCTGCAGCCGATGGTTTTTGGCCAACAGATATTCAATATTCTACGTAGACAGTTGTTGATAAATACCTGTACCCTCCCGAGGATGTTTGCAGTAGTTCTCCACGTTTCAGCTCCATAGAGAAGAAGTGTCTTGACGTTCGAATTGAAGAGTCTAACTTTGAGGTTGGTAGACAGCTGTTTGGAGTCCCATATATTTTTCAGCTGTAGAAATGCTGCCCTTACTATGCCGATCCTTGCCCTTACATCTGCATCGGATCCTCCTTGTTCATCGATGATGCTAAAAAAACGCTAACCGGAATTAACAAACTTAACTTAAATGATGACGATGATTGAGGTTATCGGTCTTTATATAACAATACCGTACCAAGATAAATCTTCATATGATACTTCATATGGTAACTGGTTAAGCAGCAATTTCGTCAGTACAAGAGCTTAAATGTAAATTATTTTGAAGGAAGCCATACATGAAATTCTTATGAATAGTTTTTGATGTCTCATGTCCAAATGTTTATAGTGTTACAATATAGCCAGGGTGATTTATGATACTTTTACAATCGATTTTTCATGACTTTCCATCATATATACTTAAAGGCAGAATTTCTGTAAATTCTGGTTATTTCAAGGGAACGCCTTACTGTTGTCATTTCCCAATGCAGTCAACAGTATAATATCTCCCTTCATCCTTTCTATTGATAACTGTAGGTTGACCTCAATGATGGAGTGTTTCACTTATTATTTCTTCATTAAGTCACAATGATATGCTAACTTTCCACTTCGTCAAGGTTATATCTATCATCATGAGCTCCTTTAATAAGATCATTTTAATTTATCATGTTTTCCTTAATTTATATTGGTATCTCCTATCTCCCTCCACCTCACTAACTAATGATTGTGATATGATTCATGAACATTTAACAATCATACAGCTTAGATAAAAATATAACCGTATAGTCAATAATATTCAGCATGTAACGAGATTTGTTTTTAATGTTTCATTGAGAAGTGTTTACTGTTTGGATTCACTTATGCTAGCAGTAAAACAATATTTCACTAATGGTTATACATAATAATTGTTATATGTTCAAAATCGATGAAATATTTAACTGTGTATTAATTTAGATCTAACCTCAGGGATTTTAAAACAAATACATTTATGATGAGACCTGTGTATCTTTGATTGAGTCGTCATATAGTACACAGGAAGCAAACACTTCTCCAGTCCACTTTACTTTTCAATAGTATTCCAACTAGTATCAATTTGTCAATCTTCATATCACGAATTGATCTGAATCAGAGAACGATTGATCACCTGGAAGCACTGAACAAATGTTTCGTCCTAGTATGGGATTCTTCAGTGTTGCGCACCCACCACCTCATTAGGGGTCGAACCCATGAACCAATGGACCATTGGTCCAATTGTAAAGTGTTAGCCGCGGAGCCAGAGGGTCATGGGTTCGACTCCTGATGGGGTCGTAAGTGTGCACTGCTAAAGATTCCCATACTAGGATGAAACAGCTGTTCAGTGCTTCCAGGTGATCTATGGTTGTCTGATTCAGATTAATTCGTGATATCAGGATTGGCAGTTAACTATCTCCACAACCTCCCAATTGTAATGTCAATCTGTTAAACCTTTGTGATATATTTTAGAATAGCTGAAATGTTATGTGAAACAAAAAACAATGTGAAAATATCAAACTTCTAGCAGAAGTCAAATTAGCTAGTAGAAAGGTTATACTTCAGTTATTTTACCTAACAATCACTACCTAGTACATGTTATGTTAACACCTGACACCTATACAACTTATACAACTTATGGACACCAACAACAAATTATAACTATTGTTTGAGTTGAATTGTACCTTGCAAGTAAAATTCAAGATGCACTTTTCATCCTATTTGGGACTCGTCAGTTAAAAGTCCATGATGAATCAAAGAGAACATCCAATTACATTTTAATTATAGATTACAATTGTTTTCAGTTTCGATTAAGAACTCCACATTATCTGGGTTGATGATCAATAAATGAATGTCTCGTTAATGTATCTTGGTTTAGTTAAACCTAACCTCATGCCAACTCATTCATACAATAAATAACTCAGACTAGCAAACTCATTAGTACTAATAATAAAATTAGTAATAGATTTTATATCGTGGATTGGATTTAAGTCAAATGTTTCTTTCAATACGAAAAATTCATACTACTAAGAAGTAACATATTCGTTGTTGATTAACTGAGATTGTCATTAATGTTTTCAGTGTTCATTAAGTGTTACGTACTCAGTACTTTATGCCTTGTTTATTGTTCATTTGATTAGTAAGTGTTGTGAATTGGGGTAATTTATATTTGACATGATATTGTATAAAGTATAATAATAACTTATTGTAAAGATTTCCAGTAGAAGTCACTTCAACATACTGAATGAGGTTCGAACAAACACTTTATTGAAAACTACTCTTCAGTGATAGAATTTAATCAATATCAAATGGATCACACAAAAGATGACACTGGTTACTGCTTAGCGATGAATCAGTGCATACATTTCAGTTCATGAGGATGCTATTTGTGACTTAAGTACGTTTGTGGTATCATTTGCTTAATGTGGAACTGGATGAATTTCTATTTAATCCTTCACGAAGCATAAATTTCGTAAAGGTTACAGGTACTCCTTGCCGACAAGTAGCAAGTCTAAGTTCAGGATTTTTTTATAATTACCTTCAAACCATCTTCCAGTACAACATAGTAGCCCCACAGTTAAGTAACTTAAACTAGTGGTCATATTGTAACATACACGATAAAATTCGATCAGCAAATGTAACATTACTCACTACTCAATAATCAGTTGTGTTTTTCGTGACTGGAGTCTATACAAACAGTGTTGAGGCGATGTGGATCAAAGTAAAAAATTATCTCAGATCCTACCGTAGATCATAGTCATATGAATGTATTTTTATATAGTTCATTCTTCAAATTTAAAGATAAAATCACTGAATAACCTTAAAAAGCCCATAATGTAAGTTTAATACATAGATGTTGATTTACTATGTTCGTCACAGGCTGATATCGGTTGGGTACCGATGAAAATCAGGGAGCGTTGAGACTCCTCGGCTGTAAGTACACCTAACTCCCCCCTCCCCTTCATTTCCCAGGGACTCAAACCCACAACCTTAAGGTTTTACGACAATTGTTTCTATTCTCTTACTTATAACTGTTTTAAGTACTAAACACTTAAAACCAACATATCCCTTCTTTTCGATAACTAAAAGTTAGCTCAAGGTTACTTTAGGAATCTCTCAGAAGTGTAACTACCGTATATCTATTTTAGGAATAACTTCATTACTTTACATTGTATATACAAACCTATCCATTTTTTTATACCATCATATTTATTTGTTTATTTTCATTTCATTTATTCATTTTTCAATTCATTAGTTATTTAAATATATCAGTTTCAATAAAACAATGACACAATTAAGTTCAACACTTGGAACTTGTGCTAAAGATTTAGCTGGTTTTGCTGTTATGTTCTTTATTGTATTCTTTTCATTCGCTCAACTTGGTTACTTAGCATTTGGTACACAAGCACAAGATTTCAGTTCATTTATTACAGTTATGTAAGTGTATTAATTTTTGATTAGATAAATTTCAATTGTATTTATGTATGAATAGAACAACAAGTTAATCTTTACGTATAGAAACTAGTTAATTTGATAATTGGATTGATGTTGTTATTTGGAAATAGGTATTTAATTTAGTTGTTTGTATTCATCATAGGCTGATGTTAGTTGAAAAACAAAGAAAACTAAGAAGTATTTGATTACTGTTTCAACTGAGTATAGTATTCTTTAGCTGTACCATGTGGAGTAGATAGTTAGATGATTGCTGTGAAACCTGAAAGTTCTGTGTTCGGTTCTTTTACAGGAGTGAGGGAAGGAGCTGGGAATTGAGGGTGCTACTTGTCGACGAGTTCCATACTTAGACGAAACAGTTTTACAGTGGCCTATTGTTTTCACTTATTACTCAACTAATATTAACCTATGACAAACACAAACAACTAAATTCAGTATATCTTATTGTTTTTTGAAAGTAAAATATACAGACTTAGATGCTACAGTGTAATATTTTGTTTAGTAAAACTATGAATACCAAGTATTATTTCATAGAAATGGTTACCATATTAATAATTTGAGGAGATGTAATGAAAGGAATACGATGAATTCATCTTTCACTTCAGGAGGTTTTCGTCAGCTGCTTGCATATACTTCAATATACTACTTATATGAGTTAAGTTGTCAGGAGATCAGTAAGCAATAGCATAGTGGAACGAACATAGAAGTCAAGTGAATAAGATTGAAAATTTGTTGCATCTCAATGAAATATGAAACTGATGATACTATTGCAGTGATTTAGTGGTGAACAGTAATGCTAATTAAGCATTCGCTGGTTATGTAGTGGGATGGCTGATGATTGGAGTTTGATTGTCTATTAGTCACCTTGAAAGATGACAAGGTATTAACTTAATATCTTGTATCACTAAGATATCCTATTTCTTTCTGTTCAGTTGCACAGTGACATTATTAAGACACATTTTCATAGATGATGAAGAATAATCACTAACGATAAACTTAAATAAGTACCAATGAATGTTGATAGTGTTTAATAAGCAATGAGTATCAATTGAAATTTATCTATAAATATGGCACAAGACAAGGTTTAAGCTAAGAGAAACAATTAATCATCTTGAAAGATCTCAAGATCAACTTTATAATTACTACGTCAAACAGATGACTTGGTATAGCACTAGTATGATCCTTCTATCTCTGTCACTATAGACTTTTGAGAATATTCTCCTAGAATTTTTCCATTTTAATAACAACTGATTTGGTCGATAACCTGAGATTTATATACACAGTCGGCAGTAACTCGAAAGAAGTATCTATTGTACTTAAGTCGCATTAAAGTACATGCCATTTTATGCACAATGACAAGTTTACCATTAGGATACATTGTAGTGCATGAGGATATTAGTCTTCTATTCATTGTTATTGAAATGTCATCACTTCTAAATTGAAAGTGAATCAGAGTAGGTGCATTAATTACAATAGACTCATTTAACTAACCTTTTTCACTTTTGATTATTATTCAATTAACTTCTATGGATATTCATTGTTTCCGAGGTAATGCTTTCTTAAGATTCATTAGTTTTTCGTCAGTACACAATGTTTTTTAATGGAACAAACAGGTGTAAGACTTATACGTTTAACAGGAAACAGTGGTAAATCATGCCTCATCATATAACATTTCACTTATCATATTACATAATTATCTTATCAGTAAATGACATGTCAACATTTCCAGATATTACTAGGAGCTTTTGATGTATTTTGACTGAGCGATATAAATCTCAAGGTATTTTTCTAGAAGAATCTCTCTGAGAGCATCGTTCATTGTATAATTCAATGTTTCATTTCAATATGCGTAAACTGTTTCTTTTATTGAACTTTATTTATAAATTGTAATGAACTCCTTGTTATTTAATCTGTTAGGTAAAATGATTGTAGAATTTATTGAACCTTGTAGTCTATTTAATAGAATAATGACAATAAAATTAGCATAAGAAGTCAGGAAGCAATGAAGAACACTAAATATGTATGATCACTTCAGGAATTGATCATCTATTAGTCAAACTAGTGATCTGTTGTTTAAATACTCCTCGTGAAGCCTGAAATTCTTGAATGCTTCGTTTCTTTATGAAGTAGTGATGTTCTTCTTATGACGTGAGAAACTTCGGTTGGTTGACAAAATGTCAATTAGGTGTGCCTAGTCGATAGTTGCCCGTCTGTCCTATGCCCACTGAGTCCCAAGCCAGAATTAGAAGAACACAAGACGATAAACCAACTAAACAGAATCGAAATGCATTTTAATCATTTTTTTATATGTAGTTCAAACCAGACCACGTAGTCAACCATTTAGGAAATTATCATTAATACAGAACTAAGGAAATAGTAGTATTGAATAGGGACAACTTGTACACAACTAATTAATTGTAGGCCATAATAAGAGACAATATAATAACTGCAAACATGCTAAACGGGAGAATAGGGTAAGAGGGACGTAACAATAATAGGAGTGTAATGTTTACACTACTCACGACCAGAGTAAATGAACTAGTTCTCTACAACACAGTTCTGGGAGTTTCTTACTTTTCTCTAATGGTCTGATATAGCAGTTTTATATTAGAATGAAATATTCATAAAGTGTTATCTGTTTCATGATAGTTGTCTAATTCTCATCAGTTAAGGATGTAAACTACATAGAATAAAAACATTTACTCTCTCAATCTAAATATTGAAACATTGAAAGGAATTTGAGTTGTATCGAGGCGATCTGCCTAGGATGTACGCATAGCAACAAAGTTTGATCAATTCCAGTCTATGATAAATCAATGAAAAGATTCAACTATATTTAGATCTTATTGAATACAGTTTAATTTAGATTCTTTTTTTTCTTTTCATATCTCTTTCCTCTTTTAGTTTTACTCTATTTCGTATTATTTTGGGTGATTTTGATTTTAATGCATTAGAAACAGCGAATAGAGTATTTGGACCAATTTATTTTATTGTTTATGTATTCTTCGTCTTCTTTGTACTCATCAATATGTTCATTGCAATCATCAATGAAACATATTCAACAGTGAAATCAGATTTAGAGAAACAACCAAATGAATTTGAAATGAAAGATTTCTTGAAAGCTGTAAGTTATGCTTAAAGTTAAATAGGTTTTCGTTGAATGTTCTTATGAATTATTGATTATGATGATTTGTTTGTTTGTATAGTTGCATAATAATGTATTGACATTGATCAATCAATATGGTAGCGTAATGGAACTAATGTTAGTACAATCAATCAATGCTTATTACCCCAAGTGGAGAATAGGCCAACGACCAGATTTCTTTAATCAACTCTATCCTGAGCTTTCTTTTCGGGTGGTTTCTAACTGCAATTGATTCTTTCCATTTACGCCTTCAAATCTCAAAGGATCGTGTTATTGGGTCTTCCTCTTTTTCTTTCTCTTTGAGAATTCCAAGTTATGGCTTGTCTTATGATACAGTTTTGTGATTTCCTCAATACGTATTCCATTTACCTCCAGCGTTTTCTTTAATTTCCTCCTTGGCTGGAAATTGATTTGTTCTTTGTTATAGAAGGTTGTTTCTGATGGTATCTAGCCAACGAATCTGAAATATCTAGCACAGATGGCTGTCTATAAATACTTGTATCTTATGAATGGATGCCTTTCATAGTTCTCCAAGTTTCAGCTCCATACTACAGTACTGTCTTCACATTTGTGTTGAGAATTGTGACTTTAATGTTAACTGAGTTTCAGTTCTGTATGTTTTTCAGTTGCAGAAATGCTGCTCTTAACTAATATCACTTGACTGACTGAATTCATCAAAGGATAGACAACTACAATATTAGTTACAACTAATTGACATGACTGAATTTTGTGAACTGTGATTTGTTAATGAAAGACAACTAACTTATCACACTTGTTTAAATAGGAGATTTTCAATTTATACATCCTCTATCTTTCTATTGTGTAATCGATTTCACTTTATGTTACGTAAGATTATTATGTAATTAGTGTCATTGTACTTTTGTATATTTACTGTCTGATTCTCAATCACCAATTAAAATATACTTATATGTAACGTCATAGATATTAATGAATTTAGTTATAAGCATTAGTTTTTCAGGCTTAAATAACTAAGCAGTAGTTTATAAAACTATGGAACTCGATGACTCCATCTTAAAAACCATGAACGCCATCAGTTATGATATATCTTGCTGACGAGTACCGTCTAGTATAAAATCAGTGTCTAGAGATTCATGTTAATAGTTTATATAGTCCTAACATTACTGTCCATTGTACATAAGCATATTGAAACATTCGTTCTGAAACTCGAACTTATTTCGTTATGTCTACATGTAATTTTTAAATTTTCAGTGCAATAATATGTGTAAATTCTGTCTAATCTGTTTGTCTTTAAATTATATCACATTTTGTTATACTACTTATTATCATCCAATAACTCGAAAATTCGAATAAAATGAATTAAATTGGGTTAGACATCTACGGAAAACTAAAGAAGATTCCTCCTTGTACCGGAGTCCTCATTAGTACTAGACACAAATACACACCCGAATCCCCATGCATACACAATCTTCAGACAAGTGAGACAGGATCCAGTGATTTTCATTCTTATTCAATTTGCGATTTACCAACTGACTTCATATATTCTGATGATTGGTGGGTAACTATGGGTTGGACATAGCTAGTCAATATCCTTGTTATAACATATAAAAGTGGCGATTGATTTATCGAATGCCGGTTGGGTGTGTTTTATACCCACTCAGTCCCAAACCGGAGATATGAAAACACAAGACGATAAATCAATCAGACAGAATCATATTATATTTCACGCATTCCTTTATATACACATAAAACCAGACCACACAACAAACTAATTGGGAATCTAACATTAATACAGAACAAAGGAAATAGTGCTTGCGAATAGAAACAATTTGTGCACAAGCAATTAACTGTATTTAAAGTATGAAACAATATACTAAGAGTACATATACTAAACGGGAGGACAGGTTAGAAGGAACATAACAATCATAGAAATGAAATGTTTACATTGCTCACTACCAAAATAATTGAAGCAGTCCTTCAAAATACTGTTCTGAAAGTTAGTTGCTCTTCTTTAATCGCCCAAGAACACAATCCTAAAGGCTGACGTTTTACTCATGACCTTTATACCTGGTGGGGAAATTGATGTGTACTGTCACCGATGAGCTCCATATGGTCACAAAATATCTGCCCAGTGACTTACCTAGTTTTTATCGATTGTCTAAATGTAGTAAATTTTTGATTTCGAATTCAAGTGGCAACCATAAACGAGAATAAAAAATTTTAAAGTTACAGACAGGTTGAACAACTGCTTTTTCTCTCAGATAAGCAATTAATTAGAATGTTCAGCGTTAGTAACTGACTAGAAAGCAATCACATTCGTTTAGCAGTAGGTGTAAACATTTTTGCCTATTGGCTGAGTCATAATTTCTGGAAGTATTTCAGAGTGTGAATAACTTCATGCAGAAGTTCTAATTCCGTCCACCTTTAGGTGGATAGAAATTTTATTGAAACAGGCCTGAGGTTTTTTATATGTAGCTTTCTGAAAATCTCTTAGCAAAGTACAGTATTCTCATCAACATTAGCCTGAAATGAAGAAAAGAGAAAAGAACTCATTTTTATGCCCTTGCCCCTCAACAAGTGTTCAGTGTTCATTTCGGACCAAACACCACTTTATTTCTACAGACAGCTGTTGCAATCCCAAAGCACTGTATAAAAAACTTAAAAGTACTGAAGCCTTCAGTTCGCAACAGAAAAATATTTGACTGTAGAAGCAAACACTTCTAGTCAAAGACCAAATTTATGGATATATTTAACAGAAAATGCTCAATCAAAACGATGAAATTACAGTGTGAAGATACCACTACATATCAAGCAGGGTTATACTGCCACCTCTGTTGTTTATGAGTACAGAACAAGTTGAAGCAACATGGTAGTACAAACAGAAAATGTCCTATGTAACAAAACGCGATTCCTATTACAACGAAACGATTTTTTTATCAGTTTATCATCTTTGGTATACATTTCGCATTTATATCCATTATTTTGAGTGTAGACGCCACTTAAGCACTATACGCAGCTTTGTACAACTGTTTGTTTTTCGTAAGATTCTTACTTTCCTTGTTATTGTAGAATGATGTCTGCCTTTTGTAATCTTATGAAGTATCTACGACTCCAGGATACTTTACGAACTGTAGTTTATATTTCAAATTATTCTATATAAATAAAGGGCTACATTTTATAAAAACCAATTGTTTTGATACTGGTCATTGTATATATCTCAGTCTTTAGGTCTATATATCCTCAAAACAAATCATCTATTTTACTTGTTTACTAGTTTTATTGCATATATTCATCATTAGGTGAGCTTATTGGTTACTAGTAATCAGTCTTATCCTACATTCATTCTAGTTGTAAATAGACTTCTAAACTGTTGCATTAAAGGGATCTCGTTCTAATGAATTCATTATCATGATGTATAATCGTTTATATCCATGTGTAGGATGAATTTTAGGTTGATAGAGTTTGATTAGTTGTCATGTGAAATTTTTTGGATACCAAGTTATTTTTTTGATAATCACTTATTAATTGAAGGAAAAGATTTGTGAAATATGAAAATTGTGTAATCAGTAGGTTAGGGATATAGTGATTGTGATTGTTTTTAGATTATGATGTGGTAGATAAAAATTGTGAAAATCTGGATAGAGACAATGTTTGTGACAATAATACTTGTTTGTAGTCGTCATAGACTAATACTGGCTTTGATATCACCGCAAACTGGAAAGTACTGAACAATTGTTTTGTCCTAGAATCTGACTCCTAAGTAGTGCGCATCCTTATTTCCTTTCTCTATGAGATGCCGAACCAAGGCCTTCAAGTTTCATAGCAAACGTCTAATAATCTGGGTTGGTGTAGAAAGGTAACAATCTTACTTTAATCAGTTTGTAATACAGAGCAACGATCATCCGGTTGTACCTAGCCAACGTAATTCTGTGAGAAGCATAAACAACTAAACTAAATACCTTTCTTTATAAAATCACCTTAATTTAATTATGATAATTGTTATTATGATAATGGCGATGGACTGAATAGTACAATCGGAATTAAAAACGAATCACTAGTAAATCGGATAACGTGAACTCAAAACTAAGGCCCTAGTGAGGAAAGCAATATTGCAAATAGCTTTTTTATGGAGAACTCAAGATTCACATGGTGGTTAGCTGAAGCCTTAGCAATGTAAGGTAAACCCAGATATAGCGTATTCCTGGTATATTTGAATCAATTTAGTTGATCATGTAACTTTATGAATCTATGACTACTATATATTACAGAATAAAAGATAACACTGGTCTACGCTGTTCTTTGTTCAGTCATGCATGAAGATGTACTGAACATGATTTATAATTACGGTTTCAAACTTTGAAATTGTTTTCTGTTACTAGAGATCAAAAGACAGCATATATTACTGGTAACACAGTATCCAGTTAAAACCGAGAAGTATCGGACTCATCCTGTGTTTTCTAATATTAAACAAACTAAAACCAGTCTATGATGCATAAACTGTTGAGTTTAACCGCTGTCCAGAGTCTCCTTGTACTTAAACAATGTATACATTATTTTGAAACGTTAAACATTCTATTTATATTTACGATCATCATGCCACACTTTCATAGGTTTATCAATAACCTACAAGATCAGTATCAAGAAATCATTGATGATTTAAATGAATTTTGATTACGTTAATATTGTTTAGTAGCTTGCATATGTGATTAGAATATATTTGTGTCTTCTCTGTGATGTAATGGACTAAAACTGATCTACCTGTTGTTATATGTGTACAATGAGCAGTTTGTGTTTATACAGTGGTAGCTTAGAAATAAAAGTTGAAATGTAGCTGAGAGTTTAATCCAGTAGGCTCTGTTTGTCTTATTTAGAATGTGTTTAACGTTTATACATGTATTCTAATGATGATATGAACTACAGATATACTGAGTTAGCTCGTTAAAGATATACTTATGGGAATAGAAACCCACCAATTTTAGTCCATAATAACATCAACTGGGAGATATTAATACTTTCAAATGATGCATATCTACGCGTCACACTAGTCAATCTATACGGATTCCTACCATTGTGCACGTAAGAATGGGTTGAATTCCAGGTGTAAACACCGACATGGTGATGGTAGGTTCATTCAACTGATGAGTTTCATAGGGGACAAAACGTGACTACTTGATTCCGCTTTCCGATCACACTCCAACCTTAATCAACTTGAATATGAGTGTGTGGGTGTGTGCATAATTTTGCTATATAAAAAGACTTATATTTGCTGACTAGATATCCTATTTTTGGATATCTGTTGACGGAGCTGGGAAGAGCGGCTGTTTTATCAACCATATTGAGTTGTAAGTAGGTATTACTAGGCTACAATGAGTTACAATGATTGATTGCCTTAGCACTTGTATCCATTCAGTCATAACAGTTATACTTATCACACAATGTTTATCATTAATATGCTTTTTTAGCGAATGAGAAATATGCTAGAAAAGTTGAAAATTAAGAAGAAACGAATTGAAAATATTCAAAAAGCTATGGAATTAGCTGATTTTAATAGAGATGGGAAATTAGAATATAGTGAATTATGGAAACATTTAAAGACGTAAGTTAATACGTACATACAACTGAGTATTGTCTTATCATTTGCATTCATTGATTATTGAGTATTAGTGACAGAAGTTGATTACGTCTAATCTTTTCTAGAGATGATCAAATCGATCAAACTACTTATCAAGTAGTATTATCTTCCTCAAAATTACACATACAGCTTACTGACTAAAAGTCCAGACTAAGATGATATATATCTATAACTATAACTACCTGACCTATGTATGTACATCGATTCATACAAACCCCTTTATGACAAGTAAAATTGATTACATTCATTCCTGTTTATAAAAAGCGAGTAAATAAAAGGCCTTGAAATAATCCTAATACATTTACCATTGAACATAATGTTCATCTAGCGGATATATGTATACCAGTTACGGAGTTTCATAATGAAATGTGTTTTACGTTGTCAACTGTTGGAAACCATGCCATATTAAAGTTAAAGCTTCATTTAATGATAAGAGATTTATCAACCGGTAAACTGTCGGCGACGAACAATCATTATGATTAATAAATAACCATCCTGGGGTATTTTAATGGACTAATGGGCCAGTTACTGACATATATACCATTAACCGATTAGAATACAGTAACAGTAGACGAATATTTTATCGGTAAAAAAACGTTCATACTACATTTAACCGAGAACTTATCCATGCTTAAAGGATTTTTTCCAAATAAAGTTTAATGTTAAGACTAGCGTCAACAGTTAGGTCTAAGGGTTGTTAATATGATTGAATCGCTCATTGTATACAGTTTGCTTAGCAATGACCTAACAATTAAATTTTGTTGTCTGTATTCATCGTAGATTGGTATTGGTTGGGTACTAATTAGAACCGAGGAGTAATGGACAGCTATCTCATCCTATTATGAGACTTCTCAGTAGTGGGTACCCTAAATTCCATCAGAAAGTTAAACCAGGAAACAGTTTAACAATCTGTAATAAGTACAGTCAACTAAACGTAATATCTATCTTCACAAAACTATCCTAATCCAACTTAACAATCAATAAATTTGGCATCATAATCTCTAGTTCATTGTCATCAGCATTTAATTTACCATATTAATTTAAGTGGCTTTGAGTAGTAAACGAACATCTGGGAGCAGCTGATTTCTGATTGGATGATTTCAAATATCCTTGCTCCGAGATGATTGGCTAACTCGACAATTCACCAAAATTATATTAAGAATAACTAAGTCTTGTTCTTAAATTGTACTTCATAATAAACTCGTAAAACTAAAGTATCAAGTCAAACCTAAAACTTTGAGAATGATGTTTTTGGATTAAACTACATGGCAATCATAATGTAAATGGGTATTTTGAAAGCCGGCTCAATGGTTTAGATGTTCGCAGCAAAATATGAAAGTCCTCTACTCAGTTTTTTGGTGGGTTATGGATTCTCACTGCTGAAGTAACCCATACTATAATGAAACAGCTATACAGATCCAGTTAGTGATTTTCAGTGGTTGTCTAAGTCAGACCAATTCATTATCTCAAGTTTAAATATGAATCGTATAGTTGATCATTTCCATTTAAATAGCACAATATTACCATGCATGAAAAGAACTGTTTCACGAAATTCTCTTATTCAACTGCTGGAAAAGAATACAGTTAATTAAGTTTATAGTTCGTCCATACAATCATATCTGACGTAACATGAACATGACTAAAGAGTACATAGGTTGTTATTTGAAATGATTAAAAGTTCGAAGAATTCAATAATAACTTAAACTACTCAACGACATGGTTTCTGTTTTACACTTGTAAACATACTTTTATCAAACAGCATCATATTGTTTTTCTTTCTTGTTAATTTATCAGTAAAGGATTTACTGATGAAGAAATAAAAATGGTCTTTGAACATTTTGATGAGAATAAAGATAATACTTTATCCCATATGGAACAATTGAGAATGAAAGCTACATTAGAAGAACAAAAGGTTTGTTCAATAGATTCATTAAAATGATTATTATGAATAATTTATGTTCATGAAAGTTGAATTTTGATTAACAGATATAATTTATGTGATAGTATTCAGCTGAGTATACTTATGAGATTGGGATTCAAACATAGTCAGTTTACTTCAGATACTATTGAGTTATTCAGTGAGATCGTTCAAATAGTGACACTTCAAAGTGAACAGCATGTCAATCATGAAGATATGATATAAGTGACTGATGAAATGAGGTACCAACATTGAGAAGATATTAACCTATACAATTTAAATCATACATCATTTGATTATCATAATTCTACCTTTGATTATATTTCATTGATACACTTCATTTGAATGTATTACTCATTATGAATCAGGTTTGTTATTACTTTGTCGGTTTATCTCATGATGATTGGAGTACAAATGTGAACGGATAGTTCAAGGAAAAACAACAAATATGAATGTACTTCAAACGTTCCTTTATTTTTGGATATATGTTTAGCATTTCTATAGAAAGATATAATATACTGAGGTCTACACCATTTCATTAATAATGCAAATCTACTGTATTTATAAGAATTCCTCTTTTCTACATCAGGAGTTATTTGATTTATTCAGTTCCGCATATTTCTGTGTAATAAACTAGACATTCTCAAGAAGTTACTACATGAATCACTAGGCAGTTGAATAGCTAAATATGAATAAGCTTTGCTTAACTTAGGTTCAAGACGTATATATATATATATATATATATATATATATATATATATATACTCGAGAACCTCATCAATCCTGACGGTCTGGTGTCTGATGAAATCTTGGCCCGTATACATAGGGCCCAATTGGCTTTTTGCCAACTTGCGTCACTTGTGGCGTAGGCGAGACATTCGTTTAATGACGAAAGGACGCGTTTACTGCGCAGCAGTCAGATCCGTTTTACTTTATGGATGCGAAACATTACCTTTAAGGATAGAGGATATCCGTAGGCTCTTAGTATTTGATCATAGATGTCGCCGAAACATTACTCGTGTTTGCTGTGTCCACCAAATAAGCAATGCGTGGGTCAGAAATAGAGTACTAGGTAAACACTGTAAGTCTATCTGTGAAGTAGTGAATCATCACCAGCTGAGGTGGTTAGAACATGTGTTGCGTATGCATGACCACCGTCTACCTCGACGAGCAATGTTGTCTGTTGTAGGAGTAGTCTGAAAGAAAGCTAGGGGTGGCCAGACGAAAACATGGCACCAATCCATGAAATCATTGACAATTGGGCTGAGTCATGTTAATAGATACAGACTACATGGTTGGGGCCCACACGGTGATCGTAACAAATGGTTAGAGACTTTAGGTGATATGGCTCAAAATCGATTGCAATGGTGCAGGTGCATCCACTCCTTGTCTTCCTCCAAATTCTAGTTTTTGAGCTAATCATAATTTTCTCTTTGCTAAATCACCTTTTATCTCAAATCTCATCTCTGATCTCTTTGCCTTTCAATTAGTACTTACTCTGTCACTACCTTCCCTACTCTTGGATTTGGTCCGACAATTTAATCTTTATCATCTTATTGAGGCATGGCAACTTGAACTGATGTACTCATGTACTAAGTTCTACGTTGTAACTGACTGATATATATATATATATATACTTTGCCGCTAGGTTCAGCAGCTTATACAATATTAAGGATCAGGTTATACTGTTTATTAATTTCTTAACACTCCACTTGATCCATTGTGATCTTCGAGACGTATTACGTAGAAAGTAATCTAATCTCTCCGTTGTCTTTTGTAGGCCATTGATTATTACTAATAAGTTAATCAATCATATAAACACAGGTTTTACGTGATAATAAATAAGAACTTTAATGTTTAAGAACGAGAACATTCCTTATGAATCACTTTGTTTAACCTGACGATATCAATAATAATGTCAATGTTTAAAAAATGTGTTTTGTGAAGCATTCTCGATCATTTTAGAGTTCATTTAGTGAATAACTGGTATATATAATGAGTGGAGGGAGGGGGAGATTAATTTTCACTTCTGAATCTCTCATCAGCCCTTTACCATGAACTTGACAGTGTAGATTCGACTTCATCTGCACTCCCCCCCCCCCCACATACTGGATAAAATACATAAATGTAATGAAGATTATGATTTGAAATAGCATACTGAAACTAAATCTATTTTTAGTATTCATCTACTTAATGAACAGAAAAACTGACCAGAATTGTTAGAAACATCACTATCAGTGATTACTAAGAATTTTGTAGATAGTCAAATGAATAATCTAGTATATTTTACAAGCTTCAACTAACATCGAAGTAGACTGTAACCATTAAAGAGCAATAGATTACTGTTAATTATATTTCTTTAACATACTTGCTACTCTTACAGTCACACCACTATCTTTAAGAGCATCCAAGCATGATATAAATGTACTCTGATTAGTAACAGTTCATTAGCTAAATAATTTCGAGAAGTAATCAACAGAGTTTTAAAGAGAGTTGTAACCAGTAGAATTCAACCCCTTTGAGAATAAGGTTATCATTATATTATCGTTTTGGATAATAACAGCTGAACATCTCGTAATAAGAGAAGTTAGAATTGTAAACTATTGGAAGTCAACTCACATGTCTAAAGCTTCTGTATTACCTCTACCCATGAAGCTCTTAAAGTTCTTATCTTGAAAGAATGTGCATTGTTGAGGAGTTACACAACATAGAATAATACCAGTCCAATCCTTTCTGATTTTCAGTAGTTTGTTTTCTGAATAAAGTATGTTAGTCTAGTTAAACTTTAGATTCAATAATCACCCCTAACACTAAATAATAACAAATGTAACTGTACCTTAGCACTTTCATTTAGCAATTTATAATCTGAATAATTCCTGTTTAATCTATGTAAACTATTCAATTGTTTTTTTCTATGTATTGTTTATTATTGAATGATTTATCTTCAAATAAAAGTTCTTCACTGGCTAGAGATCTGATATTCTTCAGGATGATTGAAACATAGATTACCGTTGGAGGGGTGGAGAAGTGCAGGAGCAATCACATTTTCTGTTGATTTATACTATCAGTTAATTCGATTATATCAAACTAAACTATGAATGTTAGTTAGACATGAAGCTCTGGAAAACATAATTCTCTTAAAACTCATGCCAGTAAGCATTTAACATCAAGGAGCATCTGTAACGTCGAAGAAACAGTCATTCAATGTAAAACTTCAATCATTGTCATAAAGTGTTTTTATTGCCTTAATAATTTAGACTAGTTACCAAACGACAAATTCATTGAAGATAAGTGCAGTCAAATCAAAATGGTATCATCAGTCCTATGAAATCACTGACTGTTAGTATAAGCCATATGGATAGACCCAAACTGCTTAGTTGATTGTAACAACAATTACTTATACTAAGTTAACTCTTCATCTTGTTAAGTTCATCTTATCACATTAAACCTTGATATCAAGCTTAGTCAGGCTCTATATTTTACATAACTAACTGACTATTGATCTATTCATTACTGTTATTATTAACATCATCATCATCGTCATCATCATCATCTTTGCCGACTTAGAACTTACTAATGTCAATTGTTATACATCAACTTGTTTAACTCACTCTCTTTCTCTCACTTATTCTCTTTTTCAACATATTTATATTTCATTTGCTTGTATTAACTAAACAGATGGCATTAGTCACTGAATTAGCTAAAGAAGAACAATTAACTTTAGATAAAGAACAACCTGAAACAAGTCAATCAAAATTACCGTCAACATCACAAATTAAATTAGAAATAAAACAAACTGAATTTATACAATTATGTAAACGTGTTAATCGTATAGAAAATGGTATGGGTCAAGTAATTGGACATATTGAAGATGTATTAAAGTGTTTAGCAGCATTAGAGAAAGTTAAAGTGATACGTCGTGAAACAATGACACAATTCTTACAAACAATTATTACAGTAAGATGAATAATTAAATATATTTATTACATAATAATTTTACTATTCAGTTCTTAATGAATGAATGAATGAATGTTTATTGAAATCAAAGTGTTACATCATTTAACTAAATGACATAAGTTTAATGAAATAAAACTAAACATTCATTGAATAATTGCTCCACTTTCATAGGAAACTCTTCATGATCATATGATGGATGAAATCTATGATCTAAAGGTTTAGTTGTTAGCGCTATCAGATGTTACATAATTGTGTCATAGTTAATAAGAACTAGTTATTCATACGAGAAGTGTACAGAATGAATAACCAAGTGACTGAATATAAAGAATGTAAAGAACTGAAGAATCATTGATGATACTAATTTATGAAACTAGCAGGAATAACTAGACAGGACACTTTAATACATGATGATCAGATTTGAAATGTAGAATATTTATAGCTCCAAGTTATGTACAAATTTCCAATTCAAGTCCTCTTTGAGATGAATCTTTTGACTATGAAGATTCTTGTGTTGAGGATGTGTTCAAGAATGATGATTTTGACCTGACTTTGTATTTTTATTTAACGTAGTGTTTGCTTTGAATGACTGATATTACATGCTCAATAAGAGGTGAAGTAGTTTTTTTCGGAACTGGTTTTTAATTTGTTATATTTATGCATCATACATTGAGCTTCGATTGAGGACCATTTAAAACTAAGAGGCATTATAAAGCTATTTCATCATAGTACCCGACTCATCAGTGATAATCATCGCCCAAAAATTAGATTAACATTATTTGCTCTGTGGTTTACATATTTAATCGGTATTATGATTGTAGAATTAAGTAACTTTCTTGGTAAAGTGGCCTAAGTAGCAAAAATTCCCGAAATCTCAGTTTCTGCTTATCGGATCACTACAAATTTACTACTTAATTCCACAAACTACTTGTCAAATGATCAATTTATTCAGACTTATCAAGTCTAGCCTTAGTAATGTTGACTATAAATTGTGACTGATTGACAACTAGTGTTACATTTCCTTCCCTCAGATTTTCTTCCCTTCCCCACCTTCAAAATGTTTCTTGGTGCAATCTGATTAGTTAAGTGAAGCTAATCTTATCTGCCACAAGCGCTGCGTTCAGTGGTAGAATTTTTACATCCACCAATTTGTGATATATATCGCAACGAATATCTACTGTTATAAATGATAACTTTCACACTTCCGTAAAGTCTGAGCGCCACTTGTTACAATTTCTCACCAAAACTTCAGGAACATTCTAAAGTTAGTCAGTAGTAAGCTAAGTACTGTAACTAAATTAAGATGGAGATTGATATCAAGTCTAGTTGACTGAATTCGTCACTAATTGATGTTACTAAGGTACTATAAGATAAGCTTGAAATATGTTGTTTTAGTAGCAATAATTAAATCAATATTTTAAGTAAGTACTGAATTAGACTGTGATTTATATGTTGGTTGATCCCTATGTAGTAATCAATTAGATGCTCATCGAGTCCTTTATATTACTGGTCGATTTCTGTCGATTTAATTGTAATATGGCTACTACTATAAATTACTAGACACAAATGACACTGTGTAGAGAGAAAAAATGTCTTCGTAGCTAGTTGGAAGAAATGATTAAACTATCTATAACACACTAAGTGATCTAGGCATAAACTACGTGAAATGAAACTTCAGTACGAGGATCGCAGATACAATTTGATACACTTTTGACTATCTAAGTCTTTATGAGCTAAATTATTTCTACTGAATATTTCCAAGTAATTTTCTAAGTCGATTAAGGTTGATAGGCTAGTTTAGTCTATGTATTCTTGTTTTGTAGTATTTATTGGACTATTATTATTATTATTAGACTAGTCCACAGGACAGAAGTGATCGACTGGACTGATATCATTCAAGCTGGTCTAAGCAATATGAGTAATACAGTTGACCTACAAAACGAATGATAGTAAACACGTAGTTTTAATTGGTAAGTTGTAATGATCATTAACTTTTCTAGTAAATTCAATATAATAATATTATTAATATTAATAATACTTGACTTATACAATTCTATGTGTATTTGATTACGTAATACGTCCTTAGCTATAAGTTATTGCATGTTGCAAGTTAATGTTGTCTTCGGTTACATTTACATCAAGCTTTACACTAATTTGAAAAACACTAAACTAAATTGGATTCTATCTCGTCTTTAACGCATGTCAAAAGCTATTGGGATTCGAGTTAACAACTCTAGTCTTCGTGTTGGATAGTTAGTTGTAACATTTCTATCCTTTACATGGTTATTTAAGACTTAAGAAACCGCTAATTCCATTTTTCCCATTTACCTCTTTGCTGTTTGTCTGTTCTGACCTTACCCTTTTTAATACCTCTTCTTCATTATTTAAGTTGGATTGTGACTGGTAAGTGTAATCCAGGACGCGCAATCAACTCAGGGTGTACATATATCAACAGAGACTAACCAGCTTCAGTCCATAACAAATCAACTGGAAGATACAAGTTCATCCTAATCTTCTTCATTCCTCTTTATAATTAACAAAATTATCTATACACTTTATAGTTTTTATTGGTTACTTCACTACTATTATTGTTTCGATAAGCTTAATTTCCCGTTACAACGTACTCATTGTGTTGAAATGTTTGAATAGGTATTCATGTTCTTATTATTCTCTTTGTAATTACTACTAGTTCAT
This sequence comes from Schistosoma japonicum, assembly GCA_025215515.1. Lineage (NCBI taxonomy): Eukaryota > Metazoa > Platyhelminthes > Trematoda > Strigeidida > Schistosomatidae > Schistosoma > Schistosoma japonicum. The sequence continues at coordinate 13,937,700 of CM046065.1, read as the reverse complement.
CTACCACCCTAATGCCAATGTGTAGCTTTCACTTAAGACCACCTATTTTACTATTATCACTGATTTACAAATTAGTTTCACTGGTTTTATATTTTTTATTATTGCATGTTAATGTTAGACTGAGGGCTGATGAAGACCCGTCTGACGAAACAATATATTTGCCAATGAATATTGTTTTAAATGACATAATGAAGATGTTTATTAATTTAAAAATGATAAATAATTAAAGTTTTCATCAGGAAACTCTTGATAGTTGTTTCATTCCAGTGCGGAACTTTTAAGCAGTGCGTACACAAGACTCCGCCTTCGGGGTGTAGATTAAAATTATGCATGTGTTAATGTAGAGTCGAAATAGGGAACTAACTGAAAAGAATTGTAACTTCACTCTGTTACCTTTCTGTGTTAATTTGCTTAAATGTATGAAAATATCAACATCTTTGGTAAATTTGTTATTTCAATTAATGTTTTATTATTACTTACCAATAGTCTCCTTGTAAAAACAATGATGACTGCAGTGACCGTGCTAGTGATTGCCTGTAGGAAGCTAGTCAATAAAACTTCAGTTATGATTATGACTTGATAGATCTGAAGGACAGTGACTAGTTGGCGTCATGTCTGAGTGATTAAAACTCACCTCAGAGAAACAGAGAACAAGCATCAACGTAATAAGAGCTAAAATAGAGTCATTTATTAAATAAGAAATAATAGGTTATCATATATCTTATGCTGGACCCATCAGTAACATAAAATGTAGAATACATGAAAGATTGGACTTGAGGAACTTGTGTACAGAAATCGAGATACTGAAGTCATAATAAGATTACAGTAACTCTGGTAGGGAAACAGATATAACATCAGTTAATGAAGCTAAGTAAAGCTTACAATGTTTAAACTAAAAATAGCATAGATACTAAATACTCAACAGATTCAGTTTGGCAGTAGAGTTACGATATCGCAATGCATAAACAATACAGATTATAATTTCGGTGTCTTGCCACTGTAAAACATTGACCTTCTTGATAAGTTCAAATAGTTCTTATTTATATCAACGAATGATATACATTCTCAATTCAATAACATTTACTATCATTAGATTGATAGAGTTATGTTGGATAGTTCAGTTTGTCCAGTTTTAGGAAGTATCTTCATAATTAGCCTAATACAAAGAAAAATGTAATTGATAATTAGTACATCATCCTCGGTGTACTTCATACATTATTGATATGTTAATTTTCTGTAACAATTACAAACATTATCTCTCCGTTTATTAAATCTTCTCAACAATGATTATTCGAATATACGGTTTACACTCGTATATGAATGTTACAACAAGTTGAAACATCGGGAATCACAATTGACGGAGTCTATTCTTCGTGGTATCGGGACTGTTTGCTGCTAAGCTCCATTTGTTTAACACTTAGTAACTATGAATTCACATTATTTCAATTTCAAGTTTGTCACAAACTTATTACGGACTGTCATATTTATTTTCTCTTCCTAGTTATTTTAACATCACTATAAACTTATTATCCCGACTCCATATTCAACTGCCAGTAGTTTGGTTTTTATTGTATTTTATGTTTCCTTATTGCTGACTGTTGCAGTATGTGATGTGTAAAATACCTTTGTTCTAACTCAGTAACCGACTTACAATTGTCTCCTGTTGTCTGGTGTTGTTCTCCTGTTCTTTCGAACTGAGTAAGTCTTTGGTTACTTTGGGACCGCGCGAAATGAATCTGTATCCACGTAGTCAAGTCTTAGTTATATCATAAGTCCCATTGGTTGGCTTAGATATAAAGTCATCATTCACCTATATCGATCATCACGTATCTTGCTTACACCAACACATCCAAGGTCATTTCATTGAGCAAGACAATAAGTTTAACTTTAATCTTCAGGGGTCTTTTTGCATACGTAGAGTGAGTTATTTTTGTATTTCAATAGTATCCATTCAATAAGCTGTAAACAAATTTTGGTGAGAACACTATTCAGTCACGCACAAAAAGCTGTTTAGAGAATCATCCAAGATTGTAAATTGCCAGATAGACAAAGATTACTCACGAAAGTTTAATAGCTTGTATGGAAAAACACAAACACTTGGAATAGTACTTACTGGTATCTTGAAGCGGCCAATCTATTCACGGTTAACGAAATAGTTTACAGGATTAATTTCATATTGTGCTCTATATTGGAAGGAATGTAATAGGCTGTTATACTAGACATACACATGTCGACAAATGCTTTCATCAGTTTGTCTTCAGTTGTTATTGTCAAATTATGTATTCGTACCAAAGTATTCACATCGCTAAGCGCATATTCTAACAAGTGAAGAAAACATACCACCATGTTTTCATTAATGTTTCATTTCTCGTTATCTACTTGAGAATGGACTATTACAACTTTTTTTCAACTTCATTATTATTCAGTGATGCTCTTAATACATTTCATCAAAGTCATCGAAGTCATAACAAAAGGCGGAAGTTGAACTCATATATTGAAAAAGATAAACATATCAGTTTCAACATTATCCTGATGACTTCAGTATCTAATATATAACTTCATGATATCATATGTCAGTGATAATTACAATTGTTTCTATGTGATAATCAGTAAATAACGGATAATTATTCTTATGCTACTACTTCTGTTACTTCTCAGTAGTTAGTATTCACTGCATATTTTTAATCATCAAAGCTATCAGCTAGTTTAATTTCATAAAGGATAGGCCATTAGTATAGGGACGAAGAAGTGTGATGCCTAAACTATCCTCTCCAAGTTTAATAATGAGTCACTTAACAATGAGAAGTGTGTTGCACTTATATAAATTTGAAATAGTAGAGCTGATTTGTAGTTTAAATGGATGGTCTTAGTTATATTATGTTCTCTAATCTGGATGGTTTAATTGAGGAGATTTCATCATCATTCTAGGATAAAAGCTCGTTAATCAAACAATCCAGCTCAGAAAACTCAGTATAACTTGAACCAATCAACGTATGAATTGATTAAGCACTTTCAGCCAGTTAGATAACACCATTTTCATTAATAGTTTATCGGGAAGAAAACATGGTTAATTAGTAACTCCGAGTTTAGTAGTGGGATATTCTTCAAAACTTTCAAATAATGACGCATTACAAAATAGAGGAGTCATCATATAATGAACTTCGTATTATACAGAATCTATCACCAAATAGCAATACATCCATTCGTAAACACTATTTCTATATTTTATTTGATTGAATTTGTTACAGATAGATGTTGATAGGGTACCACTGAAAACCAGAGAGCACTGGATAGATGTTTCGTCTTAGTTTGAAGTGCCTCAGCAGTGTGTATCCCCCCTGTCACGCCACAGGGACTCTAGGTCGTCAAATGCTTAATCCTCTACAACATTGACCCAGCACCCAGTGGTAGAAATTCTACTTCCATCAATTTGTCATATATCTCGACAATCATCCATTGTCATCGTTGATGGCTATCTTACTTCCAAGGAGTCTGAACCTCATCAGTCATAACTCTCTAGAATTTCAAAAACATCTTGAAGTCAATCACTAGTGAACTGATTATTTTAATTAAATTGAGGTGGTTTGTTGAGATCGGTATTAGGTTTTGCTTGATTGAATTTGTCACAGATTGATGTTGCTAGGGTACAACTGTAGCTCTTTTGTCCAAACACGGGACTCCACAGCAATACACGCCCTACATCCCGCCCTAGAAGCTTCAGGTTAGCCTAATCCTCTGCACCACTTGTCTGTTATTCACTGGTAAAAATCAAACCTCCATCAGTTTGTGATTATCAGTCTGTAACAAAAAGATCCACCAAAACCTAATACAGATCTTCATGAACAACTTCAATTCAACTATTTCTATGCATTAATCGGTTCATATAACCCTAATTCTAACCTTAAATCCTAACCCTACATCTACATTCTTAGCCTTAAATACTAGTTCCAAATCATTTTCAAATTCTAAATTTCAAAATCCTATTGGTGATGTTAATTTACGCCGTAAGTACTGTTTCTAGTTCCAATAGCACTGATAAACTTATAACTAATTCTTATATTAAATTCAATTTCTAAACGTAAATCATGATCCATAATTATATTCCCAACACCAAATTCTAATTATAACTAAAATCTCTAATGTTAATTGTATTAATGTTTAAGTTGGATGACGACTGGCAAGTGGAATCCACAATGCCCGTTTCGCCCTATTTGAGACTCATCAGCTGGATGTACCTGCTCAACTTAATTAGTTGTATTACTTTGAGCTATTGTCATTTGAATCCTGTGTGAAAGTCAGCAAGTGATATCATGACTCTGTTTCGTATCAAATATTTATCTATTTAAACCATTTTACACTTGCAAGATAAGGCAGAATTATATTTTCCTTCAAGCAACAAAAATATGTTCATCTACGGTAAGAAGTCGTGGTAACCTTCACATTAATAAAGCGTCTCTATATAGTTCTTTAAAAAGTTTTACTTCGTTATTTAAGTATCGCGATCCCTCTTTATTATACTTAACTGTAGTTAAGAATAGACTAAACATAATAGGCTGAACACTAACATATTCCTGCACAATTTTTTCAGTAATACGATTATCTCAGTAAATGTAATAATATCTGAATACATACAAGCTCGACGACTAATGAATCCCTATGAAACATATGGAATAACATCTTTACTATCATACTTAGTATCACTTTCAGTATACCAATTTCATTATCTCCTAAGCAAATCACTTTACTTATGATATAAATAGTGTTCCTTCTTGACATATCACTTTTTCTAATACTCTTTCTTATCTTTCCATTTCAACGAGAAAAAAAAGTGAGAATTGTGCTAAGGATTCACGAATTAAGGTGACACCTCGATGCCTGCTAACGAGTGTAAGACCAGCGACACAATAACAAGAAGCTAAGCTATTCCGCAACGTCCCAGCACAACTAACTAAAGGGAGGATTCCAAAGTCAGTAAGGAAGGTTTAATTTTACAGGCAGCCTGGCAGACGGTACCAATATATACACACATTTCATTCGTAAACATACAAAAAAAACAGAGCGTCCTTGGAATGTCATAAGAAGCGTACTAAAATAAACAATGAACCAATAAGATTTAGCGTCTCACCAAGTGGGAAACACGAACTAAATATGAGAAAGGAACTTTTTGGCACGAAAACGAGAAATTTAAATTTACACAATTAAATCACAAAAATAACAGATTTACCAAAAGAATTCTAGGGATCTAACATTCCCAACTAATTGTTTCTTCCTTGTTAATTAGTTATCAGTTTATCTCATTTACCCAATTACACCCTTAGTAATAGAACGTACTTAAGCATTATATTATCCAAATTAGGCAACGATCTCAAGACACACCACAGACAAAGTATTCAACAATATAAATATCTACTGATTAAAACTGATCACTTGCAATTAATAATCATAAATAATGTTTCTATTTTGTATTTCTTTATTTAGTTCAAGGTGAATTGATCATCTTTTATTCAAAACAAAAACAAAAAGAAAGAAAGAAAGAAACTAAGGCACTACTTATATACATCACAATTTTGATCTTATCATTAGCCTATCTAAACTACAATTAATTTTGTTATTGTGAATGAATCACAACATGAATGAATTACATTCATTGAATCAATGTTTACATTTTTGTTTATTTTCATTCAATGTTCAATTTAAACTAATAAAATGATCATTTTTTCCCGCCATATTATTATTTAAATAAATTATCCGTTTTATTTATTAATTTTTTCATTCTATTTATTAATGCTATAAGTTTATATGTTCATTAATGGATAATGAATGTAGTTGAACTTTTCTGTTTGATATTTTGCTTACACTTTGTTAAGATGGGAATAAATTGATCGATTATGGAATGGCGTTGACCAGTGTTGTAATTTCAGTCTGAATTATGTAACTATTGAAAACCAAGAATTACAAGAGTAATGTTTTTTGTCTTAGTACGAGACTACTCATTAATGAGTATCCATTACCTCATCAGGCAATCAGACTTAAAAACTTTAGGCTTCATAGTGAACATTTACTTATTGGACCACTCAGTCGATTCTCTCTATATTAGCGAAGACTCATCCATTGCTATCTATTGGTAACCATTTCACACTCGAGAAAATTAACCTCCATTGACAATATCATACTAGAACCCCAAGAATTACCTTAAGACGTTTGTCATTACTTAGCTGATATTTATTGTAATTCAGTGTTACGGAGATTGTTGAATGTGAATCTGATATTATGAATTGGTCTGATTTAGACAAATATTGAACATTAAGATGTACTGTCTAGTTCAGATGAATCCGAGACATCACATTTAATAAGCTCCACAACAACCAAATAGTGTCGTGATTGTATGATTTTCTACATACTGATCAATTTCTCTGAATCAAGTTGATTATTTTGATAGATACTAAATGTTGTGAGTTTAGATTTTTCAGAAAGCATTAGTTTCACCAGAATTTTAGGTAAAAGTGCCAACTTTCGTATGAAGTACATGCAGACAACACTTAATATCAATAGGTACACTTAATGATAAAATTTGTTCAATACTAAATAAGTAAATAAGCTTGACAGTCGTCATTCAGTATTCAGTTGATAATTAACATTAATACTTCAGTCTTGCTGTAGGTCGATCACAGCCTGAATAGTTCAGTAGTAATGTCATAAACGATGAAACCTGGTGATTCCGGTTCTGTTTATTAGAGGATCTATTGTTCTTTAATTCTAAAAATCCTTAACACACGTCAAACGTTTGATTCATTAAAAGCTGTCACAGCGTTTAATATCAGTACAGTAATAGAAATAGCCAAGATGAATGTGTAAATGGTTGAAGTAATTGCCATGTTTGGTAAAAGGAAACCAAGTAGAAATCAACATTTCTTAAAAAGTATTTTCCCTTCGGTTTACTTCTGCAACGACTTTATGTGTATAGCTTAAGATTTGTTACTTTTGTTTGATACTCTAACACCATTTTGCCTTGAACGATATAACCACAACGTGATACATTTCGATTAATTCGTAATAGAAGGTCAGTTGAACTAACGAATCAACAGTTGGGTCAAACTGCTTTATTCAAATGGGAGTTATTAAATGTAATCCGTAAAAAACTTTGCTTGCTCCAGACTTCCTGATAATTGACACTTACCGGTAGGATATTTCAGTAATCTTCCGGCAGTCGATGCTAGATGAAAGATTATAGAACGGGTAGTCTGTTACATAAAACACATTTCATTATGATAGAATCTAATCAACAACATCAATAACTAGATAAACATAAGAGTGGCTACTCAGTGATCAGTCAGTTTCCGTCAACAGGAATTTTGTTGATTGATTAACTAACCATCTAATGAATGTCGTGAGAATTGTGTAAAGATTTAAAAAGATGTCATGGGTTTAAAAAAGCTAGTTCACCCTCTTCATAGCATTATCTTGGTAAGTCCAATTATAGATTGATATATGACTTATGTGTATAGTGATTTGCTAATAGATATCAGGACTACCGCAAGAGTTTACGAATTGAAATGACACCACAATACCAGTTAACGAATGTATAACCAGTGATACAGTAGGAAGTAGAACTAGCTATTCCTCTGCACCCCGGCCCAGTTAACCAGAGGAGAAGGTTCAACGTCACCTAGAAACGTTAATCCTCCAGGCAGCCTGTCAGCCGAATAACGAACACTCAACTCATGCACATATATACAAAAAGAGTATTTCCTTAGGAGTGTCACGAATATCGTAGTACAATAAACAACGGCCCAATAAAATTTAACGTCCTACCAAGTGGGAAACACAAACTGAAAGTGACATGGGAGCATTTTCGCGCGAAAATTATACAATTAAATTTCTACACATGAATCCCAAAAATATTAGGTTTGCCAAAATAATTCTGGGAATCTACCATCCCTCACAACTTTCCACACACCTTTAATATTCTTACTTTACATAGGTAGTCAAACAAGCGTTGTTACTGAACAGAATTCCAGAATACATTATTTACGCGATCATATAGTGAATTAAATAGTTTACTTCACATTTGTAGACTGATCGCTATTACTTAATAATATGATAAATAGAAACCATTATTGCTCACAACACTAAACTCGTGATAGGATTACAAGCCACAATACGATGCATAACTCAAAGGCCCCTACACGAGCATGTATACGGATGGAGTAATTACAAAACTGTCAGTAAAGAATAACCATTATAACCAACCAGTGCTGATTTAGGAAATCAATCAAAAATCCTTCAACTGAAAAGAGGTGGTTTTGAGGAGATAGATAGGGCGTTTAGTTGTCTGTATTCTAATAGATGCTTATTATTTCCTCGGATCCAACCGAAATCAATATGTAATGAATAGAAATAACTAAAAGTCATTTATTACAAGACCTATGTATAGGGCTAAGAATGTATAAAAGAAAAACAGAATAAATTTTTCAATGATTGGAGGGTAACTATCGTAGTCCTAATAGTATGAAACACCAAGTTTTTGCCAACCTTTTGGTTTAAAATATATAGATCAGTCTCTTTCCTAAACTTGAACTAAGCTTAAACATTGACTAAAGGCAACATAAGGATTAATGTCTCCATAATAGGCTGTAAAATATACATACTTTATAGCTACACAGTCAAAGTTTGACATCACTGTCTCCTTTTGAACTAACAGTAACAATGGCCTATAGAGAACCGTAGTGTAGAATCCGTATCAATCCTAATCGTGCTCCTATTTGTATGATGAATCAATCATTTACATTTACTGTCATCGTATTGGGTATAGCCGCCTGTAAATTCATGATACTGACTTGCTGGTTTGTGCACACTGATTTACAGTATTTATGCTGGAATGATTATTCACTGTTGACACTTTAAGAAACTTTCTGACTCAAACGTCCATATACATGCCTTTACAGCTCTTCAGTCACCTACTTTGGTCAATTGCAATATACTACTTAATAATAAATAGCCAATAGTTTATTTTAGTATAAAGCAAGAATAGTTTTGTAATCTTTTCTAATTAACATTGCTGAAACATGTATCAACTTCCAAACATCTAACAAGTTGAGTAATATAGCTCTAGGTAAAACTTCATTATGAATATCATACTTCCCATTACGCTGTAGTAATAAATCCTCTTCACTACTTACAGAACATTCATCTTGTTGTATTGTCAGATACGAAATAACTTTTCTTAAAGTAGTTAGCGTTTATCTAACAACAGACATTATAAACAACAGTTTTCATTATTCGAAAAGTAAACGAACGATAATAAATCAGTTAACAGATGATTAAATTCATACAGAGATAATCAAATAAAAATCTTTCATGACATAAATATTATCATCTTCTTTAATATTTCTAATCTTAGACTAGTAATAATTATTCATTCAGATTTTGAAGTATCAGTTGAAGTTTTTGTTTCTTCTTCTTTTCCATGATCATCAGAAGTATTCGATTGTTCATCAGTTAACTTCTTCTTAGTGATATATGGCTAAAAGTAAACATTAGTCACATATGATTGTTAATAGATCAAATTAAAGTAAACGTATAAAATCAATACATTTTACATAGCGGTAGATTCAAATGAAATAGGCTATAGTACAGGATAAATAAATAAAAGAGGAAGACTAAAGAATATACTGCGTCGAGAGTTGGAAGCAGACATTAAAAGGATGAACAGCAACTGGAAAAAGCTGGAAAGGATTGCTCAGGACAGAGTTGAATGGAGAATACTCGTAAGCGGCCTATACTCTCCCGAGAGGGGTAACAGGCCGTAAGTAAGTAAGTAAGTACAGCATAGGAATTTTAATTATTGAGGTGATGATAAAGACCAGTTGTCTGAACATCATTAGTGTCAAGCTAACAGATAAGTTTTCAACGGATCAGTGTAGAAAGATTGTTGTGAGCCTAATTAAACTGATAATTTCATCACAATGAAGACAGATTTTGCATGATCACTTAATTTATGTTATGTGTATTTCTATTTCTAATCAACATAGTTATATAACACTTTACTTTTTGAAACTTTATAAGGATAGTAATGTTTACTTTTATCATTACTTAGAATTCAGAGTTACAAATGCCAGTTTAGAATTAGGATTTAAGAGTACAGGCTATACGTCTGGGACAAATAAAACTATGAAAAGAATATAAAAACATGAGAACTAAATTCAATGAATAATGTTGGTAAATAAACGATTGCAGGACAACAAAAATATGACTCACCTTTCGTAACTGGCAAGCGTTTTTTCTTAGCAAGCTTATGTTTTCCGGGATGGGAATGCTAGCCCCATGCCCGACCCTCCTCCTTTATCCGGGCTTGGAACTGGCAGTAACCTTAGAAGAGCTACAGGCGGAGCTGGTGAGAGGCCCACGCTCCTCTGGGAAAAGCGACGGGCGTAAGTAAGTTAAGTAAACCTTTCGTAACTATTACTATGGAAACTTAAGGCTCATCACTAGTGGTTTGTGAATGTAAAGGTTGGCTAGATTACACTGTAAGAACGAGATTACCGCGTAAAAAGTATCAGTCAACCAATAAGACACATGTAGTTGGCGTCAAAGTTTCCACAAATGTGAACTATAAGTAAATACCATAGACAATGTATGATACCTAAGATTATTATGCATTTAATAACAATGAGAAATTTTGATCCCAATTAGGCCTTTAATATCAGAAATATGATTGCTTTTGTTAAGTAGTTGAAGCTCAATCTGTTAATATATTCAATAAGAAGTAGAAGAAACTGAGAGGTTTCTATCGCCAGGACTAATAAAGACGATATAGCTTTCTGTCATAATCACAATGAAAATAAAATTAACCCAATGAAACAAATAATTGTTGCCAAGTCATATAGGGTTACGGCAAACACTATGTAAAATATTTGGTAAATGTTATGTATTGTGGAAATACACAGTGCCCTTGATAATTGCCAATCAGTGTACAGACACGTCTGCGCCATGACTACCTGTCCGCAAGCCGGAACAGAAGAAAATTAACGATTGACAAGCCAAACAGACAGAATCAGTTTTATATTTCAATCATGCCTGTATATATACACAAAATCAGACACCATCGTCAACCAATTAAAAGATTACCATTAATACAAAATAAGAGCAATAAGAAGTGTGAACTGGGGTAACGAATATACAGTCAATTAACTATAGTTCATAAATGAGAAATGATATAACAACAGTTAATGCCTTAAACGGGAGTATAGGACGAGGGCAACATAACAATAATAAGAATAAAATGCTTCTTTCATAAGCAACCAAAAAAAAAAATGAATTGTTTACAGGAAGTGCAGTTCTAGAAGATAATCATTCTTCTTTAAGTGCCTGTCATAACCCCTCGCCCCTTTTTCTGAAAAAAATCAGTAGTAAGATTTATCATAGGGGTTCACTTTGATCCTGTTTGGTTTCCTCGAATTCTTTGTAATTTCCTTAGAAATAGTGCTGTTCTTGACTCCATAGACTTTGTTTACTGACTTCTTCTGTTATCCAAATCAAGTAAAATGTTTAACGTAATCGGCGTTCTCAAACTAACTTCATCTCCGCCGTCACATCTAGACAATCGGATATGATTAGCCTGTCTTAGCCATTTCTTTTTGCCTACTCCGACTTTATAGATAACTTTCCCGCTATTTCTTAGAATAAACGCAGGTACCTAATGCATCATTTTACGATGAAAATCGTGTACCTAGACCTATTGTCCGGGTAAGAGTCTTTTGGGCTTAGCTCCATGCTTCGTGTTGTATTTCACTTTCATTCTGGTGTTGCGTTCAATAGTCGTTGTAAAATTGGGTCTCAAACTGAACAGTGGCATTTTGATTTTTCTTCCAAGCATTGTCTCCGCAGGGGAAACTTCACCTACCGTTTCAAGATTTGGTGTTGAACGGTAAGTAAACAGGAACTTACACAATATCTCTTTTAATCTTCCTTCCCCTTGGGCTTTGATTAACATTCTCTTAAAGGTGTCAACAAATCTCTCAACTTGCCCATTCGATTGTGAATGATACGGTCGGGTTCTGATATGTTTAATGTTGTTAAGAACGTAAAACTTCTTAAATTCCGTAAATAAGAATCGTGCCCGTCATAACAGTAAATTGTTTGAAAAACTCAACACTTTACAAAACTCTAGCTAACGTTTTTCGTGTTACAGTGATTCGCCCAACTTTATCCATAACTTTACATTAAGTTTTAACCAGTTTTAAAGTGCTTGTGGACTTAAATTCAGAAATATGATTCGGACTTACAGTTAGAAACAGTATTTAAGGTTATGAATTTATTGTGAGGTTAGAAATTAAAGTTTCAATTAAGGCTATAACCCAATCCATATAGAAAACAGTAATTATGAATGGTTATGTTGTTATTTTGGAATGGGTTTTCCTTCATCAAATAGAACTCTTGAGTAAAAGAGCATTCATAGTTAGAAGTATATGTATATATATGCATGGTTTATGTTTGGAATCACTGTGGTGTACATTCATCTGCGGATAAGTCATTACCGTTCAGTAAAGATTTCCAAGTTGGAAGCATATTGTGAATAGTCTTTACTTCAGATTTATTGAAAAACAACTTGACAGCTATTCAATCACATGGATTTATTTTTCCATCGTCGTTTCTATGGTTTCACATAGGTAACTTCACCAAAAATACATGATTCATCTGTTTACAATATAAAATATTGATGTCCCAATAAAATGATCAGTCGTAAATACTATCATCTAGTTGGCTTAAAGTGATTACTAAATAGAAACGATGATTAGCTAACTTGTAAACTGAGCGTATGCAGTCCAAGTATTGTGTTTGTTCATTCCTATACTGTACTGATGTCCAAAGGTTACGTTTTAGACTTTAAATTACAATGGTTTCAGTAAATCACAAAAACTGGGAAGTTGTATTATTTTTTAATTATTTCAAAAACATCTACCATTTTTACTTCATATCGTACAAATGAGCAACTGAAACGGTTTTATCCTCTGAGATATAGGTTTTTTAATTGTGCTCAATAAAACGTGAAGATGCTCATCCTTAAATCTTTCCAATGTATTGCGATGGAATGGACTCAGTAGTCTAGTGGTGAACGCGGTGGTGTATGACATGAAACGAACTGAGTTCGAATCCTACTGTGAATATCAACATTGGGATGCAGGTACATCCAGCCGACAAGTCCAGAATAGAATGAAACGCGCATTATAGATTCCACTTGCCAGTCACAATCCAAATTAAATGAAGTTAGACTGTGTTGAATAATTTATAACATCTAACACGTGATACATTCCTATAAATAGTAACACTGAATAGAATACCGTACTCACTTTTAAAATTACAAATGAACAAACTGAATCTTCATTAATTTGCATTACTGCACCAGCATTATCGAATTCACCACAGTAATTTGCTGCACTAAACACAGTAACAACCTTTAAAGAAACAAACAAATGGAATTACTAATGCTAATCAACATGAAAAACAAAGTTCATTATTCAAAGATATTTAATCTACATCATTATACGGTGGTTAACTAAGGAGATTCTTAAATTCTTCATGAGTTTAAAGTTAACTAGAAACGATTTAGCATATTCGATGCTAATCAGATATCATTCATTGTAATGTCAACGTCTAACACCCTAAAAGTATGACTTTATTAAATTAAACTCATTGTCAACATCGCAGGATGAATATCATTGTGTAAAACATATAAATCGCTATGTTCTGCATAAGCGAACTGTATACAAAACCTATCACCATTATACTTTAACCTAAACCATTAACAGAAACTAACCATTAACTCACACATGCCTTATCCATCAATTTATCTGCAGTATAACCATAACTCTGAACTGAAGATAGAATCAATTCAATAGTGAATGAGATAATATTCACATTCCTACAAATGGTTTGTGAATACAAGTGTCATTTGGTTGCCTTAACGAGATAAGAAATTTGTTGTTTTAAGTTACAGACAGTGAAGTCTATTAGGAGCTTGAATGATTACATCAATCATGGAAAATCAGTTTATCGATCCCAATATGATAATTGCTGGTTGAGAGAAGATATTCATTTACAATTAGTGACTTGTAATTGGTTACTATCACTTATTAATTCATCAGGTAGATTGAATCCTCTGTATACTTGGATTTTAAAATACTATTTCAAGAATTACTGAAGCTTCTTCCTAAGGAATACCCTAACTGATATTTAGTAACTTGTATAGATGATTAACAGAGATCATCATTCATTGATTGTTTTATTAATATCACCTTCGTTTATGACTAGCCATGTGATATTTCATGATTAATGTGTTATAAGTTGACAAAGTTTTGTATGCAAGTAGTAGTCGTAGTTCTTCTTTAATGTAGTTTACTGTTTTTTTCATTAGTTAACTTATTTCAATTATTGTATCCAACTAAATGAGATGGTAGTTTACTGATAACTTGGTATCTACATAGAATGTTATCACTAACAATTAATGCATTATTGAATAAGTGGAAAGTTATTAGGATATATTGCTGACATCTATTCAATGATCGTTGTATACTACTCAAAAACCTGTCAGGTAAGGAGGGAATCCAAGTGTTGATGATACAAACTAAACATAATCGTATTAAACACAACAGAACTCTAGTTATTGATGAGTAAATTGTATACAACACCTAAATCAATTACATGTATAACCAAAAGCAATTACTATAACTCTAAGTAATAGATCCCTCTTTCAACCCCTATCTCTTGACCTTCATTCCTAATAGTTTAAGAATACGTAATGAATTTTATACATAACTGGAAAAGCATGCATTCTACAAACTTGTATAGTTTTAAAACACAAAATCTTATAGAAAATCTTGATCATTTCTGTAACCATGTGAAATCTTTTTCATTTTCACCACTTAAGGTGGTTTGTAGAGATTGGTTTTTAGATTAAGTTGATTGAATTTGTTACATATTAATGCTGGTTGGGTGTTATTAAAAACTAGGATACACTAGTGTGCTCAGACGGTAAGGCTTTTGCCAGCCTAAAGCCGATTAAGCGGAATTTATTGTCAAATTGCTGAAGAGATCCATACTAGAACGAAACAATTGTTTAGTATTTCCTAATTTTTAGTGGTACCCTACCAATATCAATCTGTAATGAATTCAATTAACTCATTCTAAACAGATTAGTTCAGATACATCCAGCCGATGAGTCCCAAATAGGACGAAACGCGCGTCCTGGATTCCACTTGCCAGTCACAATCCAAATTAAACAGACTAGTAGTTTGTAGACAGACTTATATCTTTTACTATTCGCGTCTATTAGTGTTTTAGTTATTTCAACGTTATCTTAATTATGTATATATTTGAGGTTTAATACATTGAATTGAATCTTGTAACTGTCAAAATTATCTCAGTAAAGTTTCGTAAAACAATTCTTGATTTTAAAACAAAGAACAATAAATAATTCATGTTACTGACTGTTAGCATCATGATAATTCACTCACATTGGCTAATTTTGTTAATTAGGAATAATATATCTTCAAATGTAAACTCATACAAATAATAGAATGAATTTGTATATTCCCATTGACTTGTTATAGACTGAAGCTGGTCAGTCACTGTTGCTATATGTGCATTCTGAGCGAATTGCCTCAATATAGCGAATACTCACATGTATCATTTAATCTGTGGTGTGACTGGCGAGTGGAATTCAGGACGCGCGTTTCGTCCTACTTGGGACTCATCGGTTGGATGTACCTGCATCCGAATGTTGATGTTCACAGTGGGATTCGAACTCCTACTACCAATTCACCCGTTGCACAAATGTGACTGTCTGGACTCAGTAGTCTAGTGGTGTACGCGGTGGCGTATGACACGAAATAGACTGAGTTCGAATCCCACTGTGAACATCAACATTGGGATGCAGGTACATTCAGCCTAATGAGTCCCAAATATGACGAAACATCCATCAGACGAGTCCTAAATAGGATAAACGGGCGTCCTGGATTCCACTTGGCAGTCACAATACAAATTAAATCATACAAATAAGTTAATATGTATTAAACAGATGAACGACAAACAAAAACTCATTTAATTAGTGAATTAATGTGGATACTAGAATACAGATGTACTAAGTTGATGAATCCTAAATAGGACGAAATACATCTTTTATATTGTATATCTCGTCACAATTTACTTTTATTGATGGTAATTTGTTTATAAAGAATTATTTAGACTGTAGATAGTTCGTATAAGTACATGCCGTCAAAATCAAAGACTAGAAATTTGTTTTGTTGTAGTTCCTTTTTATTCATACAAACCTCCGCGTTTACAGTACGTATGTTAGAATTCAATAACTAAGTTAGAATTTACCCAATAGAACTTTTTCAACTTTTTAAAGTACATTAGTGGTAATCTGAAATGTTGATCGTTTAGTACCGATCCGTCCGTTCAGTGGTTTCCTGGTCAACTTCATAAAATGTTCAGTATCGTAGTAGAGAATACTTCCATTATATCAGGTTAATAACTTGTGCTATAACTATTGATTTACATATTCACAATCCACATTACTAATAACCTTTTATACACAAATAACCCTGTTACTTGTTACTTTCGGGTGTAGATTTGTTTTTCCCATTTCAAGTGTCTGCAGTTACATGTACGTGTTTGTCATGAATAATCTAAAGGTGTCTTTATCTCCCCGTCGGTGTTGACATGAGATAGAATTACTCAGTCCTGTTACCATATACAAATCTTGAGCTGATTGTTTCTATAATAAAATCAATGGAATAATACAAACACTTTTAAACTGTATACACATAGCCGTTGAGAAGTGTTTATGTATGAACTCAGTAGCTTAGTGACAAACAAATAGGCGTTTGAGATTAACTGAATGACATCAAGTTCTGGTTTGTACCTCAACAATGAGATACAGGTATATCCAATTAACGAGTCCAATAAAAAACAAAACAGACGTAATGGATTTCATTTTCTACATACTATTCAAGTTTAATCATGCTCACTATGAACATTTTTAATGTAACGCAGTAAGAAATGACAGATTAAAGACCTCAATTCAATAAACGTTACGTCATGTAATGAAATCTTTAATGTAAATTGCACTATAAGATAAATCAGTTGTTAATTAAGTTAACTTAAAATGCACTCTACAATAATTGGGATGAATTTGTATTTTCCCGTTGATTTATTATGAACTGAAATTGGTCAGTCTCTGTTGCTAAATGTGCACCCTGAACAGATTGCCTCGATATAGCTGTTAATCACAAGTAGTATTTAAGTTGGATTGTGATTGACAAGCGGAATCCAGGACGCCCGTTTATCCTATTTAGGACTCGTCTGATGAATGTATCTGCATCACGATGTTGATGTTCACATTCGGACTTGAACTCAGTTCGTTTCGTGACAAACGTCATCGTGTTCACATAAAAAGTTATAATAAGTGTAATTACCCGGAATTATATGTTAATGTAAAAAAAAATAAAAAAATTTGTGTTTCGATATTGTAATTCACCTTTTTATCAGCAAAAAATTCATATCCATCTTCAACAACTTGATGTGCTCTAACTACTAAACTGACATTACACTCTTTCATGAAACGATATAAAGCATCTTCACCAAATGTATATGAAACACCACGTTCATTTTCTTTCCAACCAGTATATGACTATAATTTTGTATAAATAATAAAAAAGAGGATTAGAATATCATATTAATAATAATAATAATAATAATAACATTAGTCAATACTATGTGTATTTTATTACAATAAACATTCATTTCTTAATGTTTATGAACAGTTTTTTAGTTACTGTGGCATCTACTTTTGGAGCTGAATCCATTTTTCGATGTATCCCTCCCCGTTATCATGGGAGAAAATTTTGGTTGGTTGAGCGAATGCCAATTAGGTGTGCCTAGTCGGTAATTACGCGTATGCCCTATTTCCACTGAATCCCAAGCCGGAATAAGAAGAACATGAGCCTATAGACCAACCAGACAGAATCAAATTATGCTTCATATATTTCTTTATATGCACATAAAACCAGATCACAGCGAACTAATTAGGAAATTAACATTAATACAGAACTAAGAAATAGTGGCAGTGAATAGAGACAACTTGTACACAAACAATTAACTGTAGTTCATAGTAAGAGACAATATACTAAGAGTAAATCTACTAATCGGGAGGAAAGGGTAAGAGGAATGTAACAATCATGGAAACAAAATGTTCACATTACCCACAGTTAAAATAATTGAAATAGTGTTGTAGAACACAGTTCTAAGAGATTTTACTCTTCTTTAGTCACCCAACATAATTTTTCCATGGTATCTCATCCTCATTTCAACATGGGATAGATGAGAAAGAAGAATGAAATATTCTGAATCATCATGGTAGTGTTTCTTAAGTTTCTTAGTAACCTCATTTGTGGTATGTTATGATAGTGCCCAATGATATACTGATGATAGATATTACTTAATCATAAACAGCTCTTTCATTTCATTTAAAACATGAAATTCATCTAAAAGATACCATTGGATTCTGTCTCAACGATTTGAAGTTAACTTCTTCTTTAAGAAATTTAACTTTCAATGACTAAAAGTGATGTAAAACACTGATTATTCATTACTGAATCGTTTCAAGTTAGGATAGAACATCGGTTGTCTAATGCATTCTATACTTCAACGTTCCTTTAGATAATGCCATATTACAATAAAAGTTAATATTTTATGAGCTACATTAAATAATCACTTAGTAATAACCAGTGTCATGTTTTTTCAACCCCCTTAACATTTCCTGCTTACTTGAGTTAGATTATATTTGGATCCTCCCGTTTATTTATCATGAACTGAAATTGATCAGACTTTGCTGTCACATGCGCGTCCTGAGCAGATTGCCTCAATATAGCGATAATTCACAAGCGTCGTTTAAGTTAGATAGTGGCTGGTATGTAAAATCCAGGACGTGCGTTTCGTCTTACTTGAAACTCGTAAGCTGAATGAAACTACATCCCAGAGTTGATGTTCACGTCTAGACTTAAACTCAGTTTTGTGCTACCGCATTTACCATTAGGCTACTGGGTTTGGACAGCTACACTTGTGTGACATAATATATAATTAGAAAGTACTTGGATCATCCCGCTGATTTATCATGGACGTGTGAATGACAACAATGAGATGCTGGTACATCCAGCTGACAAGTTCAAATCGGGCAACACACGCGTTCTGGATTTCGCTTGGCAGTCACAATCCAACTTAAACAACACTGCTTACTTGGAGTTTGCGCCAATGAAGTTGCCCAGAATCACGATGAAACTTAACAACTAAACCATCTAGCTTAGACAACGCTATTTGTAAGATTCGAACAAATAATAATGAACAACTAACAATGCTGAATTCATTATTTATTCAATAGCGGAAGTAATAAATACTGTCTGTTGTACACAAACATTCACTATAATTACAACTTACACTATCAGGATCTGACCACAGTAAATCACAAATGATACCCATATCTGGTACTTCAGTTGGACGCTTTATCTCATTCAACTTAACAGAGATACAATAACATACATACAATTAGAGATTATAACATATGAATAGAAATAGGTATAAATGAATGCTGTGAGATAATAAGCAACATTAATACAAGATGTGTAAATGACAATAAGCAACTCTGGAATCCGTTTCCTAAGGAGACCATATTTAATATTTATTTATGTACGTTGGCTAAACGTTTTTAGCATGAAACTGTTTATGTTTTCTTAATTGTAGGCCTTCATTTGACTTTGTAACTATTCCTGTATGTTTTTCTGTGCCTAAGTTTTCACAAATAAGTAAAACCCATATCTGTTTCTTATTTACAATGATATAGATTATTGTTATTAATCATTTGATAGTGTATTTTGATCTGTCATATTATTACATGATCTCGATTCTCAAAATATATACGTCAGTCTTTAAACTGATGCTTGGGTAAAGAGGTCTTGTATTTGTATATCACATTTTTGAGTAGCTGACTTCTAACTAACGACGGCTTTTGTGATATCCCATGAGCGTAGCATTATGTACATCCTACCGAATAACTTCTGCTAACCGAAAATGGTCCACTAGCTACTTATATCCAGTGAAAAACTTCATATAAGCGATTAAAGCTTCTCACTAGTTAATAGTTTGAGAATAGGTTGAGGATGTTTTATCCCCCCCCCCCAATGTGTCTAATTATTTGCTTCACTGAATAAAATCGTTTAGTTCTCGAAATGTCGACTTTCCTGTGAGAAACTTCGAAGGGAACCAGCCATCAGATAGTTAGTTTAGTCTTCTACTACAATAGATTCACAATTGATTAGCACGTCAGAATATCCAAGGTCCTCCATCAAAGTTTTCTCCGGCTTCAACCTTCTCAAGCATAATGTACTACCTTTTGATTCTCACCAAGATAGTCATAGCAGATACAAAGAACATAGCATTAAATCAAGTAAACATTTAGCATTACCTGTTCCAATCTTTTTAAATCTGGTGATAATCCTCCATGGGCACAGAACATACTATTGTCAACCAACGCTGCTACAGTGGAGTAATAAAAAGAAGGTAGATGTCACCAGAAATAATTTAGATTATAGTTTTCAAATATAAAAACTATCTGGCAACAAATGGATAGTCATTTAGAATTGTTCTAATATGTAAATCCTAAGTAAAGTTCATCCACGACCTTAATCATCATTTTACTGGAATATCACCATTAAAACATTCAATAGGAATTTATTCCCTTACACTTTCAGTATTTTTCAACAGCGTCAACAAAGTTTAACCGTAAACAAGTCATAAATGATATGTGACAATTATAATAATACATTTAACGAAGGAAATGAAAGCCACTGAACACATATGTAATGGTGAAATGATTTCATGAAGATGGTCATGTATTCCGTGGTGTGCAAAGCTTATCTAAAAATGTCAATACATGTTGTTGTCAGGCCAAACAAATTACATATTATCTTAAGGATGAATGGGAAATATATCTACAGGTATGATAGGACAACGTTTGTGGGAAAATTATCTACCTAATCAAAGTCAATGCTTGTATGTCATTGTCAAGAATGATCCAATAAATGATATACGCATACGTATGACATGTATAACTTTTGGGAAAAATGCTTTTTTATATTTTCTTAGTCTTCATGCTCTTGTATGCCTGTTTTAGTGAAACGACAAGAAGTGTAAAGTTCATATGAACAAAAATGGATCATTCATAACATATGTGCTCTGTGATTTCGACTAGTTTTCTAGATGGTACTGTCAATCTTAATTGAAGTTTAACTTTAGATCAAATATTAACATTGTAAAACATACCTAAAGGAAGACAGTTGAAACAGTCAGTGAATACCTTCCACAGTTTTGTTGAATAACGACGTTTACATTCATCATAGAAACCGTAAATGCTGTTACAAATGATGACATAGAATGTTTTATTCAAAATGTCGAATAAGAAATTTAATATAAATGAAACTGAGTAGCATTAGTAGTAATTGTAATAGTAGTAGTAATAGTGTACAGTTTCAACTTGAAATGTCAGACATTTTCAAATAGATTCAGTACTGAGAAAAAGGACGTATCCTGAAGCATTTTATGATATAAATCCTTCCGGAAATCGGTACTGAAATAAAACAAATCATTAGGAGCTATATACATACATATTAGAAAGATCCATTATCTTGATCAGCAGTTGGGGATAGTCAGTGGAAAGCCTCTTTTTACGTAGGTTTTACCTTAGTTGATACTCAATGACAAGGTATACCTACAACTGATTCATTCTGTTGACATAGAACAGTCTCAGACGTTACAGCACCGTTTAGAAGACGGCAGTTGGTCTTATGTAAGGTGAAGAAATTTACAATTATTGGTTACAAATTAGTGTAGTCACTAGGCTTACTAATTCAATATCACGTTTATCAGATCTTAGTCGAAATTCAGCGATCAGCCTAAAGGAACTTATCACTTTTGTGCATATAAAAGTGTTTGAATAGGATCCTTAATGGCATCAACACCAGAGTAAATCAACTGATCCCACTGACACTGCGAACATATGTACAGATTATATTGATCATAAACAATGTAAACAGGTCATCCCAAATACACACGTTGGACGCTTTAATGGTGGTGATATGTGGAAATTAACTTATTTTCAGTAAAGTTTATCAAAGTGTGGTTATCTAGTATAAGCCAATGTTTGCTCAACTCTGAGCTAGGTATACTAAGTAATACGTAGTAAAACTACTAGGCTTCATAATCTGAACTCGTCAAGATGCAGTTCGAACCCGCAATTCGATGGTTAAAGTTCACATACCACATCACCTGGCAAATATTTCATATCTGTCAACACAACGATAGATTTCAGGTATCCACATAATAAATATGATCTGTTACAAGAGCAAAGTTACAAAACAGGCTTATCACTTCTAATAAAGATTGTATCCAAAATAAGATTAGATACTAAGCCTACTTTATGTGATTCATAGAATAGCCATATGTATTTTTACGGTATCATGATCCAAGTAAGTTAACAGCAAAGGAAGATAACATATCAGTAGAAATAGAGGATTGAGCTGATACACTGAAGATAAGGAATATCGATAGGTAAAATGTACAGAGGTGAAATTGATCTCATATAAATTGAACTACTTATAATTATTTTATTGTACAGTTACCACCGAATATAAGCAATATAAATAAATATTGATGCCCTAAATCTAATAAACAAGTATGATAAAAGGGGGTTTCTTGGAAATTATTTTCACGTTTTAGTACTTTTTATCATAGATTGATCTCAGTTGTAGTGCTATTGAAAAACATATGACACCAGGAATCAGTTTTGTCCTATTATGAAACTTCATAGAACCGTTTATTAATAGACCAACCAGAGATCGGATTCATAAGCTACGCATATATCAAAAGTGAAATAATCATTACTAGTAGTATTTCACTTCGATCTCGAGTTCTGCTGTAACTGTGTATTACTGAAGAGGTTTGAACTTTGAAAAGAATATCTACTCAGTTATACTTTATCAATTGAAATCAGCCTATCTTCATCAATAAATGTATATTTTTATACTGGAAATCTTATTGTTTAACAATTAAAATGTTTTATTTTCCATTTAATTAGTTGAAAAGAGTTATATTTTAAGCTAATTTGAAAAAATTCTAACAACCTACCCCAGCTAATGGTAATGTAATTGGCATAGCAACAAAATGACATAGTTACTAAATTACCAGTAAGAACTTACCGATTTATTCGACTACATTCATGATTACCTCTTAATACAACTAATTTATCAGGATATTTCAATTTGTAAGCCAAAATAAGTGAAATAGTCTCTAATGACTGTCTACCTCTGCATTAAAAAGAAAAATTTTACTATGAATTGAAACTGCCAGAAAAATTAAATTATCAACTTATTAACTAGAAATGAATAAGTGATGATAGTATAATGCATGATTCTTAGTTTAAGTAAACTTACTAAATGATGTTGGTCAAATTGTACTCTATTGATAACCCTGTCAAAATGTAGTGATTGTGAATCATTCGAGGAAATTACAAGTACTATAAATTTATGTGTTTCTGTCAGTTTTGTTTTTAGATGGATTGTGACCGGCAAGCGGAATCCAGGGCGCACTTGTCTTCCTATTTGGGATTCGTCAGTTGGATGTATCTGTATTCCAGGATGCACATAAGTTAACAGAGACTGATTAATTTCAGTCAGTAATAAATCAAAAGGAAGATCCAATTACGTTTCTGTCTGTAGTACCGAAATATTTAATTTCTATAATAATCTATAGGCCTACATAACATATGTTATTCCAAATATCTGGTGAAAACAGTTGTTCATAGTTTGGATTTAAAGTTACAGTTATCGTTAAAATGGATACTTGAATGAAAAACTAAGTAATTGTTCTGACGGCAAAAGCTGCTATAAGTGATGCGTGCGAGCAGTTAATGAATGTGACCCTGTGCACACGAAGTCTCAATAACAGATGCCGATGGTTGCCTATCTGGTCTCTGCATTTCTGCCTGATGTCTACTCAATTCCAGGCCAGAATAGGAAGAATATAAGCTAATTAAAAAATCCTATTATATTTCAAGTATTCCTTTATATATACACATATTCAGACCACACATTCAGCCAATTAGGTATTTAACATTAGTACAAAACAAAGGAGATAGTGGTAATTAAAAGAGGTAACATTGCACAACTAATTAACTGTATTTCATAAATGAGAGGTAATATACTAACGGTAAATATACTAAGCAGTAGGATTGGGCATGAGGGACAAAATGATGATAGGAAATAGAAATAATCTTCTAAGGCTTGGTTCCGAAAGTCAGTTATTCTTTTTTAGCCACTCAACATAACAATAATACACAGTAAAAAAACAGCGATTCCTTTCAGTTGCTTAATATAAGCAATAGGACATATAAAGATAACTAATAGAATACAAATTCATTAAACATACCAAGTAAACGCTTATTGAGTAATCAAAATTCTTATTGTTATTTAAGGTAAACAGCTGTAGATATTGTCATAAATGACAATGAAGTTCCACAAACTAGTACTGATAACCCTAAATTAACAAAATCATTCACTTAGGCTTAAGATTGTCAAACTTATGATGGTGAATCAGTGCAAATGTTTGATTTCCCCTCATACTGTTATATAATATAAATAGCACTATTGAACACTCTCATCTGCCACCTAACATATAAATATGTACAAGCAGTTGCACCTTCATTATTCCACTGTAGTTTTCCTTTGGATAAAAAGATATATTCTGAGATGATGAATTCGGGCTCAAATATGGGATTCAAGAAGTGTTACACCCTCTTCTTGTGTTTGTAAACCCCAATGAGATAAAAGGTAATTGAAAGGTTCAGCTACAATTTCATTTCCTCATAATCTGTTTATTGTTCTGTCTAGTTCATCAAATAGTAAGAGTCAGTTAGAAGTAGACTTAGAATCTAGACTGGTACTGCTCCGCATTACTAGGCATTGTAGTCTGTCGTTAACTTTGAGTTATTTTTACTGCAACTGACCTTATAAAGGCGTACGATATTCATATTATTAAAGTCACTGAATGCCAATTGTTATCATATTGTTAATTTAGTGTCGCTGACTACCTTCAACCACTTTACATAAAAGCATAGTGAACCCGAATCATTTCGACTAGTGTTTTCATGTCCCATATTGATCGATTAACTAAGATCATCATTCAAAAGACTAGACAATCATGACACTAATGATTACTTACTGATCCATCAATGTAAATCTATTGTTTCTGCTAAATCACCTGCTCATATTGATAACTTACGTATCAATCAACAATAATCACTTACTAACCGGTCAACATAATCACCAAGAAATAAATATTTTTGATCTGGTGGTTTACCACAACGTTTAAAATATTGTAATAGATCAGTATGTTGTCCATGTAAATCACCGACAATAGTCAGTGGTGAAGTAATATTCACAAGCACTGGTTCACTAATGAATAAAGCTCGAGCTGCATGTGCAAGATCTAATAATTGTTGTTCTGTAACACCACGCTGTTAATCAAGAGAAGAAAGTAAATTAACAAGAAAGCCATCAATATAAAGATGAATATTCATCTAAATCCTTTCCTAGTAAACCAATAACCTGTAAACCATGATCATTCATAAAGAAATGTAATGCAGTTGTGAACAATTTGAAGAAACCTTCTCTGGATCATTTCTTGGTGTCAGCCTATGCTTATCGAAAACGTAAAGGAAACGTTGTAATATCTAATCACTTCAATATGCATTTATCAATTAATCTGCATTTGTAGAGCCAGTCATATTGATTATTCAATGTGTTTTCTATCCAAAAGTTGTTCAACAGAAGTATTTAGGTTGATTGAAAAATCCAACAATGAATCAATCATTCAAAATCATCTACAGAAATGACCAGTAGGCTATCAAATACAGTAAGCTTCTGCCTTCTTTGCATTAAGAATGAAGTTTTTACAGAACACTGTTACTAATTAACTAAAGTTAGAAATAGCAACCTAACAGTCTAAACTTTAGACGCTTACTATTAAGCCTGAATGTCTTAAGTTCGATTCCTTGTATGGTCATAAATGTGGACTACCAATGAAACAGTTCTATACTAGAACAATACATACTCCATTGTTAATGACAAATATTGACAATCTTTACAAATTGTTTAGATAATAACTTTATAGTCTGAGGAATTAGTACTATGTGTTAGTTAGATGGTCTTTAGTTGTATTACAATCTATTACATAATGCTTTGCATATCATTACCTTGATGAATTATACAATATACCTTCTACATTCTTTAAAATCGAAACATAATAAACTAAATCAATTACATACCATTAAAACTTTAGGACTACTGCCAATTTGACGTCGACAATTTTCAACAGATTTCTCAGTTAATTCAATTGGTAGATCTTTTTTATCATAACTAAGTACTTCAATTAATTTGTCTAAATCTAATTCTTCTTGTGAATGCTAAAATATATGAAGATTAGAGGAAAAAAAACTGGAAGATCAATAAAGACATTGACAATGTGTACAACAAAGATAATAATCATTGTATTTAACCTTTAATCTGTTCTATAAGTACTTAGAAGTTCCACAATGAAGTTATTAAAATTCAAAGAAACACTTTCAATCAATCAATCAATCAATGGAACTTAAAAATTTCTATAAGAGTTTTAGAAAGTGGTGGATTGTATTTTCTTTCTTAGTTTATAGTATATGAACGAGAACAAGTCAATCCTTAGACTTCTACAATGATTTATCGAAGTGGACAATTAACGAATGTCTTGCGAAATGTGAATGTACGAAGGATTAAATCAACCTGGCGTTAGTAGCCAATTACAAGTTGCTAATTATAAATGAATATCTTCTCTCAACAAACAATCATCATACTTGGACAGATACACTGATTTTCCATGATTGATGTAATCGTTCCATCTCCTTATAGGCTTCACTGTCTGTAACTTAAAACAATAAATTTCTTATCATGTTAAGGCAACCAAATGACACTTGTATTCACAAACCATTTGTAGGAATGTGAATATTATCTCATTCACTATTGAATTGATTCCATCTTCAGTTCAGAGTAATGGTTATACTGCAGATAAATTGATGGATAAGGCATGTGTGAGTTAATGGTTAGTTTCTGTTAACGGTTTAGGTTAAAGTATAATGGTGATAGGTATTGCACACAGTTCGCTTATGCGGAACATAGTGATTTATATGTTTTACACAATGGTATTCATCTTGTGATGTTGACAATGAGTTTGACTTAATGAGGTTATGCTTTCAAGATGTTAGATATTAGCAATCCAATCAATGATTTCTGATTGGCTTCGAAAATTTTTTTGAATTGTCGATGTTTGGTTACGATGGTTATTTTTCAAGGACAATTTAAGAGTTGCTGCAGCTCATCTGACCACAATATTGTAGTCTCCTTTCTTTCTGATGACTGGAAAATTGCAGAATCTGCTACCATATTAATCATGTTTTTCATAAGTAACTAAAATCCACAAGCAACGTATACTCTATTATTTTCTTAAAATGAATTTGTTACGATGTGAGAAAATTTTGGTTGGTTGATCGATTGCCAATTAGGTGTGCCTAGTCGATATTGCGCGTCTCCCCTATGAGCACTCAGTCGCGAACCGGAATAAGAAGAACACAAGCCTATAGACGAACCAGACAAAATCCAATTATATTACAGGCATTCCTTTATATATATTTGAAACCAGACTACACAGTCAACCAATTAGGAAATTAATATTAATACAAAATAGGAGTAATAGTGATTGTGAACTGGAGTTCATATACACCAAGGAATAACCATAGTTCATCAATAAGAAATGACATAATGACAGTTAACGTATCAAATGGAAGGATAGGGCAGCGGTGAGCTGAACGATAATAGAAATAAATTGTTCACCTTGAATATAACCAAAAATACTGAAATAGTCTACAGATAAATAGCTCTCGATGATAATCAATCCTCTTTAGGTGCCTGGCATATCAGAATCAACTATCGACACAAAGTTCCTTCTATACAATCGAAGTTATAATTGTCTCTCGAATATAGCAATGTTTACTTATTGTAAATTTTTATGTGGTATGCATGTTCATAGCATGAAATGACCTAGAAACAATTACTTTTTGACTGATGGGTTGTTTAAACTTCAGTTTTCTATTAAATTTAATTGATTCCAAATGTAGCTTCATATAATTAGATGCAACGATTTCTAAATTTCCATGCATCTGATCAACGTTAAGTCAAAGTGATATACATGGAATTACATGAACAAATGATATTTAGTTATTGGAACGTAATGTATTACTATGTGAAGTAACATACATTGGTTTATTTAATACACGTATTCAGAAGTAGGACTTTGTTTCTTTTAGATAGGAGTGGGATTAAGTGGGGGGGGGTTGGTAATAAATAGATTTAGGTATGGAAAGCAACAATCAGGAAGGACTATATGAAATTAAAGTTTAATTAATGTAAAACTTTACACGTATAAGATCTATATACCATTACTAAGGTTAACTTTGATAATTTCAAATAAATTGAGCATTGGATAGGTTGTTTATAAAATGAGTGATATGCATGTTTGTAAAATTCCAATGAGTAGAAACTAACATTGCTAGCGTTTCAACGCTTAGTGCAAGTCACTTCTTCAGAGAAATGAATAATCGAATTGAATTAGCACAAGGTTAAATAATACAATGGAACAAATCAGAATCAAAATAAGTTCGTACAATCAAAATGCGAGTTTTCATCATGTCACGTCACATCATTCGGGTGAAGGTGGTTTGATGTAAGACATTTGTGCATGCATATGTTAGTGTAATGTGAAAGGAGATTATGTGAAATCATGACAATAAAGTTGTATGTTCATGTGAATGAAATTCAAATGTAATTTTAATTGTGATCGGTTGGATAGAAAGTCCATGTTGAGTCAATAGAAAGGCTTTCACTTTTGTAAAGTGCAGTTGGATTTAATAAAATGTGAAGTGCTATTCGTCTTAGAATTAAAAAAAAACTCCTTTGAATAATTTGGATATTTTTAATATCGATTTTATGTTGTGGTAAATAGAATGTACTACTATTACTGATTTAATTTGTAATTTTTCAAGTTCAACAGGATTATTAGGAGGTTGTTTAGTGTAGGTTTCATGTTCTTCGACACGAGTTTTGATTTCTCGAGAAGACTCTCCAACATAGAAAGCATCACAATCAACACAGCCTAGCCTGTATACACAATTCTGTGTAGAGGTGAAGGGGATGTTGTCCTTTATTTTAACTAATGCACCTCGAAGAGTGTTTGTAGTCTTGTAAAATGTTCGGTTTCAATGTTGTTTTAGAATTCTTTGTAATTCATCTGTTGTGTCATGGTGGTAAGGTAGGATGGCTGTACCAATCCATGATGTTTTAATTGATTTAATATTAGTTAGTAATAAATCGTTTCGTTTTCGCAAATTTTTAATAAAATTCAATGGAAAATTATTAAGTTGTAAGATACAAATTACATGTTTGTATTCAGATTTCTTATCATCTTCTGATGTAATGAGTTGATTGGCTTTTCTGAATAAGTTTAAAGCCAGAGATGTTTTTGCACTGAATGAATGTGCTGAGTTGAAATCGATGTGTCGATTGGAGTGTGTCGGTTTACGATAAATTCTCAGATTAAGAGTTCCATTTAAATTTCTTTGGACTAGGCAGTCTAAAAATGGTAACTCATTGTGTTCATTTTCACTTTCACAAGTGAATTTGATGTGCTGAGAGACGGTGTTTAATCGTTTTGAGAAAGTTCCCAGAAAAGTCTTTTTGATGTGTCATCTACATATACATATAAGATCTGTTTTTGATATGTTCTTGAGTTGAACAAACTAGTCAGTGTATGATCTGTATAAGTTAATGAATGCATGATTAGTGTAAGGGATCAACTGATATAATCACTTCAAAGAATCGTTATAAAGGATGAATAACAAAGAATAATCGAATATGAAGAACTATTTCTCAGAAGATTATTTTATATATTTTGATTGTTATACCGTGAACATTTTATTCCCATCATTTGCATATTCCCCTTGACCTGAACTCACTTATTCTATTAAGTGTTATTATAATCTTTCCCATTTATGAATTATGACTAATTAATTGTCTGTATGTTATCCTGGTTTCTTATTATTCATTTCTATGTTGTGTGGTCTACTAAAAAGGTATGAGTTTACATGTCTATGTAAATGGTTTGATAAAATAAAAGTACTCCTTATTACCAGATTGTTTGTTTTATTAAGATGTTCTTCCTTTTCGATTAATCTAGGATACGAGTACCAGAGCAAGTTGACATTACCTGATAGTTGTTAAAGGTTATGTATTAGTTAGTTACCCATAAAAATAATGTGTTTATAGGGCAACTAAGGGAATATCATAGAGAATTAGATATCTTGTTGTCTGTAAGTCATTTCCAGAACATAATGTACACTTAAAGGTGAAATGACAAGTCCCATACTGACAAGTCTGATTACAAACAAACACCATTAGAAAAATATCTAAGTTACATAACCAAAGTAATCGTGAAATAAAACTGACTTAAGAAGTACATAAATCATTGGCCCTAGATTATGAACAGTAAACTTCATGATAACACTGAATGCCTTAAATAAAAGCTAAGGAAGAAGAGAATAGGAAAATAATACAAACAGAATGTCTAGAAATGAAACTATTTAAAATAATTTTTCGAGAAATGGTTTGCAAATTTCATTTATTTCTCTTTAAACTCTTGCCCCCCCCCCACTCACCTGTTGTCAAGTAAATTGATTTACTTCATTTGCAATGTAGACACTGTTAACTCAACATAGCAACATACCATATATCCAACGTTTAATTTCTATTACAAACTGACTTTATTAAGAGAGAATTATTGGAAATTAACAACTTTAGTTTGAGGTGACTTAATAATAAGCACAACTCCCACACAGAGCATCGAGCTCATAACTCTCAGTGTCATTAAAAGTTTCAAAATAAGAACTAAGCCATTGAGTCAACAACGAATAGTTTAAATCCTTAAATTTACGTTTGCAATATATATCAATGGTTGTTTCATAGGAAAATCTATATTATATGCCTCCTAACAAAATGAGATATAAAAGTTGTGTAACACCAATCATAGATTATGTAACAAGTCATCAACAGATAAGTTTCGCATAATTCAGAAAAAACTGATCACTACATGAAGTACTTGAGAGTTGTAATGAACTAAAATGTTGTTTACAGTTAGATCTTATACTTTAGATACTAAAAGATTGATAAGATAGTTTAATGATCAGATGATGTGATTGTGTTCATTATGCAAACCTTCTTCATTGTATCACATTATAAGTGTTTGATAGATTAAGCAGCCTTAATTGATTAATGCTAGATAATTAAATACAATTTTATGTACATAATAGTTGAAAGTGAAGGATTTTAAGAGGATTTGTCTCTGACGAATACTTAGAATTCGGCTGTAAATACTGACCCAATAGAGCTAATAATGCATTTATCTTCAATTGTTATCCGATGAACTGTTCGATGTAAGAAAGCTTAGGGTATTTGAAAAGTCTTACTGTTTTATCCGAATAAATTTTTAAACAAACCATTGGTAAGTATAAGTTGATAGATTTGTGCACAGAAGAATATAGTGACGGTAACTTATGCTAGTTGTATAAATCACTTATTACTAATATCCTTTCTCTACTCAACTTCTACATCAACCACTGGGCCTTGAAACAATAGGTAACCGTGTCACACATTTTAGCGAGTTAGCACTACCAATCAAGATTTAGTTACATTATACTGAGAGACAGTCATTAGGATGTGTAACACTTATATTAAGTACATATGCAAACCTTAGTGAACCGATTTTTTCATTGGAATTTAAACCAAGTCACTCATCTTCACAGTCTGGAGTGAATGAAAAATAGTAGATACGGAGTTTCTGTCAGCTACTTGCAACCATCACACACGATCAAATATAGTTCACGTAATATCAGACTGCCTAGGTTAATGGCCACGTTGTATTTACTTCATGCATTATGTAATGGCCATTATTCTTTCAACCCTATGTTACCAATATTCCGATTATTAATCACCCTACAATTCTCAAGTGATGATGAAAGTATATGATTGATCAATCTCTGTTATCATTTATTCATCATAAACGAATTCCCTCAATACAGCATTAATTCACAAGAAGGATTAAACATTAGATTCACATTTAGTAGCAGAGGTTAATCAGTTACGGTCCTCAGCATTAACGAGAAGACGTAAACACTCATACACTGTAAATATATGTCCGTTTCACATGTATGGCAGTTAAGATCCAGAAGCTCCATCCATAGCGTGATATCGTTTGTAGTGAATAGAGTGTATGCGAGTCCATGTATGAACATGAACACGCATTTAAGTATATCCTGTTGACAACTTCAAAAGATGACGAAATGTGAGTCCTAAATTACCTCTGCTTGCTACAATCCAGTGTTAATCACTTATCTCACTAACTTAAATGACATATAAACTTATTTAAGTTAACGTTACATAATACAAGTTGTTTCAATATGAAATCTTTTAGTTTACTAACCATCTTCACTACGTATACTGAGATTTTAAAACTTATATGCTGTTAACTTGGCTATGCCTATTAATAATTCATATGAACTTGTATCCATGGAACCTGATTTCAGGATTGATTGAAAAGTGTATTCTTTATTCATCTATTTTTGTTCTTAAAGATAAATTGTTCAATAAATGAGAGGTTAACCTAGTGCTAATTTGTATATTTCGCGATCTATTACAATGGTTTTCTTTAGTTTTAGTGATTGATGCATTGACAATCGTTATTAGTGGTTGTTGTTGTTATATTCATTATAAACTAAATGAAGTTTATTATATAACCACTAAAAATAAACGCATACTCCGTCGCATTATGAAACTCCTCATCAGGGAATACCTATGTTCCCACATGGTATAGGACATTCAACCTTCATTCGAAGAGCCAAACCTTCAATCTGTTAAGCTGAAATCCAATATTTTAAGTTTGTAGTACCTCCAAAATTTCTTTACAATAACTGTAATTATATTGTTGTATTGATTTGAGTTTTTATTTTTTACTTTGTGATGTCCAGACATGAATCTATACCTAAAAGTCTGAAGGCCTTAGGTGTGTAGAGCTGAGGAGTTCTGAAGTAAAGAAAAATTTACTGTTCAGTAATTCTTGATTTTAAATGACTGCCAAACGAATATCAGTTTATTATATGATACTCTGAATTAAGAATTATATTTTTCCATCTAAATCATGTGGGTATGAGCGCAAAACGATATTTTGAAAGTCTAGCTACGTGCATTAAACTCTTCCATTCAATTAGTATAAGTGGTTAATGGAGATAGCTAAATACTGC
Organism: Schistosoma japonicum; assembly: GCA_025215515.1. Lineage (NCBI taxonomy): Eukaryota > Metazoa > Platyhelminthes > Trematoda > Strigeidida > Schistosomatidae > Schistosoma > Schistosoma japonicum. The sequence continues at coordinate 13,904,162 of CM046065.1, read as the reverse complement.
GATGAAGAATACAGATTGACAACCGTTAATACTCTATAACTACCTAAAAATATGAAGCGATATCAACTTGAAAACTAACTATGATATAATTGAGTGGAAGTAATTTAGTGAAGATTTGTTTTATCTCGTGATAGACTGATCTCCCTAAGTACCAGTAAAAACCAAGAAACATTGGACAGCTGTTTTGTACTCCTGTGAGACTACTAATCAGTGTACACCTACAACCTCACAAGAAGGTCCGACCAAGGACCTTCAGATCTTACAGCAAATACTTAACCATCAATAATACTGAGCCGGCACCCAGTGGTAGGCTTCTCATTGCTGTTAATTTGTGCAATAAAATTATTAGAGATCAAAAGCAATGTATGATAGTCGCCATATATAACCAGATGGTCATAGTGGGAGTCCTACCATCAAACGCTATTTCTCAGTGGGGTTAGTTGTTAGGTGTTTGACACAAGACCTTCAGGTTATGGACTTCAACCCCCCAAATAAGGTCGTAGGTAAATACGGCTGATGAGTCCCTTACTGAAAAAGAACTAGCTGTTTTCTATGGCACTCAACCGACATCAGTCTGTAACGATTACAAACAAAAATTTTAAGTGCATACTGTTAGATTCTTACTCACTTCTTCAAAAGTAGTATCATGTTCCTCGTGTAACATAAACTCCTTAAGTTAATGATAACTGACAGAATCCTAAACTAATCACTCTACACCTATCAGTATAGTTCGAACAAACAGTCAGCAACATCACAAACTGATGCCACATTTAGGTTCTTAGTTTGTATTCTTTTATTGTAGATACTCACTGGTTAAATAGTCGCTTGCAAACTCAAAGTAGTTATCCAGAGTACATAATAATTTTAAATAAGTGTCACAAAAATAACAGTCGATAAGGCAAATTATGCTCAAGTTAGACTAATACTAACAACTTAAATATACTAGGATTTAGGTTGGATTGTGGTTAGCAAGTAGAATCCAGGATGCGTGTCTCATCTTATTTGACTCGTCAGCTGAATATACGGTGTTATTGCTCAAACTACGACTCAAACTTCTTTCTTTCAGTGTCAAACGCCACTCCGTTCACCACTACGCTACTGTGTCCAAACAGTAATAATTGTGCAACGGGTATGTATATATAATTTGAGTTCAAGACGAAACGTGCTTCCTGGATTTCCTTTGCCAGACATAATCCAACTTAAGTCACATTTATGAACTGTCGCTGAATCGAGGCAATCCATTCACGATGTACACATGACAACAAAGACTAATCAACTTCAGTTTATATAAAATCAAATTTAGTACTGAATCATAAAAGAAATCTCCAGTAGTTTATATATATAACATTAATACATTGAATGAAACATGACAATACATTGCATACCATGTATCTGAAAAACGAGAATAAGTTGTATACAGTGAAGTTGATAATCCAGAAGTATAAAGTTGTTATCCGAAAATAGAAATATTCATTATGAATGTTAAATAATTCGCAGTTATGTAGTCAAATCATTTCATTATTTATAGATGTAGATATTAGTTGATTGTGTGATAATGTAAGGGAAAATGGGCGTTAACAAAAGCGGTTTCAAATGAGCCCCCCGCCTCTTCCTCACCCCCGCGCATTTGATTCCTCAAATGTCTTTTTTAGAAATAGATCACATTACTAAATTGAATTAAATGAGAAAAACTTGAAAAGAAGAAAATTAGATCTGTTCATGCTAAACACTGAATTGATATTTATTTCTTCTTCTCAGTGTTTAACAGATTCATACATACACATATATACTCCAACACACGTACATAAAATGTACATTATATCTAATGAAGATATAAATAATGATTAGTTCACATGGTAACCCATGTATAAACAATTCATTAGATGAAGAGAATCACTTTTAGAGAAACATTCATTGCAAGTATTTTTCTAGTTTTGATAATACAACTATTAATATACAATTGAAAGATTGAAGATTCTCATCACTTCCTTTCCTTGTTTATTAAGCATTGAATACTTAACTAACAGACATTTGTTAAGTTTCATTAATTACTTATATGTTGTTCAGAAAAAATATATATATAAGTACATAATTTCAAAACAATTCTATAAATTATTGAGCATTGGTAATTAGGATGAACTTGTATCTTCCCGTTAATTTGTTATGAACTGAAGTTGGTCAGTCTATTCTGCTGTATGTGCACCCTAAGCAGATTGCCTCGATATAACTGTTAATTATAAGTATTATTAAAGTTGAATTGTGACTAGTAGGCGGATTCTATAACGCATGTTTCGTCCTATTCGGGACCCATCGAGTGGATGTGCCTGCTTCCCGATGTTGATGTTTGCACCAGGACTCGAATTCAGTCTCTCTTGTGCCAAACGCCACCGTGTTCACCACTAGGCTACTGAGTTCAGACAGTTACACTTGTGTAACGGGAGCATATGTAGTCCCAAATAGGACGGAATGTGAGTCCTGGATTCCACTTGTCAGACACAATCCAGCTTAAATAACTGACCATTAGATTTGAAATTATGATAACTGATTAAGAAGTAGTAAGTTGAAAACGGTTTTTCACCTTAGCTGTTAATTGCCTGTAAAGTAAGCCTGTAATCTTAAAGGAATTAATGCATTTATCGAGTTCACAACTCGAATAACTTACTTTTAATATCTTAGATTGTCAAGCCAGGTGACGTGAGTTTAAAACCCCAAAAAAAGAGTATCATTTCCACCAAATGGCATTAAATTTATGTAAAACAGGGTTATTAAGCGATTACTTTCACCCATTTAATATGCAAAAATAGTGAATATAATATTGAGTCATTTAAATTACTGATTACATTGCAACCTAATTGAAGTCAGGGTGAGTACATAAACAAACTTTACACTGATCATTAGGTAGTAATCAATCAATTTAGATCCCTATTAAATTTCAATGTCAGAATCTATCACAATAAACAACCATGGAATTTTACTAATCGTAAGTTTCACAGTGATTATTGATAACTCAACTAACGAAGATGGAAGATAGCTCTGACTTGAATATCTGAAAGAACGTGAGTAGTTCCTTGAAAGATGGTTCATTCAATATAGGCCCAATAATGATTTTTTTTATTGTTAACAAGTATCCACGTACAATAGTTTAAAGAAAGTAATGGAACGTTTATTGACTGATCACTAAGTAATGACTGACTTCATATTTGATCATTGAGCAATCAATGTACTTATATTAAACTTATAGGAAGTAGGCCATAGTTTGAATAGATCAAGAGTAAAGTTTTAGAATGTGAATCTACGGTGACTCGGTTCTAAATTCAACAGAAAATATCATTTTCGTCAATAGGTACACTTTGTTAACAAATTCCAACAAGTATGAAAACTAACTAAGACAGGGTTGCCTGTGAACTACCTCCGAATATCTAACAAAGTGATAAGAATAAAATGCATATGACAAATAATTCATTTCTCTCTTCCAGGCTGTTTGAATTATGGTCATTTGGTGCATTTCGGTAAAAAATACTGTTATGTTGGATGACTAATGAAGAGTAACAAAGTCCTAGAACTGTATTTCAGAATCCCATTTCAATTATTTTAACCATGGGTGGTGTAAACATTTCATTTCTTTCATTGTTACGCTTTTCTTACTTTATTCTCCTTAGTATATTTGCTGCTAATATATTCTCTTTTATAATGAACTACAGTTAATTAGCTGTTTACAAGTTACCCCTATTCACTGCCAGCATCTCCTCTGTTTTGATGTTGAATTCTTTACTGGTTGACGGTGTGGTCTGATTTGTGTACATTTAAAGGAATGCCTAAAATATGTGATTCTGTCTGTTTCGTCAGTCTTGTGTTCTCTTATTTCGGATCGGGACCAAGTGGGGATAGGGGAGATGTGCACTGATAGACTAGGCACCCACTGGCATTGATATTCACAACAAGTGTTTTTACAGCATAACACAAACACACTTCTGTCAAATTCTTCGTGTCGACTTCTTATTTTAAGTTTATCCGATCGTATTTTTGAATTCAATTGATATAAAATTATAGGCACATAGGATTTACAATGAAATAACGCAGCAATAATCAAAATAAACAGTTCAAGTAAATACGCGTCTTAAGTAGATTTAGTAGGTATTCCATCCACGCACACACACACTGTCAACAAACTCAATTCAATTTCCAGTTTCTGTTTACTCCCATAATCACTTATCCAGTGCGCCTAAAATTCTTAAACACAAAAATAATCATAGATTTTCGTTTTTTTTAATTTTTTCTTGATATTTACCTATTTTTGATATATTCTACAACTTATGACCAATGACTGATTAAGTTTGATTCGCTTTAAGCCCGTCGCTGACTGTAATGTACTGTGTAAATATACAATGCCCTTGATAATTGCTAATCACTGTACATACACGTTTGCCCCGCGACTAACAGTCACCAAGCCGGAAAAGAGGAAAAATAACGATTGACGAGACAACAGGCAGAACCAAAAACCAATTATATTTCAATCATGCTTTTATATATACACAAAATTAGACAACACAGTGAATCAATTAGGAAATTAATAGTAATACACAACAAAGGAAATAGTGGTAGTGAATAGGAACAACTTGTACACAACTAAGTAACCGTTATTCATAATAAGAGGCAATATAATAACTGCAAACATACTAAACTGGAGAATAGGGTAAGAGAAACGTAACAACAATACAAATGTAATGTTTACACTACTCACGACCAGAACAAATAAATTAGTTCTCTAAAACCCAGTCCAGAAAGTTTCTCACTCTTCTTTAATGGTCCAACATAACAATTAAAACAAAAGACATCTGAATTAGCACCAATTGTTAATCAATTACAGTCTTGTTATTTGAGTTCGAATCTCATCTTCGTCGCCAGTTTATGATGTCGTCACTGCAAGATACAGTAATGCAAGGAATATAACTTGAAATGAAATGAATTTCGGAATGACAAGAAAATTTCCTTCTCATACATGAATCATATCTACACCTTAATAACCTTCAGATTTTGAAGCAATCGAGAATTAGTAGGTAGTGTTTCTATGTAATTCATTTTTATGAGTGGTATCCATCCTTGTTCACTTTTCATCTTCTTGTTTAACTTTGAAGTAGTAATGATTTTTAAACTGAAATTGTAGTAGATCAGAATGCTTCTATGTAACGGCAGAAAAGCCATGTATAACGCCCATTATGATAATTGGTGATGCTGGATTATAGTTAATTATGTTCTGATGCGTAAATATCGTTAGGGCACTTCATGCGCACAGCACTTTGACTTCATCCACTCACACCTGTAATCAGGTGAGCGTAAAATAGTACGCCGTTACACAAGATAAACGATGACGCATTTGAAACTAGTTGAATCCAACAAGCAAACAAGTTCAAACGAACTGTCTGCGAGAGATACTATTCAACCACACACTTCCAAACAACCAGTAGTACGACTACTCCCGCAGACCATATGTTTTTTGCTTTTAGTCATACCGCTCCTCAACCGACTGGCCTGGCATGATAGGACCTCAAGAAACAATTATTGCAGCTAGTATGGCTCGACTGGTTCATCACGATAAGCAAGTCCGATCACCATATCAGGTCAACAGCGACGGTTGATGTTATTCTTGTAGATCTGATCGCACCATGTTAATGTGATATGACAACTCGAACTTACAGGCATATATCCAACGTTCTACGTTGTTAATAACTGAGTTTATTGATAATGAGGCAATATATATACAGCTAAACAGGATGAGTAAATCAGCATATTTATGAGTGATAAACACTACAACTGCTCACTTTTCGGAAAGGTGTCTCGATCATATATGAGCTCGTCTTTCAAACACTAAATCACAGATTCAAAACATTTCCACTCTCAACCTACTTCAGTTTCGATAATCAGGTAGTAGTATTATTAGCCTTCAAACTTTACGGGTACGGTTTGAATGAAACTACACAAATCTATACCTGGCGAATGAATTAATAATAACAATACTAGAAGTAGCTTAAGCAGTGCATATATTTTATGCTAATTAACATATGTGAACAAAATGCAGCTAACCACTGTCTAAAGATTGAAAGTAGTAGAAAATCAAAAGACGAATGCATAGACAAAATTGAAACGAAAAACACAATCAAGTAAAAAATATATTTTTTAAAACTGGAACAGCTGTCCAACTTGATCCAACTAATTGACCATTAACAATAAGAAAATTCGGCAATGGAACACGTATAATACGCATATGAAGATCCACTAATTGATCAGGAAGATGAATTACAGATTGAGATTCTCTACAGTTACTACTATTTATTTCACTTTCCGTAGTAGTAGATGTAGCAGCTCCATCTACATCAGTAGTGTGATGACTGGTTGTACGAAGATATGAAAATTTTGTAATCATATCTGAGAGATATTTATTATCCAAAATTGATACTGCATTTAGACATGCATGTAATACGATGCCTTCAATTAATATTTCTTCAACAAATGGATGAGGTATAGCAACGATATCATTTCGAGTTGGTCCTACACCCTACAGAGAAAACAAATATGGAGGGGAGGAGGAAACAAGGTAAAACAGTAATGAGTGAATAACTTTAACAAATGTGACAATATATATTATTCACTGGCCAATTTTGGAAATGTTATATAAGATTTATAGGACTAAAGTTATCTATAGTGTTTACAAAGTTCACGAAATATGTGTTTACACACAGAGCTTCCAGTCAAATTTTCCTTCATTTAGTAGGTGAGTGCTGTATATTAAAGCGTAATCTTCACTAAAGACTCCAATTAACGCTTTAATATCAATTACAATAGACATATTCATAATAGACAGTTAGTATAACTCGAGACATTTGAAATTTTTAACGAACAATACACCCTAATATTTAGTAATAATAGGACCAATGGAGAAATTGTTGAAAACACTGGATACGGTACACTCAGTGGATACGCGTTGGGGACTGGGAATCCCCCCCCCACACACCAAAATATAGTTGTTCATTAAATCAAGCGAAAGGAATTGTACTGATTTTTTGTAAACTTTTATCATATTAATGTGAGTCAATGTGAGTTATACTCACAACATTTTATTGTATTAATGTTTATAATTCTAATTTGATGAAGTAAAGATCCCTGTCTACTCGTCTTCTGTCTTCTGAATTTGCAACTAGGTGGGTTCAAGGACGTTCCAGTGCCAAAGTTGTCTTCGGCTAATGAAGCTACCAAGCATGAGATATAATAATATCAACAACTTCGATTATAATCTCGAGAGATCGGTAGCTTAGATAAATGCTTTCAGTGGTGTTGTGTGCTTAAAGTAGGACGGTTTAGTTATGAGATTCCTTTGGACAGGAATGTTTATAGCCTAACATCTTTTAGTTATAAACAAGGTTGTTAAAAAAAAAACCGGTTTGGTGACTATAAAATAATTAAGTAGTGCATTCTACTTTGAAACAAATGATGTTATCCAGAACGACAGCTAAGTGAGTATTTCTAGTGTTAGATATAATGGACTACACTAGGATGGCACCACGAATCTTTATCGAGTGAGGTAGGTGAGATATGTTACGTAACCACAACCCGTGGAGTAGGAATAAGTTAAAAGAAAGCTGAAGGGTTACTCGATACAAGAAGTGATACTAATCTATGAAGCCACTGACTTCTGGTCTCGGCTGAAAACTACACGGTTAGGATCAACAAGAAACCCGTGATCAGTGACTGAGGTTGATAACTTCTACTCTGTCGCTATTTCTCTTGTCAACTTCATCTCGTTGTGTTGATGTTGTAAGGTATAAAGAATTCAGTTAGAAAGAATGAAATACCTTACAGAAAAGTTATAACCTTAAAGTACAAAAGCTGTGAGATGACAATGAATAAATGTATGTACGACGGTGCGACCGATTCTGAGGAATATCGTCCAACTTCTCCAACTATTAGATACCATAACAACATGGACCCCAACAAATCAGTCTGCATCTTCCAAAAGTCAACAACTTCTTGGCCTGATGGCCGCCTCTTACTCCCTTCCATTCCATTCGTACGCCAGTCCACGTAATATAATCAAGATATGAGATTGTCGGACTCATGTCATTCACACCTTAACCATCTCAGTGGGTGGCGATCCACAATCCGACTCAATGATTTGCTACTATCGCCTACTACCGACAGTGTGACCTCAGTAATTGCTTATTTAGTGATCGGGGCATATACGAACTGTTTTGAGGAAACCTCTAATCAAATGCAAACACGTGCTACTTTAAAAGACCACTTTTCAAAGTTACTAAGTATAAGAGTATGGATTGTTTTGTAGTTTACTTGTCCTTTGAGTAACAGACAGACATATTGCTCAGCCGTAAGATTAAAATAAACGTAGCAAGCTTTTAATCCCAGCCGAGGATATGTTTGATGCCAATTCTTCACGGTTAATGGCACATCCAATAGGAGTGAAGTCTAATGGTGTACCCAGGTACTTCGCTCCCTAATATTTAGTCGAGGCGCCGATGTGGATAAGTCAGTACATTGTATTTACAGACACAGAAATGCATTCCAAATATACTTGCATTGCTACTCAAGTTAATCACTCAACTCTACATTTTGTTAAAGGCTGGATTACATAAGTAGGACTATCAGACTTATTCAAAAGTATTGAGGAAAATATGGTTTCTGCATTGAATGACGTAGTAAAATAACCAACATATACACATAGTCACTAACATTATCACTTGCTTTACTGCTTTTAATTTAAAGAAAGATAACTAACTTTTCCAATATTATAAAACCGCACAGCCAACGGAGTACCATATGGATCAACAAGTAGTAAATTTAGCGTTAAATCTGAATCTGTAGGTAACTCAGCAAACACACGCCCAACGCATACAGTATTCTTATTTAATCCTATCTATAAAAAAACAAGAAATTTATTTTGTTTAAAATACAATTAAAGTAAAAAAACTACATGAGTAATCGGTTCATATCTGCAATCAGTTTGGAAAAAAAACAGAAAGCACAAGTGTGTTAGTTCTGTTAATAAGAGTCTCTCGGTTGATCCAACTTTGTTTTTAAAAACATCCGACAGAAGAGACTGTTACTACCATCCGAAGTGATGTGGTATGTGATATAGTAACTTGGACCAATGTTCAAAAGTACCAGGTTCTGATTACAGTAGACTGACAGTCATTAAATATAGACAAATATTGGTGTTCAACTATTCAACTTTAAAATTACACTTACGTTTATAAAAACTAGTGAAACACTACTCATAGCCAACCAAACCAAAATATGTGAGGAAATGGCTGTGGAGTAGAAAACAAATGGTTGCAATTCAAGTAGTCTAATTACAACATTTGATATTCTTCGAATTACAAACAAAGTAATCAATCTGTTATTTTTCAAGGTGCATCAATAATTAGCCGGCATCCACCTCACTACAGACCGAACCCACGACCTGTGAGCTTCACGGTGATTACTCAACATTAAGACTATTGTTGTTTTAAGATGCAGTGGTTTATATTTGTCTTCAGTTAATTCACTATATCTTATGATAGTGATCCATTACCGTTGGAAGTGGTTGAACTCCACTAATCTTCGCTTTTTACAAGGACTCTGAAAATCATTTGTAGAAAAGTTGGTTTATATTTCTATTTATCTAAACACAAAATATGGTCCAAATGGTATGCATTACACATAACTTGTGCGTAGGCTTAGATGCTGCTAGGATGTCAAAACTAAAAGCAGATAGTCTTCCTAGGAAACCACTTCAGAGTCTGTAACCTAAAGGTCTAGTCCACATGACAGTGGAATATTGTCAGAAGGTGAAGACGCAAGGTAATCGGCAATCAGGGTGTCTAAGTACCAATCACGCACACAGAATTCTAAAGTTAATCCACACGATTAGTTTACAACCAGGGTTTTCTGACTCCTCTAGGCAAACCAACTGTATTTACTATCTCCGTTAAAGTGCCATAAGTTCGCTTTTATCCTTTCACTTTTGTAAACAATATCGCTGCAGCGTAAAGGCAGTGACTAAGACCTCCATTCCACAAGTTATCAACACATTTCGAGAAGGAGAATGGACACTTCCCACAGGCGACGTTAAAATTTTACAAAATGAAATAATTGATTAAAATCATAAACCTGACTTAGCCGTCAATAGGTCCAAGAACTCTTTTTTACATTAATGAAATAACTAGAAAATGATTGGAAAAAATAATTACTTGTAAATTATTGAACAAAATAAATCGTAATCGCTGTGAATTAGCTAATGAATTCAACAGATTATTGTCATTGTCTCTTGAATTAGTTAAATTATTGCTATTACTATGTTTAGAAGCTTTAAAATGTTTTTTCTTCTTACTACTACCAACTCCCTTTTTCATTATATTTGTCCCGATCAAGTATTCAGCATGATTATTACGGTTATTATCAGTGGTTTTATTACTGAAGGATGGACAGTAAGGTCCTAGGAGACGATTTAACGCTGTGATATCTTTGCTATTTAATGATATATTTTGATTAGAATTTGGCTGGTCGACGACATAACTGACATTAATAGATGAATCAGAATTCATTGTATTTTTTCCAAGATCAATTGAGGATAATGTTTTAAGCGGACTAAGTGGAGAAATAAATTCATCAATTTGTTTCCGCCTATCATTACATTGTCTGGATGATTGATCTTCTTGATTTGATTTGATGTCTGTTGAATTATTCTTATCAATTAATTGTTGCATCAATTTATACCATTCCATTACAAATTTAATAATACGTTTAATCCCAATTAGTGGAGCAGACCAGTCTGGATCTAAACAAACAGCTTTCAGCCAACATTTTAGAGTATGTCCAAATACATCCTAAAATATTAAGACATAGATAGAGAGAAAAAGAAAATAGTAAGGGATAATACAAAAGTTAGATATTTTCTGTTTGATGTAGACATTTATTTTATTTGTTACTGATGATTGACTTTTATGAGTATGCTAAATGTAGCTTAGATCTAAATCGTGAATGAAAAAAAAACTAAAATTGTGAAAGATGGAGGGCTCAAAATGAAATCTCCAATCCAAACTACTACTATAATAATACTAAGCAATAACTAACTGAACAGAAATACAACCAACATTTCTGGATATAATACACCTGGTCAAAAATATTGTAGATAACCTTAACTGATATTTTCATATTGTAAACTTGAACATCAATGAGTAACAATGCAAGCATGCATAGATGAAATGTCTTCCACTCCTTTTGAACCCAAAATATTATGTCAGTATAATACGTGACAGTTCAGTTTGTAATAACTTATGGCAATAAAACATGGAATATGTAAGTAAAAAATAAAAGTGGGTTGCAAGTCTTTGGTTATTGGCGTCTTTGAATCGTCTCTCGTGTATGATAGGACGACCAAGTAAGAAATTCTGGGCATAGGCACAGAGTATTAGACAAAGATGACAAATCAGATGGCCAGATTTCGAATCTTCACCAACTTAGGTAATCACAGCATGTATTACGTATGTCCACCTAACACTCACTCAGGACATAAAATTTTAGCCGGTGTGCCGAAATAGAATATAAGAAAATTAGGAGTGGCCAAATTAAAACTTATTATAAATCCATGAAGTCGTGCAAACTACCTAGTTAAGGTCCGTTTAACAACTACAACTGGTGGTTGAATACACTGGTTAGTAGCATGGTTGTTCTTAGGCAACAGTGGCTCATGAACAACAATTCTATGCCTATTATTCATTTACACATACTGTATTTTATAACTGGGAATTTTAGTGAATTGATCACGTTGTGCTAATGCAGTATAGCAACTTGAGTTAACGTACATATGTCAGGCTACTTTAGAACAGCTTACCTGATAATGCCATGCTAAACCTCGATTATAATGAAAATTTGGCTCTAAAGCTGTCAAACGATCCTTTACAGCTTGTGCATAAGCAGCAAGACATCGATTCATAAGAAGTTGTGAGGAGGTTACTGGAGATTTATTCAAAGCATCACTACTTTTTTGACAACGAACAATCTGTTCATTTGATGTGGAAAATTGACAAGATGCTGGAGAAGATGCAGCATAAAATGAGCTGAAACTTTTAAAATATAATGTAAGTAAAGCATTGCCTAATACAGACCACGCATGACCATTTGTAGGTTGCTGACTAACTGCTGTATGTGCTAAATCAACAGACTGATTAAAAACTGAAGAGTTCATAACCGGAGACGAATTGTCAATATTACCATTAGTACTTTTATCATTATTACCATTCGTGATTGCAGTATTAGGTAGCTGACGTATTACCATTGATAAGTGACAAAGTGACTTTACATGTTTAGGCTGCAAAACAAAATAGAGAAATATAATAATCAACAAATCATCTTAAAGTGGATAGGTTTTTAACAAATGCTAAAAGACAGTCTGCGGTTTTGAATGGTCTTACTCTTATTCCTTCCTAAATGTTAAACTGCTAATTATAGTCTAAGATATGAAAAGGACTATCATATCCTTGTGAAGTATCATGATGTTTGCTACTATTAGAAACCCTGACCTGTTGCTGCCACCTTGACGTGGTGGTCGGGCTGGCCTATCGTGATGATCTAACCGACCTATATTGGCGGGAACGTATGTTCCTCTAGGTCCTTCCACACCAAACAGGTCTGTTGGAGAGCGATAAGACTAAAGGCAGCAACTTAAGATCTGAGGACGAAGTTGAACTTCTGACTGCAGCGAAGTGAGAAAGCAGTAAGGTGTTTCCCTCGGATAACCAGCATCTGCAGCGATGCTGCCTTCTTAGCGAAAGATGGGGTAAGAAAAGATCGACCCTGAAAATGTCACATCTCACCTTACTCCACGGATTACCGTCTTCGGGGGTAAGGCCTTTTTAAAGAACGGAGCTAATACTTCAAAAACTTCCCACAACAAGGTCGTCCGTAATCGGCCTCAAGAAGTTGTTCCTTGGGCTCTGCGATCGGGCTCCCAGGTCACTAACCCAGTTCCCTTTTCAGGTACATTAAGAAGTAATATCCTTTCATGGTGTGGGCAGCCAGGAAGTAACAACCGCCCTCATACCTCTAACAGCACAGATCATCTTGTTCGAGGTCGAATCCGACCATCAACTCCTAATAACTCTCTTATCCCTGCAACTAACCCTTCTTGTATAACTTTACAATCTCAGTGACTCTAATGCTAATGGTTACAAGTTCTTAAAATGCTATTCCTGATCTCCTGAAAACTCGCACTAAATTATGTATCGGAGCTTTTAACGTTAGAACCTTATGCCAAATAGGACAAAAAGCCTCCTTAGCTATGACTCTAGAATCCCGCTCCAACGACATCTGCTGCATCTCTGAAACGCGTATACAGGACCCAAGTACAACCATTCGCTTGACCTCGCCTTGTCAAAATAAAGAACAGGTCCGATTCACCCTTCGTGTTTCCTGAGACCCTAAGGCTACCACTCGAGGCCCTGTTGGTGTAGATATAGCAATAAGCTCAAAAGCTGAACTGGCTCGTCTTGACTGGATTCCAATAGACAGTCGCTTAAGCGCTGTCCGTCTAAACGGGACAGTAAGAACTCGGAAAGATAGGGATACATTCCGTTGCCTCTTCGTTGTCTTTGCCTACGCTTTCATTGATTACAGCCCAGATGAAGTAAAAGATGAATTTTACAGAAAGCTTTCTGACCTTCTTCGTAAAGCTAAGCACAATGATGTAGTAATAGTAGCTGGTGATTTTAATACCCAATTAACGAGACTAAACAAAACCGAAAGGCTCCTAGGTGGATCCTATGGTGTCGCGGCTCAACGGACAGATAATGGCGACCGTCTGCTACAATTATGTTCAGATAACCGTCTACTTGTCGCTAAGAACCAGCTTTAAACATAAGGAAAGACATCAGTTGACATGGCGACCTCCACAATCAACTCGACGCCGGACTCAGATAGATCACACTGCCATCAACCATCGTTGGAGAGACTCGATAGAAGACCGCCGCTCATTCTGGAGCACATGTTGAGACCTAGTTCACACTTTAGCATGAGCGCGTATTAGTCTGCAGTCTCACTAGACGTAAAAGATCCACGACAAGGATTTCCCTCAGAGTTCAATTTAGTGATGAAAAAGTCAAGAATACATTTTAGAAGCAACAACGGCTTACGTAATGATCGTGGGCTAAAGAAATGGAAAAGCAACAGCAATAGATAACAGTAAACAACTGTTCAGACTTATCAAGGAAACGGGTATCAGAAATCCAGCTGTAAGTGAAACTATCTCGATTAAAGATGGTACCACTATTCACTGTCGATCCAGAAAATAAGACTGATGGGCAGAACACTTTGAGGAACAGTTCAACTGGCCCTTGGACTCATCTCAGTTGCCCACCATCTTCAGGCAATCTGAATGGCACACTGATACCAGTCCCTCAAGTCTTGAAGAAGTAATTGCAATGGTGTAGATGCATTCACCCCTTAGTCTTCCTTCAAATTCTAAGTTGCTGAACTTATCATAATCTTCTTTTTGCTAAATCATATTTTCTTAAATCTTATCTTCGAGCTCTAATCCTTACCATTAACACTGGCTCTGTTACTATCTTCATTATTCTAAAATTCGGTCGGACAATTTAATCTCTATTTGCTAATTGAGGCGTGACAACTTGGACTGACGTATGCACGTACCAAGTTCTACGTCATTATTAATTGACCGACCATTAGAAACTCCGTAATAAAGCCTATGTCGAGTGTCACTTACCTTGATGTAACTTTTACTTCTGATATATCTTAGTTTCCATATATTTCGTAAATATCAAAGAAACTCAGTCGCCTACTTTATTATGTAGGAAAACTAAGTAGTTTTAGCACTACTAGATACTTACTATTACAGTTTGTAAATACCCGTATATTACTGGTTATTCTCTACTTTTCCCACACTATATTCCTCCAAACTTGAGAAAGGACTACAGGGTGCTGAGTAAAGTATTTAGGGTTATTAGTAAAGAATGTGATAAAGCATATGACGTTTTAATGAATGTGGTTGTGAACTGACATTTCGAATTCAGAAAATACTGGCATAACGAAAAAACCACCCGTTTCATTCACATGTTCATTCTTATATATCTTCTGGTAGGACGAGACGCAGCTACATTAAAATCTATGCATCCAGAGAAAAGCATAAGAGCTTTATAGTATTTTATATCTAATAGACATATACCATGCTATGAAGAAGTTACATTGACATATACGACAAGATATCTGTTCTCCTGAATACTAATGTTGTTAACTATTGTGAAAATTATTTTCTTAAAAGAATTTCATCTAACGAAGTAGTACAAGCTAAGAATTCCATAATGTACTAAACACTTGATATTATATAAGATACCTGTTAATATATATATATATATATATATATATATATATATATATATATAAACTGAAGTGGCATATAAATCAATTAGACTTTTGATTTAATTTGAATCTAATTTGTGCAACCCAAACAGAAGTAATTAAATCCAATGGATCATTATATAACTATTAATTAGTAATTGTTGAGGGCTTTCTATCAGTGCACATTCCCGACACAGAATCAAATCTATTAAGGCATTCAATTTTCAATTACTAGGTCGCAATTTCAAACGGCTGCTTAATCTATATCACTTGAGACAGCAGCGTAGTATCACTAATTATCCATTACATACAGTGTGGATGAAATCCGAGTACATCATAAATGCGTCGCATCAATCCAATTGCAAATCTATGATCATAAGATTCTGGTGGTTTTATGTGAAATAACAGGAGTCTGATTTTGTAATTGAAATCAGGTGTTGTGCAATACCGTAAACTTATTAAGCTAAGTGTAAATCATTGGATGCCAGTTTAATGGTGTGAAGGTTAAGCGCTCAAGAAATAAAAACCCTGAGTTCGATTTCTAGTGAAGTCGTGGATGTGCAGTATCACTGAGGTGTTCCATATTGGGATAAAACAACTTCCTAACGCTTCCTGGCTCCCAATGATTGTCTAACTAGTGTCAATTCGTTATGCATAAGCAAAATCATTGTTGTGTCATAGGATTTGGGTCTAGTTGCATCATACAGATCGCCGCTAATCGATGGACACGTAACCTTGGTAGGTGATTAAATAATGCATGACCCTTAGCATGACCAGACATAGTCTGTCCCAAGCCGGAGAAAGAACACTTGAATGATGACCCAGAGTCCAGAAATCCAGATCGACATTATTTATTTTACTGCATTTATATATCGATTAATAATAGTAATTATTAGTTAAAGGAAATCACCAAGTAGATAAACACTGCAAATAATTAACATGAATGATTATTACATCGAATAAATTAATATAATTAATTTCATAACATAAAGCAGAAATTGGATTCATTTAATTGGAATGGAAGCTTAACAAAATTCACTATTGCGAAATCAAAACCAAGCCAGTCGCTTGATTCCGTCATTGGGGATCTAGCAGCTTCAACAATTTTAAACTCACATGTCATATGATTTCCGCAAAACTTAATGCGACCTACCCTCCACGTACAGGTTAATGTACTTGGTTTTGAGCAACACTTCCTTTCTATGTGCGTGGACTTTGGTTAATATCACTAAACTTGCAGTTTAAAACTGGAGCAGACGGAGTACAATTCGAATATGTAAGAAAATGATCGAAATCGGAGTGGTTCAGTTACTATACTACCGCCATATACCAATAAATTATTTGTCCAGTACATATAGAAACATACATGCAAAGATTAACTTCAAAAAAGAAATTTAAATTAATTAAAATCGATTTAAAAAACTTAACATACATCTATTTTCAATGCTTGACGAAAGTGTTCTGCAGCTTGGACAGGATCGCCTTGTCGCCAACATGCATCACCTAATTCACACCATGCTTCTAAATGTTGTGAATTAAATTTCAGTGCTTTTGTTAACCACTGAATTGCTTGACACGTTAAATCACTATTAATATCAGCACTATCCTCTAGATCACCACCGGTATATAAGTCTGAATCAATAGCATTCAAAGCCTAAATATTGTACATGATGTATTGACGAGATAAAAAGCAAGATTTATATAGTTAAATATGATTGATTAAAAATTAACTAACATGCAATCAATGTTGTTTACGTGTTGTTCATAAACTAGATACTACAGAGTCACACATAACTACTATCGGGTTACTGTTACCTATTAGACGAATATAGAATATACATATTTAGATAACAGTGATGACGTTGCGAGTGAGAATCTTATGAGTATATGTGATTTGCAATTATCAAAATCAATAAAGAATGCTGAGTGATAGAGAAACATGCAATGATACGATATGGTAATAGCTACTTATGACACTGAATTATTGATACTCATGTCATTGAATTAAGATTTAAATATCAGAGTTAGCTTTTGTTTATTGCAATAAACTATGTGCCTGACAATGACGTGATGGTTACACAAAATTCTTTCTTATCATATTGGGAAAAAAGTTGAATGCCTAAAGCATTCATTCGTGAGCAGCCCTCAAAAAGACTCCAATTTTAGTGAACAAGAATTGATATTACTACAAACATTCCTTAGTTTGTGTGCATCATGGAACGATTACATTGTTAAATGTTAGTAAAACCTTTCATAACCACAATAACATCACTGGGGTACCAACGGTGACTCAAAATAACATTATTCACTCTGATTTCCGCTAAACAAAGATCAACGTCGTCTGCAAAGCCGATACTAACATTCATACTACTACCAAGAAATGCAAACCTTTCGACTACTTCCAACGATCACCCACGAAGTGTGCTAGTACCTGCTCTCTCTTAGTTTTATAAAAGTACTTGTCATTTCGGAAGAGACAGAGTGCACGCCGAGCTTATGGACATCGAATGTCAACCAATTAAGATTTGGATAATCGTACTGTGTACAATCGCACAGTAAGACAATGATATCAGCATACTTGGAAGATATGTTAGAAAAAACAAAGAGGAACTAGAGACGCATTAACGCAATGAACTAACAAACCTAAAAAAAGGGCTGAAGATTTTCTTATAAGTACAACAACAAGGACAACTTCTGAGTTTTCTGACTAAGTAGGAACAAATGGTGAAATCACATTTTAAAAGGGATACGATAACAGGGAATAAAAGTTTTGAAAATCACTATCATGTTTTATTGTCATCGCTGAAAGGACACTACTACAACATGAGATACGAACTCACTTTACCATATTGATAACAAAAATCAGCCTTGTCTAATGCAGATGCATGCGTAAAGAATGATTCATATTTTTTAAATACACATATGGTATCAGCAAATTTTGACTGGATCAGAACATTTTTACTTTGATTTAGTTTATGTGACTCAGAGATCACTGAATGAATAGTATCTGCTTTCATCCAAAATTCATTTGTTGAATCATCTAACACACCATATTTATCAGCCCATTCATTCAGAATTTCATTTTTAAACTTGCATAAATCATTTACTCTAGTTCTAATTTCATCCAAAACATTTTCATTTGATTCGAAATGATCTTGTTGTATCGCTTCTGGTAGTTCTTCGAGTTGTGTCATATATATCTAAGAATATGTAATTAAAAAGAATCACAAGAACCATGAGAATCATCCTACGGTGGTCATAAACGATACTCATTACTAATTTCCTTTACAGAAAAAATGAGGTGGTAAATGTCAGCACAATTACGTCGGTTACGACAAAACGAGAATAATGAACAGAAACAAGTCCTAAAGCTGTCAGAGAAGATATTGAATTACCTACAACAGGTATCGACTACAATCAGAATTTGATGCTTAGATATCAATAATTCCTGTATGCACAAAGAAAAACTATACAGTATCATTATCCAGTCAAACAATCTCAAGAAACGAAAAGAAATACTTCCAGATAGCCTATTAATTTCATTCCAACATACGGTTTATCCAAGCAACTTTACCTAGATATAAAGTGGAACATTAGCAGTACAAATATTTTATTAAGAGGATACAAAATTAGTAAACTACAGTACCGTGTATAACTAAATAATCATGAAAAGGAAAATCACTCACTCGGCAGGAGAAACATCAAAAAAGAAAGAAGTGTATCCTAATCTACATTTTTTATTTCTGCGAAATGGAATTAGTAGAGATAGATGAAAATAAAGATTATTATTCATGAATTACTGGACTGCTTAATATTTTCAGCTATTTGCAGTTGACCATATTTTAACAAGATCTTTACGTTTACATTCAAGATTACTAAACTCTTTTTCTATTGTATTGAGAGTTAATCCAGCATATGCTGTTATCATTTCATCAGGTGAATGATAGTATGAAGTAATGTTTGTTGTTTTAAGATATTCTTCGCACAAAAAAGCTGTTTCTAATGAATTTTGTAAAGTTTTTATAGCACAGCGTATAGTTATTTCTAAATTATCAAGTCTATGTGAAAGTGTAGACCACTGCGAGCGTAATTCTAATAATAGCTCATCATTTTGCTTATCTAAATTCATAGTGTTGGATAACTGTAATTCACCATGTTGAACTGGTAAGTTTTTCCATATTGATTAGCAGTATGTGAAATTCTCTAAGTAGCTGATTTGCAAAACTAACTGTAGAATCTATTTGTAACTGCAGTGAAGATAATAAAGGATACTCCACGAATCGATAAGTTGATGTTTTAAATTCAGTAGAAATATGAGACAATTTTATAGGATACATAAAGTAACAAGTTGTTGCGCTGACTGTAACATACCGCCATGTTAAATGATAAAGCAACGGGCGAAGAAAAGACTTAAAATATTTACCTCCCAACATGATTTTCTTAACAGCTAGAAAGTGAAATAAGAAAGATAATAGAATTGGTGATATCTTTAGGAAACTAACAATCATGACCATTTATATATAACCGCATAAATGTTGTATGTGTTTAAATTTCTACAACCCCACTTGTACATTAAATTAACATACGCAGACAGTAAAATATGTTAACAAGTGACACACAATCCAAATTTATATTAGCTGGCTATCACTATACGTAACTGATCAATACACTCTTGATTGTGAACTATTGATTCTCTATAAGATCATGAATCTGATGAGCTCAAGAGACCGGACTAGATGCAATTATTCAGAAAGATCATGATTTTCCCCATTATGGCCGGAACATGGCTTTATGTTAACTGAACTAAATATGTCCAACGATTTTTCGCATATGGTTATCACTGTTTCCTGAATACTTTTTACACCCGGTGGTGACAATGTGTAACTAGTGCTGAAATTTAGATATTCATAATTTAGTACCATTAGAATCGCCATTGAGCAAATGTTGACAGATTAAAATACTAACGCTGTAGCTCCATAAAAACAGTTTTATATATTTAGCATACATAGATATAATATAGCAGCCAAAAAATGGGTAAAGAATAAATTTTAGCTTACTGACTCGAAATAAGCTGGTAGCAACTAGTCTGTGATTAAGTGTAAAATGCACACTTAAGTAAAGTTAAAAGCGACTTTGTCCATTATTATCAACAATGGAGCGACAACTCCTTGGTTAAAGAATTCAACTAACAACCAGTAGCTTAAAGACCTAAATTTACTTTCAACGGAGTTTGAGACGCAGGGCGATAAAATTATGTTAGAAGGATTAGGCATGGTGATAAGAGAGTTATTAAGAGTTGAAGGTGGGATTTGGCTTCGAACAAGATGATCTCGTGTGCTGTTAGAGGTATGAGGGCGGTTTTCACTTCCTGGCTGCCCACACCATGGAAGGGTGTTTCTTGAGGAACCTGAAAAAGAAGGTAGATTAGTGTTGGTCTTAGAGACCTGAGATCGTGACCGCAGAGCCCAAGGGACAACTGCTTGAGGCCTGTCACGCACGGCCTTTTTATGAAAAGTTTTTTGAGTATTAGCTCCGCGCTTAAAAGCCCTTAGTGGGCACCCTTACCGCCGGAGACGGAAATCCGTGAGGTAGGGTGAGGTGTGACATTTTTAGGGCTGGCCTTTTCTAACCCCTCCTTCCTTGTGAGAAGGCAGCATCGCTGCAGATGCTGGTTGTCCGAGGGACTGAACTGATGTACGCATGTACAAAGTTCTACGTTGTAACTGACTGACTGACGGAGTTTGAGAAGCTGGCGTCAATAACTCTAAAAGTATGCTTCAGAGTTAAGTAACTAAACAAACATATACATAGGGTCATCTCGTGAGTATACTTTAGGCATCGGGATAATAACTCAAAATTAAGCACAATAGTATCATTTCACTAACTCACGACCTTTTCATAGGATCTTGACATGTGGTGAAACTATATTTTGCTGCCAAAACCAATCGGTAAAAAGTTAACAATTTCAAAGTCGAGAGCTAATACTGATTAAAAAAAATCTATTTATCTGAAATGATAGACTGCTACTTTAAATGAGGATGTTAACCTTAATACCCAACAAAATTTAGGGCTAGTTTGTACAACGTTTCGAGGTTTGAAGAATCAACACGACATCTGCACGATGTATATCTACTAGGAATGGAAATATTTTACGGTGTGGAGTGTTAAGAATAACATCCTGATTTATAGTGACAGTCAAATAGTCTAAAGCAAACATTTTAAATCAATTTACGCGCTCGACTTTGAAAACATTAAATTTATTCCGATTGCTTCAGCAGCTAAGTCCAGTAACATTTGTTTTTGATTTACTTCCAAAGTACAGAGACAAAGAAAAGCATTAACTAGTATTAAAACCACCCTGAGCACTTTTAATGATTTTGCATTGGCAGTAGGTAGCACAAACATCAAATGATGCGCCGGTAAAGCTAAGTGAATAAAGCACAGAAATGAGAATAAAGAAATCCAGCAGCATTTCTTACCCCTTTACGTATTATTATAATTTTCTGTGATACTGACAATCCTTTTAGTTTAGGTTTTAAAAATAGTAGATAAAAAGCAGTGAATTCGCCGTCATTAGGTTACTAAGGGTCACGTGAGAACCACGTGAGCGCTGAAAAGTGTTTCCAAGAGTACAAAGAGACTGATGAACACCTGTGTCACGTTTAGTAAAAGGAATGCTTGCCTCGAACAGTAACTGACGGCTTTCAGGTCGAAGAATAGAAACTGGAGGCTTCACCCATAAATATGTTGAATTCGAATTTTTGGGTCATTAGTTGTAAAGAAAGATAATGTTACGTGTGTTCACTCGGTTATCTGCGTTAAAATTAGAACAGTATACTTAATAATTGTTCGAAACCAGTTAAAAGATGAGTTATTTTACACTTATGACGTCAGTGGACCCTAGACAATTAACAAAGGTAATATTCCGTGATTGATACATCAAACATGTTTCCCCCTCCCATCAATATTTGTTTTCTCTGTAGGGTGTAGGATCAACTCGAAATGATATCGTTGCTATACCTCATCCATTTGTTGAAGAAATATTAATTGAAGGCATCGTATTACATGCATGTCTAAATGCAGTATCAATTTTGGATAATAAATATCTCTCAGATATGATTACAAAATTTTCATATCTTCGTACAACCAGTCATCACACTACTGATGTAGATGGAGCTGCTACATCTACTACTACGAAAAGTGAAATAAATAGTAGTAACAGTAGTAACTGTACAGAATCTCAATCTGTAATTCATCTTCCTGATCAATTAGTGGATCTTCATATGCGTATTATACGTGTTCCATTGCCGAATTTTCTTATTGTTAATGGTCAATTAGTTGGATCAAGTTGGACAGCTGTTCCAGTTTTAAAAAATATATTTTTTACTTGATTGTGTTTTTCGTTTCAATTTTGTCTATGCATTCGTCTTTCGATTTTCTACTACTTTCAATCTCTAGACAGTGGTTAGCTGCATTTTGTTCACATATGTTAATTAGCATAAAATATATGCACTGCTTAAGCTACTTTTAGTATTGTTATTATTAATTCATTCGCCAGGTATAGATTTGTGTAGTTTCATTCAAACCGTACCCGTAAAGTTTGAAGGCTAATAATACTACTACCTGATTATCGAAACTGAAGTAGGTTGATAGTGGAAATGTTTTGAGTCTGCGATTTGGTGTTTGAAAGACGAGCTCATTTATGATCGAGACACCTCGAAAAGTGAGCAGTTGTAGTGTTTATCACTCATAAATATGCTGATTTACTCATCCTGTTTAGCTGTATATATATTGCCTCATTATCAATAAACTCAGTTATTAACAACGTAGAACGTTGGATATATGCCTGTAAGTTCGAGTTGTCATATCACATTAACATGGTGCGATCAGATCTACAAGAATAACATCAACCGTCGCTGTTGACCTGATATGGTGATCGGACTTGCTTATCGTGATGAACCAGTCGAGCCATAGTGGCTTCAATTATTGTTACTTCAGGTCCTATCACGCCAGGCCGGTGGTTTGAGGAGCGGTATGACTAAAAGCAAAAAACTTATGGTCTGAGGGCGAAGTCGTACTACTGGTTGTTTGGAAGTGTATGATTGAATTGTATCTCTTGCAGCCAGTATACTTGAACTTGTTTGCTTGTTGGATTCAACTAGTTTTAGATGCGTCATCGTTCATCTTGCGTCACGACGTACTATTTTACGCTCACCTGATTACAGGTATAAGTGCATGAAGTCAAAGTGCTGTACGCATGAAGTGCTCCAATGATATTTGCGCAACAGAACATAATTAACTATAATCCAGCATCACCAATTATCATAATAGGCGTTATACATTGCTCTCCTACCGTTACATAGTAGTATTCTGGTCTTTCACAAGTTCTGTTTAAAAATCATTACTACTTCAAAGTTAAACAAGAAGATGAAAAGTGAACAAGGATTGATACCACTCATAAAAATGAATTACATAGAAACACTACCTACTAATTCTCAATCGCTTCAAAATCTGAAGATTATTAAGGTGTAGATATGATTCATGTATGAGAAGGAAATTTTCTTCTCATTCCGAAATTCACTTCATCCCAAATTATATTCCTTGCATTGCTGTATCTTGCAGTGACGACATCATAAACTGGCGACGAAGATGAGATTCGAACTCAAATAACATGACTGTAATTGATTAACAATTGGTGCTAATTCAGATGTCTTTTGTTTTAATTGTTATGTTGGACCATTAAAGAAGAGTGAGAAACTTCTAGAACTTTTTTATAGAGAGCTAATTCACTTATTCTGTTCGTGAGTAATGTAAACATTACATTTGTATTGTTGTTACGTTTCTCTTACCCTATCCTCCCGTTTAGTATGTTTGCAGTTATTATATTGCCTCTTATTATGAATAACGGTTACTTAGTTGTGTACAAGTTGTTCCTATTCACTACCACTATTTCCTTTTTGTGTATTACTATCAATTTCCTAATTGATTCACTGTGTTGTCTAATTTTGTGTATATATAAAGGTATGATTGAAAGAAAATTTGATCTGATCCGATTCTGTCTGGTTGATCTGTCGGCTTGCACTTTTCTTATTACCGCTTAGGGCTGAGTGGGCTTGGGGCAGACTTGCAATTATCGACTAAGCACAAGTAATTGGCACTTGGTCAACCATCTACTAACTTACCAAGTCATAACACTGGGATGCATCCTCCATGAACATGGAGAATCCAAAACAAATGTTAAAGCTAGGATTGGATACGCAAGGACAGCATTTCTACAGTTTAAGAACATATGGAACTCTAAACTATTGTCAACCAACCTCAACGTCTAACTTTTCAATTCGAACGTCAAGACAATTCTACTGTATGGAGCTGAAACGTAGAGAACTACTTTAAACATCCTAAGGGGGTACAGGTATCTATAAACAACTGTCTACGCAAGATAGAGAATGTCCATTCGCCGGAAATTATCAGCAACAGCCTACTATGGGAGAGAACATATCAACTTCTAACCGAAGAGGAAATCAAGAAAAGACGTTTGAACTGATAGGATATACATTGCAGAAATCATCAGATTGCATCACGAGGCAAGCATTAATTTGGAATTCGTTCGGTAAATGGAATAAAGGAAGTCTAAAGAACACTCTGCGTCGAGAATCAGAAGCATATATTAAAAGAGTGAACAGCAACTGGTAACGATTGCCCAGGTCAGAGTTCAATGGAGAATACTGATGATCGGCCTGTGCTTCTCCGGGAGTGATGATCGGTGTGATTAAGTTGGTATAGTAGTCACTTGGAACTTTGAAAGCATTTTTAAGTGAGTTCGAACAAATATTGAACTTAAGACCTGTGCATGAAACCATGTTTGATGCTAGAGATTCCATTTTTTTTACGCCTAATCGGTTACTACTACTTAGGCTCAACAGTGGATTGTACGTAGATGACTTATGAATTTACGTTGTGGCCTAAAAATGGTAGCAAGAATAGCACTTGGCAAATATTTTTTAAAAGATGTCTAAAGTAAAGCATCATCGCTACAGGTATGCAATGAATATAAAAGGCTTAGGGGAACTTTTTAAATGGACAATAATGTAACCGTAGCCGGTGGATCAAAGTTAGCCAGCTGACAACTCTGTATTATAGCCAATATCTGTGTTAGCAAGGATGAGCGTTTGAGAACTGTGAAGGTGAAACCCAGCAAAGGGTTGTTAACGAGAAACGTGAGAATGTTGTACTTATCAAAAAGGTATTATTAAAATCACCTAAGAGATTATCAAATAAATGATTTTGACACTTAACAGACGTACCATGGCTGTAGATGAAGCAAAGTGACATGGTTCAGAACATTTGATGTTTCATCTAAAGTATAGCTCAAAAGTATTGTAAATGATTATCAGGCGTTCTATTGTAATTCACATAAGCTATCACCATATCAACATATTTGTGGCATTTAGGTGTTTATATGGGAGTTATTAGCATAAATAGGCGACCGCATGCATAAACATGTTTAATCTAAAATATTCGTATCCTTGAGTTTTGTATGCCGCTGGTCACCATTGATACTTATCAATGTGGAAATTAATTCAGCTTTTCGATTCATTAGAAGTTGTCAGTCAGCACAACTTGTGTTATTTTACCGAAATTTTCTATGTCAGACTGTTCATGTTCCTGACATTTGTTGATTAGTGTATTCGTGGAATCCGTGGTTTACTGAAGAATACATGTTGAAAAATTAGATAATAAAGAACACTGTTGCTTATACAGGTGTAATCAATGACTGCGAGTTATAAAATGGTTATTTATGCTGTAGTGGTCGTACACGTTGATCACGCATGGAGCGTAGGAAGTTGGGAGTTCAATCAGAAGTTGATATGTATATGTGTAAGGTGTTTTCCGGTGTTGTGTGTGTGTGCGTATTTTATGTTCTCTTGCTTCAAACCTCATCCGGATAGTGTGGAAACGAAAATATCAAATCCTTTTTGAGAGAATAGATAAATACCAGTCGAGTCGTGCACTGTTGATATTAAACATTGTCTGAACCCACTAAGTCTCATTATTGGCAACCATTAGTTCTAGAAACGACTAAGTAAAATAAGTGTTACTCTGGGAGTTAACGTTGTTTAAACAGATATTTTTTGTTAACTCACATGTTTAGTATAGTCTTTCAGGCTTTGTGTACTCCCATCGACACAGGTGGAGTAAAAACTGTTTTGTGTTAATGTGTCAACATTTCATTTTAGGCTTTTTGTGGATAATGGTGTGATGATATATAATTAGGAATAAACCTTTATTAAATTATAGAAGCATCAGGGAAGTCTTTTAAAGTCTACGGAAATTTCTCAGTCGTGACGATATCCAGCACATCTGGAAAGGAATCTTCCGAATAACTAATTGTATCAGGGACAAGAAATCCTGATGAAGTGTCTTCACAAAATGAAGATTGGTTGAAAATATGGGAAAACTCATTGGTCCGTGGCTAGAGAGTGGACAGTGTGATGGTCACAGGGGGACCTCAACACCTTCTCAATGAACCTGGCCGATGAGGTCTCATTAATGAGAAACTTTGCTAATAGGCTTCCGGCTGTAACAAAAAAGTTGGGACTCATAGAACTGGCAGGGTGTGATACAAGACGGAAAACGGATGGTTAACTCTCGAAGTTGGACCACATATTTTCTAGTGGCAGACTTCCGCTGGAAAATATTGAAATTCGCGCCTCTTTTGGAAACAACCATCATGTGTTGAAAACGTTAGAAACGGTCACAAGCGAAACTCTGCCATGGAACAAGAGCGAAGCATGTCTCCATTATGCTTGAGCAGATTATCAGGTCGCAAACAAACACCTAACCCAGGTTATGTAGTTTAACTACTGAGGGAACCTGTCCAAAGACCAGCATTAATATACCGTTAAAAGCATCATCAGTGCAGCAACTTTACAATGTGCCTGCCATGAAAAGTGAACCGGCTAAAAGGAATTCTTGGTTAAGAAGAAGGACTGTACACCTTCTAAAGGCAGAAAAAAGCCTGGCATAGGTGGAAGGTCACACGGAACATTTCCGACCACGATGTATACGCATACCTACTGAACATGTGCAACCTACATGTCAAACACGACAAACGAAAACTTTAAGCCTACCTGGTTAGAAAGTTTCAGAAGAACTCAAAGCAGATGTACTGGTTTATTGCCTGGAGATCATCTACCAACCCAAACCTCCAGACTATCGCATGCTCACAAGGGAAGCCCTTCACCAACGGCTAAACAGAAAATTTTTCAACCCCCACTACGGTAAAAAACTAAAGTGCCCTTCATCAGTGATTGACCTAGCGAGTACATCTCCGAAGGCAGAAATTGGGCATATCGAGATTAAACCCAGGTTAGTCTTAAGAAAACTCAGGGAGTTTAAGCCCAACAAATCGCAGGGCTGCAACAACATGAGGACGATGGCACTAAAATGGTGCGCCGAAGCACTGTGCCACTCAATCCGCGATTCCTTTGAACACTCGCCACAATCCAAAACGTTCCCAGGAGAATGGAAATGGGCAGTCGTATCCCCAATCTACATGGTGAGACAGAAGAGACTCCGCTTGCTATAGATTGGTGGCAAAGCTCATAATATTATCATATTATTTTTGAAGAGTATTGTGGATGTTCAAGTACAAAAGTTCCTTGAAAATCGACACCTGCTACACGAAGCACAACACAGCTTACGACGAAACAAGTTTTTTAAGATAGACATCTTCCTGGCCCGGGAGAACTGGATAACCTGCTGTGACGCCAACACTCAGGTTCACGCAACATTCCTAGACTTTGCGAAAGCCTTTGGCACTGTACTCCATAGCCTGCTCATCTATAAAACAGTGGCAACCAGCTTCGCAGAACCGTTACTTTTCTGGCTACAGAATTACCTGTTGGGGCAGAAGTTCTGTACTAAGGTGTATAGGATGTGCTTAGACTAGGGGTAAGTCAGGTATGCAGTATCACAGGGCTCGATCCTCGGGCCGCTGCTCTTCCTAATTTTCATTAATGACCTCTGACTAAATATCCGCTTGTCCATTCTTATATACCAGGTCGACTTAAAACTGTGAAGTGCTATGGCAGAGAAAACGAACACTAAACGTTTACAAGAGGACCTGGCTAGGATAGAAAAGTGGGTAGACGACAATGGTCTGATTTTTAATTCCAAAAAAATACCATGTAATGTACTACTGTACTCAAGATGGTACTCAAGCGGCCTATTATGTTGGTGGGCAACGAATAACTAGCACATCCATAAGACGAGACAAAGGTTTAACTTTTACAAACAGGTTGGAGGCTAAGAAACACCATCATATGAATGTTACGAAAGCATATGCCTCATTACACGAAGTCTGTAGGCAGCTTAATATGCTGACACTGGACTAGTTCCTTACAATATATATGACATACAAAAGACCGCTTTTAGAAAACAACATCGTTACACCCCCTAACCTTCTGGAGAGAGTTTAGAGGCGAGCAACAAAATGCGTTACAGGACTTTTGAACATATAAAACCCTGACCGGCTACGATGGCTGGGGTTGTTTATCCTATGCTACAAACGGCTGAGTGGTGATTCTAGTCATCTCATACATCATTCGAAACACGACTAGACATCGAAATAAAAGCATACTGTTCCCCCTTCATGCTATCGTTCACTAGAGAGTACGAACACAGGTAGAAGCGAATTTCTTTGCATCAAGAGTTTGCTCCACTGAGAAGGCGCTGCTAGAGAAAGTAACCACAGCCTCCACTCTGGCTTGTTTCAAAAGAACGCCAGATGACTGTGTACCACTATGGTGTACCTATAGCCTCCTGGAACAGGGGCTAGAAAACTTGGTATAAGCTCCATACCCTGAACCTTAACACTCCTAACCGTTGTTTATTCTACGGTATTCTTTTAAGCCTTACTCACGAAACAGACTACCAATGATGGAATAGAGGGACACAGACTACTACATTACAAAGGGTTTATTAAAAAAAGAAAAAAATCGAAAAAAGGAAAGTAAAAAATAAACAGGAGACGGAAAAGAAGGAAGAAGGAGAGTAGGAGAAAAATGTAACAAAGAAATAATGATAAAAACAACTGAAACTACCAGGCCAAGACTGGCCGTGTAACTAGCTACTATAGATAGAAGCCGAAGACCAGAAAACCGAAACCACGACACTTCGACATGTAAGCACAGAGAAATCAGTTGGTTTAAAATAGCTCGTCATATTGACATCATATATTGGAACTCGTAGTAATAAGCTATACAAGTGGTGCGTTACACCAGCCTTACCAGCTTGTTCCTAAATAGTTAAGTAGGGTTTAATCAAAATGTGATATAAAAACACCATATATTTGGCAACATAGATTTTGTGACGAGTTCTTTTGTCTAGATCTAACCATAAATTCAAATGATTTACTAGTATATATACTATTTGAAGCGTTTTCATCCTAAGTTGTATTTCTACTGATAAGTCTGTGACTGGTCATCTAATAGATGATGAGAGCTGCACACCCGAGTGACCTCAATATATTTGCTATGCTGTTTTTATCAAAAAAAGATACTGAATGCGTGTCGAACAATATATTTTGACTGACAACACTACCGTTGTCATATAATCCAGTGTTTTATTTTTATATTTATATTCACTAATCGCACACATCTTTTCTGTGTCTATATGTTTCATGATAAACTAAACTCACCATGTCAAATGATATTTAGCAATGCAAACATGGTTATAGAAGCCTTACCTATGGGGCTCCAACTTGATAAATAGCCACGTGTGAGACATTATCGGGGACGTATTATGTTATCAATATTTTTTGACTTATTATTTTCCAATTTGTATTTCTACATTCTAATTCACATTGTTTGGGCTGCTTTTTGCTTTTAAAGTGAAATTGTCTCTATGCAATCATGAGTTCCAAAACCTTGTTAATCAACTATAGCAATCGTTAATTCAGTATCTCCACTAAAAATAAGTAGTTTGTGCATCAGCGAAACATTATTACACATTGAATAAATATAGGCTGGAAATAGCAGTGCAAAATCGTAGTAAATTTGTCACAGATAAACCCATGATATTATTAGTGCATATAACGTAGTGAGAATGCTGAGTAAAGAGTGTTGGGCAATGTAATCAGAATTACTAGACTCTGTATTAATATTTGCTAGGAAAACCAGTGGAAAGAAGGGGGGAGGTTGTCGTTCATACCTACCCACCTTTACTTGTGACTTCAAATAGTTGTAAAATTACACTGGCCCTAGAGATAACTACACCTCGAAGCTTTACTTATGATGTACCGAAGTTAGTAGTAATAAATTGTATGTCACGAAACTGGATGCCATCGTCACCTTACTTTTTATTACCTATTTCTAGACTACGTAGACATGAATTTAATCATATTCTTGCATTTTTGTGTAAGGATTAAATCGGCACTTCTATTTAGAAACTATTTTAAGCTCGTCCAACTCGGTATTTTGATATTTATCTTGTGTAATTACGGAGTTTTTACGTTTAGAGTTTTCCATTCTCTTTATAAGAAATATCAGCTATACGCCGTAGATCCGTTGACGAGTGGTAAATTTTAGATTGATAACCATACATACAGTTGTTTAACTTTGGGAATTAGCGTCATGAAAGCAACCTGATTTACTGAATGGTTTATTACCACTTTCTCTGCTGACTTAAAATTTGTCTCGAGATCAATCTTTTATTTATTCTGTGGCAATTCATGAGGTATTTTAGTGACCTCCAGATTTATAAAGCTGGAAATTACAAGTTTTATTTCTAATTAAAATCCATTGATTTATCATACCACTGACGTTCATCAAAGACGAAATGATAGATTGGTTTATAGCCTAACTTTCCAACATTTGTCGGAATTGAGTTTGTCGTCTAGTAGAATCAATTGATTGGCTTATGATTTTATTTAGAATAGTGACAACTGCGAGCTTTCTGTTTCTGATACAAAATAAAACAGTTTGGTAATCATCCGACAGAGGTATAGATATCAAACATGAACTATTAGATCATAAGTTACATTAATAGAGCCCTATTGATTAATAGCTTAAGCATAAAATGCACTGACCAACAATTTAGAGTCGAATAAACACGAAGAGGTAGGTGCTTGAAGGCAAATTCGACTTAGTCGGTTTTCTAAACATAGCGATTAGTCTGTGTTAGGCAATCCATTGATTTATAGGCTGATGCCTACTTTTATCTTATGTTTTCATGCTACATATCTATTTTTAGTAACCACCAGGCAATTTAAGGATGACTTCTAATTGATATGTCGTGGATCTAAACCTTGTTCCCTATGGAAGCGTTTGGGCGATCAATTATTTTCGCTTTGGTTTTATTTAAATAACTAATATTTCATAGGTTAGTTACTTCTTGCATACTTTGAATTATATTCATTTAATCAATCATATAGTCTACTGGCAACTATTTATTCAGCTGTAATCAACACGAAACCTTGGACGCACGCGTTAGCCGAAGTTCACATATCATGTAAACACAACGAGATAAAAATGAAAAGATTAGTAACAAAGAGGTCGAAATAATTACAGTAGCAATAATAATGAGGAAAGCTAAAGATTGGAAATATGGCTCAAGAAGGCAGAGTGAAAAGATGTGAAGTAATACTGGAGATTTAGGAAATTATATATATATATATATATATATATATATATATATATCACTGTGTGTCGGCTTCGCGTTATATCAGTCAACGTCTCCGACGATAGTTGTTGGCAGTCGAGGGAATCTAACCACTTAGTCTACACCTACCAACGCTGGACAGTACGACAATCATCAATCTGACTGGTTAATGTTGTCTCGATGTGGCTTCTTCAGCAACTAATAACAAAACCATTAGGATGTTTATTTCACACTCATTACTTTGTTCAAATTCATACTGCTGTATTAATGAAATTAAATCACTGGACTGTAATACCTAGTTTTATAATTAAAATATTTGATGGTTTTCAGGGTATTATTTGCCATAAACCAACACTGTGTGAACATATCTGGCTAATAGATTTTGTATAGTGCTTGTAAATAAAAGTATCTGAAATATTCACTAACTTTTTTTCCGTCTAACACTCGTACTATGCACATGTACACACGAATCAGTTGAGTTTAGAGTTCATCTATCTTTGTGTTAGTCAAGTAATTGATTGTTTAGTTGAATACACATATATCTAATTACATTTTCATTTATCAACACTAATTAAGGCTAATTGAGGCATGGCAACTTGAACTGATGTACACATGTACAAAGTTCTACGTTGTAACTGACTGACTGACTGATCAACACTGTAATATGTTTTAACCGTAATCTTTCGTTGGTATTGTATTTTATTCGCACTGTTAAAAGTGTAGCTACTGTTAAATTTTGGTAGGTTTAACACAGTTCCCTAAGTGGTTTCATCATCATTGTATGAATTGATTAAATTATTCCTTGTAAACCATCTTATCACTGTCAGTTGGAGCTGGAAACAAACGTTTTGCTTTCTTCTATCTTGTCAATAGTTTGGGGTTTAGTGAAAGGTTATTAAAAGGATATTGTAAATTTAGTCAGTTAGTATTTCATTGTGTTCTATTCTGCGTTTTTTTTTTACTTTGATAGAACCAAGTCATAACGGTTCTAGCGGGTTTATTACAATGTAATAAACATTCTGATGAAGTGTAAAGATGTTTAGCTTTCTTTTACTAGTTTTTGTTTTTAATTTCTCTTGTAAAAGATAACGTGCATTTTATATCTCACTATCAATTAGTGGATTGTTTTTTGTGTTGCTGTTTATTGCTTAAAATGTGCAATCTCGGCATTTTTAGTAATTTTAAGTGGATTATAAAAAGATAAACAAATGATGTTCACACTGGTTTGCTACCATTCACTTATGATATTAATTGACGTTTAAATTATATATATCACTTTTGCCGACTTAATTTCAAAGATATCTTATTGACACGTGGATGGTTTTATTATCACTGTCATTGTTGTTGTAGCTTCACGTTTTAATCGATTTTAAGTACAATGTATCCCGTGTTACTCACTGCTATCAGTCGACGACTCTGTAGAGCTGTGGCTTTTTTAAACCATCCTACTAGGTTACAAATTGAAACTCCACTCTGCATATTTCAGCTTGGGCAGCTGAGTAGCGTCACTAGTCCTCACATATAAAGCGTAGCTCGAAACAGTACACGAATCTGTGCATGGCAAATGATGACTGCCATCGTAACCTTCATAAAGCGGATTATCACTCACAGCTTAGTATGTAATACTGTATATGTGGTTATTAAGTTTCTTTTATATTTGTATTTTTGCTTAAGAAGTGATTGCATTATAAAATTTTATTTTCATTTTTCAAATAATGTTCACAATAGATCTTGCTTATTTTACCGTCACAATGGCTTTTAGAAGTAGGAAGCCTTCATAGATTACTAGTAATTCATCATCAATATCTTCAAAGTGTTGGTTGCGTATCGTGAAACGATCAAGTGAGCACTGCTAAAGTTAGGCCGATTGTACCTAGCGAAGGTGATTAGTTGGTTGGTGAGGTAGTCATTCTTCACCGACTGATATGTATTCGTATCCCTAACACAATATGCAATGTTGGCTAGGTAGAGTAGGTTAGAGGAAAGGCTGAGGAGGCCGAACCAAGATATAGCCTTAGTTTATGAAGTCATTGACTACTATTCTTAGTAATGTTGATAGGTCCATATTACTTGGTTGGATGTGTGAATGATATTCTTGATCATTGGTTGGAAAACATCGGGTGATATGGTTTAGAATTGGTCTAAATCAAGCAAATTCTCTTTTTTCGTTACTTGGATCGTATGCTTCAAAATTACTTCCTGCCCTTTATTCTGCAAATCTGTTGGATATACTAAATGGAAGCTGTTGCTTCGATCTAAGTAACCAAATTAGAGTGATCTGATGCATTTTTTTAAAGTCATAGTATAATGAAATTGTTTCGTTACACTACACTATAAAGTGATGTTAGTTGGTAAACATTAGAAGACTTGCTTTGTTTTTAAGTATCCATATATCAGAGTTCTCGTACACGACACCTATCAAGAATCGTAAACCAAAACTTATAGGCCTCAAATGAATCTTATGCTTAATTTCAGTGAATCAGTATTATCTAGTAACCAACTCAGATGTTTGAAGTTTAAGTGCTTATTGCAAGGCCTGAAGATCCTGGATCCAATTTCCGTCGAAGTTATAGATATAAACTTTTGAGGAGTTTCAAACTAGGTTGAAACAGCTGTTTGGTGCTTTTTGGTTTTCAGTGGATGTCTAATCCTTGATGTAGAATTATAAAATCTAACAATCTTTACAACCCCCTTATAGCAGACATATAATCTTTAGATTATTTAGCATAGACTAGATATTATTATTATCACCATAATTAACTAAATATACTTTTGTTTTTTGTATGTGTTAGTTACTTTCGCTTTTTATTTTATCTGTTTATCTTTTCGTATACTTCTTTCATCTTTAGATCGAAATATAGATTACATGCATACATTTATATATGTTTATTACTCCTACTTATGGTTACTTCTATATCCGCAGAAGAATTTCAGCGTTTTCAATCCCAACTACTTGATTTACGTGAGGCACAAATTACAGCGAATGATGCTCGATTACGTGCAGAAAAACGTGTAAAACAACTTGAAGAAGAATTATTGTATACTCAAACAGCTTTAACTGAAGCACAAACTAACTTAGATCGTTCATATGTAGAAGAATTAAAACAAGAGAATAAATTATTACGTGATAAGTTATTAAGTACTGAATCATCGTTTCAATTACAATCATCAACACTACGAGCGGAATGTCATCGATTAACAAATGAATTAGAAAAATTATCAAATGATGCAAATAATAGTAATAATAAGAGACTAGTTGATAATGTTCAATTCAATTCACAATATTGTCAAACAACTCCTAGCAGTATTCAACATAGATCCATTCAAGTAAACAATAATGATAATGATAATACAAATGTTGTAAGTGATCGAATTCCTGCCCACTTAATCGAAGATATAGAAAATCTTGAAAATTCATTAAAACAAGCCAACTCAACGCATATTCGTTTAAAACAATCCATTGAATACTTGAATAATAAAGTCTGTACACTTGAAGATAAATTATTAGTAAATTTTACAGATTCTCAACAGATAATTCATAAATTAACTGTCGAAAATGAATATCTTTCTATCGAATTAAGTAAATCTCAAGAAAAATGTAACCAACTTGAGATTATTGAAAATGATCTACGTAATCAAATTGATGTGATAAAACGTCGCAGTGAAAAATTGAATCATGAATTAAGACGTCAATTGAGTCGATTCATTATACGAGGACAAAATGGCGATGTTGAATCAGTTGCACAGTTAAGAAAAAATTCAGTACATTCATCATCATCTTCATTATGTAGTAGTCATATTAATAGTAGTAATAATAATACAGTGTCAGGAACTTCCACATCTGACTGAAATTATGAGTGATTTAAAAGTGAATGGGAAAGTGTCGAATGTTACAATGTCAAAAGGTTCGTTTAATGAAATGCCTCTAGGATTTTTCTCAACAGCTGATTTTAAAGTAAGTAATAATCTACTGCTGTTTGGTTTTCTAAATTTGTATTAGATTGCATACTTGATAATAGCATTCATGAAATAGACCATCCAGAAACTCCAGGCCATTTATATTGAAAAGAACCTTAAACAGGAACGGGCGGTTGCATGTATTGAATAACTAACATATACATTGTTTTTATGTTTGGACTGAGAAAATGCTCGTCCACTTAAATAGTAGCAGATGTTTTTCCTTGGGAATCACTCTTCAAACTTTCGACCTACAGATTTAATACACAAGACAGTGGATTGACGTCTAAACATGTAGTCCCATGGTAACTGGTGAGCATTACAGCTTTGTGTGTAACCCGTTACCTTTTAATCCTGCAACTCGTATAGTCCATTGATTTGGAATCAGGTTTTTCTAGCTTTCGTATTTACCATCCTTGTTTAACCACCAGCTATCCACTTTGCATCCTAGTGAAAACACTCCTATGTGTGATGAGTAGGAGTTCTGTGCAAAAGGATATAAAGGCATTACCTTGCGGTGGAAGAGTGGGAGAAAATATGGAAGGCTTCAAGATTTTACACGCATACTTACTCTTCGGTCTATGCTTATGCTCTCTGCATCTCTCGGATTTTAGTTTGTGTACTGCCAGTACTAGTACTTTCTAATAAGGAGATATCTTCGTAGCGAACTGGTTTCAGATAGTAGATCAACAAGCATTGAATGGCTTTCTTATCATAGCTGTTGACATTTTAGTAGAATTTTTCAAATCTATGACTTGTGTTTTTTGGCGAGTGTAACTTTTTTAACTACTAAGTCAGAATTAACCATGTTCTTAACTCCCAATACACAATGGAAAACTATCTCACCAGTTCCTAACGGAACTTCGACAAATCATTATTTAGTTAGTGCAATTGATTCATTTATAATTCATCGACTGTAACGTAAACAAGATGTCCACTGAATTAATATGGGACAAATATACTATTTATCAGTTGGCATTCTGTTCTTGTAAAACTATAGAACGTGATCTTCGTGATATGTAGATGGGCATAAGTCGTTAGTATTCAGACGTAGATATCTTCCAAGCACATTTCATATAAATGATGAATGATAAATTTGGGCGTAGAGCACCAAACAGATGTGATAAATCAGTTAGTGAGTTCGTTTACTATCATTCACTGAGGTGATTGAGTTAGAAGATAAACATATTCACCTAACTTGCTGTACTTACTAGCATAA
Organism: Schistosoma japonicum; assembly: GCA_025215515.1. Classification (NCBI taxonomy): domain Eukaryota; kingdom Metazoa; phylum Platyhelminthes; class Trematoda; order Strigeidida; family Schistosomatidae; genus Schistosoma; species Schistosoma japonicum. The sequence goes on along the minus strand of CM046065.1, from coordinate 13,866,925 downwards.
GAGATTAGAATAAATTAGAATAAATAAATGCAGTTTCAGTTCACAAAATCGTTTACTGTCCGTCCAACCCGTGTTGTACATTGCATGCATGTTACCGTATTTTATGATTAGAGACTTTAGGTGATCTGCATATTATGTGTTTAATCGTAGTGAGCTGTGATTAGTCAAGAAATGTATGTAGATAGGAAAATCCAGTCATATCATATTTAAGTGACCAATTTACCTTGTAATAATACTTCTGCCTGCTCTGTTTTCGTCTGTTAATATTACACTCACTATTTGGTAGATATGTCGTTCTCAGTTAAACGATCCTAATTGTTTGGCTAGGGTTCTAGTAATACTCAAGATTATAAGACTATTGAGCTTTACTTCAGCAGTGTAGATATATGCTTATTCTTAATTTTCCTTCCTTCAATTTCCGGATTGAATTTATATTTTTTAAGTTATTTGTAGTCACTTGTCAGGTTTATCGCTATAATTCAGGCCATTTTTTTTTATCTCTGTTTTCCTTTTAATATAGTTCTGTTGCCTTAATGTGAGATATGATAACTTGAATCAATATACATTTACTAATATTCTATCTGACAATCTAGTTAGAAATAATTCCTTACTGTAGGTAAATGCAAGTCGGAACATGTGAAATACATGCATAGTTCAACTTCCCTATGTACTACAATCTAACTTTGGATACTATAGGCAAGAATTAGAGCTAACAGACAGGCGTTAATTCTACTTAAAGAATAAATGACGCATAGTTCTCGAATTTGTTTATTTACTAGGTATTGATTTAATTAATTAAATTTGGACTACCATTAAATATCAGGAACCATTAGACAGCTATTTCGTCCTAGTCAATCAGTCAGTCAGTTACAACATAGAACTTCGCACATGCGTACATCAATTCAAGTTGCCATGCCTCTATTAGCAGATAGAGATTAAATTGTCGGACCAAATCCCAGATTGAGGGGAAGGTAGTAACAGAGTAAGTACTAATGGAAAGGTATAGAGATCAGAGATAAGATTTTAACCAAAAAAAAGTTATTCAGTAAAGAGAAAATTATGTAAAGCTGAAAAACTTGAAATTTGGAGGAAGACAAGGAGTGGATGCACCTGCGCCATTGCGAATGATTTTGAGCCATATCACCTAAAGTCTCTAACCATTTGTTACGATCATCGCGTGGGCCCCAACCAAGTAGTCTACATCTATTAACATGGCTCAGCCCAATTGTCAATGACTTCATGGATTGGTGCCATGTTTTCGTTTGGCCACCCCTAGCTTTCTTCCAGCCTACTCCCACACCAGACAACATTGCTCGTCGAGGTAGACGGTGGTCAGACATACGTAACACATGTCCTAACCACCTCAGCCGGTGAAAATTCACTACTTTATCAACAGACTTACCGTATTTACATAGTACTCTATTCCTAACCCATGCATTGCTTACTCGGTCGTCCCAGCAAACACGAGTAATGTTTCTGAGACATCTATGATCAAATACTAAAAGCCTACGAATATCCTCTAACTTTAATAGCCATGTTTCACATTCAAAAAGTAAAGCGAATCTATCTACTGCACAGTAAACGCGTCCTTTCGTCAGTAAACGAATGTCTCGCCTACGCCACAAGTGACGCAGGTTGGCAAAAGCCAATCGGGCCTTGTGTATACGAACCGAGATTTCATCAGACACCAGACCGTCAGAACTAATGAGGCTCCCAAGATAAGTGAAGCGCTTAACACATTAAATTACTTCGCTCTCTATCACTAACTTCAGTGCCGAATTAAGCCAATCCTGAAGCAGCATTTTGCATTTGGATGGGTAAAATCGCATCCCAAACATGCTTACGTTCATGTTTAAGGTTGTCGAAAAATTCTGCATTTAATCAGCATCTTCACTCAGTAGAACTATATCATCTGCATATTCTAAGTCAGTAAGTTTATCTCCTGAAAAGAGGTCAACCCCAGAGAAACCAGACGATGACAATGTTAACTCTAAAAGTATGTCCATGACAAAATTAAATAAAAATGGGGAGGCGGACAACCTTGACGAACACCACTTGAGGTATTTAATTCCGAAGACAACCAGACATAAGCTGTAACTCGACATGTGGTATTCGAGTAGAGAGCTTGTATGAAGTTAATCTACTTCTTCGGTACGCCTTTCAATGATAGAAATTGCCACATAACCTTATGATCGATAGAGTCAAACGCCGCCTTAAGGTCAACGAATGCAACTATTGTTGGGCGTTTGAAAGTGTGCCTATGTTCAAGAACCTGCCTAGGTGTGAATATTTGATCTATACAACCACGTCCAGGTCTGAAACCACCTTGGTTTCCTCGAGTTTGCTCTTCACGATGGGATTACGTCTAGTTCCCAAATTCTAGCCAAGATCTCAATTAATCTCGCTGCTACAGCTGGACCACCGTTCTTAAATATGTCGGGTTAATCCATCTGGTTCTGCTGCTCTACCTCGCTTTAAGTTCCCTATAGCTTTCTCAACCTCACTGAGACTTGGGGAGCCAATATTAATTTGCCATTCAGATTGTTTGGGGGTGGTGGGAAACAGGGATGATACCGAGGGCCAGTTAAACTGTTCCCTAAAGTGTTCTGTCCATCGGTCTAATCTTCTGGATTGACAGTGAATAGTGGAACCATCTTTTTCGGAGATAATTTTACTTACAGTCGGGTTTCTGATACCCATTTCCTTGATAAGTCTGAACAGTTGCCTATTGTTACCTATTGCCGCTACCATTTCCCTCTCTTTAGCTTTCGCCACCCACTGCTGCTCACGATCATTGCGTAAGCTTTTAACCAACTTGTGTTTAAGTTGCCTTCGTTCCTCATCATGTTCAGAACCAGACGGGATGTGTTGCCGTGTATCTATCAGTTCAGTAGATGCAGCTGAAATCCATTGAGTTGACATAAGGTTCGAACATTGAAAGCTCTGATATCTAATTTAGCGCGCGGTTTCAGGAGACCAGGAATAACGTTTCTTGAACTCATATCATTAGCACTAGAGGTGCGAGGTGATAAAATTACGTTAGAAGGATTAGGCATGGTGATAAGAGAGTTATTAAGAGTTGGTGGTGGGATTTGACCTCGAATAAGATGATCTTGTTTGCTGTTAGAGGTATGAGGACAGTTTTCACATCCTGGCTGCCCACACCATAGTAGAATATTACTTCTTGAGGTACTTCGAAAAGAAACTGGGTTAGTATTGGCCATAGTGATCTGGGAGGCCGATCACGCACGGCCTTGTTATAGGGAGTTTTTGAAGGGTAAAAATAATCGACCCTTAAAATGTCACACCTCACCATACTCCACAGATTTTCGTCTCCGGTAGTAAGGCCTTCTAAAGAACGGAGCTAACACTTCAAAAACTCCCCATAACAAGGCCGTGCGTGATCGGCCTCAAGCAGTTGTTCCTTGGGATCTTTGATCGGGCTCCCAGATCACTATGACCAATACTCTGTTAGTACCTCCTCACTCTGGGATTTGGTCCGACAATTTAATCTCTATCTGCTAATAGAGGCATGGCAACTTGAACTGATGTACGCATGTGCCAAGTTCTGTGTTGTAACTGACTGATGCGACTTTTTAATGGCAGCGCACAGCTATGACCTTATCATAGTTTGAGCCATGAATCTTGACACCTTATAGGCGGCTTTTAACCCCCAAACTTCTGAACCAGCGTCCAATGTTCTACATTTGTTACTCCAATCAATTCGGACCATGCTGAGTGACTATCATCTAGTGTAACTTTCATTAGATTTCTAGAACTATCACTAGTGGCTAAATAGGATTTTAAATGCATACTGTTTGTGTTGTGTCTCATATTCACATAAGTATATATTGTTTATAATTGAATTGTTTTTAGGCTATTATTGACCGAATGTCAGAAGTTCAAGAAGAAAATTGTACACTTCGTAGATATAAAAAACGTTTAGAAGCAGATTTATTAACAAAAAGTCAAATTATACAAAATGGATTGGATAATTATCTTAACTCTTATTCATTCACTGTAAAACAATCTACATCTAATGATAGTAATACTTCATTATCAACAACAACAACAACCACATCATCATCATCATCATTCCCATTGTCAACTACATCTTATTCATCATCTATGATAACAAATAATAATACATTTCCTAATACAACAATATGGTTTCCATTCTTAAAGAATTTCACTTCAAATTCTAACTTCATCATCATCATCAACAACAACACTGCCAACATCATCATTATCCAGTGTAAATTTACCAACAGTGAATCGATTAAAATTAATGTGTGAAGAATTATTAACTGAAAATATTGCATTAAAAGAAAAAATTACAAATTAATTAAGATGAAAAGAAAAAATAAAAGGAATATGATTTTCATAATGTTCATGTTAAATGAATAAGGTTGTGGTACATAATGTGTTGTATCCATTGTAGATTGTATTCAATGGAATAAGATGAATGCAAATATTTATATGCCTTTTTCTTTCATAATTACTTTATTCTAGTAATTTGTTTGTTTGTTTTGTTTTATTACTATTAATTATTATTCTTATTGTCAATTATCAATGATTGTTATTATTGAATTGAACATTCAATTATTGTTTAGTTAATCTTTTTTTTTCATTTTCTACAAATTATTGTCTTCATTTAACATGAATTGGATTACTAATTGGAAATGTGATTGTTATGATTGTTTGTGTGTGTGTTTTTTTTCTCTTTGTTTACATGAATTGCACAGAATGGTTTATTTCATTGCATAATAAGTAAGTATGAACATTTTTGTCATGTTGTAATTTGGTTTTTTTTTATTTGTGTTTTTTATTGACATGTATAAATCGACGCACAAACATACTCATACACACATCTACAGAGAGACACAATTCTATTTATCAATGCAGATATATGTTAATGGATATATAGACATATTCATCCTTACCTCTATATGTTGGACAAACAGACTCAATATTATATACACAAAATATAATCATGACGACAGACAGACATATTATTCGTACACATGTGTTGGTAGAAAGACAGATGTAGACATGCAGACATAAATCTATACAGACAAACTTTCAGGTGGATAGGTGCATATCTTTTAATGGATACACACGTGCAGGTAGTAGACAGACACATTTATGCATTCACATGGATATACATATCCACTAGAGACATTTTAAAAAAGATAAAATTGCTTATCAAAGATTGTGATTTTACCGTTTATGTAACACAATTTACTTTTATTTATTGCACAAATATTTTTTATTTAATGTAAATAATTTCACTGAATTATATACAATGGAATGTGTCTTCTTTATTTTGTAAACTTGTAATTCAATTCATGCTTAATTGTATTGTTTGCTAATAAGACAGAAAGTGTTGAACTACATTGTATTTTCTACTATGATGTAACAATGTAATTTTACCTATCACTAGGATTGATAAATGAAATGTATGACAGGTTCGAATCTACTCGATGATCATCAGGTAAATGGATCATTATCTGTTAAATTAAGACTAGTGAATTCCACGAATAGGTCATTAAAGTTGGAATTTAGCTTTAATAAAACTTGTGACTGACTATATAGCATAGAAGGAATATAATACTTTTTCACGTTATTTCTATGTTCATATTTAATGCAAAGGAATGGAAGACACAGTCAATCATGAGTAACGTATTGCTTGCTACATATGTGCATTAGCTCAAGTTGACATATTACATTGGCACGACTAAATCAAATTTAGGTGAATAATGTCAGATTATAGTTCGCTATGAAGTAATAAAAAGTAACCTTCCTCCCTGAACCATATTTCATGTGCTCACTCTTCTTCGTTTTCGCTATTCTTATCATTGAAGTAACTTTTATTAATATGGTGTTAATCTTTCTGTCATTTTGAGATATGGCAACTTGGACCGATGCACACATGTGCCAGGTTCTACGTTGATCATACATACATAATGGAAAGTCAGTATGTCTGCAGGAATAAATTAGAATGCAACATAAAGATTGAATGCACCTAAACTATTTATGAGCGATTCTAATCCATGTCAACTTAGCCTTTCCAACCTCTAAGAGATAACAGACTTAAGTCAACTTTCCACTCAAGTAGTTTGGTAAAAGTCGGTAAAGTGAACGATAGTCGGAGGCCAGTTGAAATGTTACTGAAAGTGTTCCACTCATTAAACTAATCTTCTAGACTAAATGGACCATGGACTCATCCTTTTTCGAATACCATCTTCATTGGTGAGTCAGAACAGCCAGTCTAGAATAACCTTGTGATGCAGTCGTTAACATCCCTATTACTTTTGCTGCTCATCATTCCTCACCGTTCCTTGTGTAGACTTTGTTGGTCTAAGTTTGAATAGTCGCTCGAGCCTACTGTATAAGTTTTCGAACAGCTCTAAGTTCAGCAGAAGTTTTCGAAACTCACTAATCTTCTCTAGCCTTTTGATTAAAATTGATCAAAGGTATCGTTGCTTCATTTATAAGCAGACTGAAGATCGCCCTAAGTTACTTCAGGTTGAAATTTCAGTGTGATTGACGAAGCGCTTAGCTAATTCTCATCATTCGTGGTCTTTTCGTTCTAAAATCACTATTTAATGTGTGACTATTTCGTGATCATTCTAGTTGCTGTAAAATGTATGAAATGCCATCTAATCAGAGCATGATAAGAGACTAGGAATGTACTGTAGAATAAACAGTAGTCCACGATTGAACGTCTGTAACGATGATTTGCAACGATACGGCTTATTCGTGTCCCGTCGCGATTTTTAAGGTATCCAAACTAGATCTGCTTAAAGTGTGTGCTTTAGAATAGACGATTATGCGAGCATAATTGTAGGGGAAGTCTCCTATCATCAGTTCGTTAGCCTGTGGCACCAAGAGGTTTACCGAAGTGTTTCAGAGCTTGACTTAGTCTACCAACCTACATGTGAAAATAACCTACTATGATTACCCTGTTCGAACCTCTAGTTTTCGAAGGTCAGTGAACCTACTGTATAACTCATTTTTGCTCCATCCAAGTTATAGGTATTTAAGGCGTAGATCGATCGACAAAAAGACTATCGGCGTATGGCTGTATTTCCCTAAGTTCTTACTGTACCATTTAGACGGAGATCACATGTACGATTGTCGACGAGGATCCATTCGAGAAGTGTCTGTCCTGCTCCCAAACTTAGTGCTATACTTACACCGAACCCGCAGATATACGAATAGCAAATCGCGTTGGTTCTTCTTAATGGATAGGTGAAGTTAAGTGAATGACCATAGGGTCATACATAAATGTTTCACAGACGTACATAAGTAACACTGAGATTCTAGCTAGTGATTCAGGGACAAGACTCGTATATTGAAAGCTCCAAAATCAAATCTAGAGCGAAGTTTCAGGAAACCTGAAGTAGCACTTCGTCAACACGAATTACCAGCTCTGGTTGCAGTTGTTAAAAAACTGGAAAAAAGAGCATGATAGATAATAGCCTGAGGTTTGCCATACACGACCTTTTTGTGATTAGTCGTCGATGTGTCAGCTTTGTAATTGTAAAGGCTTCCTGGGCAGACGGAAAGCTACGGAGTAAGGTTAAGTATCCATTTTTATGGCATAGTCGCACCAAACCTGGTTGTATAGGGAACTCACCTTTTCAAGGTTAGAATTTGTAGAGCCAGTAGTACAACTTCACCCTTCATGCTTTTAACCTTACTTTCCCTTATCTGACGCACCCAGAATGGTAGGACCTAAAGAACTGTCTGTTGCGACCACTAAAGTCCTTCAAAATGTTCATTTCCCCTCACAGTTTGCTTAAATTACCTACGAATATTTTCTCTACAGTATCATTCTCTTGCATAAAATTCATGTTCCTTCCTATATGTCCTACCACATTGCCAATGTAATCATTATTTAGATCTGTTCAGGAAGTAATAGTCATAATAGCGAATAACCATGTGACTACAATGTTTGCATAATCATCACTTTAAATGATGACCCTGATTGATTTGATACTGGAAGTCTAATGTAGTTAAAGGTCAAAAATACATTTTAAAATGTTCATTATATTTTACAGTTGTTTGTTGAAAGTTGGTTAGTGATCAGAAATTTGACCTAAAAATCATACATAATATCGCTGAAACATGACTGAGACTATCTACGTTTCTCAGTGTTCACGATTTCAGTTGCACTTAACGCTTCTAGTAATTTGAGTTTATCTACTGGGAGTATCGCATATTAGGGTGTAAGTTTTATTAAAATTTCATTTTAGGAGGTTAGAGTTAAGTCTCAACTGCCTACTGAGAACGTATCACTAGACTAATCTGTGCACATCGGATGAAAATCACTGAATATAATAAAACGTAGAGCTGAAAGTTAGCGGCTTATTGATAGCGACACTTTCGTTTTACAGAACTCATTCACTAAATGAACGGGAAATGATAGATACAACATACTTAGTTGGAAGTGAAAACATCATAGGTAACATCAGCCGAAAGTATCTAGTATAATTTCACCTTAAATAAAATATTGAAGTTTGTACTACTGCTAATGTTAAATAGATAGACAGTGAAAAACGTTTTGATGATTGGACTATTCAGTTCAGAGAGCACATTTTCACCAACATCTGTGTAGTGTCTACTTAGTGTTAGTGAATTCATCAGTAGTATTTGGAGAATTAAAATAGTTTGTTGTTAACGAGAGGAAGTGTTGGGAATTTCAAATCCAACAAAATACGATTATTTAGAAAGTTAAACGAAATGTATTGTTCACTAACTCAAAGTCATCGGGGGCTGATGAGTCATATACCAGGACGAAACAGCTCTCCAGTACTCCCCGATTTTCGATAGTACCCTACTAATCTCAATTTGTAACGAATTCTATCAATTAAATCTTATTCACAATCTCCATAATCCATTTCAATTCAACTGAAAGATATTGTATATATTTAACTTGAAGCTTGATTTGTTAAACTTTCATGACTTCTAATGTAAATTATGCTTTATAATAAACCTTATCAAATGTAAATGGACTTAATTAATAAAATAATCATTCTTGTAAGAGTTTATTTTAGTCGATGATTTCATGTAACTAATAATTGCTATAGATCAATTGATGTATGTATAAATAAATGTATATGCATACACTAGTGAGTTTCTTGCTCTTCAAATAAAATGATCTTACAAGTTATGTGCTTTATGAGTAGCCCGAAGTTTGCAAAAGAATGAAGTTATGGTATCCGGTCAAGAATGTGAATATCAATGATAAATATTCGCCTCAAATATTGAGAACTTCAAAGGTTAACGATCAAGACGTCAACATTAAAGAAAGTGGTAGTATTTAATAAAAAACTATATGATTACAAGACTGAGAACTTTTATGAGGTGTCTACATACTGGAAATAATCCTGTGATCTAAAATGATCACATTCTTAACTATGCATATTGTCTACATCATCATTGCAATCAATATTCAGTCAAAATAATTTCTCAATCATATCTCTTCAAATAATGCTTTACTCTTACTTTGTTATTTCTAAATAGTACCTTGGAATCACACATAGAGACTACGCTGAAGCTTTAAAGTAGCAGAAAATATTCCACCTAATCAGAATTCTGTGAAATTTTCACAAACATTGATATCGAAACTTTCTATTGGTGGATGACCCGACTTTTTACTCCGTTACTATGATGAATTACAATGGTAATTCCTAGTTAACTTATAGCTATAAATACACATATCTGACACTAATTAGAATAAAAGCTTCCTTTTCTTCTTCTGTCTTTTGATTTGTGAGACTTCGAAGAATCCAGTTCAGAGAAACTAGTACAGAAATATGAATGAGGCAGTCTAAGCCGAACTACAAAATATGACACCTCCGTTTTATATCAAACTGATTTCGTACTTTAAATTGGCACACACATTCTGTAATCATTTTGAGACGACACGTATATGCATGATAATACAAACCTAACAAAAAATCCCACTATTCCTCCTAACCTTTGTTGCTGACAAAACCTAAATTTGAGAATGATCGAATGATGTACACATCGACTGGAGGAAATCTATTTAAAACTTTTCAGTTTCGTGCTAGTAAAAATATGAACCTATACATCTAAGTAAATTCAGAAATGTACAGCAAAAATTTGGAAACCTGAGCAATTATTGGCTCAATGTATGTTAATCTGTTATAGGACAAATCGAGTTCATATTGCATCGGTGAGAGGATTGTAAAACTTAGCCACCTACGAGCTTAGGAACCCTGGTGACTTTCTCTTTATGTTTACTAATCATTATCTCAGAAGGATATAGTAACAATAATTGAATAGAGTGACGGATACTTCAAATGATGTCATTATATTAGAACATCAACATCGGAGTCTTGGCTGTGCCATCCAAGTAATTTTCACTTTGTTCTGTATTTGCCAACGCTGTAACTGATTGAAAAACGAAGGACGATGGCTAATTAATAATATGGTGCTGCGACATGAAAGTGCTGTTTGGAATTTTACGTTATACGTGACTGTCTGTAACACAAAGGATAGCTGTCGACTATAAGTACTTAGGAATCCTAGAGATTGTGCACCTTGTTGGTAATATTGTAGTTTCTTACTACAATCTTCATACGAATAAAATAGACTTCTTTAAATGAAAGTCCTTCTCTGTGGCATTTTTTAAATTGAACTATATCTCTTATTAAACACCATAAGCATTCATGACCCCTTCTCCTACACACACAGACACATTACTAAAATTTTATTTACCCAGAAAACAATAAGTAGTACACATGACTATATGTACAAATAAAGAAAGGTTCAACTGTGTAGATATGTTTTTTTAGTACAAAGTGAGAAATAAAAAGGTTAAGCCATTACCCTACTACATTTGATAAAATTCGGATCTGCAATCACCCTCCTCTCTCTCTCGCCAATTGTCGAAGGAGCATAAATTACCGTCTTGATAAAGCAGAGCAAATGATAATGTTCATAAAAATGAGAAATGTTATACATCATCTGAAGTGTATGTTTATTCCAAGAAATAACTGAAGAAATGATAACTTCTAAACTTCTCGACCAATTTGATATTGAATAGTTGAACGAAATTTAAATAAATTATTAATGAAAACAGTACTCTTCATTTCTTCTTCTTGTTCATTTCTTGAACCTTCTAAAAAACGATGCTCTATTATATGTTCATGATGTATAAACTCTTCGGCTTGTTTTTCATCATAACCACATGTCATTAAAGCATTTACAATGTCAATATCATTTAAACTTGAGTATTCAGCTTTTAATGTTTCCAAATTGGTATCAATTATGTCTAAATTTAAATTATATGAGTTAGATACAGTATTGGAATTCAATTCTGGATTAGTTGTTGCATCGACCTATTATGATTGGTTATTTGGAGGGGAAAAAGAAATACATAAATTTAAGTTAAGGTGATTTTGTGGAGAATGATTTTAATTTGTTTATATTCATTTCAGATTAACCAAAGTTGGCTACCCATAAACCAGAGAGGCAGCCAATTCTTTTTAAAATGAAACTCCTTAATGTTAATATGCAACTGAGTCCTTCATGTCAAGCAGCCATTAACACCACTAAATCAGTGTTAAATGGCGATACCCAATCAATGAAATATAGTGTAAGAACATACAAACTTATTGAGGTTGGAATTCTACAAAAGAGTTCTCGTTGAGTGATGATCATTAATAAGTGTCTACTACAAGATATGAAGGTTCTGAGTGGAATGTCTTGAGTGAGTCCCATACTAAACAGCTGTCCAACGATATCTGGTTTTCAGTGGCATCTAAGACAAAACGATCTGTGATACATGCAAACAACAACAGTTACTATTATTACTGTCACTACTATGTTGTTTTGTTTACAGTGAACTCAAGCCTAACAAATGTAAATAGAATAATCCATAAAGTAATAAAAACAACCGATTAACATTCCACGAATTGAGAACTATAAACAACCATTGTGATCAATATCGGGGTAGTTACAACAAACTACAAACACTTAATAACTAACTATTATATATCCAAGCTATTTTGAATACGGAGGAATATTCTAAACATTAAGCAAAAGTAAGAATTAGTTGAAGAAAGGACATATTGATTAAAGTAATCCTGAAGATCTTTCAAAAATGCTCTGGAATGGCTGAGATTAAGGCGACTTCGCTTCCTCTCTCAAAATACTCTCATATAGCCTCTGTAAAGGAGGTCCTACTCACGACCCCCCTCCACAAGTGATCGGTGGTGTGATCTTACAAAAGTAAGAGAATGAAGAGGGAACAAACGGCGTTTAAACATGGTTGGTGGAATACATGGACTCCAAGAACCTGATGAAAGGAATATCGTAAAGACCTATTTTAGTAAACCGTCTATGTCAGAACTGTAACTATTGGCATTTCTCGATTGCAATGTGGATCGATTCTATGTATCAAAGGCTCGGAAAGTGCCCCCTAAAAAACGAGCTGATTCGATTTTTTGAACCTGAGCGTATACTGAAGAAATACAAATGACCTATTTAATTTCCCGAATTCTCTTAAATCGAATATGAACTATTGGATTTCGGATTCAAAGGTATTAATTGTGGTTACCGCGAGATCTGATGGAGGTGTGTATCTGGGCTTAGCAGTTGAACAGTATTATGAATAAACAGAAATCAAAAGACCAGATGGTTTTCAGAAATGTCTGTAACAAAACGTTGTACGATTTTGTAGATATGGCTTAGCAGCAACATGACCTTTTAAAACTAAAAAACACTGGACAGCTGTGGTGTACCAGTAAAAGACACTTCAGTACATTCTCATCAGATGATGATCCTAGAACTTTAGTGTTTCGTATCAAGCGTTTAAATTCCATAGATAAACGTAGAAGAGAAACTTATATGTTCGCCTAAAATACGATGAAAAACACATTTATGTGAACTGTTTTCAATATAAGCGGAAAAATTATTTCACACTATTCGGCTACAATACAACGTCAAAATACTGATTTCCAATGTGATTAACATGTAAATTTATCTGTGAATACAGTTAATTGTAAAAAAAAGTTTACAGGCACTTATCAAACAATGATTAATCACTAATTCGACTCCATTAAGCACTAAACCATAATTTCAATGGATACATTTCAATTATATGGAGACTAATGATACATACTAACCAACTCCACAAATCGAAGTAGGTAGAGCAGGACTAGGACCTCTGAACTTCATGACTGATAAACAACTACTTTAACTGTTAAGCTACCACTGTGTTAATGAGTAAAATGAAATCTGAAATCCACTTTACTTACCTGTACAAACAAGGAACGTTGTTTCTTATTATCTAAATATTCTGTTAAGAAGAAATTCAATAAACTTTCTTGAGTAATAGTTGACAGGATTTTAACCTACAATCAAAATCAGAAAAATTAATTATTTTATTCTCGAAATAAAGTAATTACTGTCAATAGTTCGTCACAAACATTTTGTAATTCCATATATAATAAATTAACCTAGTAAATAAGTATAGGCTTATGTAACTTATAACATGCTGTACGTTACTTAGTTCAGCACGGATACTAATAGGTACTAAACTTCATGCAAAGATAAATGTAAGTCGAATGTTGAGAATGTCATGATCGTTTGTAAATTTTCTTACTTTGTGAGCAAGTTGTGCTTACGAGGATACAACTACAAATTTCTCCTAATTCTTACATATGCACAATAAGTTATATTATTGTTTGCTGACTCTACTACACTTAATCTACTTACCAATTCCATATCTATTCATTATCGAATAGTCTACATATTGTAAGGCATAACCAACTATAATTAGTTTTAATATTCAGCCTGCAGCGAGCTTTTCTTCTAATAAATCTTAGTCGCTTTGATTGTTAAATTTGGCTATCTACCAGTTCTTGTTGTATTCAATAGATTGATTTAGACCTCTTATATGTTCGGCCTTTTTGTTTAGTTGGAAACACTACAATCGAAAGTAATAATTCTCCTTTCTAACTGTACTAATTTATTATGGTGCTGTATCTGCATCGAGAACGTGTTCTCTACATTTTGGATTAATCGTTGCAGTTTCGTGAATATTGTCTTTAAAATCAACTTGAAAGAAAATTGAATTTCTGGAGTATCAAAAAATCTACGAAAATTAAATGTATGGAATTTGCTCGAATCATCCCCTCCCCTCCTACACTCTGTCCCTTTACCATTAAGACTTTTCAAAAATATAGTTTCAAACAACTAAAAGAGAACCTTGATTTCAAGAACTAAAAGGCAACTATTAGCTTAACCATAGTCTATCGCGAATAGCGAGACTGTCAACATTTTTAGAGAGATGTTAGTGAATGCCTCGTTTCAAGCAGAAAAATATGTTATCAGTTTATGAGAATGAAATCTTCCACTATATAATTGTACGCAATAGTCATTGTAGGGGGGTGGTTTTTATATCGAATACGCATCCATCTTTTATTGATGTTCGGAGCTGCAGCATTTATCATAATTATGGAAAGAAAGTAACCGTACAGATTATCTTTAGTATGCATCGCCAGGTGTTTAAACAATCAAAACTTATAGGTCTCTTTAAATTTTATTATCCATTTTACTTCATAGGCAGTTCTGAAACATTTGCAGCGAAGCACAGATTAAGTGTGATATAGACGATGATCTATAGTGCTATTTCCTCTCAAGACGTGATCTGAATAATTTAGCTCTTCATTTCTCAGACGTCGCATTTATCGATGATACCTAAAAGTGTGACAAAGGTGTGTTGTTTTACTAGTTAGTGTACGTGGCTGTAGAATAAAGGCAATGCAAGTAGTTTCCGAGTTTAAAGATCAAAAAATTGACGAGACTGATTGATAGATTCGTGGCTTTCTTCCGAAAGTTTTATCCGGAACACTAAGTCGATGACACCAGTGATGACAGAAGTGCCATAAGATATGTGCTATCTGTCAACTACCTCCAAGTGCACCATATATTATGGTGGGTTCTTCGTCGAGTAAGTTGACAGCAATATGTGAACATGTTTTCTATAGAATGTAATAACTAGAAGATTGCAACTGTTGCTGCAAAAAATGTACACGACGAATGTTGAACCGTAAGAAATTTTTAGCCATCTTGTAGATTTCAATTCTACCACAGAGGCAAAATCCCATCTTTCTCTGTTTATCTAGACAGTAACCTGCAAAATGAACTTACATATCAGTGGCAACTTAACAATTAGCAGTGAGTTAGACACAGAATACTAGGAAAATACTAGCAAATCAAGCGAATAAGTCACAAACTCTCATCTACTGAATCTGACCTCGTCGTGTTAATGTGATATAACAACTTAAACCCATACACACACGCGTTGGGTTCCACGTTTTATCTGAATGAATGAATTGATGATAAAATTCATTTCATCAGAGCCTATAACAAATCATCTAACTTACGAAAACCAGTAGATATCATCCACTAAT
Source organism: Schistosoma japonicum (assembly GCA_025215515.1). Taxonomy (NCBI): domain Eukaryota; kingdom Metazoa; phylum Platyhelminthes; class Trematoda; order Strigeidida; family Schistosomatidae; genus Schistosoma; species Schistosoma japonicum. Next base: position 13,851,470 of record CM046065.1, on the reverse strand, counting down.
TAATATCGTTAACATGCATAAAACTACCTAGTAGTCTATTAAAATATTATTCATACTTAAAGTAGTTAAACAATGTAACATTTTTAAATGATTCCCGTCAAATTTACTTATATATTCAGTTGATTAAGAGAACATTAATTACCATAGTAATAACTTGCTAATTTGATTAAACATTTCAAATTACTTTAAATAGACAATATATTTCATTATTCATTTTACATTTAATGAAAAATATAATTTGTAAGTATATAATCAGTTGTTACTAAGCTTACAAGCAAAAACTTATTCACTAAAATCATCTACAATTATATACAATACTATAATTAGTATATCAGCACTACTGTAGTGTTTTAACTAAATGAAGTTGCCCATGTGATTAGTAAGTTTCTTGAAATTTCATGTGTTAGATGAGCCGATTTCAAAGTGTGAGAAAATTTGACATTCGACTCATCATCTAATTTCCCGTAGACGATCAACCGTCAGGTGAATTTCTACACCTGGAATTTTAATGCGTGAGTAACTAGAGGAAGGATTTGAAGCTAAAATCACCAAGTACATTAATATACTGCAAAAATGCAACGAGATAAAACTGCTAATATGAATAGCTAAAGACGTGAGGCAGAATGAAAACAATCACAATGGGATAGACGAAATATTGAGAATATGGTACAAGATGACGGGATAACGGAAATATGTACGAAAGAAATATGAGATTCAACATTTACAAGACGATAATGAGCAACGTATCTGGATCATAGTGAATGATTCTGAGACACGACACCTACAGTTCGCTACCACTGAATGTAAGCTATTCTGAAGATTGCAGTCAGGTAAGCAGACTGTAACTAACAACAGGCCTTGTAAGAATAGTCAACGACTGAATGGATTGATGCCACGTGTTTACTTTTTGTTCCATATACTCCTACACACTAGCTAAACATAATGCTCCATGGTAGACGTTGATCAGGTATATTTAATACATAACTTAACAACCTCAGTCGATGAAGACTCACAACCTGGTCAACTGGTTTGCCACCTTGCACTAACCTCAACATTTCCTACTTGGTCGCTCCAGAATACACGAGTGATGCTATGGAAATATCATTAATCAAAGGTCGGGAGTCTCTTCCTATTTTATTTATACAACTCGTTTTTCTGACGAAAATATTAAATACGAATGAATTACAGCATCATCTCACTGTCTACGATCAAAAAACTGTAGATAATCGAATAGATACTAGTATATAACTTACACATTCTTCACGATAATTAAAATTAGCTGTACCCTCCATAATTTCATCCCAATTTCTTTCAAATTCTGTCATCATATTAGGATCTTCTAGTTGATGCACAGATATCAGTGATTCGACCTATGAAAGACAAAATGGAAAATAAAAAGTTAGCTATGGAAAAGAACGAAGTATAGAAGTGAAAACTTTAATTTATTGCCTTATTTACTTACTACACGAATTCATGTATATGACTTCGAAATATACTCTAATAATATAATTGAGCAATTGTCAAAAAAAGAACGAAATAAAACAGAATTCAAATCTGCGACCTAGCGGTACAAAGGAAAAAGCATTAAACACTGAGACACTACCAGAAATAATATAGAAATCCAATAGTTTTCTTCTGAAAAGTAAACAGCTGTTGATTGCAGTGGAAATCATACCGTACGAGGCCGGCAAAATGGCGCTGATGTTTCAGTGTTAGCCACAAGTATACAAGTGAGTACAAGTTAATATCGACAGGGTACATAGTCTTATCCTAGCTATTAATGTCCATTTTTGATAGGTAAATTTCCCTATAGACTTGACGAATTAAGTTGAAATTGAGTTATGGTGACTATACTACTACTCATGAGTAACTATACTTTTCTTTGTTTTGACTGATTCATCATTTCAGTTCTTTTCTATTAACTGATCATCATCAACATCATCGTAGAACAGGACAAACAAACCTATAGGTTCAAGTTGCCATACCACGTTAGCACTACGAGATTACAGAGGTAACAGAATAACAGAATACAAGACAGGAGAGTGAAGTAAAGGTGTGCAAAAACTAGTAATAGGATTGAAGAATTAGATGAAGTTAAAGAATGAATACACTTGTGCCACTGTGACTGGTTCTGAGTCATGTCGCTAAATGTCTCCAGCCATTTATTGCGACTATCACGTGGACACAACCAGGTAATCTGCATCTACCAACATGACTTAGAGCAACAGTCGAAGACTTCATAGACTGGTGCCATGTTTCGGTTTGGCCGCCCCTACTTTTCTCCTTCAACCCTAGTCAGCATCGCGCGACGAAGCAGGCTGAGGCATAATTTTGATGGCTAGTCATTTTATTTTAGTTGTTTCTTATGTTTTTCTGAATTCAAGATAGTCTTTCAATCTCATCGACGTCGATTAAGTCATTTTAGTGAATCCAACGTAGTGACAAGCAAATCTGAAAGTATGTAGCTATTTAAACATGTTAATCGGAATATGTAGTGCCTAAAAATGTTCCATATTTTTGGAAACCAATTCCGTTTTTGTATTAGGCTGTCGAAATTTGTAAGATTATACCCAAGGTTATAAATATCCCTTCAAATTTTAATACAACGTAATAAAATACAAAGGCTTTCACTTACAGATGTTTTAAATGCCTCGGATGGAATAGCCGCAATAATTCTTGGTGCAAGTTGACGCCAAAAAGCAGTTATTCTTCCAGCAACATGATCAATAGAAAACTTGTTAGCTGGACTACATGCTACTAAACTTATACCTGAGTGCTGAGTACCTCCAGGAGAGGATCGCCAATATCGGAGATATACAGTATATCCTAATGATTCTTTAGTACGTAGATAATCGAATGCTGGTTCAGATAATATAAACTATAGATAGGATGCATAATGGCGAAAAAAATGCAATATCAGACAATTAAGATATATGAAAAGGGCAAACTTAAGTGGATTTTTAAATGACCTTACAAAACGAAACTCTTTTCAACCAATCATAAAACAGCAAACATGAGCAAACAAATTAAATAATAATAGAAAATGGGATATTTGACAAAGAATAACTCTCATTTTCTTCCACGTCTCGATGAAAATCATTGATAAAAGAGAAAGACTGAAGATAAACTAGAGTTTATATATATATATATATATATATATATATATATATATATATATATATATATAAATTTAGAGTACGGAATAAAACTTTGAAATAGAATTAATGTATAAAACACTAACCCTAACTCCTAATCTTATTTCCAACCATAATTCTGACGTTAAGCTTAACTCTATATGTACTCCAATCTAACTAAAATCAACTATTAATTTGTTGATTTTAAAAAAATAACTTAGTATTCTAATAGTGAAAGTGCATAGTATCACAAGATTAAGTACATGAATCATGAGTTCGAATCACTAATACACAATCACTAAGATGAAGTTTCAGTTCAACTATCAAGGCTCGAACAGTCTAGTAGTTACACCAGTTAATCACTTAGTGATGACCAATATCACGTGTATCTAATCTTTAGTGATGACCGAATTCTAAGGCTTGGTTACTAATTATCGAATTATGAAAGATGCAACATCTCAAGGGAAGCACGGAATACAGTAAAAAACTTGAATGTAACTAGACGATTAGAAATTAGCAGACAACCCAGCTCTTTTGTCCTAAACACAGCAACAAATGCAGGTGAAGACGGATTGTGTGGCAGCAGTAGGCCTCAACATACACAAGGGAAAAGCAGGATCCTTACATGCAAAACAACCAACACTAACCCAATTATACTTGACGGAGAAGCTTAGGAAGATGTGGAAACTTTCATACAACCGGGCAGTATCGTCGACAAACAAGGACCTGACAGATGTAAAGACATGGATCGGCAAGGCAAGAGCAGCATTTCTACGACTGAAAAACATCTGGAACTCAAACAAGCAGCCAGCCAACATCAAAGTCAAGATTTTCAATACAAACGTCAAAACAGTTCTATTGTATGGAGCTAAGAATTGTGCAGAGAACTACGGAAAGCATCGTTCAAAAGACACAAGTATTTATAATCAGCTGTCTGTGCAAGATACATCGGATTCGTTGGCGAGATACTATCAACAATAACCTTTTGTAGCAGAGAACAAACCAACTTCCGATCGAGGAAGAAATTAAGAAGAGACTATGGAGGTGGATAGGACGTACAATGAGGAAATCAACCTGCACTAATTTGGAACCCTGAAAGTCAAAGGAAAAGAGGACGACCAGAGAACACATTACTTTGGAAATCGGAAGCAAATATGTAAAGAATGGACAGCACTGAGAAGAACTGGTAAGGAAAGTTCAGGACAGAGTTGGTTGGAAAATGCTGGTCGGTGGCTTATGCTCCACGTGGAGTGACAGGCATTGATTGATTGGTTAATTGTTACTAATTATTTCTAATCGCTTAACGCCAAGACACTAAATGTATGCAATGTCTAGTTTACCTAAAGTAGTAGCTTTATTGCAACACTAACTGATATGGGCATTTGTAACTACTCAGTGGTGAACGAACGTAATTAATTTATTCTTTACCGAAATAATCTCACTAATAGCTAATTTCTGAATACTAGTTTCCATGATGAGTTGGAACAGTTGTCTAGTATAGCCTATTGCCTCAGCCGTTTTTGTCATTACGATTGTTACCTACAACTGAGCAAGATTCTTGCGAAGACATATTGTCAGTCTATATCTAAGTTATCGTCGCTCTGCGAGCCTGATGTCGGATAGCAGATATGATTGTGCAAATACACAGCTGCTTTATGATCGTTCAGGATGAACTGTCTGAACATGGTCCGCTGAGTGTCCAGGTAATTCTTCTCTGAATGCATTCTTGGTTTTTATATCCACGGGCTGGAAACCAAGAGGTTTTCAATTCGCGACCTTTTCGCATCCAGTAAACTGCATGGAGAATGGTGCACTAACTAGGGCATAACCAGAGTTCAAATATATGCTTCAGAATAAGCAGCAATCCTCAAAGGTACCTGTTCAACGACAGCTGATGTCGATATAGTATAATAGTGTCCGTCGTTGTGTTGATGTTGGAAGGTCGCCACGTTACAAAATGTTTTTCTTTATGCTTGAAGTTTGTGCTTGCTAAGAATAAGCGGCAATCTTAACATGATTGAAGAAAACGGTCACTGCGTGTGCCGAAAAATTCCATGAGTATTTTCCAATCTAATTGAGCTTACCAACTCATGCCTTAAAATCTCCTGCTGTGATCACTATGTCTAAGTGCTTAGTATTCTGAAGGAGGTTAGAGATTTTTCTGTAGAATTTGACTTTTACTTTATTCGAGATGAAGTCATTGGTGGCATAGGCAGAAATGATAAAAAAGGGTACCAGTGTATCCTCTTCTCTCCGAGTTCTTACTGTGACATTTAGACGGACAACGTAAAGGCGACTCAAAAGTAATCCACTCAAAGGGACCCTGTTCTGATTGCAAACTTAATGTTACACCTATACCAGCAAGGATATAAGGACTTGTTGTTGGGTCTCCAAATGAACAAAAAGTATTTTGCGCTAGTTATCTAGACTTATTAGATGACCTTCTCTAACCAAAAACATCTATTTGTGGAAAGGCAACATTGCTGTCACGTCAGCCGTCTGGAGAAAACACCTTACTGTCGTCATATCTTTGTACAGCTTCACACACGAGACTTAGATTTCCCGCTCCACAAGGGGTCTGTCAGGTATGGCAAGACCTTAAGGGACAAATGTTCTGATCATTAGGAAAGGAAAGCTCAACAACCACGTCAAGATAGCAGTAATAGTCCCCAAGAAAGTACAGGTATGCTTGAGTAATAAGAACTAATTAACATGAAACCTAGATCAAACAGGAGAATATGCAGACTAATTTATAACCAGCACCACTATACAGTCCAAAGTTCAGTACTTAAATCGGTACACCGTAAACGAGATGTAAATACAAAAAACAGTGAAAAAATCACTTACTGCTAACAGTTTGTTATAGCATTGACGTTTAATATCTGACTCGCCAAGTAGATGTATTCTAGCTAGACACATGTTTACATCATTTGGATTACAATTCATTACGCGTAAGTAATATGTTCCTGGATCTAGTATTGAGGCATCAATCTAATTAAAGGTAAACATATATGAGACAATCTCAAGAAAATTGAACAATCCATATTTATAAAAGATATCATATGAATAAATAATCGAAGCAGATTAAGGAGAATAAAATGACATTCGAAAATGGGTGGACGCTTTTAAGGTCATATAGAGTCAATGAATACTTGATAATGGTTAATACGTGCTATTCATGTTTATTTTATGATAATGTCTCTACAATGGTATACTATTTTACAACACACACTCATTAAAATCTTAAAATGACGAAAAAGAAGGTTAATTATAGAATAGTTAGAGAAGAAGTAATAGTCTAGAGGAAGTAGGGTGAAAGAAACAAGAAATTTTCACAAAACTGGCATGGTTCAATTCACTCTCCTATACAAATTTGTGGTGAAGATAAGCAGAAGAAACAAAGAATTTATTTTAGAAAAAAAAACACTAGTCATCTTATAGAATAGAATATACAATAACATTGAGAGAATAAGAAAAACATTATCAGGAATATAACAATTTAGACCATGTGTGGTTTATTATGTGGAATTCCAATTCAAAAACTGCCTTATAATACTAAGATTAAAGCCATCACTTTCAGGATTTATAGTTTTTACAACTAATGAGTAACTTTGCAAGCATTTTTCAGTAAACAGAAATATAGATTCTACAAGACACATTCATAGTCAAAAAAGGAACACTAAATTACATTACATTAAGTTAATTTGAGTGCAGTCGATATAATAAAACAAGGCAACACATCTAAACGAACAATTTTGTAATCAATTGGATCATCATCAAGCTCTACTCAAATATACAGCAGTATTTATAGACGAATTAAATTATTAAATCAATTATTAAACCAATGAAGGCAATTTATGTGAAGCAACGATTTAAATGAAATAGGTGGATTACATAACTAATCATAATGTATGAAAGATATAAATTGGTAATAGTAATGGTAAGTAGATAAATAATAATAACAACAACATGAATACATATTACAAGATAAGATGAATATAAACAATTATTATTTGGATGTAGGCGAAAATGCTGTGAAATTAAACTTGTTAAGACAATAATAATGATAATAATCGTTCAAAAGTAGATGTGATTGCCTACTAAGAAAATGAAAAGACGGGTCAATAAGTAGAAATGTGTGTAGAAAGAGTATGGCATGTCAATACACGCATTTCTTCGGTTTCCTGCCCATACGCCACAATAAACATGTTGTTGGATGTCTGGCAACCAGGGCCAGAAAGATTTGCTTGAAAGACGTCATAAACACTGAACTTGACAATACATTCAGTGTATTAGGCAGAAATTTGTTATCCTCAAAATTTTCCAAAGAAAAATGTGCCGAAAGTTAACAGTAAACCTGTAACATCGACGTCAAGAAAAAGCCTATCTTCCTTCAACTCCAATTCGAATGGGAGGTAGCAAGTGATATATCAAGCAGGAGACAAGCCAGAGCTGTCAGAAGAACGTTCAATAAAGCAAACTTATGTTTATCATTCACTAGCCGACCTGTGTTAGTTATTCGACTGAAGGATAAGTTACCTGGTTTTGCCACTTTCATGTGCATTTATGAATTCAGCTGCTCCTGTGGAGAAAGCTATATTAGGAGTACGACAAAACGACTTAATCATGGGAAAAACGAGAACCTACCATAATGGTTTAAAAAGTGACAGGTGAAATCAATACAAAGTTCTATTTTGTTAAACTTGATAGACATCGGACAGTCAATAGATAGAACTAAAGCGTTCAGGGTGGTATACCGCATACCATCACGATTTCCGGATAGAATCCGCGCTCGTCACATACACATCGCTGGAGCTATAGGGATTCAAGTTAACAACCCGAGTCTGTATGTTCAAAAGAAGTGTGTAACACCTCTATCTCTTCTATGGTCTTATAAGACATTCTGTTGTTTCTTTTTTCTAACTCCACTCGTTTAATACCTCTTCTCCACTCTTCATTTAACTGAACACATTATTTTAACCCATACTTTGGAACTAATATTACCATTATTATTGTCTTAATAACTTTAATTTCACACCATTTTCACCAACATTCAAATAATAATAATTGAACACGAAATTGTTCACTTATATGTGTTGCTACTAAACTGGGAATTTTCAATTGAATACAATAAAGGTATAATGTACTCTGTTTTCAAGTTACAAGCTATTTTCCATAAAAACAAAATTGATTATAGAACAATCAATAAAAAAGTGTTTATTTGTTTTCATAAACAACAGTAAAGCCAAACAAATATATAGGTTGATTGAAGTTTCGAAATCATATCAGCATGACTAGATCAGGCTCACAAGATAACTATAATAATACAGTTTCACAAGGAGCAATAAAAATATTAGTATGAAAAAAACAAGGGAATCAAGATCTAAAGGAAAATAAGAAGTTGAAACACCTCCCCCCCCCCACTGAGGCCGATTCTGAATCATATAACCATCCGTTGTCTCCAACTACTGATCATGATTACCGAATTGATATCAATCGAGTATATGGTGATATTGTCTGTATCTCTTAAAATAGAAAATTCAGATCAACAGTCAACGACTTAATGGGCCGATGGCGCAACTCAGTTTAACCGTATTCACTCTTCTTATATTTCACTTCCACACACTAGCCAACCAATATCATTTATTCAGATATACGACGGTTTGGCACATGTAATACATAATGTTCAATCCACTTCAACGATGAAGATGGATTCACCAATCTCAATCGGCCCGATTATCATCACTACCTAGTACTTCCTGCTCAAATTCACAATTCTCTACTATGTCATCTCTGAATACACGAGGGATGTTTCGAAGGGTTCAAATGACCAAACTTCTCTAATCTATTCGTGTACTTTATTGTTATATTCCATGCTTAATAGAAGAGGTTTGTACTGGTTGTATTCTCTAGCCAGCTTATCATAAAGCTCCTCATTGTGTTACATTATTGTGAATCTATAAGTTTAACTGCATTATAGGACATTTTAAAGTGGTAGCTTACAGTAAATGCTTCTTAAACGCATCTCAGTATGTTAACCTGAGTCCTAAATGATGATGCAGACTAGTCCTGAAGTACAAGTTTACAAATGAAGAGAATTTCACTTTATATATGTTTGGACTGTTGCTAAAGGTGTTAAGGATACTCAGAACTTTTTACACGTGATGTAATAATTAAAAAGAATTTGACAAAAATAAAGTCAGTGATGGTTGAATATCAATGTACTTAGCACAGACTTATATTGTACTCAGCTTTAAGAGACACTTTGGATGCGTGAAGGCAACTGATATTATTTAGCTGGTGAAACTAAAATAGAAGGGATAGGGTTCTGATCTGAAACCTACTATTGACTGACAAGTGAATGTTTCAAGCAGCAAAGCACATAGTGATCGCACAGCTTAAAACGTACACATCAAATTCCACGATCTGAATAAAAGAGGATGACACAGGGATGGGTCTCAGCCTTGATCCCTAATAGAGTATTGGATATAGATTGGATGGAATAACTGTTTAACGTTTCTTGGCTTTCAATAATCGTGGTACGGAACTTCAAAATCAACAATGTTTACTGGATTATGATAAATTACAAACGAAATTACCAATTTTCTGGTAGGTATAGGGATAGGGTTGAATTTTCTTCACTGTATAATCAAAGAAATTAATTGCATCCTGAAAAAGAGCAGGAAGAAAATTTATTTAATATAAGACAATTTTCCAATAAAAACCTAAGTAAAATATGGATTAAAGTTAACCAGGTATAAATTTATGAAAACAGTTAAGTCACACCTTTTGTGTTAGTTGGTTAATTTCAAACTATGTAGTGGTCAAATTGAGACAGATAAAACGGAAACTGGTATTTGTATGCAACCTAATAATAAGATGTGACTGGTAAAGTTCAGACAAAGTGCGAGTGAAATAATTAATAACAATAGCACTAAATGAACATTCCGTTATATCATAAACTAAGTGGAGTGAGAATCCTGTCGTTAGATGCGGGCATTGTGATGCGTATGGTCCATCAGTCGACGCAAAATTTGAATGCATTGGGTTAAATTATTGATGGGGTCGTGGGTGCGCACTTCTTCTAAGGAGTCCTAAAGCGAGAGTAAACAACTGTTTAGTCCTCCCTGGATTTTAATGGTATCCAATCGATATAAACCTGTAAATAACGCCAACAACACACTACAATTTTACCGAAAAATTTCTGATAAAATGTTAATATAGAGGTAGTCCGCTCAGGATGGGCAAATAACAACAACAGAGACCAACAAATAAAAAATTATAAACTGAAATAAATGCAAGTTAAGCATACAGATACATACACATATATACATTAATCAAAACCTACCAACTTTTTGATATTACCATACGCATAAATAGTAATGTGCAGGGTGGATAAAAACCGCTGTTTATATGCGGCTAGATTAGCTACTGATAATTTCTTCAACGCACTCAATAAATCTGCAATTAAATAAGCTTCTTTACGAAGAAGATAGAATTGAAGATGACTGTTAAAATAAATAGAAAAAAAGTAATAAAAATCATGAAAACATGAAGATTACAAATATGGTAATTAATTGAAGCAAATAATTAATATTTTATCGCAGATTGGTATTAATTAAGTAGCAGACAAAACTTCATAGTCGTTAAAATCCTCAGTAGCCCAAATCCACGAGTTTAAACCAGCCGAGATCGATACAATAATCGCTGATAGGATTAAATGAAGGAAGCACAATATCATAAACTGATTGAAGTGAGAGTCCTACGATTATAAGACGGCTCAGTGGTGCATATGATAAGGTGCTTTCTGAGAAATCCGGAAGTTCTTAGTTTATTTCCTGGAATAGTCACTACAATTAAGAAACCTTACATCAGGATGTGACAGCTTTCAAGTGTTTTCTAGTTCTCAATGATATTCAACCGAAATCAATCTGCGACGAGTAAGAACAACAAAGTGAAAATTAACCTCCACAAAATGGCCTCAACTTAATTAATTAGCACTGATTAATTGGTTAAAATATTCGATGTACAACTAATAAGTTGTAGTTTTGCCATAAACGGCGAATCAAGAATAAAGATTGAACCATCAGAAAAGGTTTCAAGAACATTATTTTAGAAACTAAGATCGGATACTCAATAAACTGTTTGTTTCTAATATTTTTGTATTTCCTATATACTAACCACCCGATTGAAGGATTAACTATTGTTATATCAATTCCCGAATACGAACGACGGCCGAATAATCATGTAACTGCCACTTCGGTTTCTTATCATTTATGTCAGTATTTTCCATTGATGCTATTATTCTAATTGGTCTCCTGTGAGTTATAGGTTCGCACGTAATTATATATACGATACTGTGAAATAAATAATAATCCTTAGTACTGGAAAGCATGATTCATTTAAGTGTTCTCCCTACACTGGCTCGTGAATAAGAGTATTGGCCAAACTGACAATACGTTAAGAAAATATGGTTGTTGTTAAGGGTCGTGTACAAGTCAGCTACCTACTAAGGTCATGCATCCAGTAATTTAATTTAATGAACAATGTGATCTGAAGTTTAGTCACACACATAGAGTAGTTACTTCTTCCTGGTTGACTACATCGTGAAAGAATCCTTCTACTTGAAGTAGAATCTAAAGAAAAAAGATCGATCGAGGATATTCACATGTACTTTTCTTTATGAGTGGTTACCGATGTGCTAGCTTTGTAGCTCTAAAGGTTTTACGACCAGAAATGGGAATCCGAATACCAAGAGATGTGCTATTTTTAGAGTAAAAGGCAGTTTCACTATAATGATAGTTGTTAGGGGGAAATATCTAACTGTTTTCAAATCCCTATTCAGTCGGTAATATGACTATGTCCTCGGACCTTCAGTTGTCTGTTTTAATTTTTATCGCTCATCCGTTGACCTGCCTAGTATAGTTGGACATAAAGGAATAAGTCCGTGAGTTGATATAGCTTGATTTGTACATCACGACACACGAGCGTCACTACTAGTTATCAAAGTAGCAGCTATGATTAAGCGAGAAGGGATGCTTTAGTTAAAACATTCCTAGCCTTCACCTGCCTCACAACAACGGCGAAAAAAGTTCCTTACACAGTTAAAAAAAACACGCATAAGGCAGATATTCTGTAAGGCTGATAGACGAATATAAAAAGATTCAAATGGAGAATAAGGACTGATTAAGATGAAATTTGGATAATGTCACAGCCAGTGTGTATTTGATTATCTTAATTTTGACTTTGCATCCATGCAATCCCCTAGATGAAGAAGCTTACATCAACTCCCCATTTCACAAAACTCACAGAAAATTGTAAATAGATTCATGGATTATGTTGATATCATTTTCTTTATTCGATTTATTTCTACTTAACTTATAATCCAATACTTTCGAAGGCAGTGTGTCAGAGGTGGAAAAGTTCTTCTCTCCTGAAAAGTTTCTCTCGTTTGGATTCAAAGTGATGGCGGACCCATTAGCAGTATGCTAACCACTATTGATTCAAGACAACACCATGGTGTAATTTGATCCCAGTTAGGTGATTTTGAGACTATAGGTTTCGCGATTAGCTATATCCAACTAGCAAGTATCAAAACAACAGGTCAGTTAACAAATCGTAATCAACGTAGAGCCTGGCACATACGGGCGTTAGACCAGGTAGATATATTATACAAGCACGACGAGATCAAACAAACAAGATGAAAAGAAAACGAGTCGAAATAATTGAAGTAATAATAATGAGAAAGATCCAACACTGAAAACGTATTATTTGAATCTGTTTGTATCATTACGTTGATGTAGTTAAGGACTGGATCTAATTAGTCTCCATTGTTACACTGTGCATCCTCATCAAAGAGAATCAAATCCTGATGTAAACATAAACACTGCGATGCGAGTACATTCAGCCGACCTGCATCACCTAGAATAAAACTAAACAAGCGTTCCAGATTCTGTTTGCCAACAGCAATCCAAATTTAACTGAAAACGCATTTCGATAATACCGAATGAATACGAAAAGTTAACATCCAAAAAAAGACAAGGAATTCAAGCTATTGTATCCAATGTCTCCAAACACTAAGTGGACTCCAACGATGTAAACTTTGTTTACTAACATGTTTTAAATAAATGGTCAATGACTGGGTGGAACAATATCATGTTTTGTTTGGTTGCTATCATCTAACTCATTTATACGCCAGCAAACAACAAGAGATAGCAAAACACAAAGTCTTGCAAAGCGTGAATTAATAGACCAATAGAGAAACTTCTTTCCTCTTTGTTATTTAATTGGACTTAAATGTAAAAAAAAAAAAACAGTTTTAACTGTAAGGAAAAAAAGAACTTAAACAATTCAAACTTACGTATTAAGTACACTTTGGTTTCAGAGCTTCATTATAATAAATCTGACGAACAGCATCACGATATGATTCAAAATATTCCTTGGACAAATCTTCTGAATGATCTAATATATGATCAAGAATGGTTGAATAAAAACACTATAAAAGTAAGACAAAACGAAATCGGAATAAGTTATAATACAGTCAAAAGAAAAAAAAAGTAATATAGAATAGACAATCGCAGGCATTAAATTTATCCGCAATCAACAGACAATTAATTCACATTAACAGAAGATCCTAAAATGACTGTCATAGAGATTTCTAAAGATAATTCAAATTAGAAAATCTGAACAAAATATATTCAACTGAAATTTTTTTTGAAATGAACTCAGGTTAACATACTGAGATGTGTTTAAAAAGCATTTACTGTAAGCTACCACTTTAAAATGTCCTATAATGCAGTTAAACTTATAGATTCACAATAATGTAACACAATGAGGAGCTTTATGATAAGCTGGCTAGAGAATACAACCAGTACAAACCTCTTCTATTAAGCATGGAATATAACAATAAAGTACACGAATAGATTAGAGAAGTTTGGTCATTTGAACCCTTCGAAACATCACTCGTGTATTCAGAGATGACATAGTAGAGAATTGTGAATTTGAGCAGGAAGTACTAGGTAGTGATGATAAGTCGGCCATTGAGATTGTGAATCATCTTCATCGATTGAAGTGGATGGAACATTATGTATTACATGTGCCAAACCGTCGTATATCTAAACAAATGATATTGGTTGGCTGGTGTGTAGAAATGTAATAGAAGAGTAAATACTATCTTGAATTTCTTTATACATTTATATAAACATTTTAATGGATGCTTGTTAAACTGCATAATGATCTTGTAAAGTTGATCTCATCGTGCTAATATCATGTGGAAGCTTAAGCATCTCCCTTTAAATCGAACATTCATGAAGATAATCTGCTTTGTCATTTTATAAGATACAAGGTATTGCTGAGTTGTATTTTGAAAACAAGCCCTTTGTGAGGTCAGTGCAACCTTCTCATCCACAGTAGCTAATAAATTTATGGATTTACATTAATTATTATTAGTAAAAACACATGAATGAAAGCTTATAGCTAGAAAAAAACACGTGAAAATTCCCTATATTTAAATTTTAAAAATGAATTAGTGAAATATATTCGCTACAAGATAAAAACCAATAGTAAAACTTACAAACAGTTTCTCACTAAAACCACTGACACAAATACGTAAACCATTATCACGAAATGCCAGATCATGTCTGTAAAAAAAAAGAGATAAATGGACAGGAAAAAATATTATTTCTGGGCTCAGGTGGACTTTTTTTTATTAATGCTAGATTCATGCTAGATTATCATTGCTTGCATTAGCTAATACAAAAACCAGGCTTAACGACCTTAGGTCGGATTAGTTGTGTTTTACATGCACTTGTTGCTCAGCTGACTTCTGATCCAGCGACTGATTGACCTCTTTCGTATGGGTTCATAGATAGGATTAATGTTGATGCATCTCTTGACTAATGATTCACAGTAATGAAGATCTATAAAATCGCACAAGCAGTACAGGAGTATATCATTTTATATCTTAAAATAATTATCCTAAATATTAATCCGAGAATGAACAAGACCAGTGGTATGTAAGAAGCGTATGGGTCACGTTTACGTAGTACCCTAGAACTGTGCTATAAGAAGAAAAGATAAACAATCACACAAGTGACCACATAAAAAAAATGTAATGGTATTTACTAGTTATGAATAGATACACAAATAAAATGAAGAGACTTAAATCATGTAGTGGATTGAATTTGTTACAGAGAGCGTGATCACAGAGCTTAAAAGAAAACTGTCAAAGGTCAATCATATACGGCCTTCATGCCGATAGCTATATGCTTCCTAAGGCTTAATATTGGAGACGAAATGACTATTCACAGACACTGACAAAATGTGGAATCATCTGAAGTCGACTGAATAACAATACTAGGATGTCTAGAATGAGATTCTCTACCATTAAAAATATAAAAAATTGCTTCGAAGTAGGCCTATATAACTTCAACATTTAACTATAGGGAGTGAATTAATCTAGTGTATTAGCCGCTTCATTTATACTAGAATGTCTTATCTACTAAATGAGTTATTGGTTAACGAAATGTCAGCACGAATGTTAAGTCCTGATTCGACCTTTACAAAACTGGAGATATGTGTTGTAGGTGAGAAGTCCATCTATCAATCAAAGAGTTAGAATACTGAAGAAAAGTAATGCTTAAAAGGATAAACAGACAAATGAATATTATCTTCTGCTATTCAATCCCACACATTTGAGTCGATACGTTTACCATACAGTGAAAGTCAATTTATAAATAAAAATTAAAGAATTACATTCTGGTAAAATAACAAATGGTGCAGTATAAATACAAATTGATTAAGGCTAATTAGTAGTCACTTATTAAGTCATAGATTTGAAATATATTCCGACTAATTCGGTTTTAGCAACAAATTACTAGTTAGAGCATCCAACATCCAACCACAGAGTAACAGATTTGAATTACCTATACCTCAACGTTAGTTTGGATAACTGGATAATATCACTAAATATTATATGTAGAATATCGTCAGTTAAATGCATTTGTGTCTGAGTTCTCAGTAGAATAAACCTTCTATGGCAAAAATCGTTTAAATCCCAGCATAACAAACGAGCTACAGTCACATTTAATTAAAACAACTTACATTAAATCAGCTTCGCTAGCTTCATAAGTGATTGTGCTTAGAGATTGATTTAAACCATAAACCATTAGTGTATGCAATGCCATGCTATAAAGATTTGAAAATAAAATTATATATATATATATATATATATATATATATATATATATATATATATATATATATATATTATATAATAAAAACAGGAGGCATTTCTATGTTATGTATTAACTAGTGTCAAATTTGTTAAGTCCAACTTTAGTAAAGATTTTTAACATAATATTTACATCACCATAAACAGTTATATCCATCAGGTAGTCATGAACAGAGTAGAACTTGGGATATGTACTCTGCCCGAGTTCCTGCACTTCATCAAAGCAGCAAGATGAATATCCAAGTAGTAATGTCAGAGGCAGTAAAAAAAAGATTAGTTAATTATAATATGATTCCAGAAGAGTTGATTCTAAGAAAGAAATGTAAATAAGGTTTTCAAAGCTTGAGATTTAATGGAGGAAGGTGAGTGATTGCACCTGTATATTGTGACCGATTGTTAACCGTGTCATCCAGTCTATAATAATTGGTTATGACAATAGCGGGAAGCTACACCAAGTAATATGCACCTATCAAAACTCCTCAATATTTTCATGAGATGATGTCATTTCTTGATGTAGCGGCACCGGAAATTTACGTAAGTCATTAATATAGAACTGGACGGAATGTTGAGAACTATAACCATCGTTTGATTGACTTTTATAGGTAATTATTAAGTCGTAATACGGTAAAAATGTTGATAAAAAGTGATGGAAATAAAAACATAAAAAATCCTAAAGAATATGTCACAGATTAATGCTGGCAGGGTATCTTTGGAAACAAGGAGGCATTAGATAGCTGTTTTGTTTCAGTGTGGAACTCCTCGGTAGTGTGCCCCAAAGATTCTACCTCAGGCGCTTCAGACTGGCGAACATCTAACCCTCTGCACCACTGAGGTAACTGGTATCCAGTGGTAGAATTCCCACTTCCATCAATTTATGATACCAATCTCCACAAAATCTATTTCAAATCATTACAATAAATAGATCACTAGTGATTAACTTCAGGATGTTCCTGAAGCTCTAGTGAGAGGTCGTGACTAGTAGAGTTCAGACATGTCGGGAGTGAGACAGTCATCACTAATGACAATGAATGATCGTCGCGCTATATATCACATTCACGCAAAACTAACAAATGATTTTGAACTTGATACAGTTCAAGCCAATAATTACATATATAATCATCAAACGAGAAATTAAAACTTTACACGACAATAGTTTGGTAGCTGTGTAGCTCTTATGAAGCTCCTAAGTAATAGTGTAGTTTCACAATCTCGGTAGGGACTGGACCCAGAACTTTCAAATCTACAGATAGGATAGTAATCAAGCTGTGAAGTTGGTATTTCATGGTTTAAAAGAAACAGTGCGACTAACATTCTTATCGTTGAAATTAATCGCACGTGCCCAAACGGTAAAGCTCTAATACTAGTAATGAATTCGCACTGGAATTTCGGACTATTTACTTCGTTAGGTAAGTTATAAGCAAACGATGACTGGTTTACTTCATTATATTACTCACTTTTCTTTTGTTTTGGATACAACATCCGACCACAGATGAATCATTACAGACGCTGCACAAAACGGGAATTAAAATGAACACAAAAATGTATTGAATAAGGCATGAGATTACATTATTAAGATCAATACAACAATATAGCTTGCAAAGAACCAATGAAAAGTAGGCATGAAAGAATAAGAAAACTCAAGATCTACAGGAAAGTATAGAATGAATGAATTCTCTCCCGATCATGACCGATTCTGAACCATGTAAACATCCAATGTCTCCAACTACTGATCATGACAACCACATAAACACCAATCAACGAACAGTAGTAGATGGTGATACTATCGGTAGCGACTAACACAGATCAAATCAACAGTCAACAAATTCATGGACTGATGACTAATTTCAGTTTAACAGTGCCCACCCTTTTTCTATTCCACTCCTACACACCAGGGTAACCAATAGCATTTGTGCAAATAAACGACGGCTTGGCACATGTAATACATAATATCCCATCCAATTCAATCGATGAAGACGATTCACAATCTCAAAGACTGATTTGTTATTATTACCTAGTACTTCCTGCTCAACCTCAGAATTGTTTACTATGTCGTCTCTGAATACACTAGTGATGTTTCGAAGGGATCTTATGACCACAGATCTTCGATTTATTCATGTATTCTGTTTTCGTATCCCATATTTTACCGCCACGGGTAAATACAAGTGTGTTCCTATTAATATTTCATATATTACAATTAATTACAAAATATATATTCAAAGTACAAAAAATTTTATATATGTTTGGCAGTAAAATGTAGGACACTCATTCTAAATACACCTACCCCATATCACAATGTTGACTTTTACACTGAAACTCAAATTTAGTGCATTTTGCTATCAAAACTAATGTTTCGTCCACTGAACTACTGAGTTCAGGTAGGTAATACCTTGTATGATGGAAATGAAGATATTACTAAAGGTATATAACTCCAATTATCTAAGATTCAATGAAAACATCAACACTATAATTTGTGACTCGAGACCATACAGAGGTAGTCCGCTAAGGATGTATACACAACAGTAGAGACTAATCAAGCAGTAGAAAAGTAATAGATGACATGTCTGGAACAAGACATACGATTGGTTGATGATATATGGACAGATACCCCAGAAGAAATGTTACAAAATCTTAATGTATATTTTATATATTACGAACAGACTATTATAAAACACGTTCTAATGTGTGACTAATCTGGTTCTTGGCTGTTCAGTTGGAACTTGTACATGAGTAGAATCATTAAGGCAGTGTTGAGTTTAGCAGTCAGCTTCTGCGTTGTGTATCATCAGTATCATGAAACCGACCACACCCCTTCTCCCAAAACAAAACAAAATATAAGTTATATTAAATCTGACTGGTGATGCCACCAATGCGATCTTCACATAAGGATTATAATGGGGAATACTAAGGTTAGAAGTTAGTTGACGATGCTGAGAGCGTTCATCCGTTGATATAATTCAATGTTGGTGTGGTGATATTAAATATCTTCATTGGTATACTCAATCATAATAGCTCTAAGGTTGCATTTAACTTACTGACTACAGCATTGTGGAGACTAACGCTCTGTTAGAGATTTGAGGCCGTAGTGATCAGAGACATAAGTTATTTGCAAAAATTTGAATTTCGCATTTCTGCGCGAAAAGCACCTATTAGGACCCTTAGTTTGTGTTTAGCATCTCGAAAGACATCAAACCTCATTTGTCTATCCCCGTTTTTTGTGAACCTATTACGCAACCCATTTCGAAAACATTCTTTGCTGTACATATACTCATAAGTTCTGTGCTTGATTATTCATTTTCCTAGCTGCTCGTAAAAGTGTAACGGACTGCTTATTCTGGACTTTCCTCTTTAGTTAGATGGATTGAAACGTTAAGCGTAGCAATACCTTTGTTTGTGTCATCATAATTCACCGGTACTGGACTGTTACTTAGTTCCAAAACAACAGTTTAACGGACCAGTTGTATTAACATAAAAGGGTTTTGTAAGAATCAATGAAATTAGTGTAACGAGTTATTAAAAACTCAATAGAAATAATGCAAAAACACTTTCGATAAGAACAAAGAAAGTGTTTTTGAAGATTCCTATTTCTTATAGTAACAATATACGGGACGATGAACGTTTTAATGTATTTCCAGACAAACACTATCAGAACATAACTATGAAAGATAATAGAAGCTTCATGATTAATATCTAGAAATGAAAACACAAAAGTCAATCAGACTGCAGAAAGAAGAGTATCAATTTATAAATTACTATTATAGATAATATAAACATAACAAACCTTTAGGACATTTGAAACGAGTACTTTGTTGAAACCATAAATGACCATATTTTAAACGTGATTCAGCACCAGGCTCCAAGTTCAAATCTACAGGTTGCTGAAGAAACACACAAATAAGAAATAAAATGACTAATCTGGATCTTAAGAATTCTGAACACATAGCTTATTAATACACTTAGATGGAATCAAAGCATTAACCCACAATGAAACTTGGATTTAATAGATATCGTTACAGACACTCTGAGATCAAGGTAATCACTGAGATGTTCAATAAGTGTGAAATTTTATGCATGGGTTTGCAAATTCCTGAAGTTGATATTCAACTTCATCATTAACTAGTCACTGTTGGTGATTGCGCATCCCGAGCACAATACACAGAAATTCATTTTAATTTATATGCCTTTGGCAAATTTGTACTGTGGTTAGTAATAAGGGACAGTGTAAACACTAACACCGTGGTGCAAGTATATGATGATCTTAATAAAAATGCGCTAACAAGCATACTTGAATAGCACTTTCAAGATATACTTAATTGTCGTTAGATATATTTGAATAAATCAATAGAAAAAAACTGTATGATCTGGATTTTTTGCCAGTTACCACATGTCAGTAAATAAATGCATGAGATCTTGAGGGAATTGATGCCCTTCGTGGAGTTTGAACCCATGGTACACAACTTCATTGTTGCAGGTATTGCCAGCTATTTGAACTCTAGTTGACATATATATCTAATTTGCAGAATCCCCGTACTATGGTTTGCATAACTAAGTTTCAAGAAAGCATGACTTTACTCTCTACAGAAATTTACAGTTTTCCACAATGTAATTATGAAATTTACTCCGATTATTTAAATGGAGGATCAGTAATTTTCGCTCTTCTAATACTAGATTTACAATGTTTACACTAACAATAGATTTTTACATCACCAGTTAAATTATAAATTTAAGTGTGTGAACTTTGCTATTTCTGAGTATATATACTGAATGTCGTTTCATGATATTTAATAATCTTGACTTCATCATAGATATACAGCATAAACTGCTCTTAGTAACATCTGATTAAGATTAAAGTCGGCCCCCTTAATATTACTTCATTATGAAGTTAAGTACTGCATTTGTTTTCTTTTCTCTAGTCGTAGATGATATTACAAAAACTGTGAGTAGATTCTCACTGTGTGGTACAGTGCTTTTCTATTCACAAGCATTACTCCTATGTCCACCTACTAACAAAACATTAGCTCAAAACTAATGTATCCCATGCTATATCTATCACCCTAAAATGTTTGTGGCGGTATACCTCTACCTTACACTATATATTAAAGAAAACTATGTGCTTACAGAAGTATTTCAGATAAGAAATTTTTTTGGCTAATATGCTCACACCTATAATTAGACATTTTATCAGCATCCTTATCTATTACAGTTTTAATAACTTTGCATTAAGCGTTTAACTGACATGATTAATTGACTACATCTTTCTGATAAAATACTCATAGCTTTGTTAATAACTTGAACATCCCCTCAAATTGAAGTGAATTCGCATGTCGACTTTAAAGTTGCTTATAAAATCCATCTTAACCTACCAAAATCTCTTCGTATTCAGCTTCCTAAAATAGCAGAAGTCCTAGGTATTTATAAAATGGAGCCTAGACTTTGTGTACGGAAGAAAAAAGCTATTGTTATTACCTTAGCATTAAGCTATTTCCTGCTGCTAAAGTTATTATTATTATTAATACTTCAGTGACTGTGCATTAAAAAAATGTTTCCCTCCTCTTTCTCGAATTATTTTTTTTGTATTCAGCTATCTGGAATTCCATTCATAATTATTTCTGATGTTACGACATCGAGTCTTTCCAATACCTTTAATTAATTGTTAAGACAGAAGTATTTTGATTATCTTAACCTATTTAATTCAACGTTCATTGATTAGCTCTATGTCCCGTTTGTATTATCCTTTTCTCGTTAAAAATCAGATACACTTATAGTGTAATATTATCACATAGAATGTATAACTAAATTTATTTGCGTAATTTTTAAACAATTCTGTTACATCATTATGTTCATTTATCGCTCATACGTCCCAAATGAAGCTTCTTTTGAAAAATTCTATATAAAT
This sequence comes from Schistosoma japonicum, assembly GCA_025215515.1. NCBI lineage: Eukaryota > Metazoa > Platyhelminthes > Trematoda > Strigeidida > Schistosomatidae > Schistosoma > Schistosoma japonicum. Next base: position 13,829,212 of record CM046065.1, on the reverse strand, counting down.
ACGATTGTATAGCTTGATTAAAAAAATTCTTAAAGAGATCCCATAGCTGAAATGCGTGTTTTCCATTAGAAGTTCTGTATATGACCGCGTCCTGTATATATGAGCTGTGAGCGGATAATCAGAACCTCCGGAGGCAGATGGCATATCATGTATGAATGGACAGAGCATTATGACCTGTATATTTTCGATTTTTATTTTAATGTGCGATTTTCAACAAGGGTTATTTAGCATTTTGTTAAGCCATTTGAATGTACGGAGTTAAAAATTTCTGTATGTGAATTCTAAGCACATTTGAATCACTTGGCAACATGCTAGGAAACTAAAACTGTGATTGTTTACGATTGCTTAAGTATAATAACGTGTGTCGCGTCCTTACTCATCTGATTCGTGATCTTTCAATCGTATTATAGAATGGCTGAATAGGTCAAAAATGTGATGGGTTACTAACCACATTTAGCAATATATACACATAAATAACAGGTTCTGAATTAAAAATATAAAACAATCAGAATCGAATATTAAATAATACACTATGTAAATAATGGCTAAAAGAGTAAGTTATCTCTTCTGGCAAAGAGTGACATTTTCTAAACAGAAAATATCATAAAAAGTCATTTAGTTTAAAAGGTACTGCGAGGCAGAAAGGTTATGTTGTCTGGTTGTTTACAAACCACTGAAGAAGTTAGGATGAACAAATAACAACACTAACCTTCATATCATCTTTTGAATCCAACAGATTAAAATCGGTAGCTGTAAAAGAAAACAAATAAGTAAGAAGACAAATAGCTAGTCAATAAGACACTAATAATGAAGATCCCAGCGAGCATGTACGTTAATTAAAGTTGTTATATAGCATATCAATACGACATGATCAAAATACAAAGGGTTATTGCTAGAATATAAATCAAAAATAAGCAATGAAGAAGTGTATATGGAAGGATAATGGGACTCAAGATCTAGAGGAAGACAGAGGGTGAATGAATTCTCCCTTATCGTGACGGATCCTGAACCATGTAAACATCCAATGTCTAGAACAACTGATCATGATTGTAACATTGACACTAATTAAGTAAATGGTGATATTGTCTGCACCTCCCAACATAGATCAAATCAACAGTCAACAAATTCATGGACTGATGACTAATTTCAGTTTGACCGTGCCTAGTCTTTTTCTATTCCATTCCTACACACCAGCTAACCAATATCAGTTGTTCAGATAGACGACGGTTCGGCACATGTAATACATAATATCCCATCCACTTCAATCGATGAAGACGATTCACAACCTCAGTGACTGATGTATCATCTAAACCTATTACTCTGTACTTAACTTCAAAATTGGTTATTCGGTTGTTTCACGATAGGCGAGCTATGCTTTGAAGCTACCCATGACTAAAGACCTTTAGTCTACTTATATATTCTATTTTTATGTTCATATTTCGCCAATATTTTGATTCCTTGGTTCAGAGAATAATATCTTCTCTACGCCAAGAGTAGTGCAAGTTGGCTAAAATGAAATGAACTTCTTTAATCCGTGACGAGATTTTGTAAAATAATAACTTGTCAAGGCTGATTAGACATTGATGTGTTCAATCTAGGCGACAATACACATTAGTTCTAAAGTAACGTTGAGTATTCAGAAGAAGTTACGCACCTTAAAAGTGAGCTTGTATTGTCAGATAAAGCGTTCAGAAGAACCTGTGTATTGTTACCATCTCTAAGCAGAACTGTAATATGGTCTGTATATTATCAATAAATAAATGAAGTTGATAGTAGGAAATGTGTGACGAAATTAAACAAAAGGAGGATAAGGAAATCGGTTAAACGATACTAATGTCAGTCATGAACAACGTGAATTAACCAAGCATAAGCACGGTAAGTAATTAGAGTAGCAATGATGGAGAAAACGACCAAACATTTAGGAATATACTTAGAGAAGATGGAGTTAAAATACAGTTAGTCAATCAAGGAAAACGTAGAACCTGATACATGTGCACATCACTTCAAGTTGCTGCACCTAATTAGCATACTGAGGTGAAAATCAAAGTAATATAAGCTGTTATTACATCAGTGGTAGCAAAAAAAAAACAATCAATGGACATAGAGAATATAATTAAGCGGGAAAGAATTAGTTAAGGGTAAGGTATCAAATAATTGCAGAATACATGAAAGAATAGTGGAACACGATATTTAGAAGAAAAAAGGTGACAACATTTGTACGTTGTGATATATTACGAGTCATATCACACAGCATTTTCAATCGATGATTGGACTGACCACAACCAGCTGGTCTGCATTCATATCTATACAGACGAGACCAACAGTTAATGCATTGGTTTGGATTTAATACAATTTACATTTGCACTTGCTAATGATACACATCGAAAAAGGCAGTAGTGTAGTATACGTAATGTGTTCAAACCAACCCAATCGATGAACATTCACAACTGATTTGTAGTGTCCCCAATGCTCATTTGATAGACCTGATGCATACAAGGGATGCTTTGATGATAAATATAGTCAAAAAAAAACCTTAAGTCTACACATGTCTTAGAATTATAAAGAACATATTTTACAACCATGAATCGAAATAACTAACTAATGGTCAGCGAAAACTAATATAGCTTAAACCACCACAAACGAGACAAATTGGTAGAAGCAAAACGAACTTTTTGATTCAGTGCTGAGATTTTAAAAGAAGCCAGTTCAATAAAGGTTGCTGAAACTTCTGAGAAAAGTGAGGTGATCAAATAACATTAATGTATCAGATTTTTCATGATTTTCAATAACTGGCAGTTATAAATATTCATTACAGAGAAAAATTTAAGAATCGTTAGATTTCATCAATAAATTAAACTTTAACCCAGCTGTAATAAAGTGAAGTGAAACATGGCCGTTAAGAGTAGAGGACATTCATAGGTTACTGGTCTTCGATCATAGGTGCCTCCGAAGCATTGCTCGTGTATCATGGGACAACCGAGTGAGCAGTGCTGTCGTTAGGAAACGGGTTCTAGGAAAGGAGGGCAAGTCAATAGATGAGATATTGAAACTTCATCAGTTGAGGTGGTTGGGACATGTGTTACGCATGTCTAACTACCGACTGCCTCGACGTGCTATGTTTTGCGGTGTAGGAATAGGTTGGAAGAAAGCTAGGGGCGGCCAAACCAAAACATGGCAGAAATCGATGAAGTCACTGACAAGTGGACTAAGTCATGTTGGTAGATGTAGGCTGCGTGGTTGGGGTCCGCGAGACGAAAGTCACCAATGGTTAGAGACGTTGAACGACATGGCTCAGAATCGTTCGCAATGGCGCAGGTGCATCCACTCTTTGTGTTCTCTCAAAATCTAACCTTCCGAATTCTCTATCTTTCTCCTTTCAAATTTATCTCACTGAATTATACTTTCCGAATCATATCTTCGCTCCCTAATTTTCTGCATTACTGCTAATACTTCTATTATCGTTATCACTCTTGGATTTGAACTGACAGTTGCGTCTCTGTGCTGATGTGGTATGGCGACCTGAACTGATGTACGTACGTACGAAGTTCTGCGTTGTATCTGTCTGTCTGTCTGTCAGAAATAGAATTACAGTAATAATACACTAATACACAACGTAAAGAACTTTATACTTATATAACCCATGATAAATAAGTTGATAGTGTCTGAAGTGTACCTGTAAAGAAATCATATTCAGGAAAAATATCCTAAAACATACCAATCTTTAAGTACTGCTCAATTATAATAGAAAAGTAATTAAATGTTTTGTTCTGACTGATACAATAGTAGAATAAATTTCCCAATAAGTCTATTCTGGCAGCGCACAGTAGGGCCGACAACTTAAAGTGTTGCCTTTATTTTCTGTCAATTCTTATCAATATAAATTATTCAGTTTGGTGTCAATATGATTATTATAAAAACTAACCAACGAAACTAATATTTAATCATATCATTTCAGACAAGGGACAAAACTTACTTAGAAATTTATTTTCATACGGAAGGTGTAATTGTTGGTCGGCATCGTTTGGTTTTGAATGCATCCATTCGTTCATGATATGTTCAGGTATAGCTTTAAATAAAGTACTGTAGTAGCATCAGTGCAAATATAAATGATGATGAAGAATAACTAGTTTTATTGGTATTGTGTCTATAACCAAGCTATGCGATTTAATATTGAAGCTTTTATTTTCATTGTGGACGACAATATCCTTAGCACCTAATCGACATTCAAGTCAGCTATGTCATTAGTCCATAAGCGTTATATCATTTCATCATATTGGACTGGTTTGTGAATAAATTTCATCGCAGATTACGTAGTTTATGTTTGTTACTGTATACCGGTTGATTTTCTTCTTAGGTTGACAATCTGACCAGGTGGTTGATTAACCATTTTTGTATAGATTCATAGATAAGATGTAAATGCCACGATTTCGAAATTCTCTAATATTCTTGGAATTCCTCTGATTAAGCAGTTTGACGTTTTCCTAACCGAATTTATATCGGTTTTTGTTCATTATATACTGATGCTAGTGAGAATATATATTTTGTCGCCTCAACAATAATTGGTGTTCATGTAAGCTAAAGCGAAAGAGACGTTTGATTTATCCAGTGTCATGGTGCATGGTTGATGTATTAAATTTTGTATATGAAGTTACAAGTAGAAGGAAGTGGTTGTGTTAATTTGTGAACGTCAATGATTATTAATGACCTTAGGATCTTTGCGATGAATTCAAGCTATCATTACTTATGGTAGGACGATCAGCTTCCTAATGATATAACACTTGTAGAGTGACGACAAAGCTAATTTCCACATGAAGTAAGCGCTGGTTATGTTTCCCAGAACGACAATGGAAGCTTCACAATTAAACCATTCAGCTCAGAGTACATCATAAAAGCATCCACCTAAGCTGCAAATATTCTCATCATATCAAAGCGACCTGTGACTGGACGAGGATAGAAAGCACACAAGTTTGGAAATGTCACATATATTGTAAAAACAGATTTAAATATGGTTCCACTTGCACTAATCATATTGTCATAATATCAGATTTTTAATATATTCAACCGGACAGAACCCCCAGTGCATAAGTGGGGCATCAGTCATAGTGTATACTATTGTATATCCGTATTAATCAGTATTGCGTGTGGACGCAGTCAGCAGTCAGAATATGGATTACATATGTGCTAAGAAGAGACAGGACTAGTTATTTTTCACGTAAATATTCTTGTTTTGCTATTTTTTAATTAATTGTAAAGTAGGTGGTAAGCAGTACTGTCGTTCATTTTCTCCACACTAACATTGCTATTTATGATTGGTTGTAGTGACTTTTGGTGTGCCAATTACTTTAATTATTACAAGGTCGTCGTTGTAACTGTATATACAAAGTTGGGACAAAATAGAATCGAATCGTCCTAGTGTTGTGTTCATGTCTTCTTTATTCGGGCAAGTAATCACCGGTTGCGAGTATCAATTTGCGTAGATAAGTCAGCGATTTAGAGTTGCTGTAAGTGCTCCTGTGTGTAACGTAGACGTTGCGTCATATCAATACGTTTAACCACCTTCTACCTAGACATCCAATGTTGACTGATATTGGAGAAAAGTGGATGAAAGATAGGGGGGCCAGACCAAAATATAGCATCAGTCTGCGGAGTCGATGACTGATAGTTGGTAGATGTAAACTAACTGTCACGACATGGAAGTGCTGGGATAGCGTTCGTAAAATAAGTTTAAAACAATGAAGCTATTCTTTCAAAGTAATGATGCAGAATGGAATAACGTCCCAAAAGCCGAATCTCAGTATTACTAAAATAGCGTGGCCACAAGATGTCGGTAAACATTCAGAGATAATGACGATTGAATACAAAGGATTGTCAAACATATTCAGCGATGAGAGGGCAAATTTAACAAGCCTCTCCCGCCAACGCTTTGCAAACGCAGACCTTCACAACCAGTCAGATAAGCATAAACACATCTATGTAGCCACTCCCCCCCCCATTACTAATACAACCTTCCAATAGCTACTAATGGAACAACACGAAAAGTGAGTCCCATTACAGGCTCCTACCAATCTCAAAATGTACATTACATTTAGGCGCAAATCACATGTTACAATTATGAAGATTAGTAGGATTTTAAGTTGGAAAAGTGTGAATGAATGCTAGTTTTTTTCTTAACATAACCACTACTAAAATAGACACTCCATTGATTTTTTAATCTGCGCTTGAACTGTTGGATTAGACGTCATAGAACTTGTATCCTAAGTGGTTTGTTTTCAGGAATGCCTAAAAAGCGTATAAACATGTAAACTTTTCTTCCATGTATCATCGCTAGATGAAGGGTGAACTTTGACATTTTTTATCTTATCAACTGTTTGATGAGCTACTTCAAAAGATATTTGGTTGCGGGCAATGTACACATTTAGTTAGATAGCCTTAAGTTTAGTACTGCGTTAATTCTTCGATTTGGTTAGCTACAATCAAGTGACAATAAATTTAACATGATAAATTAATAATACATAGGATTAGCATTATAAGTATAAATAAACAAAATACCTTCCGTTTGATAGGCTACATTAAACCATGGTTCATGTTCTAACTGTGATTCGTCTTTCAATGAAGATGAAAATGTTGACGACAAGAAGAATATAGCTGCACGATTTGGTGTCATTAGTTTCAGTAGATCAATGTACAACTGGAATTAAACAACAATAATTAAATTTACACACACAATGAGTGCAGTGTCATTACATTAGTCAAAAAGGGGGAGCAAACTGACAAAAACTAATACTTTAATAAGAAACTGTTACTAAGATTTAAATGAAGTAGGAATTGTCTTAAATGGACAGAACGCTTAGACTACAATCAATAAGTCATACGTCAGAACATCGCTCTGCTTCTACAGTGCTGCAAGAAGCATGCAGGTGACAAACTACATCATAGGAGGAAACTCCTTACATGTGAAAGGAGATACCCAAGATATAATTATCTGTGACCGGTCAGACATACAGCGTTGTGTGAGTAATTTGTAATGATCCTACAGCTGGTATTGGAAATCCAAGGAGTAATATAAGGGCCAATCAAGTATAAACTCCATTTTCTTTTATAAATCTTACAACCATGTGAGAAGTGGCAGTTATCAAAAAGGAAATCAAATGCGACTTCGCCTATAGATCGTTAATTTTGCTACGCCTTAATGTCTACCAACCACCCAATCTAGAGTAGTGGAACTTAAAAGAATAATTTTTCAATCAATATATCTCAAGTGAATTGTTACGATAATCTCAACCATTACAAAGTTAACAGTCGTAGTCAATTACGTAGAACAATAATTCAAATTCAAGTAGTAATCTACTTTTATAAATCCAAATTAATAATCCAATAGCGAATTGCCAAGTTTATGGTAGAAATATCTTTTAAATTAACTTGTAGTCTATGAATTTGGGATTATTAGTGTCAAAATGCAATCACTAATCATAAACTAACTCCATTTACGTAATGTGTAATTTAATTTCCATCCCCTACCCCGATTGTATCTACCTAACTTATATTTTTCCCCTGAATATTATAGCTCACCCCTATAATCACATGAACAATCACTTCTTATTTTGTTAATTCACATCATTTTATGCATTACAATTAATTTTGATTTGTATTTACAGTGTTTATGTATATTTATTTATTCTTATTTATTCTGATGGCAACCATAATCACCATGATAATTTTAATTGACGCGTAAACTGAATGAAGTTAACATAATAATTTATTCATTTTGACACTAACAATTCTCGATTCATGGACTGATGTAATTCAAAAGATATTTATACCTAGTCACGTTGAATTCTTAATTTGGATTTATCAATATGCAGAATCTAATGAGAATTGAGTGTAAGGAGTATTCATCGGTTATAATTGCTTTGTTTTAATATAAATAAAAAATTTTTCAAACAAATAATCTACTTGCTTGTATATTCGGCTCTTTCAATAACCTATAACCTGAATAAACATGTTCAGGTTTAACAAGATGTAGCATATTGGCAAGATTTACAACTGTATCCTCAGCTTCGTCTGGTTCTGTAAACAGAAAGTTAGCTGTTTTAACCATTTGATATTCTGGTAAATAAGTAGCAAATGTATGTTGTCTCTGAAAATGATTTTCATGAGCTTCTCCATTATTACATACTGAACCATTCATCAAAGATGTCGATATGGATGTTAACGCTGAATGAAGTAGAATTTTGATATAATTAAACAATATTCCACAAACCTGTATAGTAGTAAATCAATTAGCAATAATAAAGAATAGATGAAGGTGAAAGTGCACTGACAAAAATACAATATACGAACAAGGTTTAATGATTTCCAAATGTCCACGACAAATTAAGCGACCAGTCAATTAGCGTTGATCCAGGAAATCAAAAACAGCCAATTAAAAATCGGAAAAATGGAGAAAATGGTGACAGTGAAACGCCATCATAGTAATGAGAGATCTACCACTGTTCTTTTCTAACACGTTCGACTTGCAACGCGTGATTGTAGTTCATTCATCAAATTTAACAAGATTGGAGGTTTCTTGTCTATTATTCAGCTAGATAAATTTCAAGGTATCTACTGAATGTCCTGCTTTAGAATCACCCACAGTCACTAATCTATTTAACCGAGACTTGGGAATTCACTCGTGTAGTTAAAAGTAGACCGATCTTTATGTTTTATTAATGAATCTGCTTTGGTAGACCTTAGTCTATTGATTGCATTTGGAATGTCATCACATTTAAATCTGTCGTGCAAAAACAGGTATTATGTTTACAGCACGTTCTCTTAGCTTTCTATCTTCAATTTTCCCGTACCTGTAGATGGATTTCTGTGGACACCAATTATTTCGTAAGCATTTTTATAACAAGCATTAGTTGATTGCCAGTACATATTATTTTCAGATCTGTGAATGTACGTTTACCAGTGATTTTTTGTTACAGAACGAACAGAAACAAGATGCCACATTGACACAGAACATTTGGCTGATGCTGTGAACATTTTCAAGGTGATTAATGAAGAATCAACTGCTAATACTTATATTTACATAATCGATTGCAACCAAACATAGTAAGCTGGACTTTTGCATTCGAAAAGTAACTGATAGATTCCTACTTACCACGGTAACGTTTCATTTATCTCATTAGATTGTTTTCAATCTTCCTCACATTTTGATTCTATCATTTTATTTCCTAAATTTCATAATCATATTTTTAACTAACTGATCTCAATTCATGCTGAACTTAATAACTGGTAGTTTCGTGTTTATCAATGCAATGATGTAATCCATTAAGTTTTTTATAGCTCTATGATTCCTTGTTACTAATTCAATATTCTAGAATACCCAATTAAACATTCTATTTATATAAAAACACATTCACAATCTTAATAACTTGATTTGAATCATCGTCCCACCATGATTAAATTTACTGATCTTTGGCTAGTTTCACTTATGTTAATGTGTGTAGAATGATGGATTTTGGAAAATATATTAGGATGCAAGTAGCTGATAAAAACCCAGAGTAATAAAATGAATCCAACTCATTCAATGATCTTGTTCTCCTCATATTGACTATGATGTACTAATTTATGCTTTATCTGTTGTTTGCATTTGTAACAGATTGATGTCGGTTGGATGATACTGAAAACCAGAAAGCATTGGACAACTGTTTAGTTCAGGTTTGTGAGTACATACTCCCGACACCTTACGCTAGGACTATTCTGATGTAAGGCACTCCCAGGTTGAATGATATCCACATTAGACCAATCTGTGACAAATACAGATAACCAATCAAAACCAATTATTACAAAATCATTGAACAAATTTATGCCAATTTCTTCCTGAATCGACTATGGCTAAGCCCAGACTCCAAACAGATATGAAATTACTAGAAAGTATATCTGTATATAAAATAAATTCTACAGTTAAAGTACTACTGAAATGACTTATTGGGTAAACCACAAAGGTTAAAAAGTCCAAATCCACTAAATACTGGTTTGGACAACCGAGTAATATCATCTAATTAGAGTAAGATGTTCAAAAGTCAAGTACATAATCCTGCAACCAATATATTAATGGAGCATCGTAGAATTTGTAACATGATAAATATCCAATTGTATATTGCGAAAACAGTGCTCAATAGATTTATGGACAAAATCGCTACGACACGCCTCAAAATGTTTGTGCTATCATCCCATGTAATGGCGACACTAAATGATTCAATTAAGCCATCACAATTTTATGGTTCTAATAGGAAACTACAACAGGATTGTCACTAGCTTCTATTCCACGCCATATCGATAAGGCTCCCAGTCAGTGACTCACGTCATTCCGAGAACCCAAACCAAAAGATCGCAATCAACCGACAGATTCCAGTTCTATTCAACATAATATCGCAAACTGAGCACCTCTGCCTTTTCCAACCAATCACAGTGTCAGCAACAAATAATGCACCATATGAAAGCCGTTGAGATCAAATACGTAAATCATGATCAAACTACCGAAGCCAGGGTTTCGAAATAGTGACACTGATTGAGTTGTCATCACTGCGCCCGAACACACAATGCTGAATCATAGCATTACTAATAAGCTGTTGTCACTGGATATCAGCAATTTTTCAGAGACAGTGATAGTCGAACACAGAGAGACACCAAACACCCTCAGCTCGCAGAGACCAGGTTTCAGAGGCACAGAGCAGAACGACTCTCACTGAAGCGTTGTAAACCCGACCTTCTGCAGCCAAATTCAGTTCAGTATAGTCCAACTAGTATGAACCTTTGATCTATAGAGTCGTACTAAGTGCTTTCAAAATACATACAGTACTAAACATAGTCCGATAAATTACTGAATCACTTTTAGACTGATAAGCAGCACAGTGGATTATAAAGTTAGGAGCGGCAAAACTCAGACAAGGCGTTAATTCATGAAATCGTCGACTGTATGTATGAATTGTATTGCCAGATTCAGACTGTTCAGCCTTAATTCATGAGATAACTGTCACTAGTCGTCGAGGCTGTTGAGTGGCATGGCTAAGAATAGACAATAGTGATGAAGATGCAGTCACTATATATTTTTTTAAATCCTAAGTTCAGAATTCTTCTATATTTCACCATTCGTTCGTATTATGGAGAGGCTACTCGGTGATTACCACTATATTTCAATTTCGAACCCCACTTTACCTACTTTAGTTTGAGCTGACAGGTAGTGAAATCACTAGTCCTTAAATATAAACTGTGACAAAAATTACAATATCCGAATCGGTGTACCTGATAAGTTTGATTTAAAGACCTTGAACAACAATCTGAACAGAAAAAATTCAATCCAGTAAAAGGAAACAGAAAGTTTATTGTAGTAATAGCTTACCCGAAAAATATTATCACGACCATAATCAGTTAGTTGAATGTTCACCATAAAAATAGTACATAAACTAGAATTTTCAAAATCTGACGTACAACTAACACCTGCTCCAAGTGAAACAGCAAGATTTCTGGAAAAAAAGTTTAGGAAGATAAACATTGAGTTTCATCATAGTATGAGAAATTAAGGAGTATCTATTGCAAAATGTATTATTCCCTCCCCCCTCTCCCCGAATTTCGATTTACACTGGCCAAAAAGAGACTTATAATAATTAGCGTTTTAAAAGCTTTAAAATGAGCATATACAGTCGATTTAGGTATCCCAAAACGTCTGTTTTGGAACACGCCCCGACCAGGTAGTCTGTACACACTAACATGGTTCTAACAAACAACTGACTTTATGAATTAATGCCACATTCTAGTTTAGTCCGCCATACCTTAAACCCAATTTACTGCACATCACTAAATATAGCAACTTGATGTATATGTAGTACGTATTGCTGACACTTTAGTCTATGAAAGTGTACTACCTTCTCAATCGATTCGCCACATTTTTATAGTTCCTTGTATTCAACCTCAAGGCTGCTCATTAAGTTGCTACGCCATAAATGCTTCGAAGGCACATATGATCCAGTAATAGTAAAGTAAGAATACAGTCTACTTCTAAAGGTTAGGTTTCGCAAGCAAATCAAAACAGACCGAATTCTTGTGATGCATACTCGTTTGTGCTGCTAGGTGGACGTCACTTTTACGCTACAAATGGTCCAAGTTAACGGAAATTAGGTGAGACTTATGGATCCCCACTGGGGTCAACATCGCGATAAGAGTATGTCCAGATAGTGAATTTTAAGCAGAGTGAAACATGTACTCTGGACTTCAGTGCAGCTGCTAAATAAATTTTTTGTAAAATCTGTTCCTGAAAATCTATATCAATATAATCCACTCAGAGCGTATATATGTATATCAATGCAGACGAATTAATTGGAGTTATTAATATAAACAATAGGGAAACTAAAACCTTTCAATGTGTAAGTTTAAATCGTAACTTTTTTTCAATAAATAAATTAGATGAACCTTAAGATGTTGGATCAATGGTCTAAAGGTATTGCGATTAGCACGAGGCCTGAATTTCTTAGGTTCTAGTGAGATAAGAGGAAAACAATTAACCCGAGATAATACCTCATTTTGAAGAAAATATTGTTTATATAAATGTATCATGATCTTATTAAACGCCAGGTGATTTCTTTTCATATTATGTTAACCGAAAGCTTATTTTGCTGTACGTTGAGGTCATGACAGTTATATAGATAGAATAGTATTATTTATTGACGACAAGTGTAAATCAATCCACCTTCGGGACTTCTGATTTTGCATGCGCGACTAGGAAGGTGTGTGGGTAGAGATTTGCCAAGCTATCACGTGAAAACTGACAGGTTAGCTTGTTATTGGTTCGAAGAACATCACTTTACTGAGAATGTCAAGATTAGCTAATACTATGGCCAACTGACAGTTTCAAGGGATTTAATCAGTCAACAAATCTCCTGCTAAAAATGAAATATTATTCGAAGTTCACCTATTTTCAATGATGTAAACTGAACAATGACTAAGTGCCTAACTTTAACTCATTCACAAGGATTATAAACTCATGAATTTAGTTACAAGTCAAGTGAAAAAGGCTATTTCATACTACACTCGATTGAGTAACCTGAAGTAGAGCAGGTATTCGAAGATGAGACTAAATAGTAGTGCGTGAATATCATGAGCTATATGCACTAAATGATTGGCTCCATTGAAAATTACTACCACTACTAGTAATCACGTGTCGAGAACTTCAATTCCCGAAATTCTATTTAGTGAATTGTATGAAGTCATCATTCAAAGAAACGAATAAATGCATAGTATTATAGCAATAAGAGAATGCAAGTAACAATCAATGTACGTTATCCGTGTATATCTATCTATTTAACAAAACTAAGAATAGCTTAACGTATACATAAATACACCATCCCACATATAAACATGCTACTGAATAAAGTATTTCTTAGATTAAATATTAATCAAGATGCACACTACCAAATCGCTTGTATGTAACTTTGCTATTAGTATTGATAACGTTTTAAAGAATTTGTAATTTCATCATTTTGACATAGTATTGGTGCATAGTTTATAGAATATAAATGATAATCTGATTACTATTAATATTACTATTAAAAAAAACTAGTACCATTATAGTGTAATTACTGATCTATATGATTCCAAGGATAATCAGGTTCATAATGTTAATAATATTGATTTATTGAAATGAACTGATTAAGTGACAGGTAGGTAACAGGTTCGAAATGCGTTTCATCAATTCTAACTTAAGCAACTGAATAGTATTTCATAGCTTCCATAAAATAATTCCCTGAAGTATGTCAGTCTACTGAGGAAGATCGGAAGTTTGATGTAACATTTATATACAAGTAAGAAAATCTCATGAACTCTTCGTAATGACTAGGAAACTTAAAAGTCGGAAAGCGTTAATGAGTTAGAAGCAGAAACTGCACCAGACAGTTATCACAAGCTCTTTCAATTGATTAAAGTTACTGACAGGAAGAAATGAAACCATTTGTGACGGTAACACACGAATTATCAACCACAAAAACTGTCTCAAATGATGGACTGGGTATTTTGAGAGACATTTAAACTAGACTGCTGCCCTAGCAACGTCAATCCATCATGTAATTCCTGATCAATGCCTACAAACCCGCTTGAAGAAGCCCAGATTCCCAAGGAACTCCCTTTCTTGAAGCGTCACAAGTTACGAGGCCTAATAACCTACCCCCTCCCCAGCACCTTGTAAGAATAGTGGAAAATTTACAGTCAGCGAACTGACTAGGTTATTTAGAAACACTTGGGAATCGAAGCTTGATTGGAAGAGACTATTGTTCTTATACATAAAAAAGCTGCCGATTATGATGGCCTTTTGTTTATAATTTCTTCAAAATATTAACTGTCTTACTGTTTGGCTCATACATTTGCCGTGTCCGTTTGTACGAAAATTTTGTGTTCAAATAGATTGATGAATATAAGAGTCATTCAAGGCATATTATTAAAAGTTTAGTTGAATGGTACTGAGTTAACACCACGATAGGACTAACTAACAATCAATAGTAGTAACATGAGAAGAGAATCCCTTCAAATTAAATGACAGATTGAATAGATGAATAGTAGTTAAGCAATAGCGTACTCTTTTTTAAGCAAAGCCAATACACTTCCTCTACCTTCATGACCAATAAGAGAAGATAATACTTCCATTGGAGATGATCTGAAAGTAAAATTAAAGGGAAAAATATAACAGAGATATATCCCTATATACTAAACATAATACTTTATTGTTACATTATATTTTTGAACATGAGTAAATTAAAAAAGAGCAAGCATGGTCGCAGATGTTTCCTTGATGTGGTTATCGAGCTTGGCAATCGTCGTAATGAAACGACTGAACGGATTGGTTGGAACACTTGTTCCTTTACGTCCTACCATGCTAAACATCTCGACTGAAGTGAAAAGACTTAAATAAGTAAATCTAATATTCGAGGACTAAGTCGCACTGCCGAGTATTTCGGAGTGTAATATCAGTAAGGTGTTTTATTCAAACAATCTGCATATCCATTGATGGCTGTCGCACAACGAAAGTGATTGGAAATGACTAGCCTTACACGTAAAAGTGAAAAACTTGAGTTTAATAACTGTTAAAGAATTAGCCAGAAATATTCTGATGCCCACTCTCAGGCAAAAAGCTCCTATAAGCTAGAAGTTGCCACATGGATTAAGATTCTCAAACTTTAAAAAAATAAGCATCACAGACTTGCTTAAGTTATTGCGTTTATCCACTTCCTGACTATAGATCTAAACCACGGTACGTGCAAATTAGTTGCTTGAGGACTAGACAATTATAAAAAAAACTCATAATTCAGAACTAAAGATGACATGGATCATCGTCGACTCCTATGCTACAGCTACATTCACTCTTTGTCTTCCCTGAGATCCTCAGTTTTAAAACCATTTCATATCTTTCCGCGAAGTGATTATTTTCAGCTTCTACTATACTCTCTATTTGAAGTCTTTATCGCTGTCATTGATGTTACCGCTAATTCTACTACCTAGGAATTCATCTTAATAGTCTTAAAAGTGTGGGAACTTGAATAGATACATATACGTGATAGGTTTTACGATGTATCACACTGACTAACAGAGGCATGTAAGCAAATTTTTATCATCAATATATAATAAATGTCATAATTTCGAGTTTGTGTATTCGGCTTATCAGCTGAACCTCAGCTGAGTTAACACTAGGTGGAGTTGAATTCGAACCTCTAATCAAATAGATGAAAGTTGAACACATGGCATCAGTCAACCGTTCTAAACATTTTCACCAAACACGGCACCAGTGTTAATTCAAAAAAAATAATTAGAGAATTCTTTAATATATGCAGCAGCATCATCACCGTAACTTACTCATAGTGATCAACTTGTGGTGGGAGTATCCACACAATACGTAGTTTCTCTTTGATACTCAAAGGACAAACTGTCACGACCAAAAGTAAAAAGTAAAAATTGGATCAAGGATATTGAATGAATAAGGAAATTCAATAAGAAATCAGGGTACCAGATCAAAGAGTACTAAACAGCTGTAACATTCTAATCTGAAACGCCTCAGTAGTGGGCAAGCAAGATTCCTCAAGAGATCTAACCCGAATTTCGCTATGAGAGCCTAAACGTAGTCACTATTGGATCGGCGTCCAGTGTTAAGATCTCAACCACAATAATTTTGTGGCATACTGAGATGGTCACCCAATGGGGACTCTACCATTTCATTTTGGTTTAGTGACGCCGATAGTTGGATGCTCTTAAAGAGATACAAAGGTTCTGGGTTCGACCTCCCGTGAAGTTGTGTGTGCACTGAGGAATAGTGAATTAAGACAAAACAGCTGCTGAATGCTTACTGGTTTGTATAAGTGCCCACTCGAAATCAACCTAAGACGAATACAAACAACAGATCAAGACAAATCCCCACGAAACCACATCAAATTATATATATAAATATATAAATATATATAAATATATATATATATATATATATATATATATATATATATATATAAAGTTGGATAGATTACAAACTAATTGATGGTGACAATGACGACATATGAAGCTTCAACTTAGTAGTTAAATGTCTTGCCACAAAAATCTTGAATCCCTTTATCTATAAAGTCCGAGAGTGATAATGTTTTATCCTCAAACGAGGATGAAATGATATAATTCATTTATAAAGTATACGGATTCGTGTACTCATCTTTTAGCCACATTTTATTTGTGAAAATGTTAGTGATAGTAGCTGGCTACCCAGATAGAGAAGGACTGGAGGAATATGTGGTCCGACGGTTGAGAAGTGAATATTTTAACCACTAAGTCACTGCTCTACGATGGCGAAATCGTTATCCAGTGCCCCATGACATTCAATGATACATCGATAAACGGTAGATTGTGACGAAAATTACTCTATTTTTTAGATCAATGAAATGTCAATCAAATTCAATCATATAAGAAACCAATTATACTAACCTTTATATAATTTAGCAAATGAATTAATATCGAAAGGTTCCATACACTGGAAATTTTTCATTGATAATCCACTAAGAAAGTATGATCGAGAAAAAGATAGTTGATTGGTAAAATATATTGGAAGGCTTTTCGAATACTTAACAAGTTAATTCAATAAACAAAGTACGTATACACACAAAATAAACTTGACTGACAATTAAGCATAATAATAATAGCACCACATTACTATCTGACTTACATTTTGGGTATATCACAGAAAATTTTTCGCACTAATACTTCTAAATCGTCTAGCCGATCTGAAAATGGTTGGGTTTTTTTTTTCAAAAAAAAATAAGTAAGTACGGCAACGTATTTTTGGATAAATATGAAGCTCATGATTAAGGTAAAAAAAAAACCTTGGATTTAAATAAATATCTGAGTTCTACAGACAGTCAGTCGCCGCCTCAATAGCTCATTAGTAATGCTACAGGTTGCGCAGCTGACTGAGATGAGTCCGACTTCCACAGAAAGAACCAGGTCTTTCACGATAGCAAATATATTCCGGAAATAATAACCTAACCTAGATCATTACAGAGTATCATTACGATTACCTACAAACACCCTACGTCACAACATCGTATATATCAGGTTGAATTATTTACAATATTGGCTACAATACAACTCGACACATAGAATTACAGTCAGCACTAAGGTCTAGAAAAACGTAATACTGCTCACTACTCAATAGCCAATCAATATGACGTCTGTATTATGAAATATAAATAAAACAAGGTGATATGAATTACAATCGATAGCAATGCTACAGCTACATTCACTCTTTGTCATACTTGAGTTCCTGTTTTAAAACTATTTGATTTCTTTCCACAAAGTGATTACTTTCACTTCTATTATACTCTCTATTTGAAATCATTTTTACTATCACTGGTGCTACTACTACTTCTACTACCTAGGTATTCATTTCGCTGTCTTAATGAAGTGATAACTTAAACCGATACTCATATATGCTAGGTACTACGTTGTTCATAAATGACTGGTGTAAAGATAGTGATGTGCTAAATTTTGGAGTTTTTAGATCACGTTTACAATTTACGAAAATAACACGATATTCCCGAATCAGCTTGTACTGATTATTAAGCTAATGAGAAGTATGACAGATATATGAATACTGATTACTTCACAGTTGCAAAGATTATTGTATCATCCATTTAAACGAATTGCTCTTTCTCGAAATAAACAAGTTCGAAGTGACACAGAAAATTTTTTAGTGATAGCTATATAGAACTGTCATTTGCAGATCCACTACAACTCCTAGAGATGATGAAATTCAACAGTATGGAATATTATCTAAAACATAAGTCGGTGACAATCCTACTGCCGAGCACGGATATGTGTACTGGATGTGAGAGCTAGTAAGATTATACAATTGCACAAACCGAAGAAGTGAAACGATAACTGAGCTTGAAACTTAGTGGGTGAAATTTGAAAGTCTTAAACACTAAGCCACCGCTCCATGACATAAGTTGAGCTATTGAGGTTGCTGGTTAATTCAATTTATCCTGTTCGATTTCTTAACTAGAAGGTATATTTTACTAGATACCATTCACGTCCATTTATTTACAGACCGTATAATCCTTCACTCTTCTCTTTCTCAATAACATTATTACGTTATCTGTGTGGTGCATTTCTGGCTTTCCATAGTACCGACTAAAGTAAAATAACATTCAAATGTCGTGAAAATATTATTTCCAGAATGTAAAAATACAAATAAACGTGAAAATAATTACGTTTAGATTGTACAGCAAGTGTCATTCGATCAGCAGAATAAAAATTCTTTCTATGTTTGTCCAATAGTGAATAAATATCAGTACCACGTTGCTCTGGAATTTCACGCAATGATTTACAATTACCTTTTTAAAACAAAATAAAACAATTTTAGTGTTAATTTACACATAACAAGTATGCTAACGAGAATTCACCTTCACAAAGAGGACTAATTTTATTTTGACAAGTATTGAAAACTTTGAAGAACTGGACAGCTATTTCATCGAGTCAAAAAAGTATATCGACGATCATTTTAGACTGAATTCAGCCTTTGATATAACCACCATTTCATGAAGGCTTTAGAGTAAGATGGACAAACCATGTATAGAGAAAACAACTCAGATAGAGTGAAGTGTATGCGGCGGTCACATTTATCTATCTGCAGTGTGATGTGTCCTTTTAAGAAACTACAGTAATTCGAGTATGTTACTTAACTCAAATTTATTTGATCTCGACTGGTTAAACTGTTTCAAGGACTTTCAGACTTAACGGTTAGCGCTTAACAGCCAAACAACTTCTAACTACAGTCGATTCGCATTAGTGCACGATCATAATCTAATGTCATTAGTGAGTAGCTGCCACAAACATCCGATATGGTTGAATTCCATCGATCCTGGGATCGATTCTTGATATAACCGTGAATGTAAACTACTGCTGATAAGTCACATTAAAGTAAAACTGCTGTCTAGGGCTTTATGGTATTCAATGGTTTTCCTAAATAAGGTCGGTTTAAGGCATAAAACTTCATATTCACCAAATTCTACGAAGTTCAATAATAAAAATAATTTACATTTCTAGGAGCATTAAACATTAGAGAACACAATAAGCCCGAAATTAACCAATAAAATGAACATACCATAACCGAAGATTTTGTAGGGAGAATCTTTACGAGATAAGTGACCAATCAAATAATGAAGCCGTGAGGAATCTTTAGTGTACGCCAGCTCGAATTCTATACACAAATAAATTTAAGAAATTTTCTATAATATCAATTTCGTAATTGGGTGTTGCAGAGATTGTTAAATTTAAATATCACGAATCGATATGGGTGGGACAACTGTTAGAAATAAATCTTTAAGCTGATATTTCGTTCTCGAATGAAACTCTTCATCAATGTACACCCGAAACCCCATCAGAGAACCAAGCTCAGGACATTCAAGTTTCAAGGACTACAGTAAATGATGTTGATATTTCAAACTTTAGTCAAATCGTGATATATTTCTGCTATTTCAACTCATCAGTAACTAATTTAAGGAGATAATTCCTGAAATCTTAATGAGATGCTGCCGGAAGCATTCAGTCATGTCGAATGTGATGCTGTTACACACCAATAGTAATGGACGAGGTCAAGCAAGTATATTACAAATTGACTGAAGCTACAAATATCAACTGTTGGATACTGGCCTGCTCAATGATCTAACAGTCAAATGCTCGCCGCAAAACCTGAAGGTTATGGGTTTGATTTCATGGTGATGATAAGGATGTGTACTCCAGGGGAGTCCCGTACTAGGAAGCAACAACTCTTGAGTGATTCCTGATTGTAAGCCGTTGTGTAGCCCAGATCAACTTGTGACACTAAAGGCAAGCATTGATTTCGCTTTTAAACTCTAACAAAGCGTACATATTCGACAACTAAACTCACGAATCAGAATATATCGTTAGAATATTCTGCCGAAATGGCACCGTTTTTTACATTAATAAATCTAAATGAAGAAAAAGCAAAGAGGTTTTTCTTTGTTCCTTACTTGACAAAAAGTCCAACTTCATATAATCTACTGTTTACTTAAAAATAACTTTTGTTTAGCATACGTTTTAAATGTGTGCAGTCAATGAGGAACAAGTGCATAGAAGAAAGAGCAAAGGCGTCGCTTAAGTGGTTATCTAAACGTCAATCATCCTAGCAATATATATATATATATATATATATATATATATCTTAATACTACAAATGAAACAATTTAGTGACTAAATTGATTGGCTACCAAATGATGTATCGTAGAATGAGAACTCATTCCACCTAGGTGATCATGAATGCTGTCATGGATATATAGAACAGTTATTACTTTCTAGTTTCCAATATTGCGACAGGGTTCCTATTCCTAAGGTACCTGAAAAAAAAAACAAGGTTTGAATGATTTTGACATGGGAGAGTGACTGCTTGAGGTCGGCCACACATGGTCATTTTTGTGAAAAGATTTTAATGCGCTAGCTACGCATTTTAAAAGCCATATAGCCAGATAGAAATCCGTAAACTAAAATATGGTGTACATTTTTAGGGTCTGTTATACTAGGACCTAATGGAACGAATTAATACTACTAATATATATCGATTGTAACGTAGAGAAATGCGAACCCTACCACCACCTGAAAATAATAGATATAGGCGGGCTTCTATCTACTCTGACTTCGGTGAGTACTACACTCGTACAACTGAAATGTGGCTTAAAGTTAGGTCTACGAATATGCACTTGTTTCATTAGTAAATTAATCATGAACAATATAAATGTGATAAATGTCTAGTAAACATTTTTACTTACCACTATTAACTGCATTTATCTCTCGATCTGTACTGTCTTTACTTAAAAGTGGTGAAATGAAAAAGTTGGCAAATTTATCGAGACAATCAGCAAAGTGTTTACGTTTTACATCAAAATGAAATAAGGTATATTCATTTCCTGTCCAAGCATTATTTGTCCCACCACGTTGACTAAGATAGGCATCAAAATCATTTTCTGTTGGATATTTCAAGCTACCCATAAATACCACTGTTAAAAGAGGGAAATAAATAACAGGTGAGCGCAGTGTTGTCAAATTCGTTCTCAATGTCAACGAATATAAAACATATAAGTGATGCGATAAAAAATAACTAATAAATCAGTTAACAGCCTTCAGATTGCGGAATAAACCTGCCAAATAACTGAAGTAAAAATAATCCAGTAAGAGGGTATTGATTATATTAATTTACACTGAATTATAATTCTTTAGTGGACATCGGAAAGGGGTCTTTTTGTTTGACTAATTAGACCGTAAAACTGGACATTAGCGGTGAATTCGTTGACGGTTGACGAAATGTCACAGAATATTAGACCAAGTTATAAACGAATAGCGGATAATGAGATACTGGAACAGTTGAATACATACTTTTTATGTGTTACAAGGAACGACAGTCGCTTGTGCGCAGTCCGTCTAAATGGAACGGTAAGGACTCTTAAAGATAGGGACACACGCCGTTGTCTCTTTGTTGTCTCTGCCTATGCTCCCACTGACTGCAGCTCAGATGAAATGAAAGATGAATTTTACAGAAAGCTTTATGACCTTCTATGTAAAGCTAAGCGCACTGATGTAGTAATAGTGGCTGGTGATTTTAATGCCCAAGTAGGTAGACTAGATGAAACCGAAAGGCACCTAGGTGGATCATATGGTGTTGAGGCTCAACGAACAGACAATGGCGACCGGTTACTACAACTTTGTTCAGACAAGCGTTTATTTCTCGCAAACACCAACTTTAAGCATAAGGAAAGACATCGGTTGACATGGCGGCCTCCGAAATCAACCCAACGCTGGACTCAAATAAACCACATTGCTATTAGCCATCGTTGGAGAGGCTCGATAGAAGACTGCCGCTCGTTTTGGAGCACATGTTTAGACTCAGATCATGCCTTAGTGCGAGCGCGTATTAGTCTGCGACTCACTGGACGTAAAAGATCCACGACAAGGACCTCCCCCAGGGTTCAACTTAATGATGAAAAAGTCAAGAATGCATTCCAGGAACAACTAAAAAACCAATTAGTAAACGGCGTAAACTGTTCTCAACCTGAGCTAGCCTGGAATGATATCCAAAAAGCTGTCGAAAGAGCAGTAATATCTACTAATAAACTAGACCTAAAGGTTAGGAAAACTCAGTGGATTTCAGCTGCATCTGCTGAACTGATAGATACTTGGCAGCACATCCCATCTGGTTCTGAACATGATGAGCAACGTAGGCAACTTAGACACAAACTAATCAAAAGCTTACGCAATGATCGTGAGCAGTGGTGGGTGGCGAAAGCTAAAGAGATGGAAAAGGCAGCGGCAATAGGTGACAGTAGGCAACTGTTCATACTTATCAAGGAAACGGGTATCAGGAACCCAACTGTAAGTGAAACTATCTGCGAAAAAGATGGTTCCATTATTTACTGTCAATCCAGAAGATTAGACCGATGGGCAGAACACTTTAGGGAACAGTTAAACTGGCCCACGGCATCATCCCTGCTGCCCACCATCCCCAAACAATCTGAATGGCAAATTAACATTGGTCCCCCAAGTCTCAGTGAGGTTGTGAAGGCTATTGAAAACTTAAAGCGAGGGAGAGCGGCAGGACCAGATGGATTGACCCCTGAGATATTTAAGGAAGGTGGTCCAGTATTAGCAGCCAGATTAACTGAGATCTTGGCTAGAATTTGGGAACTAGACGTAATCCCATCTGACTGGTCTCGAACACTAACCATTCCGGTCTTTAAGAAAGGACAGAAGTCCTCGTGTGACAATTACCGAGGAATCAGTTTAACGAATATAGTGTCTAAAATACTAGCTTCAATAATACTTCGACGTCTAACTAAAGCTCGTGAAGAGCAAACTCGAGAAAACCAAGGTGGCTTTAGACCCGGACGTGGTTGTATAGACCAAATATTTACCCTACGGCAGGTTCTAGAACATAGGCACACTTTCAGACGCCCAACAATAGCTGTATTCCTTGACCTTAAGACGGCGTTTGACTCTATTGATCGTAAGGTTATGTGGCAATGTCTGTCATTGAAAGGCGTACCGGAGAAGTACATTAACCTTATACAAGCTCTCTACTCGAACACCACATGTCGTGTAAGAGCTTATGGCAGATTGTCTTCGGAATTGACCACTTCTAGTGGTGTTCGTCAAGGTTGTCCGCTTTCTCCATTTTTATTTAATTTTATCATGGACATACTTTTAGAGTTAACATTGTTATCGTCTGATTTCTCTGGGGTTGACCTCTTTCCAGGAGATAAACTTACTGACTTAGAATATGCCGATGATATAGTTCTACTGAGTGAAGATGCTGATAAAATGCAGACTTTTTTGACTACCTTAAACTTGAACGTAAGCATGTTTGGGACGCGATTCTCCCCATCCAAATGTAAAATGTTACTTCAGGACTGGCTTAATTCGGCACCAAAGTTAGTGATAGGGGGTGAAACTATTGAATGCGTTAACCGTTTTACTTATCTAGGGAGCCTCATCAGTCCTAACGGTCTAGTGTCCGATGAAATCTCGGCCCGTATACATAAGGCCCGATCGGCTTTTGCCAACCTGCGTCACTTGTGGCGTAGGCGAGACATTCGTTTAATAACAAAAGGACGCGTTTACTGTGCAGCAGTCGGATCCGTTTTACTTTATGGATGTGAAACATGGCCTTTAAGGATAGAGGATATCCGTAGGCTCCTAGTATTCGATCATAGATGTCTCCGAAACATTGCTCGTGTTTGCTGGGACCACCGAGTAAGCAATGCATAGGTTAGGAATAGAGTACTAGGTAAACACGGTAAGGCTATTGATGAAGTAGTGAATCTTCACCGGCTGAGGTGGTTAGGACATGTGTTGCGTATGCCTGACCACCGTCTACCTCGACGAGCAATGTTGTCTGGTGTGGGAGTAGGCTGGAAGAAAGCTAGGGGTGGCCAAACAGAAACATGGCACCAATCCATGAAGACATTGACAATTGGGCTGAGCCATGTTAATAGATGCAGACTACCTGGTCGGGGCCCACACGATGATCGTAACAAATGGTTAGAGACTTTAGGTGATATGGCTTAAAATCGATTGCAATGGCGCAGGTGCATCCACTCCTTGTCTTCCTCCAAATTCTAATTTTTGAGCTTATTATAATCTACTCTTTACTGAATCACTTTTATCTCAAATCTCATCTCTGATCTCTATGCCTTTCCATTAGCACTTATTGTGTTACTACCTCCCCTACTGACATTTGGTCCGACAATTTAATCTTTATCTGCTAATTGAGGCATGGCAATTTGAACTGATGTACGCATGTACAAAGTTCTACGTTGTAACTGACTGACTACAAGGAACGAAATGAACATTTCCAACAATTACAAACTTTTCACCTGAATTTCTATAAATTCACTATACAGTTGATTCAATAATCCATATATATTTAATAAAGTACTTTATCCTAATGCTGATAGTCAGTGTAATTTCACAGAGACGACTCAAAACAAAGTATCTGCAAGAAGGATGGTTTGGATAGAAGTGATCCTCTATAATGGGCTTGTATGATCTCGTTAGTTCATATAACCTTTTAAAAAAGTGATTCTGACATTTGTTTTAACAGTCTAAGTTATCTTTGACTTTTCGTCAAACCGACTGTCGAATAAATCCATTTCATAACACAGATTCTGTCAATAATAGTAAATGATACATTTTATGTGGAATGTATTTGTAAGTACTATATGTACTTTGCACCTTCCGAGAGCAAAGTACTTCTCAAGAGTAAAAATACGATTTCCCTATTTGTAATGAACCGCTAGAATTAAAAAGTCCATGTACATGGGCAGTTGTGTAAGCTGATAGCGATGTATCAAATGAAATCAATCTAGGTATAATGAAAGCCAGATTGTCTTGTCGAACTCAGCCACTTATGGAGCCATCATGTTGTGAGTGGCTTCAGAAGGTTCGGTTTACAACGCTTCAGTGAGAGTCGTTCTGCTCTGTGCCTCTGAAACCTGGTCTCTGCGAGCTGAGGGTGTTTGGTGTCTCTCTGTGTTCGACTATCACTGTCTCTGAAAAATTGCTGATATCCAGTGACAACAGCGTATTAGTAATGCTATGATTCAGCATTGTGTGTTCGGGCGCAGTGATGACAACTCAATCAGTGTCACTATTTCGAAACCCTGGCTTCGGTAGTTTGATCATGATTTACGTATTCGACCTCAACGGCTTTCATATGGTGCATTATTTGTTGCTGACACTGTGATTGGTTGGAAAAGGCAGAGGTGCTCAGTTTGCGATATTATGTTGAATAGAACTGGAATCTGTCGGTTGATTGCGATCTTGTGGTTTGGGTTCTCGGAATGACGTGAGTCACTGACTGGGAGCCTTATCGATATGGCGTGGAATAGAAGCTAGTGACAATCCTGTTGTAGTTTCCCATTAGAACCATAAAAGTGTGATGGCTTAATTGAATCATTTAGTGTTGCCATTACATGGGATGATAGCACAAACATTTTGAGGTGTGTCGTAGCGATTTTGTCTATAAATCTATTGAACACTGTTTTCGCAATATACAATTGGATATTTATCATGTTACAAATTCTACCATGCCCCAATAACATATTGGTTGCAGGATTATGTACTTGACTTTTGAACATCTTACTCTAATTAGATGATATTACTCGGTTGCCTAAACCACTATTTAGTGGATTAAATGGAGTCTCTTGACTGCTCCTTTAAATAAAAACAGCAAGAAGCTAGTACACCTTATAAATTCAAATGCCAATACACTAACATATATGAAATCGACAACAATATTATATTAAAAACTTACTATGCTCCAAAAAGTGAGACAAACCCTGAGCTTCTAGTGGATCTGAGAAACTCCCCACCTTAATGCACAATGCAGCAGCGGACTATAGAGTTAAAAAATACAACGTAGTTTAAATTAATCTACAAATTGCAAGCATTTTCAGCACTAGAATTAAGTCTAGTTAATATGAATGGGAGTAAGATGCTTTGAGTGTTGGGTAAGTGAAAAATAAATGTCTATTACAACACGTTTGATATTTGTTTGTATTAAGCCTAACTGACTGTTAAAGAAAATTAGCTACTCACTGGCACCAGGGTGTGAATCAGCACATGATTTTATTGATTTGTAATGATGGAGCTAATGTTTATAACTGACAAGAATTAGTTGCGATACGGTAAATATGTTAGTCATTCTTACTTTTTAAAAGAAAGATCTGGGATTTACATTTGATCTCCAGTCTGTTTTAGAAATGTGCCTACTGATGATAGTAAAATATGACTGTTAAGTAATGTTACATTATTCAATTAGAGCAGACTATGATTTCCTGACTGTTTGTGATACAGGTACTAGCAAGACACGAATGTGACTGGTGGCAGTTCGCTGGTTTTTAAACAACTAAAGTGTTTAACCACGATTTTATACAGAACCTGGCGTCTGACTTTTTTTCAGAAACTATGACATGAAATACTCAGTCTGAAATTAAACGCAAAACCTGGAGCTTTACGGAGCGCTAGAATCCTTAGGATAGTAAAACATGATATAAAACGAAGGATCATGTTTGGACTAAGTATGATAAGCGGAGCTATAATTCCCTAAGCAACCAACTTTGAAATCATAGGCCACGTTTGAGGAATTCGGGTAGAAATCAATTTGCGGGAGCGCTGTCAAAGATTGAGAAAACAGATTTCTTGGGAATATTAACACTTCGTATGAATGTTAAAAATTTCGCTGAAAATTCTCCGACCTTTGCCAATACCTTTTTAAAATTATTTGCTAGGGTTTCAGTACACATGTGCTCATGCATGTCATGTATTTGCGAAAATAAGAAATATCCAAATCTTGCCTTTGCTTCCCTGTCGCTAATATATTTTTCTTCCATATTAATATCTTCCTCTTCCAAACTTTCCGAACCATCACTTTCAACATCAGAATCAGACAAAGATTCTTCCGGTACGTCTTCACCAGGCTTCAAGTTGGACACTAATAGAGCCTTTAGACCATTATTTAGCTTAATATACCTTTATAAGCCGTAGACCGAAATTATTTGACATACCTATAGCTGCGGTGATCAATGCGGCTTTTCTCTAACTCAAATAAGCCGTCAAAGCTCATACTTTACAGCAAAAACTAAATAACGCGCCGTAAGGTGCTTTACTATCTGTCTTTTAATTTTCGCGGACTTGTTTAAAAGAACTTACTACCTGCATATCACTTTGGATCAGAATGTAAGCTTCGTGAAAATGGCCATGGATTTGATAGTGCATAGATTTTTCATTGGTTGTCTGCTTTTTTAAAAATGTGTTGTTTTCTGTGGTCTACCAAATGGTAGTGTCTTCCTAAGCGTTGTGTTTACTGTAGCGCATCAGTAATATTGCTAGCAACAAGACCCTCCATGAACACTTTTAACAGTTTTGGACTGTTTTCAAACTCCTGCTAAAACAGGTTTGGCTAATAACTGACGATACACATCCAAATTTCAAAAAACAATAAGGAGCCAACTTCTGCAATAGATACTCCTTTTTACCAGACTAAATTATCTTAATAGTCTGATCAAATTTATTCGGGTTGAGTTGCTGTTCACTAAGACTATTTAAAATAACTAGGTGGAATAAATAAACTTTGTTTGGTTACCCGCAGGAGGCTTTACATCAGTCAAAGATCAACAGTCACTAGTCTTAAGATATTACCAAATACTTCAGCCGCGATTTCAGTGATAAATTTTTTACAGAATTCTAACCTATGGTTTGAAAATGATGATATATTCCAGTCAGCTTGAAAGAGTGCCATAGAATAACTCTAAAAAATCTAACATTAGAATATACTTGTATCAATAAATATGAGGATGTAATAAGTGTTCTTATCGTAATCATCTTTAAAATTTTGTCTGCAACAATATATGAATATTCCTTGAATTCATCCGAAATCATAGACATCTAGTCATTACATTTTATTGAATTGAATTAGAACATGTGTTAAATATAACTTTCAACGAATCGAATTATTAATGCTGATATCACGAATTATGTAGTATGTATTCGCTACTTGATTATTCACTTTCATTTCGCTTCCAAACACTAACACTTGTATAACTGAACTATAATCCATCAGCTTAATATTTATAATTTTATCACAGTTATACGTATATGTCACCTGGAATAAGCTGGAAAGTAGAGTTATTACGTTATTACTAACTGTTAGAGTGTTGTTTAAGAAGGAAGCTCAAAATTTCATTGTTGTAAACTTATTTCTGTTAGATGCTTGCATGCGAACTCGTAAAAACGTTCGACCTTAGAAGTTGCGTTAAATGCTGAGAATCATGTGTTAAATAAAATTACATCAATAATATAACTTGATCGATATCTATGTTATATATCTGTGATAAAAATATCTGAGTATTTATTTGCTGAATGATCATAGCTGTTAGTGCAAACAGTTGTTAGTTTCTCCTATTGTAAGAGCATGATTCTTCTTCACTTGAAACCTGTTAATGCTGCCGTATGTAATTAATAAATGCAACTATTCTGTTGGTAATAAGATATGTAGATAGATATATGGATCTCTTCGATAGTGCGTATCCACGACCCCATCAGGGGTCGAACCCAAGACCCTCCGCTGCTAACGCACTACCACTGGACCACTTAATCGGCTTCTAAAGGTTGATATTTCAAATTCAGTCACTTCATGATACGTTTGCGCGATCTCGTCCAATGTCAACGGTAGGTAACTAATTCTAGTTTGGCGACATTATTGCTTCCTTGCTCCAGCAACTTTTTCTCGTTCTAACTGTCCTTTTTGCTGTCTTGAGAAACTGGTTGGCTGACTACAAAGCCAATTGGGAGTGTACTCAGTCAGTAAATGTGCATTTTCCCTGTGCCCACTCGGTCCCAAGCCGGAATACGAAGAACACATACCGATAGACCAACCAGACAGAATCGAATTGTATTTTAATCATGCCTTTATATGTACAAAAAATCAAACGACACCGTCAACCGAATAGGGAACTAACATTAACACAGGACAAAGAAATTGTGGTAGCGAATAGGGACAACTTGTACACGGCCAATTAACTCTAGTTCACAGTAAAAAACAATATACTGAGTTATAAAAAATAAATGAGAGGACAGAGTTAGTGGAACGTAACAATGGTAGAAATGATATGCTTACATTACTCACAACCAAAAAAATTGAAATAGTCTTCAAAATACAGTTCTGAAGTTTGCTAATCTTGTTTAGTTGCCCTACATTACACTTTTTCACACGTCTACAGTTAACCGTAAGCGCTAAGTAATGCTTAGTGCGCTAGTACTATGATGAACTAATACAAAAATATTGCTTAGGAAGGTGGACGTTGATAACACTGAATGTTGTTCAGCCTAATCGAACTTCATTACTGGTAGGCAGTGGTTCTGGAATTTACTGAGAGAAAGTTTTTTCGTGCTATTGAGAATCAATGTCAACTAGAAGTGTGAAACTCATTATTTTGTGTATAATTTATTGCATTACTTTAGACTTGATGTGATCTTGATGACAGTAATGAAATCATAAAGTGAATAATAACAATGTCTTTTGTTTTAACTGGTTGATTGGGAATAATAAAGTAATGGTCAGTTTTGATTCAAGATTCCCGTCCGGTTCGAAGCGTCGCTATACAGTGTCCGAAGGCCTGATTATCAGTTTAGTCAAAATAAATTAGCTGAGCTAATTTGAAAGTTTATAGACTAGGTTGGTGTTTTGGTTTCTCAAATCATCCCGGTTATATGACGGTTAGAACACTCACTCATGTTATGGTACCATAAGTTAATTAGAACTGTTGGCTACTGAAGAGGAAGCTTCTGGTTAGCAACGTTCGATCCCTGTACTCAAAAAAGGACAATGCGCGGGTCTGTAAGGCTGTTCAAAACTGTAAGAAATATAAACTCTTATGAAGAACTCGGAATTTTACTTGCCCAATATGATTTTTCACATAATTCTTCCAGTTATACACAAGTTTATCAGCATGCACACAATGATTTAATTTATTGTCCTCCATTTTTTCTCGCCAAAATACAGTTCTAAATTAGTACTCGAAGTTAGGCTCCATTTTTTGAAGCGGTATTGAAGTGCCTGAATCAACGTAAGTCTCCAAACTTAGATGAAATCCGTTCAAGTGTTTTTAGAGAATATGCTTATTAACCTTGTGTTTACCCTTAAGCTATCATTTCAACTACTTTCTATCCGCGGGAAAGCTACTTTCTTAGTGAAGGAGAAGTGTGATCATACCTGTATATGAACGAAGGGCTCTAAAACGAAGGCTTCAATACCGTCTAATTTCCTTGCTCACCGTAATAGCAAAGATCACGGAAAGAGTAATCAAGTATTGTCTACTTGACTACTTATATAATACCTTCTTATAATCTGTATCTTGACGCAGCTTCCTCCCTAACAGGTCCTGCAACATATAACTTTCGATAGCTTGGAATATTTGGACTTTATCAGTATAGTACAACTATCCCATACATATTACTTTCTTAGGTTTATCCAGAGCTTTCAGTTAAGTAAATAATCGATTTCTTCCCAAAAAATTGAAGTCGATGGGTGTTTATAGGTGTTTTCTTGAATAGTCAAGGGATTACTTAAGAGTTACGACTCTAGGGATCGGTTAGCTGTGATCTTTCTAACTGGCTTACAATGACTAACGGAGTGTGAAATGTTTTATCCCCATACCACTTCTATTCTTATTGTTTATAAATGATATCCCTTCTGATTTAGATTCGCCAACCCTTCTGTATGCAGCTGACCTTAAAATCTGAAGGTAGATCCAAGAACCCTCTGAAATTAAGATTCCTGTGGACGACATTGTAAATAATACGCAAGTGAGGATACCGAAACTCACTTATTCCTTAGTAACAGTAAGTGTGAAATGCTAATGATTAACATTGGGGGTACATTTTCTACGTACACATCCAGAGGATTCATAATTCTTATTCAACCCCGGAAATGAATTTGATAGTTACGCTTTGCGATGTTTTAGGTGTATATTCCTACTGACGTACTGCAGCCAGTAAAGTTTACTCTGTCTTGGGATTTCCATAAAGGACCTTAGTTAGTTAGACCCGTGAACTATTTATCTATATCTACAGTACTTACCTAAGATCTAAAATTGAGTGAAACTCATATCAGGTCCCCATATTTTAGGATGGATGTTGCTATTTCGGGACTAATCCGAAGGAGATAAACGAAAAATTTAGAGGGAATAAACGTTTAACCTTACTAAGCTCGACTTGAAGAATTGAAATTCCATCCTGTACAGTACATTTGGGTCAATGGTGAATGAATTTTGATGCACAACGTAGCCCATAACAATCTTCACCCTATTAGGTTGCTGATAAGATTTAGTCCCATACTAGACTTGAGACGTCACCCTTCTAGAACAAAACACGAATGAACTTTCGCAGAAATTCGTACTAACATTTGTGACAAAGATAAGCTAAATCTTTCGGAAGAAGAAACAACGCATTTCTAGACCCTACAGGCACTGAGGGACAAAACTTTTGAAGTGACGCAATGGTTACATCTATTATATACTGTTAATTCTCTCAGATTCAAAGTACAATAACGAGTGCTATACTCTTCAAAACTAAAACACTTCTGCCTCTTATACGTGAATCTCAAGAAATGATAGTTAACTAATTAATTGACCAAAATGCCGTCCAACTTTCTCAAGTTTAGAATTATCTTTAAAGTCGCCTAATTCTGTTAATGATCATAGGTTTTAAATTTCTTGTACAGTGAATATTATCAGGAGCGATGATCTGAGGGGCGATGATTATGAATCACTCGACGATAAGTTTCGTAAGTATGGTATTGATGTACCTTCTAACCTGATTGTATTTCGAAGCATCTTAACTTGTGAATCTCGGTAACTTTATAAAACTCTTCCAGCGAGAATATAGAAATATTACTCAAAATTGCGATAACTTTAATATTACGACATCTATCTGTTTCAGTTTTGTGATTCCGATAGTTTAAAGGGCTAGAAGTTAAACGATATGATTATTGTAAGTCACTTATTGTCCAATAGAACAAAAGTTTACTATATCACTTCTTGTTGCATTTTAAATGGACCCGCGTAACCGCCTGGTCTGAATAATTTTACATTGAAATTATACTTTAATGTGACGTTTAAGCCTATTTATCTCTTTTTTCTAAGGCTTTTCAAAAATGATTACTTCATAATAGGCATAAAGTCCCATATAAAATGGCATGAACAAAGTAATCTACTGAAGGCTCCAGAAATTCCCTGGTCTTGATAGTAACCAGCAGATTCAAGAAATATTTTTGTCATCCTTTCGAGGATATGGAATCAGTGGTATGTGATAAATTTCATGTCTATCTGTGGCTTACTAACGTCCCAAACTTAAGGTATAATTTCAAGATGCATCACGAAACTGCTGTTCTTGATGCAATACTAGACATACACTTGGTCATTATGTTGTAGTAACTTAAGTTGACTAGCTAAGAGTTGACTTCATAACTTATATAAACACAAAAGCAAGAAAACTTAAATATTTATCTACTTCCTTATTCTTTATAGGGATTATATTTCCTATTATCTTATTTTGAATGTTGAGTGACATTGTGTGTTTGAATAATTAGCATTCCACTTCACTGTCTCCTGCCCACAATACGAAATAAAGACCTATTACCAAAGATTATTGTTTCTTCTGTTAAATAGAACGGAACGTACCTAAACACTAAACTGGTGAGCCCTGTATTGAACACTATATTTAACTTTTAATTGTACGTTAATAAGCCTTCTGTTTTGCAGTAATTGAGATTACGTATATATATTATATATAGTATTTCATTTTTATCGTTAGCTACCACTATTAGACTCATTGTTTTCCGTTTTTATTACATTATTATATTGTTCATAACATGTCAGACTCAATCCCAACTAAAAGCCTAGAGGATATGTCAGCGGTAGACATAGACAACGTTATGACTACAAAAGTCCGACTTCCAGAGTTCGACCGTAGTGATCCTGAGTTGTGGTTTGCTCAGCTAGGGCATTATTTCACGAGATACAATATAAAATCTGAAGGAGTTCGCTGTCGAGACCTATGTTCAGTCCTACCTCCTTCAGTAGCCAAAGCAGTCCCAGACTTGATTTTAAGTCCACCAACACCTTAGCCATACACCATTCTTAGACGAGAGATAATGAATCTTCGATCATTATCAGACGGACAAAGAATTCAAAGGCTTTTCCAGGGAGAAACATTAAGTGATAGGTCACCTTCACAGTTTTGCGTCATCCTCAAGCTTTAGTGGGTGACAACACAGTGGGTGAAGCAGTCCTAAAACAAGGATAGATTCAAGCTCTCCCATGTTACGTTCAACACTGTCTGGACGCACAAGATCTTGACACCTCTCTATCTCAGATCGCGGATCGGATAATGAAAAGAGGTCTTCCGACCGCATCATGTATGGTACATCGTACTCAAAAGGCGGAATCGACAAATGATCCAGTCATAGCACAACTGATTGCGAGTGTTAAAAAGTCTCACAGAGGCTGTCAGCAAAATGCAAGCGAGTGATCGAAATGGGGGCAGGTCACCACAACGACCGAGATCCAAATCATGGAACGGGTCACAAGGGTCCAGACAATCTGGACAATTTTGTTGGTACCACTGGAAATTCGGTGCTTAATCAACCAGATGCAGACAACCATGCGCCTGGCTCAAACGAACCTTAAAGAACCAGGGAAACGAATAACCCCTCCCCAGCTTGCGACATCTGAGGAGGGGTGCCTAAACAGTCGCTTATTTTACGTTAGAGACAGAAATTCAGGCTTGAACTTTTTGGTAGATACTGGTGCTGCACTTAGTATCATTCCTAAGAATATAACCGAGCTGGGTCGAGAGGCTTCCTCAGTTACACTTCAGGCTGCCAATAAGACTAAAATCGCGACGTTTGGGCTGAAAACGTTGATTCTAGATTCGGGGTTTAGAAGACAATTTTCTTGGGTTTTCACTGTAGCCGATTTAGATCTGGCAATATTGGGAATGGATTTCTTAGAGAGATATGAATTTCTAGTTGACACTAAAAAACGACGTTTGACATTAAAAGAAACTTCGAAATTCACAAAAGGCATAGAAAGTAATATCACATCTCTAAACTTAATACAAACTCCGCCAGTAACAACGGAAAAGTTCCAGGATATACTCGCGGAATTTCCAAACCTAACAAAACCGAACTCTCAAACTTCCAAAACTAAGTTAAAAGTATGCCATATAATCAAAACGGAAGGTGCACCTGTTTTCGCTAAGCTCAGGAGATTAGCACCTGATAAGCTTAAAATAGCTAGAGCGGAATTCGATAACATGCTACAGTTGGGCATAATACGTCCATCTGAAAGCCAGTGGGCATCTCCTCTGCATATGGTTCCAAAGAAAAATAAAGGCGATTGGAGACCGTGCGGGGATTACAAAGCCCTTAACCGTCAAACGGTACCAGATAGGTACCCGATACCACTTATACAAGACTTTACGAATGGTTTACAGGATATGAAGGTATTTACTAAAATAGACTTAGTCAGGGCATATCACAATATTTCAGTAGCTGAGGAAGATATTCCGAAGACAGCTATCACAACACCTTTTGGATTATTCGAATTCGTACGCATGGCATTCGGCCAACGGAACGCGGCACAAACATTCCAAAGGTTTATGGATAATCTCTTTCGAGATATGCCGTTTGCACAGGGGTACATAGATGACCTACTGATTGCCAGCCCGGACTTAAAATCACATGAACAACATGTGAGAGCAGTGTTGGGACGATTAAATCAAAATGTCATGAACATTCATCAAAGTGTGTTTTCGGTGTAGAAACATTAGAATTCCTTGGGCATACCATAAGCTCTGAAGGAACTGCACCAATCAAACAAGAGGTCGATACTATTAAACAATACCCTATACCAAGCTCTCTAACACAGCTTCGAAGTTTTCTAGGTTTAATAAACTTTTATCGCAGATTCATACCCGGTTGTGCACAACTAATGCAACTATTGACAGATTAGCTCAAAGGAAAACCGAAGGAATTCAAGCTAACCTCTGATGCTGTCGAAGCCATTAACCAATTTAAGAATAAACTTGCTCAAACAGCTACATTAACTTATCTAAATTGTCATTACCCATTCGCTTTGATGGTAGATGCTTCAGACAAAGCCGTAGGCGGTACTCTTAACCAACTAGTTAAAAACGCCTGGAAACCGATCGCATTCTTCTCAAAGAAACTCGCTCCAGCAGAATCGAGATATTCTACCTTCGGTCGAGAACTCCTCGCAATCTACCGAACCATCAAGGATTTCCGACACATGCTCGAAGGCAGGGAATTCACAGTTTATACGGATCATAAACCGTTAACCAATGCATTAACCAATGCATTAACCAATGCAAAGGCCGATAAATACTCACCTCGAGAAGTCCGACACCTAGACTACATATCACAGTTCACTAGTGATATACGTCACGTAAAAGGTTAAGACAACCAGCGGCAGACGCATTTTCTCGATTAGAAATGAATATAATACAACAGTAAATAAATAAATAAAACAACAATAAACTTCGAGACTTTGAGAGACAGCCAGGAAAATGACCTAGAATTGCAAAACCTACTGTCAACTAAAAGCTCTAGTCTCAAACTAAAACAGCCTCCATGTTTCAGGACCAAAAAAATAAAAGCACCACTTAGCCCTTCTTTCAAAGGTTCGTTTAAGGTTATTTCAAGAAAACCTAAATATTTTGTTATTCAAAAACAAGGAAATATTGACTCAGTAAGTACCAATAGGCTAAAACCGGCTTATTTAGATAATCCACCCCCATACGTGTTGTTGAATCGTTTGCCCGACCAAACAACCTCGGAATTAAAAAGTGAAAACGTTAAGGCTGTAAAATTGGCTGAAAGCGTTAGATAGGCACAACCGATTATCCAGGATGGGATGTCCACGTTTTTAGTTCAGTCTAAAAGGTAATCACGTAATTTCTAAAATCTCGAGTTTGTTGATATATATAAAAATAATTAGATTTTTTAAAAAAACA
Organism: Schistosoma japonicum; assembly: GCA_025215515.1. Classification (NCBI taxonomy): domain Eukaryota; kingdom Metazoa; phylum Platyhelminthes; class Trematoda; order Strigeidida; family Schistosomatidae; genus Schistosoma; species Schistosoma japonicum. Next base: position 13,792,552 of record CM046065.1, on the reverse strand, counting down.
TTATTTTTCTGGTTGCCCTATATCGACGTTGTCGAAGTAGTATTAATAATAAATAGTAGTAGTCCTAAGTATTATTCTACACACTTTCCCGCGAACTTTGTCTTTTGATATATGAACGATATAGTAAATTCTTTTGGATATATAAAATAAATTGTACTTAAGCAACGTATTCTTAAACAATCCGTTGAGTACTATAAGCCGCAAACCTATTAACGGAGGTAAGGCACTAAAGAACAGAGAATTTTTAATTCAGGTGAGTGTTGTGAGCAAGCTTCGCCTTCCGAACTAATCATTTTTTGAGGTTTCCCCACTATTACTAGACAATATTTACTGTAAATAACGCAATAAACCCTGACAATAACAATAGATTCCGAAAATAACCCAGGCAAGTTTTACTGTTTTTACCAGTTGATTTACTAAACACACCACACCATTATTTAACATGTATGTATTTTTACGTAGACTAATACCAAAACCATTTTCCACTTGAGATATGTATTTTTAATAATTTGATACGACAACACTACTACGAAAAAGTGTGTGATTCGACTGTCTTTAGTTCTAATTGTTTTTGTCACTAGATATAATGACTAAGCTGTCATGTAATTATTAGTCTAATAACCTCCAGAACCTAACATTAAAAATAATCCTAAATAAACAATTACTTCTGGATCGAAAAATAGTAATATAATCAGGCAGCGTGAATTCGTTAACGGCTAAATGCATCTATCCGTGAATCACAAAAACATATATATATATTTAAAAAATCCAACTCATTTTTTTGCCATTAGTTTATCGTAAATCAACACTACGATTAGTTAATCATAATAGTTTCAGGATATCATCATAATGCATTGTCGGGACTTGGCAAGTACGTAATGATTGATAAAATTAATGAAACTTTTAACAAACTGGATCGATAAACTGACTCGAAATAATCATTAAGTGATTCGATTTCCCCACGGTTAGCTTTAGACAAACAATTATTATAAATCCATACTATTATCATAGACATGGGTAAGGAGTAATACTTTCCTTAGCTAAGACCTATACTCTCTCGGTTAACCTCATGGTTCGCGTTCAGCTTATCGACATTCGAACCACTGCACTATACCTCACGTTGGCCGACTGTTACCGACACTCATGACTAATAGAACTTACACACTTGTAAAATTAGAATCTACTCATTTATTAGTTGACATTAGAAGGTACAACTTCACTATTACTTGCATGCCTACCACTCATTGAGTGAGTAATCTGTAAAACGCAGATTATTTCCTTAACTTAATAAGCTTAAGCACTCTTATGTTCTCGGTAATTCATTTTTTTTCTAAATATTTACTATAATTTTCATCCATAACGGTTACTATCAGTACCCACCGTTACAAACCCAGTCATAAGAGGCGGTTGTCACATGTTCAAGGTAGCCTATTCGGTCTGACTCCTGGCAAGTTCAGGCACTTATATATATATATATTTCAATTAAATTGATATACATTTTTAAATGCATTTGCATGCACAGATATCTACATCATGTTTATTTTCTTCCAGGTTTCAAACTAGTCTGGAAACCGAACACTTATGTAGAAATGAAGACTTATCAATTATAATTGTACATTTTATTTTTGTACTTTAACTTTTTATACAAACAGTAGAGCAACTCTTTAGGTGTGATGGAGTTTCAACAATATTTTTTAAAGTAGATTCTTCTTTTATTTTGACTTGGGGGCGACTCAAGAGGCAGGTGAATAAACACCTGATGACCGGACAGAGCATTGGAAAATCTTATCTCACCAACATGGTGTTGGGCAACCCGCTCGCGGTACTTCCTCAGATATTCTTGTTTCATTTTCTTACTCTGTTATTTTCCAAGCTGTGGTCATCAATAGAAGCTTAAGTTTAAGTATCTAATTAGCAATTTGTGAGAGGATGTATGCGCTGCAGATTCGATAACCAGTACTAAAAGTAAATATAATCCACGTAGTATCGTCGAATAACAACAGACTGTTTACCATTGATCTAATGTCAAGTGCTGGACGTGCTAGTAATTATCTATTTAGCTACAGTGACAGAACTACGATAATTTTATTGGTTAAGTTGATCGAAACGACGTTCCTACGGAAGTCAATTCTAGGAGGAAGCTAATGTGGCGACTTAAGTTGACTAGCTAAGAGTTGACTTCATAACTTATACAAACACAAAAGTAAGAAAACCTAAGTATTTATCTACTTCCTTATTCTTTATAGGGATTATATTTCCTATTATCTTATATTGAATGTTGAGTGACATTGTGTGTTTGAATAATTAGCATTCCGCTTCACTGTCTCCTGCCCACAATACGAAATAAAGACCTATTACCAAAGATTATTGTTTCTTCTGTTAGATAGAACGGAACGTACATAAACACTAAAATGTAATGGTTAGGGCAATAAATCTTTACCTATAGTATACCATTATTCGAATTAATCATGCTCACTTTTCAAACTAAGATAACTCCATGTGCAGCTACCTATGTTAGATTTGCTCAAGCAATAACAAAACAATAGGCCATTCTAGGTAAAGCAAACCATTAAAGATTGAAATCTAGAGGTGTTTCAAGGGATTACTTCTAGGACTTTTCCTCTAAATCTACATAAATGACCTTTAAGAACAGGTGCCACGTAATATATCACTTATTATTGGAGACATTAAACTCTGAAAAGCAGTTTGTATCCACAAGGATAAACTGGCACCATAAGATGCCATGAATCGACTCTGTTAAATCCAAATTTTAAACGTACTAAGGGATTACGGCAACTTGATGGATCGTGACCAAAGTTTGAGTCAATCCAAAACTGAAGATAAGGTTCAAACAATACATTTATATAATCTCGTCGGGTGACTTCATTCTGTACAAAAAAATTATATTGACAAGTTGTTTCAAACCCTTAAGAAAGTGCCTACTCATATTTCAGAAACAATCGATCCAAACAAAGGTTGTTGAAAAACAAAATAACTGGTATAAAATATAGGCAGACCACGTATTAAAATAATTAGGACAAAAGAGAGTAAAATTAAGCATAAATAATTTTTCAAAACGAATCGGAACAGATTTGAATTATTGAACGAACATAAAATTGCACCTAGAATAAAGAACTTGTTTTCAAATCAAACGTTCTTAAGTTGACTGTCTGGTTCACAGGGGACAAAACACAGAGAGCCTTAACAAATAGACTGCAGGAGAGTCATCTGTGGTGAAAAAACGTAGACATCGCAGTCCCTTATGATTTTAAATTGCATACTATCTGTGTCAAAAACCTTCAAAGCCATTCGTGGCTGTTGGCGCTCCAACGCATCTATAGCTAGTCCGACCGTTGGACTGTCAGGTTAGCTAAGCTAATTTGATATGATTGAGCCGATACTGGAGCCTCTGAACACTAAATATGTCTCATTTTGGACAGATGGTGAGTCTGGAACTTTAAATTGATCATACCTCTATTATTCCTAACAAGCCTTTTGGAATATAAAACACGCCGTTAGGATAACATTTATAATCTCACCGATTGACAAGCGGATCATCGAAAGTCCAAGGTAGAACAGTAAATTATATCCACAATAGATAAATGTTTACTTTTAAACGATTTCGACTTCCAACAGCAACACAGACGATCCACTCATGGATTTCTAGAACCAATGCCAACAAATAACGGAATTCAGTCTGACTAAACCATAGTACTAACATCCATTCTTCCTTGACAAGGACTTTCCGCTTAGTTTCGACTAGTTTTCCTCCATCTAATTTAGTGCAAAAACATCAGTTTCATCCCCCCCTCCACACTCATAAAGGATGAGAACTTTTTAAAGCGCATCCAAGGAAACGCCATTTCCTACATTCAGCAGTAATCCCAACATGAAATGGCTGATATGATTGGAAGTATGTTCCTTAGAACATAAGTGACTTGTAGTTCACTTCATACTGGTTTATAAAATGCTTCATAAAATGTTTCATAGAAAAACTACAGTGGTATGTAACCAAGTGGGTTGTAGATCAAGCTATTTGATAACAGACAAAGTTAGGTATCTTTTCGTTAAGATACAGGAGACCCTGAGGATACTTGAAAGCCACTTATAAAATCATGACCCAAGATACCCAAAAAAGCCTTCTTTATCTACTGATAACTTTAATCCAATAAATAAACCAGAAAAATTTCCTAATCAATTGGTGTTCATTCAGTTAAGATAGGGTGTATTTCACTTTAAGTGTATTTGGGATGAAGCATGCACTATCCAGGTTCCCACTATGACTTATTAACATCTTGCCCTACTGCTTGTTTTGGTAGGCAATTATAACAACCCCTAACTTTCTTTCCTTCTTCATTAACTATACTTATCCACTCATGTGCCAGTCACAGCCATTTACGTCGAGTTACTTTTTTAAAACCGCACCTGATTACTATTCTTACATACTCCATAACAAATGTTGTCCTTGCCAACTTTGACGTTTCTTATTACCACAGTTACTCTGCTGAGAACTTTCATTTCGTATTAAAAAACTCTTATTTTGCCTATTGTCTTCTCCACAACTTCCTAACTGACTGGAATTTCAGCACTGTACCAAAAGTTCTTCGATATACACGATTAGCTACAAAATACAAAGAATAAAAATAAAAGCAAAACTCCTGCATAAATTGAAGTTGATCGTCGTAAAATTAGAAAACAACAAAACGAGGAACTAAGAGTGACATGGATTGTTAATATAGGTAATATAAAAATGATAATAATAAACAAGCAATAACGCAAATGGTTAACAATGATTAATGCAGTTGAACGGCTGGAGGTTTTCTATTACACAACTTAGAAGTTTAGGAATCGAACCCGAGGCAACAAGAAACGATCGATAAGAGACCAGTTGGCTAATATTAACTTGTCACAATTATATTCGATATACATTAACTACATATTTAAATTTTCAATGCTTATGTGAAAAATTGCAAAAATGTGAAACCGTAAATCAAATGCTAAAATATTTCTGTTCTGAAGCCACTCTTTGCACTGAAAGTCTTCAACTTCCCACGATGTTGGCTCTCGGACTGTAGCGGGTTGTTTCAAGTGTGTGTTACGAAATGCCCCCTCTTAAGTTCCTGCATAGTTTTCCTGGAAAGCTAAGCTATAGCAGCAAACATCATGCATCTAGCATTTCCGGCGAATCTACAAAGTTTCTTCCACTTGAGATTCGAGGAGTAACTAACCTTAAAGTCGGGGAGGATAAAAAAATATCTTTTAATGAAGCAAGTTGATTCTCTTGAGTACTAAGTGGTAATAATTCAGAAACCTCTTATTCTTCACAAAAGATTCAGAGACGCTATCGATTGGACAAACATCTGGCCAGCTGCTGCTTCATTTCACCATTCAGTAGTTCCTTTTCAAGTTCGTCAGGGACATTGTAAAGTTAGCTACTCATAAACTGTAACTATAATGATTATAGAATCTTGTAGAAAACGAAGGAGTCCCACCAGTAAAGTACGCAAACACAGAACTGATGAAGATTCCTAACTTTTTCCATCTTACTCCTTTACACATTAAAAAACATTGTGATGCATTGAGAAGTATGTTACATAATGTTTAATTTCTTTAAGAATTTTGCACGTTGTGGCCTTCTGGCTTGGATTCAAACGAAACGATTGAAAAACACTATCCTGTGAGTATAGTGAATCGCTCTTATGTTTTTACTTCGTCAAATATACGTGATCCTCGTTCTCGTGTAGTGACACTTCAGGTAAGTTTGCTTTTTATATCCTAGTGTGTACTAATATTGAGCAGTAGCTCTTCACTACAACATGTACCTCACAGAAACCCTCTATTTTTTATGGTTATCAAGTGTAGCCTACGGAAGGAGACATTCCTAAGCTGCAGACTTTTGATCATGCGTTTCCAAAAGGCATTGATCGTTTGCGTTAGGACAACTAAATGTACAGCGCTAATGAAAAATGTTAGTCTATTTATAACATTGTGAATCTTCATTGGGCGAAGTGGTTGGGGTGATGTCGGTCAAAGCTACTATACCTCTAAAGTACACCAAGATTAACACATTAGTAAAAGTAGAAGTTACTTCAATGATAATAATAATAAAAACAAAAAGACTAGACATACAGAATATGATTCAGAGAGCGTAGAAAGAAAGTCATAAAATAATGTTAATCTCGAGATTTAAGAGAGGACAATGAATGAATACACCTAGACCACTATGATCGATTTTGATCCATGTCACCCAGCATTTTCAACTACTGTTTACGGTATTCACGAGGACCCAAACCAAGCGGTCTGCAGCCACCGACACAACTCAAATCAGCAGTCAGTGACTTTATGGACTGATGCTATGTTTTGTTTTGGTCGCCTCTAACTCCCTCCCATCCTATTTCTATATCAGGCAACATCGCGAGTCGAGGTAGGCGGTGGTTAGGCATACGTAACACATGTTCCAACCACGTTAGTTGATGAAGATTCACAACCTTGTCGACTGATTTGCCACCTCTGCTTAATACCCGTCATATGGCTTCACTATAACTTACTCGGTGATCCCAGCTAACGCGAGCAATGTTTCGAAGACATCAGTGGTCAAAAACTATTAACCTACGAGTGTCGTCTACCCTTAATGGCCACGTTTCACATCCATACAGTAAGACGGAGCCAACTGTTACTCAGTACACTCTTCCTTTTGTAGAGAGGTGAATATCTCATTTACGCCATAGGTGACGTAAGTTAACAAAATCCTAATGAGTTTTTTGAATTCGTACTGAGATTTCGTCAGAGACCAATCAGTAAGAGCTAATCAGACTTCCATGATAAGTGAAGTGGTTGGCGTGCTCAGCTGCTTCACTCCATAGGCGATACTTCCGTCTTCCAACCAAAGAACGCATTTACTGTACAGAAGCTCGATCTGTATTACTTTATGGATGTAAAACATGGCCATTAAAGATATAAGATATTCGTAGGCTCCTGGTATTCGATCATAGATGTCTTCGAACCATTGCTCGTGTTTGCTGGGACCACTGAGTAATCAATGCGTGGATAAGGAATAGAGTATTAGGCAAATATGGTAAGTCTATTGGTGAAGTAGTAAATCTTCGTCAGCTGAGGTGGTTAGGACATGTGTTAGGTATGCCTGACAACCCCCTACCTCGACGATTAATGCTGCCCTGTATAGGCTGGAAGAAAGCTAGGGGCGGACAAATGAAAACATAGTACCATTCCGTGAAGTCGTTGACAATTTTACTGAGCCATGTTAATAGGTGCAGACCACCTGGTTGGGGTCCACGTGATAATCGTAACTAATGGTAAGAAACTAGATGAAATGGCTCAAAATCGTTGGCAACGGCCCAGATAGATCCACCCCTTGTCTTCCTCCAAATTCCAAGTTTCTGAACTTATCATAATTTTCTTTTTGCTGATTCATATTTTCTTAAGTCTTATCTCCGATCTCTAATTCTTTCCATTAAGGCTAACTCTGTTACTTCCTCCCCTACTCTGGGATTCGGTCCGACAATTTAATCTCTATCTGCTATTTGGGCCATAGCGAATCGAACTAATGTACTCATGTTCCAAGTTCTACGTTGTAACTGACTGACTTCACTCCCTATCTTTAGCTCAGGTGTTGACAAAGATCAGTCCTAGAGCAACAATTTGCTTTTACACGGGGAGAAACGCATTCCGAACATGATTGCACTAGTGCTTATTGCCGTTAAAGGATTCTGCATCTTATCAGCGTCTTTGCCAAACAGGACTATGCCATCAGCATATTCTACGTCAATAAGTTGATCTCCTTGTTGGAGATCAATTCCTAAAAAGTCAGATGATCAGAGAGTAATTTCCGACAGCGAATTGGCTGTGAAATTAAAAAAAAATGGAGACAGTGGGCAGCCTTGGTGGACACTACTTGATGTTACAAGTTCGGATGACAGTTCGACATAAGCTCTGATACTGCTAATAGTGTTTGAATAAAGAGGCTTTACAAGATTTACGTATTTCTGTGGTAGGCCTTTCAACGAAAGACACTACCATAGAACTTCTCGGTTTACAGAATCAAATGGTGCTTTCAAGTTAAGGAAAGCCACCATTGCAGGGCGCCAAAAAGTATGTTTTTGTTCTAAAACCTGATGAATGGTGAATATATGGTCTATGCAATCGCAACCATGTCTGAAACCAACCTGGCTTTCTCGTATTTGTAGACTGTGTGTTGTAGCTAAACATCTGATAATTACAGAAGCTAGAAACTATATTAGTCAAACTAGTTCCTCTCTGGTTATCGCAGGATGACTTTGACCCTTTCTTATGTACTGGGGCGATTAACGATCGACACCAGTCAGTCGGAATTATGTCAAGTTCCCAAACTTTAGTTAAAATATCAGTTCGCCTAACCGTCACAATGGGACTACCATCTTTAAAGACCTCTGAAGTTAATCCGTTCGGACCTGCTGTTTTAACTCGCCTTAGGTTTGCTATAGCTTTTTCGACCTTGACAAGAGTCGGGGGAACCTAAGTTGATTTTCCATTCAGGCTGCCTGTAAATGATGGGAAGTTCTAGAATAGCTGAAGGCCAACTGAACTGCTCCTTGAAGTGCTCAACCCATCGTTCTAAACATCTAGACTGAGAATGAATAGTCATTCCATCTGTTTCAGAGATTGTTTCACTGATACTTGAATTTTCAACCCCAGTTTCTTTTATTAGTCTGAAAAGTTGCCTAGTGATAACTATTACCGCTGCCTTTCTCATCTCCTTTGCTTTCGTTGCCCACCACTGCTCATGGTCGTGTTGCAGACTTTTTGTCAGTTTGTATCTGATTACTCCTCGCTCCCCATCGTGTTCTGAGCTTGAGGAGAAAGCTTTCGGGAGTTCATCATTTCAACAAAAGCCATCGAGATCCACTGATTTTTCTTGACATGTTGATTTAAGTCCTTGAGTGATGTTACTGTAGTTGCCACACCTGTGTTGGACATCTTGCCAAACAGTATCTAGTTGGGTCGAATCTTTATAATTGCCTAGGTGATTCTTCAGTTGTTCCTGGAATTTAATCTTGGCTGTTTCGTTTCTAAATTGAATTCTAATGGGTTTTCTTCGCTCAATAAGATGCAAGCAAATGCATGCTAATACTAGGGCATGCTTAGAATCTAAACATGTGCTCCAGAAAGATCGGCAATCTTCTATCGAGCCCTTTTAACGGTGATTAATGGCGTTATTTGCGTTGACCGTTGAATAGGTGTAGGAGGTCGCCATGTTAGACGATGTTTCTTCTTATGCTTAAAGTTCATGTTTGCTAGAAGTAAATGATTGTATTGGAAAAGTTGTTGCAGACGGTTGCCGTTATTCGTTCTCTGAGCTAGAACTCTGAAGCATCCACCTAAATGTCTTTCAGACTGGTTCAAACTACCTATTTGGGCGTTAAAATCACCAACCATGAGTACCGAATCTGAGTGTTTGTCCCTATGAAGAAGTTTTCTGTAAAATTCACCTTTCACTTCATCCAGGTTGCAGTCATTGGGAGCGCAGGGAAAAACGACGAAAAGACAACGACGTGTGTCCTTATCTTTCTGATTTCTTACTGAACCATTTAGTCGGGCGACACAGGCGACTGTTGATAGGGAACCCATTCGAGAAATGCCTGTTCTGCTTCCATACTTATCGCAATACCAACACCGTCTAGTTAACGAGAAGTTGCTGTTAAGTCGCCAGATAAACGAAGAGTGTATCACTTAGGTTCTTCATTCTGATTAGGTGAGGCGTGTTTCGGAGTCACAACATGTATCATTTGCGCGAGATTCTAATATCTTAGCTAGGGAAATTTGCTGCCCTATTTGACACATGGTTCGTACATTAAATGCACCAGTGTGAAGTTTGGAGGGTGGTCTTAGTATACTCGGGATTTTATTTCGTGGACTAGAACCGTTGGTACTTGTAGCACTGAAGGAAGTTGAAGATAGGGATATAGGCTTAGAGGTAGGGGTAGGATAAATATTGGGAATAGAAGAAGGAGTTTGATTCAAATGGCGGTGATCTTGTGTGTTGCTAGAAGTGTGAGGGCGGTTATCTCTTCCCAGTGAAAGGGTTCTTACTGATGTACCTGAAAAGCGAATTAAGTTAGGGCTTGTCTAAAAGATCTGGGAGCATGACCACAGTGTCCAAGGAACAACTACTTAAGGCCAGTCACATATGGCCTTTCTAAAAGAGGTTTTTTGTTGTTGTAGCTCGTTCTTGCTAGGGCCTGACTGCCTGAGACCGAAATCCGTGGAGTAAGGTGAGGTGTGCATTTTTAAGGTTAACTTTTTCCAACCCCACCCTTCCCTTGTGGGAAAGCAATATCGCTGCAATGCTGGTTGTCCAGGGAAAACACCTTACTGCCATCACACCCCTGTACAGCCAGCGGTACGACTTCGTCCACGGACCTTATATTTGCTGCTTTTAGTCTCACTTCTCTTCAACCGACTTGCCTGGCATGGTAAGACCTTGAGGAACGATTGTTCTAGCCAATATAACCTGATTGAGTCATCACGATATGCAAGCCCGATCCACCACGTCAATGTAACAGCACGGTTGGGTAGTTGAAGATATTGGCTGAGGTGGCTCAGAATAGGTTACATTGACTTAGATGTGTTTACTCAATATCCTCCACCAAATTATAGATCCCATTATTCTGTCATATGTACCTTTTGTTTTCTTCTACTAATCAACTTTGCAAGTACATTACTACGATTCTTTGCGCTAACCTTGCTAAATTTATCTCATCGTGCTTGCATGGTATACTAACTTTTCTCTGAACATAATAATCCCTAATCGGTTTGTCTCGTGTGGATTTATGTATCATTCCACTTTACGCCAGTAACTGTGAATCGTCATAAGTGTCTTAATTTCATTATGACTAGTCAAAATGTTCTTAGTTTCAACAGGACCACCAACTTTCTGCGTAGCCTTTGCATCAAACTAGACCTGATTGTTACCTGTTTAAGAACTTGTTTGTGGTTGCACGTTGAAATTATCATTCACGTTCGATTCACCGCTTTATATCTGTTCAAGATGCTTGACAGTCTTAGATAAAACGTATTCTTGACATTGCATATTTAAAGGTTACAAATGCACAGAAAGAGATTACAAGTAAACCCTGATGTATCCGCATGTATGTACAGTATCCTCTTAGTAAATACTCTTGTGAGTTTTAATTAAGTACTTTACGAGAGATTCAAATACCTTGAATGCATTATTTAACTCTTACTATTTTCGTGATATTAGAATCCATCTGATTTCGATGTTCTGTAGAGTGTAAAAGATGTACCTTCCCTCCCAAGCATACTCTTGAGTAGTTAGCTTTGCGTTACATATCATGTATAGGGACCAGTTATAATTCCTGGTTCTCCAAATCGAATTAGACAAAACAGGACTCAAATCTGGTGGCCGAATTTCTGACGCCTTATTACTCAACTCACTACTGTACCTCTATGAAATGTATTCGAATCCAAATATCTCAAGAAGATGAATCAAATAAGTCATATGTTGAAATGTGTACCCGATAGTACATTTGATTTTGGAAATCATCGCATTGAAGTATTTGGTCTTCGCAATATGCATTTTTATGTAAACGTATTAATGGTTCACTTTCTAGATACGCCTCGCTAATCTTTGTTTGGATGAACATGCCAAAAGAAAGCTTCTGCGATTAGCAGTGGGTCCCGGTCCAGGTCGTAATATTGCATCCTATAACTGGAATACAGATATCTTAGAATTAACATCAGCAAGGTGTCCAACATCAAAACAGAACACTGACTTTTTAGTATACGTATTGACAGTCCTTACTTTAGAGTCAAAGGTAGGTTTAATTCGTTTTCATATTAGGCTGCTAGTTTGTTTAGTATAACATTTGTCATGAGAGCGTGGAATCGACTGATTTTTAAAAGTAATTCTAAACACAAATCAACATCACTTGAAAAGCTTACAGCTATTAAGGATTTCGGAGTTTATTTAGTCCCATTTTTGAATCTCAATAGACCATCTCCGATTTTCTCACAAACATTACAATAAATATCTTGAAACCATGCTCAATCTATTAGGAGTCTCTTTATTGACATTTAAGAAAATCTCAGTCGTTTCATATTCTAATGGATATACTGAAAACTTTCTCTTGTTATCCACAAATCAGTGCGAAACCATCTAACAAGTTGCAATATACAGCAATTCTGCAACCCTTTTTAGTTTCAAATATATATATATATTTCAAGTAAATTGTATTTCAGAGTCACTAGCCTACCAGTAGGTCGCTCCAGAGAGTAATTTTGCGTGATTAGTTATTTCATATTGAAAAATAATTTAACGTAGATACACAAAAATCTGCTGGTTTGATTTGTTAATATAGAAAGGATGATTTACAGAATACTGAAGCATTTCAAATTGAGTTAACAGGATATAATTGGAGAGGTAAGAGAAATGAGGGGGTTATAAACTTGATTGATAAATGCCTATTCGAACAGGGAGGGATATAATAACATGATAGAAATTGCTTCTTAATAAATTGAATTTTACGTGGTCAGTTGTTAACCGTTTATGTATAAATAAGGAAACGACAAAAATTGATTTGCGATAAAAGAGAGGCATGTTTGTGAATTAATTCAGTTTCGATTGTGTGCGCTTTCGTAACATTGTTTATTGTTTTAAATCTCTTCGCGTTCTTATACAATAAGTTAAGGAGTGAAATATCCAGGTAAATTCAGCCGTCGCTAATTTTAGCATAATGCTAAACGAGCTCATCGTCAAATTTGATAGGAAGATGCTTCTAGGTCAATCCAATGGTTTGTATGGGTGTGTATCTGCGTACAATGTAGAAGAAGGCGCATGTGTGCATCGCTCCGAGTTGCTACACCTCAACAGCACAGCGTGATTAACACCATATTGGTAGTAGAAGTTACAACGGTGGTAGTAAAAAGAGTGTGGATATGTAGAACATGATGCAGGGAGAAAAAAATTGATTCATGAAAAGAAAGGTATAAATAATCTCAAGCCCATGAGTCAAAGGAAAACAATGCATTAATGCACATGCACTACTGTGACCATTTCCCTCATAGTCTCTAATCATTTGGTGCCGACAACCACTCGGATACCTAACTAGGTTATCTCCATCTACCAACACGGCTCAAACAATATGATAGTGACTTCATAGACTGATGTCATGCTTTAGTTTGGTCGTCATTAACTTCCATCTTTCTTCAAGACCAGTCGGCATTTGACGTCGAGGTAGTCAGTAGTTGAGCGTACTTAATACATATCCCAGTCACCTCAGTCGATGAAGATTCACAACTTCATCAATTTATTTACCATCTTTCTAAATTACACTGCGACTAACCTCACTATTACTCACTCATTTATCCCATCATATGCGAGCGATGTTTTTCAGACACCGATTATCCATTGACTTACGAATCTCATCTATTCGTAGTAGCCTCGTTACACATCGATACAGTAAGATAAGACGGACTAATGTGCAGCGTACTTGTCATTTTCATTGGTGACGTCAACTGAGGATAGGCAGATGATCGGTGCTAAAATTTTGTCGGACACCATCCCATGAGAATTGATCAGACTTCCAAGATAGTTGTAATGATCGAAGTGCCTAATAGCTTCACTCCCTATCTTTATTTCACTTGTTGACGCAAGCAAACCAGTCTGTAAGCAACAGTTTGTTTCGTAGATGAGGAGAAACGCATGCTTTGTTGTCGCTAAATACTATTATGGTACTGCATTTTATCACCGTCCTCATGAAATAAGAGTATGTCTATTAATGAATCCCCTGGTGGGAAATCAGTTCTTGAAAATTCAGGTGATGATAGTTTTATTTTGAGCAACTTGGGCCATTGGGCCAGGTTCTATGCTGATATTCATACATACATACATACATGCTGTGATGAAATTAAACAAAATCAGAGATAGTGGACAGCCCTAGAGAAACTGTTTACGGTTACAAGTTCAGATGACGATTCGCCATAAGCGTTGACTTGACTAATGACGTTCGAATAAAAAGACTTCACAAGGTTTGTGTACCTCCAAGTTGCGTCTATCAATGATACACTGCTATGAAACGTCTGGGCCTGCAAAGCCAAATGTTACTTTCGAATGAAGAGGGATCATCGTCAGATATCGATAAGTGTTCTAAAATTAAGCGAATCATGAATATTTGACTGATGCAACCACGATCTTTGAAACCAGCCTGGTTTTCTGAGATTTCCAGTTCACTAGTCCCAGTTAAACTTATGGTGAATATTGAAACCTATGTCTTAGACACTAGCTAAACTAATTTCTCCATGGTTATCACAAGATAGCTTAGATCCTTTCTTATATGTTAGAACTATCAGTGATTGAAACTAGTCAGATGGGAGGATGCCAAACTCCCAGGCGTTGACTAGGATATCAGCCAACTCACTTACTAAATCTAGGCCATCATCCGTATAGACCTCTGGAGTTAATCAATCCGGACCCGCCGCTCTTCCTGGCCTCAGGTTAGCATTCTTTTTAAATTACGATGTGGGTCGGGGACCGATGTCGTTTTTCATTCATACTGTTTTAAAATTGTGGGTAGCTGTAAAGTAGCCCAAGGCCAACTGGACTATTCTTTGAGGTATTCTGCCTATAGTTCTAGACGTAGAAGTTAAAAAAGGTGAAAATACCTTCTTCAGTGAAATCGATTTCGAGGTAGGCTACATAAAATCTGTAATTCAGCAAACTACATCACTTCGTACAGCTCAGACACTTAATCCCTGGTTTCGTAAACTGACACCATTCTTTGGTTCAGCATCTCGTAAGCTTCTTTCAGTCGGTTCTTATACTGGTAGACACTTTACGCCCATGTAAGTGTTCCATATGTATGTGCACAATTATCTAAAACCAATCCAACCGATCTCCCGTTTGTTCCCTGTATCCCATATGTATTTCCAACATTATTTTATATCTTCATAATATACGAGCAATTAAAGGAAAACCTTAATTAAATGCTGGCAACCAACCCATTTAATCGATTTTTAAGGTCTGTATTTTATATCTGTAAATAGGTATTATATGATGTCTACTACTGAAGAGTTACTATCTAGAAGAGGACATCTCAAATCTTTTCCTCCTTGTTTACGTCCAAACATTCTTATTATTCTCTATCATGTATATTTCGCTACAATATTTTAGAAAACAGAAAAATGGGAAATAGATAATCCAGAATATGATTGGTTACAATTTGACTGGCAAAGAAGTGAATCACGTCGACGTCTTGTCAATTTACTTTCAAAGCATGATCATGGAGAAACTAAGAGTAATAATCGGATGAAGGAAGAAGACGTGACCAAAGTAGTTGAGAATGTTTATTTTAACTTACTAAGACTAATTTACAAGCTGATTTTTTCAGTAATAATATTAAATACCATCCATCTAAAGCCACATATAGGCTTGTTCGTTTTATAAATCAACAACCGTAACTGTTACTTTGATATAATGGTTGGGTTGCCAAATCGAACTACATTCGCATTAACATTTGTTTTTTAAGATTCTTTGATTTCAGACTATTTAGTTGGAAAGCAGTAACATTAGTTGTAGCAAACCTATTTCGAGGACGATGTCGTACAGCTAACTGTACAGAGATGCGATGGCAGTAAAATGCTCTCTTTAGACAATTAGTACTTGCATCAATGCTGTCGTCTCATAAAATAATGAGTCGTTAGGAAATGGTGACTATTAAAATAGCACCTTCTCGTCTTACCCCACGGTTATCCACCGTAACTTCTGAAAGTACAAAACAAATCCGTTAAGAACTAGTCACAAGTGGAGTGCATTCAACTGGTCTCAAGCAATCGTTCCTTAAGTTCTGTGATCATGCTTCTAAGTAGATCGTATTTCCTTCCTACAGTTGTAAAAGTTTTCAAAATAAGCGTGAAATTGTGAGTACTCTAGACGGACTACACCAGAATAGAAAACATAGTTAAACAGTCGATTTACTTAATTTGTTTACATTGACTGAAATAAAAGGTAATTGTTACCTGCACCCAATGTTGTAGGAAATCAGTTGCCAAACAAAAATTCTGCTAACATGACAGGTGAACAATTAAAAAGAAACTATTCACGTGTAGTTTATCGAAGACCAGTAATTTCATTGATCAGTCATAATACTGTTGAACCTGACACAAATGTGCGTTACTGTACTATGTCAACACGAAATTTATATTCGTGGTAGACGTTTTCGTAGTTGAATAAGTGTGTAATTCTGTGCTTCATAGTTTATTTCAAAATCTATTGGCTTATCTATTCTCACGACAGTTTTGAGGTACATATGATTTCTTGCCAGTGTTTAGAAAAACCTACATTTTCTACGTATTGTTTTCCATCTCATGTCTTTACATTTTTGCTCCTGCTAGCTTGAATCTCATCCTGCAGTTGTACAGTATCGTGAAGCATTAAAATCTATATGGTCTAAAAATGATGTACTTAATGGTGATCAATGGATTAAACGACCTGATCCACCCAAATATCGACATAGTCGTCTCCGGCCTATTCGGAATGTACCTTTTGTGACAGTACCTGGTGCAGATGAACAGAATAATCTAGAGAAGTATGCTACAGCTACACGTAATCTGTTCGGATTAGGTACGGGAACACAACAGTTCAATGTATAAACAGATACTACTAAAATTAACTTTTTGACAAATTTTATTGTACATTTTTATATTTGATTGTTTCCTTCTAATCACCTGTTTTAAATTGTACATAGTCTCGTTAACAAGAATTTAAATCTACTTGTATACTGATATTATGAACGTTTGATCAATTTCACTTAGCATATATACATCTTAAACTGATTGCACCACAATTACTGTTTAGTTACATTCATCAGCAAATTTGGTTATCAGTATAAACATTTTAGCCTATTTAAAACTCGCCAGCTAGATGCATCCTAATGTTAATGTTTAGGCTGGTATGCAAATCCAGTAATTTTGTTTTTAAAAGTCTTGATCGTTATATATTGATGTAGAAAGAATTGTAGTTAATCGAAAGAAAGTACTGTCTTTATAATGCTCCCTTATTTACAGTTTACAGTTACTTTTGTACATGCGTGTTATTGGTATTGATATAGATATTGTGTGTGAATTAGTGATTCTATCCGAGATAAGTGGAGTGGGAGTCGTATTGGTTAGTTCCTCGTGGTGACGTTTGACGCAACCACGAATGCAACTCGACGTATGAAAACAACTCATGAATGCAAACACTGACAACTAAGGAGTTTGATCTTATGAGGCCTCTGTTGATATTTGCAACAGCAGTGTTAAATGTAGTCAGGCCAGCAACATGTGCAACAAACGGTCGTCTGTCACTCTCTCAATTTAACTATTTTTTTTGGCTACTTATAAGTTACATAGTTCTATTTACCTTCATTTTTAATTTCATGAGGGTGTTGGGGGGTGGGGTGGGGGTTAAAAGATGTGAAGTAGACTCATATACAAATTGTTTTTGTATTTCTAATTGAAGAAAGAATTATAAGAAAGTAAGAATTAATGTGTAACAGATCTATGACAGATGAAGAGTTATATCTATTTCTGGTAAAGGATATGTTGAAATATTCTAGAAAGAAAATATATGTATAATAGTCTCACCACAATTTAGAAGACTGGTATCCAGTGGAATCGTGTGAGTTATTTATGTAGGTGAAATCTTATGTACTATAAAAATGATCGTTTTTCTTTTATGACAATAATGAGATTATAGTAATAATATTATACCCATTTATATTCTTTGTAGTTATTATTGTTGTCTTTCTCGTGCATGACTTCGTGCTGCATAATGATTTGTATGCGCAGTTCTAGGTTGGTAAACACTAGATCTTTCAGAATCTTTTGAATTCATATTTTTCTTTGATTGTACTATGTTAGATGAATTGTGTACACTGTTTAGTATGAGAGTGGAAGGGACCTGTTGTAATAAATAACCATTGGAGCGTAATATTCGTTGATGGTTATCATTATTATTTGTGGATTGACTGATGTGTGAAACAGGTCTTCTACTTGATGACTCTGTTCTTTGTTTGATATGCCTAGAATTCAGATCATCAGCATGTGATCCCGATTGTGCTTTATGACGCTCTTCTGATTGATAACGTCGTTGTTTTCCTGTTGGTCGTGAATAGTAAGATGTAGTTAATTCAGAATTTGGTCTCTGGTTTAATCCACTATTATTCTCTATAGACTGTTGTAGATTAGCTTTACGTTTGTAAATATTATTCATATTATTACGTGATTTGAGTGGTGCAGCTGTTTGTGCTATTTGTTCTCCAAATACCGGATCACATATACCACCACCATTGTGTACACGTTTAGGTAATGTTGCTGCATAACTCAAACTGTTCATAGAAGAGTAATTATTCAGTGTACTTGTTTGTTGTTGTCGATGTAATGATTGTGGTGCATTCATTAAATCTGTTCTTTGAGATGAATTACGATTATAATTGAACAGCGACTCACTATATTTTTGATCCTGTTGTTTGCGTGCTTGTGATTCTGGTTGCATTTCTGTAGTTTTATGCGCAAAACAGAATCCACATAATGTTGTTTTACGTCGTGATTTTGAATAAACATAAAGATATATTTGTAAAAGTATAAAACCTAGTAGTTGTACTAATATAACTACTAATAAACATGGTAAGTAGTACCATGACTCAGGATATTCATAATAATCATACCATAAACCAATCATTATTGAATTTTCTAGGTAATAAAAGAAATAATATATCAAATATCGTGTACGTGTATACTTGACACCAGCATTGAAAAACTCATATAAACTGATATAAGAATGAATTAAATCAGCGAAGAAGTTTCCGCATACATCACCACGCTGTTGAAGATAGAGAAAAAAAACAGTAGAATAGTGACAAGCAATAGAATTTCGATATTTATGCATATCACTATAATTAATTAAAGGTATAATCACGTGTTGTATACCATACTCATTTAGTTTGAACGCCCTTCTACGCTGTTGGGCTTAGACACGTGAATTATGTAACTATTAGTAAGAAATGCTTTATTTGAAGGTTCAAAATCATGGATTTACATGAAATAATGATTGAAAACTAGGAAGCAATGAAAACCTATTTTTATCAGTGAGCATTCACGATACTATGCTAGATCGAACCATGGATCTTCAGGCCTCACGATGAACACAACTTTAACCTCGTAGCCTGTAGATCTAGCTTTCAATTACTAATGAGGTCATTGGTACTCATATTAGAACGATAAAGCTCACTAATGCTGGTTAATTCTCCATACTTTTCTGTTTAAGGCTAATCTGTGAAGTGGAACGTCAATATCTAGTGATCACAAACCACATAATGACAACTGCAACTCACAGTGTTTACCTAAATCCACTAAAAGAAAACGGCTTTGTGGACAACAACCGCTCTGTCGAATAAGGAGCTATAAAAATAGCAATATATATGGTCAGTTATCTACGATATCTCAAAAGTAAACAGATGCCTACATATTTTTTAAAGCATAGTCGTCAGTTGTAGTTTCAAATTTTCATTATTGTAATAGTTGCTTGAGATGCAACATCAAACAGATTTTATTGAAAAGCACTTGCCTTCCGTCCAATATTGTGATAAATTTAGATCAGGACAGATTAGATCGATATGACTTTATTCACTACTCACTAATTGGTTATTGCAGATGATAAAAAGATGTCGATGGATTAAATACAGCAATTTGTCTATAATGTGGTTTCTGAACGAAAGATACAGGCTACATGCGAAACAACGATTAAATGACACAGAAACAACCATTCTAATGTAAGTTCCTCGACACAGCTAACTATGGGGTGAAGTACATCATGAGCACGAAGATAAAGTTCACTCAGCCCAGAAGACAAACGACGGCGTACAACACATTCGTATACATATCAATAAAACTAGTGATCATTGAAAAAAATCAATTGAGTAAATATCACAGTTACCCATACTAGACAAAAATTAATTGTGATGAAATTTAGTCAAGTCACCACAAATTGTATTAAGTTTAGTTGTCTGTGTTCGTCATAGATTGATAATGTTTGGGTACCACTGAAAACCCGTAAGCGGTGGATAGCTGTTTTGTCGTAGTGTGGGACACTGGCACTGCACACCGATTCTGCCAGGGGATAGAACTCAAGACTTTTAGGTCTCACGGAGAACATATAAACATCTGTCCAGTGATACCCAACAAACAATCTGTAACGAACACAAACCACCACAATTCATTTTCAAAGTTCATTACTCGATTATCTGAATGATTTATTGTCTTGAGGATGTAGCATTCCCAACAATATGTATGTTCAAACTCAGTAATTATGGGTAAAGCGGCGCATTGTTACTCGTAAAATTTAGATGCTTAAAGTTGCATCTTGATTAATAGATTGCTTAATTATTGATAACGTATGACGATATTCTTACATACATAATGCGATTGTAGGCCTTGTTGAATATAGCTGGCTTTATCTTAAGACGTCCAGGATTACATGAATAAGCTTGAAAAGTATTACTTAATTTGATGTCATGAATTACGAATAATGTCATATATAGATACAGTAACCTTTCTAGGAATTGATACTACAACTTGACACAAAGACTAATTGTTCTGTTTTTATAAGTCTGCCTGATGTTACTAGTCCTCAATCCGGATAAGAGGACGTAAGATAACTGAGCTAACTAGATGGAGTTACACTTTTATTTCAAGTATTTCCTTATATACATATAAAGTCTGACCGCATACCCAACCCATTGTGAAAATAGCATTCATACAGAACAAAGGTAACAATGATAGGGAAGTGAGGTTATTGTTCATGAATGGAAAATGAAGTAGCAACAGCTAACAGGTCAAATTAGAGATTAGGGTGAGGGCAGGATACACATAATATAAAACGCCTTGTGTAAATACAATATAAGTAGATGAAGTAATCTTCTGGACAACAGTTCTAAAAAGTTATTCATCCATTCTGATCCTTCAGGTATATTACAATCCTTTGATTCACTAACAAGTCACTTGCACTATTATGTAATGTTATTGATCGAATTCTGACTCTCATGTTATGAATATGGTCTATAAGTTTTTAAGGAAGCATGAAATGAATAACGATTAACATGAGATGCAGCTATATTTTAAGCTGAATATTACTTAATAAATCCAACCTGAAACTATTAAATGCTTAGTTATTTAGTCCTTATCTCTCAAGTCAAAACTTTCTACCGACTTACTAACCTTCATTATTCCTTGTATTTTTTCTGAGAATGGTTGATTTACCATTATACTATATATGCACAGTACGTAAATTGGCTTCTAATTTATAACCCTAGTGTTAGACAGTGTGTATGCTGATACTCTCTAGGTTATCGGAAGTGAATTAATAATTAATCAGCTCATGCTTATTACGTTACTTGTCGTGTCGAGGATAGAAATGCTAATGGTGAATCCACAGCCATAGTATAACCCAGTATCTCAGTCTATTATGAAGATGAATTCTTACCTTAAAAGGAGACTTACATATTCTTACCATTTTCAAGTTCCTCTTTATGTGACAATCGTCAATATGTAACGATTGCATGTAGCTCTTATTGTGAAGAGTCTCCTCTATCCATTCATTTTTCTGACATAAACATACACAATAAATCAGTTTGAATAGTTCAGTTCTGATTTTACGCGTAGTAATATTACGTTTAATGTGGCAGTTAAGTCTTGTCGACAAGATTTAACTAGTACGTAATTCAGGTTCATGGCTCTATGTAAGTCACATTTATCCAGTTCAGATAATCATCAAACATTTATAAATTACTTGACTGAAGTTATCCGCAACGTTTTCAATAATCGTAATAATCTGTGTAACTCAGCTCCTATGTTCATTTTTTTCTGAACATTCATTAAATGAACATTTGCAAATAAGATCGTAATTCTTAGTGAATATTCCACTTCTAAGTTTTAACTAATATTTTGTTTGAATTAAGATGGTTATTTTTGTGGAGACTGGTATTTTCCTTCGATTGAATATGTCACAGATTGATATTGACAGGGTACCATTGAAAACCAGGAAGTACTGGATAGTCGTATAGTTCTAATGTGGAAACGCCTTAGAAAAGCGCACCCGAGTCAGTTATTACCAATAACAATGGATGATCATCGCTCTGTATACCATAAATTGATAAAAAAATTCTACCATGGATACCAGTTGGTCTAGCGATGCAGAAAATTAACTGTTTGCCAACCTGATGCCCATCAAGTGGATGCTGAAGAGTTCCACGCTTAAACAAAACAACTGTCTAGTGCTTCTTCTTTCTAAATGATACCATGCCAACATCAATCTATGATATATTCAATTAAGTAATATTACATTTAGTACTTTTTTTTTAAACATTTAACATATCAATCTCTATTTAAAGGGTTGTTGTGGAGATAGTTAATTTATTAATGCTGATATCACGAATCGATCTGAACCAGACAACCATTGATAACCTGGAAGCACTGGACAGCTGTTTCTTCCTAAAGTGGGACTCCTCAGCAGTGCGCATCCACGACCCTGGTGGAGATCGAACCCAGGACCCTCTGGCTCCGTGACGAGCGCTTTACCATTGGACCACTGAGTCGGCTCCTAATGGTTGATATTTCTAATTCAGTCAATTCGTGTTACGTTTGCGCGACCTCATCCATTGTCATCAGGTGAGTTACTATCTCACACCCTGACACGATTGAACTCCACCGGTCACGTCTTCACACTAGAACTCCAGGAATTACCTCAAGGAGCTAGTCACTAGTGAGCTGATAATTAGTTACATTTAAGGAGGAGTCCCATACTAGGACGAAACAGCTGCCCAGTGCTTCCAGGTGATCAATGGTTGTCTAGTTCAGATCAATTCGTGATATTAGCATATCAATCTCTGTTAGATTGAATATATATTCATAGAAGTCTTATGAAACATGCTTTTGAACACACACTTTATGATGAAATTATTTTATGCAATACTTTTACATTTTCTTTGAAAAAAAAATATCCAATGGTTGAATATCTTCAATACAATACACTTATTGAACATTGAAAATATTATCAATTTAAACAATAAATAAAAATAAATTAATTAAAACAATAACAATAACAACTTACCGATATACCAATATGATTTATATGATTTAATTGAGTAGTATATTGTCTAGCAATAATTAATATAATTAAAATAATTAAAAAATGTCCAATTAATATAATGAAAATCATAGGATAAAATCGTCCAGTAAATAATGCAATAGATAAACAACGTAATGTAATATGTATTAAATGTACAATAAATAATAAAAATAAACCAATTAAATGAACTTGTTTAATGCCACGTTCAAATTCTAATTCATTTTGTTGATATTGTACTGGATAATAATGTGTAAAACATGTACTTATCCATAGCATACAAAATATTGTACAGATTAATAGAATAATTTCTAAATAAGTAAAAAAAAGAAGAAAGGAAATGAAATGATATATTACTTAAATAGATTTATAATCTACTTATATAAATAACTTGAATTATATGAGTACAAAAGACAGAGACAGATACAACGCAGAACTTCGTACGTACGTACATCAGTTCAGGTTGCCATACTACATCAGCACAGAGACGCAACTGTAAGTTCAATTCCAAGAAGTGATAGCGATAGTAAAAGTGTTAGCAGTAATGCAGAAGATTAGGGAGCGAAGATATGATTCGAGAAGTATAATTCAGTGAGATAAATTTGAAAGGAGAAAGATAGAGAATTCAGAAGGTTAGATTTTGAGAGAACACAAAAAGTATGAGTACAAAAGGAATTCACTGACATTGTTAAATAGTAAATAGTATTAAATAGTCATTTAATTGTTGTTTAAGATACTACAATTATGTCTATCTACATATTCTTATTATAAAAAAAGTAAGCAAACTCAATGGGATAGTGAATAATTTACATTTTAAATTTCATTTAGTCAACTTAACAAAGTGAATACATTGTACATTGACAACTCTAGGAATTATCTATCGAAATTGATTACTAGTGAATATATTGTACTGAGATCACTGTGTGTATAGATAGTATATTAAGAGTAAAATAACACTTAATGCTAAACATGATTTATAGTACTGACGAACAAATGTAAAACAAACGACATTGTAAACAATAAGCAAATTATAATAAAGTAAAGAAATACGGCTGATTCATATATATATATATATATATATATATATATATATATATATAATTATGACCTATTAGGTGTTCTGATTATACTAGTAAACGGTATCTGCCAATAGAGAATCAGTAATCTTAACGGTTGCATCATAATCTACACCTGTATTACTAACCTAACCCTAACTGTTATCTCCAAATTACTCTTAATATTAGTTCTTAACCTACTCTTAACACTAATCTCTAACTTAACCCTAAACTCAAGTCTAATTCAAATCCTAAAGTAATCGTTGTAAGAAAATATCATTTCATCTCCAAATTTCAGGCATTTATAAATATTCATTTCAGTTCTACAATCATGAATCATTATCTTATGGAATAATTTAAAATCTTGTAAACACTCCACTACGTCTGTCAGGATTAAAAGTATTCACCGATCGGTCGAGAATGATAACATCATTTGGGATGACTTTCATCCCTGATTAAATTATTCAAAATGACCTCGTAACTAATAAATTTGCTTTTGATTCGCCACACATAATGCGCATTCGCAAGAAATATAAATCATATTAACCTAACATCTTAATGGATTGACAGTCGTAAAGACTGCAATACTAATCCAAAAGTATGATAAATTTAGATCTCTTGTTTTGACGTGATCTGTCTTACGCCAGATTATTGATAATACCACATGCAACTTTAATCCTCCAAAATGCATATTAGAAGACAAAAGTAAAGTAGGAATAAATGTTTGTTTCAGCGAGTTTCAAATATGATACAATACACTCGAGTATTTATAATTTTCTATGAAAATAAAATAATGATCACAGTTCATTCAATCTGCAAGCAGTAGCTTACAGTTAATATCCAATCAGGATACTCCACTTCAAGATTCTGGAATTTTCTTTTAAATAATGCCTATTCGGGACTTCTAAAGGCTTTGACAAGGTTTATGGAAGCCACTCAAAAATATTCCTAGCACAAAATGTGCAGGAACAATTTGATAATGACTATCTATTGTTAAACCAGATTTTGAGTAATATTCCATCCAGTGTTCAACTTCTAACGCCTTCTAAGAATCATTTCACTGGTGACTAATTTCAAGGATTTCTTGAAGTTCTAGTAAGAAGTCGTAACTGATGAAGTTCAAATTTGTCAGAAATGAGACACCTATCACCAGTAACAAAGGATGATCATCCTTTGATATCACCACTTTATCAAAGTTGAGAATCTACCACTCCACATCGGTCTAGTGGTGCTGATGATCACGCACCCGCCATGAAACATGAATGTCTTGGGTTCGATTCTTGGGTGAGTCTAGGGTATGCACTGTTGAGGAGTACAATACTACGAAAAAACAACTGTCTCAGGTTTCCTGGTTTCATCGGTGTCAAACCAAGGTTAATTTATGACGAATATAAACAACATACTTTGATGAGTTTTTTTATTAACAGAACAACGAAGTTGGGACACATATCTTACCAAGAATGTGGAATATTTTGAAAAAGTTATGCAACCAAAATGTCTTACATTTTAAAACAAAACTCTTAGATGGTTTTACAGATTCATCAGATTTTGAATTCAAGATTAATTTTACACCAAACTTCTGTGTAATATTCATTAGAAATTTCATTTAAAATTGGTTGGTTATCTGCAACATGTCACTATTATGAATCCTGTTATTCTAACTCAGTTGACAGCAGCCAATGTAACTCTGGACATAGTATTTTACACATTGTACTTATCGCTATTGTATGTGTGCTTACTGTGTGATTGAACTTCCTTCCATCGCTTATCTCGATTCGATGCTTGTTGGATTTACGCTGTATTCAAACATAATTCTCATAAATTCATCGTTACTGACTTCTATTATATACACTCAGCCGATTATTGCGGATGTGTATTAGTCAATTGGATATACGGTGATTTGTGGATAATTTAGAATTATATTATTACTGAACATAGCGCTGTCATAATCCAGTATTAACAAGCATTAACGATTTATATTCTGAATAGTCAATTAAATAAGTAGCCTAAGATAAATCATATATTACTCATCTGTAAACGTAACGCTAACTGTAGCCGGTCACTCATTAAAGTACAACTTGAAAGTTGATATTCAGTAAACTAATGAAAAATTGACTTAAAAAGTTAAATACAACATAATTATTGAATATGGGTGATTGAATTCGTCTCAGATTGATAGTGGCAAGGTATCATGTAGAAGAAAGAAGCATTAGACAACTGTTTCCTTCAACCGTAGAACTCCTTAGCAATGAGCACCGTAGATTCCATCCCCAGGAGCTTCAGGTTGACAAACGTATAACCTTTTTCACCACTGGTTCAACTGGTATCCAATGACAGAATTTCCATCAATTCATGATATACCATGACGATCATCAATTATCATTAGTAATAACTGTCTCATTCCTGACAAGTCTAAACTCAACTAGTCATAACTTCTCACCAGAGCTTCAGGAACATCAAAATTTAGTCACCACGTTGTACACTGCTGGGGCATTCCATACTAGAACGAAACAGCTGCCCTGTGCTGTCTGGTTTTCAATGGTACCCTGTCAACATTAGTCTATGACACATTCAATCAACTAAACTTAATACCAATCTTCACTAAATCATCTCAATTCAATTATTATTGAATATTGTAAACGCTGTTGATGACCTCTGGTATCATTATCTAATTGTTTATAATTTAAATCAATACGAATAGTGAATTCCGAACAATAAGTTTCCATGACGAAATATACACACACTGATTCAATTAAATGAAGTAAGTTTTCATTTCATTGAAAAACAAAACTGTTAATGAAAATTTCAAGTAAATAAAATTTTTGTAAAATCAGAAATAAAAAAATGTTTTATTGAAAAAAAACACCCAGTAACAACAACATCAACAATTTGATTCTGTTAATTCCTTGAAAAAATATAAACAATGAAATATAAAATTACAGTTACCATGACAACAACAACAACTGAATGTTGATATATTGATAACCATTTGTTTCCTTGTACAGAATATTATATCTTAATCGAGAGACAGATACATTTATTTGGTTTATGAAAATGGATAATAAAATGTTTATCGTAGGATTCAACGCTAAATTAGTTGTATGCAACCAGTAACCTACAAGACAAGAACTAGCCTCATTTCAAGACTAAGATAATCACATTAATTGATTAAAATGAAAAAAATTTGTCACTTATGTGAACGCTTTCTGGTTTGTGTTATTCAGTGAACTGGATTGTCTTTAATAATATCATCAGTCTATTAGATAAAGAAGAGATCTTCTAATTATCCATCATGTATTGAATCAGTTTATTATGATGACTTTGATTACGATTCAATTGTTCATCTTAATTTACGTTTGCATTTCAATTGATTGTTTTGTTAATTTGATCTCTGACTATGAAGTTGGTCGATCTGTTTCGATTGTGTTGGTTGATTGCAGATACGTCATTGTCATCTTACCTAGTACTTAGTGGTAATATGGAACGTCCAGTAGATTGCCTGCGACCTTCTCTACCATTTATATAAATTTCATCACGATGTCAAGATGTATAAAAGTCTAAATATGTCGTAACTTGATCGTTTGAATTTAATAAGTAATAAATGATAAACAACATGATTTCGGTTACTATGAGGACGTTGATTACATATAGTTCCTGTGTATGCTGTGATTGATTAAGGAATAATCATTCTTTAGACATCAATTAGTAAGTCGATAAAACCTTCAGGATATTATATTTATTTATTTTATGAATACACTCTCATATTAACAATTTATTCGTGGTTACTTAATTTGAGATGAGCTCCTGAAGTTCATGGTTGGAAGTCATGACCAATGAAATCTAGATGTCTTTAGAGTGAAATAGTTGTCACTTATTTTAATAGTAAATTGACTAAAGTTGGGAGTGTGTACTATTAGACACTAACGAAATGGTTCTAATAGTTAAGCGTTTACTGTGGGACGTGAAAGTCCTTGGATCGGTCTCCGGTGTTGCCGTACGCTGCCAAATCATTCAATACTTAGATGAAACAAATACACAATGTGTATGATACCCACTAGTACGACGAATGAAATCAATCATGGTCGAGTGATTCGTAGTAAAATCTGTTTAATCTCGTGAATTATTTGTCTGACCATTAAGAGTTTAAAGATTCCATTTCATAAAACAGGTTTATCTTCATTAGAGTTGACTTGTTCTTAATTTAAGAAGTACTTGTGTCCTTCGGATCTATGATACTCGTCATTGAATGGCTTACCTAAATGTACAAATACCTCATTAGTCGAGCCACAGCTTATTGCCAACTGCTATCTGAACTTGTAGCCCAAAATGGTATATGTGAAGGTTGTCCAGTATCCCTCGCCCCGTTTTTTTAAATTCCATTACAGACATACTCCTGGAAATAACACATTTCACACTTGAATTTTAAGAAATTAATCTCCTACCAAAAGCTCCACTAATATATTTAAGATACACAAATGACAGTCCTGTTTGGTAAAGACGTTGACAAAATACGATCTCTTGATAGCATTAATCCATAATGGAAGAATGTTTGGGATATATTTTATCCCTTCTAAATTTAAATTGTTGTTGAAGGACTAGCTTGTTTTCGTCAACACATGAATTAAAAATAAAGAATGAAGTAATTAGTCAGTTCGACCATTTCAGTTATCTTGGAAATCTAATCAGTTCTCATGGGATTGTGTATGACAAAATTTCACTACTGATTCAAAAAGATCATCTGACTTTTCTCGATTCGCATCACCAGTCGAGTAAGTGAGATATCCGTCTACCAATGAAAATGACAAGTATGCTACACACACTAGTCAGTCTTGTCTTACTGTGTAGATGTGAAACGTGGGGATCACGAATAAATGATATTCGAAAGTCTTGGGTATTGGAGTGTCGTAAACATCGTTCGCATTTAATGAGACTTATGAGTTAGTAATAGTGATGTTTATTGCAGTGTAATTTAGAAAGATAGTAAATAAATTGATGAAGTTGTGAAATCTAATCGGTTAAGGTGGATGGGCATATATATCACGTAGCCCCAACTACTGCCTACCTTGATTGATGTCAGGGTAAGAAAGAAGAAATCTGGAGGTGGCTAAGCAACAATATGGCATCAGTTCATAGAATTATTGACTGTTGGTATGAACTGCGTTGATAATTACAGTCTTTTTGCTTAGGTATCCTAGTGATTGCCAAAACCGATGATTAGAGACTCTTGGAGACATGGCTCAAAATATATCACAGAGGTGTTGGTGCATTCACTCGTAGTTTCCTATTAAATCCCGTGCCTAACATTATACCTTTCCTTTCAGGAACTAATTCTTACTTTCAGAATCATATCCTGTATATTTAATATTTCTTATAATTGCTGACATTACTACTACTTCTACTATCTGCGTATTCGTTTTGTGTTGTAGTAACATGAACTAATGCATAAATATACCTTGTTCTATATTGTACTGAATCTCTTTAGAATGAATTAGGTAAATGAATAAACAGTAAATAAAAGTTGATCACAGTGTCATTTCTTCTATTCGTCCTCTTAATATAAGTCAACATTTACGACACAAAAATGTGTTGTTTTGTTCAGGAAATAGAAATTTCATCCAAGTCTTTTAACTGTAAATCTTTATTGAAGATTCAGTATTTGAACTTGACACGTTTGCTACGAGTACTGAAGACCGGGATCTTAGTTAGCTGTCTCCTCTTGAAAACAAACAGTCATAAAACCAGATAATATTATTGTTTCAAGATCCCTGACGGTTTTTGATATGATTTTGTTCTAACAACAGAGACATAATGTTACTATGACTGTAAACATATTGATTAGATGAAACAATTACTTCAAATATATGACTTCATTACTATTAAAAGTACTAATTCTGTTCTGAGATTGCCTAGAAGGTCCGTCGCATTTAAAATTTTCAGTTACTATTCCATTCACTTCACCATTCGTTAGATGTATAGATGAAATAAAAGATTTAATTTCAAGCGTTGACTTTCATTACTTTGCACCTGTCGTCAGCTATGTTGGACAGGGCTATACTGATAGTTGTGGATAAACTCTTGGTACTTTAAATAGATTCATTAATGTAAATCAAATGCATTAATATTACTTTTCTTCTTCAGAGTCTACTTGTACTACCGAACTAACTCATTATCACACAATAGTACAAAGTCACTCATAGCTGTAATTTAGGGAAGAAAGGTTCAGGTAAACAAGTTATGATTACAAATTCATGACGCTACAGACATTTCAATGCTGACTTTGCTAAGCTCACTTAGTAGTTACTTTTACAATAGCAAGCATACCATACAGGTCACTACTCCCGCTAAAATCCAAATTAGAAACTATCACACTACTCATTCATTAAATGAACCGAAACATAAATAAAAAAACGTCTGGTATAATACACTTGGTGAATAAAACTAAGCTTATTCTTAGTTGTATAGTTACAGTTAAGTTGAGCGTTGGCTCAATGGCAAAGGTGACTAGATCATAAACCACTAAGTCGAGAGGTCAAATTTAATTCTGTCTATTTCAGTAGCGTAGTAACACTATTCAACACACCTTGATGGTATCACAAAGATATGAATAATACGAACCTATATCCGATAAATGACTTCATAACTAAACTAACCTTTATGCAATCAACTTTCAATCAAAATGTGTTGAATTCTAGCTAAATCCTGTTAGTAATAATTTAATTACTAGGATTCCAGTAACCCTTTAAGTTGGATTGTGATTAGCAAGTGGAATTTATGACTCGCGTTTCGTCCTATTTGGGATTTGTCGGCTGCATCCCAATGTTGAATCTCACTGTAAATATCAACATTGGGATGCAGGTACATCCCACCGACGAGTCCTAAATAGGATGAAACGCGTCTCCTAGATTCCACTTGCCAGTCACAATCAAACTTAAACGTTACTTGTGAATAATCGTTATATCGAGGCAATCCGCATAGGATGCACTTATAGCAACAGTGACTGACCAGCTTCAGTCTATAGAAATTTAATGGGAATATACAAATTCATCCTAATACCAATAATCTATTTTCTTTACAATAATTACAGTTCACCATAATGAACTAACATAAAATAATGAATATGATTCATAATTAGTGAAGATATTTGTAAAACCATTCACTTTAATAGTACACAACAAGTACTAAGTAGAACAAAAGAAAATCACTATTGATCTAAACTACTTATTTGTCCTTATTACAGTTTTAAACTGAGAGATTTATCAATTTTAAGTTATAATGACTAGATATTTCTACATAAGTATGTAGAAGTATAAACATGATTCTACCATGTCATTTAATAACACCGAAACCAGTATAATGTAAGATGTGCACAATCCATGTGAGCGCTAATGTGAAGTACTTGTAGATGATTTTACTAGACTTTTACTCATGGTTGTTTTGTTCAGTTTTCTAATTTGTAGATAGTTTACATCTTGTCCTAAGATCTCATCCAGTAGTAATTAACCGAATACATTTGAATGACAACAAAATCACCACTCAAAAATGATGATAATGGACAACATATCTAATTAATCGATACGACTAAGTCGTGCCCTTATACAACCAGATTGAAGTAACACAAGACAAGTGAACCAAACTTCAAGAGTTAAAATAATATTGGCTATGAGTTTCAAGTACTCATTTATGCATGTATACATACGTACATCCAAATTTAGAAGAAACAGCAAACCAATTAAAATAATGAATTGATACCACACAAAAACAATGATTATAAGAAAACAGGGTAACACGTACACAGTAGTATATGAAAGAGAAATGATAATAGTTGACTGGTCATTTGAGAAAGTAAGTAGAGATGAATGCAAAGATAATAGACACATAACGTTAATTACATAAGCAATCATGATATGTAAGATAATCTCGCCTTAAAACAGATCATTGAAGACTAGTCATTTACCGAAACTTGTCCTTTGTAACATGAATGTAATTAATGTCACCGTTCAATGTATGTGCTTTACCTGACAGTTTCTACCATTTTTTCGATTTATTTTATAAGTAAATTCTATATAACAATGACCTATCAAAACATGTCTGCGAACAACCAGCTCTATTTGGTTGTCTAAATGATTATACAAGTCGATCAATAGTTCCAGTATTGAACATCTCGTGAATTCTGACTTAAATCCTCGCTTAACATCACTCATTCATTTGAAAGATTGGCACAATAGGGTTCTAAAAGACTTTATTAATTCAAAGTGAATAGCTATGTACAAAAGTATGATGTTCAGTTTATTATTTTACCATGATCTTGACAATGCAACTTCTTGTTCTTAACTGACAAAACCTTAATATTATCAGTCTAATTTGGATTGTGACTCGCAAGTAGAATCCAAGACGTACGTTTCGTCCGATTTGGGACTCATCAGCTGGATGTGCCTGCAGTTCGAATCCCACTGTGAACATCAACATTGGGATGCAGGTACATCTAGACGATGAGTCCGAAATAGGACGAAACGCGTGTCCTGGATTCCACTTGCTAGTCACAATCCAAATTAAATGATAATTGTGAATATTCGCTACATCGAGGCGATTCGCTCAGGATGCACATATAGTAACAGTGACTGACCAGCTTCAGTCTATAACAAATCAATGGGAATATACAAATTCATCCTGCTTAATATTATCATTTCATTATTTTTCCTGCTTTTCAAAGTCAATAATACAATACTTCATAATACTGTTCTTCATATTCAAAATATCTTCATACCTACAAACTATTGTCAAGTAATCATGAATTTGACTGACTATCAGATCACAACATAATCTCCTCTATGTACTTAATATCCTAAACACTAATACCACTTTATTTCATGTTAGATTAACTTAACTTCTTTGCTGAAGCGTCTTTACTTCTTCACTAATGATTTAATTTCAAGAATCTGAAATTATCCATAAGTAACACTCTATAAGTAAACACTTCAGAGTACAACATTCAGTATGCTGGATACAATCATGCATTAAGATATTGAAAATAAGAGTATCATATGAAATCTATTATGAATAATTTACTCTAATATGTTGTGTTCACGCAACAAATAAACAGGAAAATGACCAAAACTCTGAATGGAAACACACAGAGAGCACCGAAATCGTTGTGGATAACGTCAGCTAAAACACCCTAAATTAATTTGGTCATATATTGGGAGGGGTGTCGGAAAACATAAAAATTTTGTAATCAGTAGGGTGGAGACACAACAACTGTGATTATCATTAGATTAGGGTGAAGATTTGTGAATGGAAATTTAGGAAAACTTGGTTGATAATAATAATGGTAATTAATTATAGTAATTGTTATTATTATAACGGTAAACTTGAGATGGAGTCAGGAATGACTTGTGAAGACACAGAGAAGTTCAAATAAATAAAATAATATGAAATTCTAAACCAAGATCATTGAAAAAGAAAGAGATCTCACAAACTGAGTTTGTATTCACAACGTAGGTTTCAAATTGCGGATAACTAGAGCTTCTGTAATGTAAAGTAGATTCAGACGTAGGCCTCGTGGTTTATTTAACTGAATTTTATAGACTATACTAAATGATGAGTCTGAGGCTAAATGCCCTGAATCTATTATATATTTCAGGATAGAGGAGGTGAATAATATGGACTGTCCTTTGCTCAACTATGCCAAACGATGCTGTCGGACACGGCGAAAGAACGTAATACAAGAAGTTGCTACAGGAAAAGTTTTTCTAATTCGATCTCTATAAACGATTGCTATCAGTGTCCCCACTCTACTCATTACACAATTATCATGTTTCACAACCGCCCTTACTCTTATTCCTAATTAATTAGTTATGACACTAAGTGATAAAAAAATTTCATATGACAACTAATCGAAATTCATACAATTACTCACTGACCTATAATTTATTACATATTATATATATATATACGACTGTACATCTTGATGATGAATTCGTTGAAAAGAGATTCCTTTAATAAAGTCTTAATTAAGATACTGTTTAGTGTATAAAATATAGGGATAGCGTAGGAGATTGTTATTTTCCTTTACTGATAGTCAAGACTACAATTGTTCTGTCTCAATTGCTGTCATGCACATCTTGTGTATACTAAAATATACTAAGCTATAACAAAAGGCTATATCAATGTTAAATGCTTACGGTCCACTTATGACAGAAAAGACTGACCTGTTACATTACTGAATACCAGTCAGTAAGATTAATCAACGTATGACAGCAGTTACGGTAGTTTCTAGTAATTTTAGTCATTTCTGGTGCCTTCGAAATGCTTGTTTATGAGTAAACGTTCTGGTTAAGAGCACGTGAATGAGATCGATTTGATTCTACATTTTAAAAATCTAATTATCTTGAGCTAACAATCTTTGACGATGAAAACGCGGTTTTGGTGGTAGTCAGATGAGAACGTTAATGATAGTGCAATACAGTAGCTTAACACTTAAGCACTGTTAGGCTGGACCACAAAAAAGTGTAACAAACTTTCAGATCTGTGTTTTAAGAACACTATTTCATTTATTCCAACTGTCTGTAATGTAAACATTTTGTTTCTACCATTGTTACGTTTCTCTTACCCTATCCTCCCGTTTAGTATAATTACTGTTATTATATTGCCTATTGTTATGGACTACAGTTAATTAGTTGTGTACAAGTTGCTCCTATTCACTACCACTATTTCCCTCGTTTTGTATTTATGTTAATTTTCTAATTGGTTTGCTCTGCGGTCTGATTTTATATATATATATATATATATATATATATATATATATATATAAGAATGCTTGAAATATGATATGATTCTGTCTGGTTGATCTGTTGGCTCAAATTCTTCTTATTTCGTCTTGGGACTAAGTGGGCACAGGGCAGACGCACAATTACCGACTAGGCACTAGTAATTTTGGTACTCGGCCAACCAACCCCCAATTTTTTCGCATAATAACAAGCACATATAAATCAGAAGAGAAGTGTGTTCCTTTTGTGTATTTTTTTGAAAAATATCTATTTTGCCAAATTGATTAGTATAATGAACCAGATATAATTTCGTTACTAGTCATTAATCAGAAGGTGTTATGTCCTTCTAACGTCATTTTCTATCATTACACATAGAAAATAAATTAACCAGTTAAAAAGTTCCTAAAGCGCCCAAATGTTTCCTTTGAAGATAGGATACTTCCAAATAAAGTTAGAACTAATATCCATTCAAAATATTCAAATAATAATAATAATAAGTGTAGTTATTAAGGGGCATTCGTATAATGTAGTTTATAGTCACACCCACTAATTGACCTTGGCATATTGTTTATTTCTTTTTGTTTTTTTTTGTCTGAATTATCCAATCTAGTAACCACCAATTACATTCAAATCATGCAAACATTATTCACTGTACAAACTAAAACACTTCATTCACTTATCATCTTGTTATATGAACATTCAAGTCTGAAGTTAATCTAAACAGTTCAATTTCTTGATTGTTTTTTTTATAGAGTATCTCGTTTTGAATAAGTTTGTAATGTTCTTTTGAGAAATCAGGAAGAGTGTTGATCATTCATGGGGGAAAAAACACTATCATTACTTATATCCGATGATCAATACGAAATATCGATGATCAGTTCATTTACAAAATGTTGGCTTTTCATTTCGTACCAATTTGTTCCAAGGTCTAGGGGATCTTGGTTTGATTTAATGTTGAATAATGAGTGTAAAACACTGAAGAGACCCCCCCCCCTCCAATCAAATAACTGCATTATTCTACCTGGTTAACAATAATTTTGTCACAGTAATCTCTTTATCCGTAATGGTTTGCTTTTGTAAACCATCTTCATAGCAGTGAAGTCCTATAAAATTCATCGTAAATTGTGCGGTTACTAACATGAACTTTACTAAGTTCAATCCATATAAGCAATTCAAATATGAATTCATACCGATAATCATCATCACTGGTAATTATGAAAATGATCATGCAACACAGAAGTTGTAATTGGTCTTTTCTTTCGATTATTATTTTTTATCTAACTTGTGTGATATTTAGACGAGTATCAAAGATCTTAGTAACTACATTCTTAATTATTTCTAGTAGGAAGGAAATTATTGGGTGAAACTAAACTTTGCTGGCGAACTTTAGAGGACCAATGAGAATCAGGGTAGTTATTTCAAGGTCGTGCACTTTGTCTAGTTTAAAATGCTTACATTGGATCGGTTTATTAGAATTTTCTATGAAGAACGTTATTATTACTAATCTAAAAGCTGTCGGTTTACTTAGTGCTGAGTTGATTTGTGATTGTGCACTCAATAGGACTCAAGCACCATTCATAGACACGCAATATAGAGTCATCTTTCATTGTAATGGTTGCTGGCAATAGAAATCAATAAGAACAGGCAGCTTCTCTAGCCAGTCAAGACTGATACTTAAGCAAACATGCATATTAGTTGTAGTAGTGGGTTATGTAGTTGCCTGTTTCGCTCGCATCGTCCCTTATAAATGTAATCGAAGTGTCAACAGTGCGATGGTATCAGTACTGTTGGGATATATGCTTAGTAATACTGTTACGTATAAATCTGTCGCTAGGAGGCTTGGGAAAAATTGTTGAAACAGACAAAACAATGGTGATAGGAAGAGAAAAGATAATTGATGAAGATCTCTAATAACTGATTAGGGTAAGTATTAATTGCATTAGTCTTACTAGTAGGTTATTAGTATTTACAACCAGAACATTAGGATAAGGACATTTCCAGTATGTCTCAGATCGAACTGTAAGGACTATGATACCAATAATCCAGATGTACGTTCTACCAGGATCCACAATTTATACTGACGACTGGAGAGCTTATCGGTCCTCCTCGTATACTTAGGATATGTTCACCATGTCGTAGATCACGGAAGACATTTTATGGACCCAAGTACTAGTGTTCACATACAAAACATCGAAGGATGATAGTTACGTCTGAAGGAGTTTCTTAAACCTTATAAAGGTTCTAGAAACAACATGATATGGAGCCATGTGAATGAGTTCCTATATCGCTCATATTAATGATTCTTATCTAAATAAACCCGTCTCCAACCTTCAAAAGTTCAGTAAATCATCTTAAAGCATTGTATCCATGTATAACATTTTTAAAGATTTTATCATTTCTCATAATAAATAATGATTTTACCTACTAATGCATTCTCATTGGTTAAAAGGTGCCTCAAGGTCATTTGTAGTTGTGAAAGTTCGCCAACAAAGTTTAGTTTCACCAAGTATTGTGTTTTTGGTGTTGTTATGCTTACCTGTTTATTCTTCTCAACACATGTTATCAGGTTTATTCGTTTGTATTCATCACAAGTTGTTGTTGGTTGGGTACAAGTAAAAACCAGGGTGACTTGAACAACCGTTTCATCATAGTATGGAACTCCTTAATATTGAAGTACCTTAGGTTTTATCAGGGAACCAAACCCAGTATACATC
This sequence comes from Schistosoma japonicum, assembly GCA_025215515.1. Taxonomy (NCBI): domain Eukaryota; kingdom Metazoa; phylum Platyhelminthes; class Trematoda; order Strigeidida; family Schistosomatidae; genus Schistosoma; species Schistosoma japonicum. Next base: position 13,754,844 of record CM046065.1, on the reverse strand, counting down.
AGTCTTCAATCAATACAAATAACTAAACTGAATATTTATCACCACAAAACCATCTCAGCTTAGTCATTATTGACTGTATTTACAATCACAAAATGTAAATGAACATCTTTAGAGAATAGATTTACTGAACAATAACCTCTTCATATATTGATTAGCATCTGTATTCTCCAAGAGAATTAATAAACATTCAAATGTATTCGCCTAAACTATACATCACCCTTGACTATCCCAAGTAAATTATCAAAATATTTCAACTTTAGAATATCAGGTTAATAAGGACACAAACTACTTGAAAATGCTATTTATAGCACAGTAATAATTTGCATATAATTAGCATATCAAAATGAAGCCTATTTAAATAGAAATAAATATTGAAATGGATGCATACAACTGGAACCATTCTAAATATAATCAATATAACAGACTAGATGAATTACTCAATAAGATAAGACTAATAAATGTACATTGTTAACTTTACACTTATTGATGAGTAAGAGGTAACTAATGCCATTTATGTCTAGTACTTGTTGCACTATGCAACTATATTACATAACTTCAACAGACTTCATATTCTTATCACATTATCAAAATTTATTAAAAGAACTAATTTCATTTAAGTTGAATCGTGATTGGGAAGTGAAATCCAGGAAACGCGTTTTGTCCTATTTAGAACGCGTTGGCTGAATGTACCTGCATCCCCATGTTGATGTCCACAGTGGGATACAACATTGGGGTGCAATTACATCCAGCCAACGAGTCCCAAATAAGATGAAATGCGCATCCTGGATTCCACTTTCTAGTCATAATTTAACTTAAATGAAACTTGTGAATAATCACTATATGAGGCGATCCGCTCAGAATGCACATATAGTAACAGTGACTGACCAGCTTCAGCCTATAATAAATCATTGGCAATATAAAAGAACAAACTGTTTTAGATCTGTGAAAAGAGAATAACCTGAGCAAACAACTAAAGAATTTAATAATTTTTGTTAACCTGAAGTATAGAATTGTATTAGAACGAGGGAAGTTAGATTTTTGTAAATATTATTTGAATTGGATTGTGACTGGAAAGCGAAATCCAGTCATTTCGTCCTGTTTAGGACTTGTCAGCTGTATGCATCTACATTCTAGTGTTGATGTTTACATCGAGAAATATGACACATATAGCGACAGAGACTGGTCAGTTCCAATCCATGACCAATGAACTGCAATAACCAAAGACATTCCAGTTACTTGATGATATTGTTTATCGAATCACACATTTCCCAAGCATTTATAAGCGAGTTTGTACCAGTTAAATGAAGCTTATGTCTCAAACCCAATCCGACTTACTAATTCAGATAGTAAAAAATTGTTGAGAAAGTAGAACGACTTAGCTGATACATATGAACTGGTTAATACTATTGAAGGTGACATGAGACGGATATTTGTCGACTTTTGTTTGATTTATTAAACATCATCATGTTTTGTAGAGTGCCAGTAGTTTGATAGCAGGAAATATCTGTTTAACAGTCGTTGTAAGTCTTCGATTGGATTGTTTGACTATCTAGTCTCCTTTAAACACGAAATGAATAAATACCATTTTCTTTTCGGGCTTTTCAGCTTCAAATTATTAGCTACAACTTTTGCTATATTTCTCACTGAATATGAAAATGGATGTATTGTCCATTCGATGTTTCTTTTCGGAACATAAATCTTTGACACTTTCCATCATCTCTTTGTGAAATTACTAGATCTAGGAATTGAAAGATAATGTTCTTTTCGTAATCCATTGTGTATTTGATGTTGGGATGAGCAGCATTAAAAATCTTATGTAATTTTTCGCTTGGTTTGTGTCGTCGTATATAATAAACGTATCATCGAGTTACTTTCTGTAGTGTCATTTGGTTTATTGCAAGCATTAACTTTGTCTTTTCTAGATTAGCTATAAACATGTTAGGTAGCACTGTGTCCTAAAGGGCCTTCCATAGCTACACCATGAGATTGGCAGTATGACCTACTATTAGTCAAACCAGATATTATTAATGAATAAACCGAAATATATACATAAAATGACATTGATTCGCGAAGACACGAAAATTCAAAGCAGAAAAGTTGAAGACAAACAGCGGCACTAGAATATCGAGTAACTAAACATCTTAGAGAACAACTAAAACAAAAGATAATTGATAGCATGACATAAAACTAAATGAAACCACGTGCCTCGCGCCTGCCATCCACGTATCGGCAAGCCAATCTACATAAACCTGATGTACTAATGAGACCCATCATCTCCATGATCAGTTCACTATGTTATAGGCTAATTCGATGGCATGCAAATAAAATAGAACCGATCTACAAAGAACTGACTATATTTAGTTTAAAAGATGTTAAACTCAATAGTGGATTATCTGTTGCTGTGATTATTGGTAATAATATTTAAGCGTACTTTTGTTATAGTTTGACTTCATATTAGAAAACCAATTAAAATTCTAAAGCCGTTTTACCTTAGTACGAGTCATCTCACTAACGTGTACACACAACACCACCCTCATCGTGAATAGAGCCTAAAAATTTCTGGGTAGGTGGTACAGACACTACCATATGATCATTAAGTTCTATTCTTATACTTAACGTTTCTAATTCCAATGAAGTCACAATACTATGAAACTATAATCTACTGTAATTTATAATACCTATCTCATGTTCAACATAGCTGAACCTAATCAGTTATATACGACTTCATGTTATTGCTAAACTTCAGAAAAGAAATTCAATACTTCTAGTGAACATTTAGAAAGGAACATAGAAAAGATAATACAAGGTATAGAAAACTATTTACTATAATTAATTATTCATTCTGCTTAGTGATTCAAGATTTTATATTAAAAAAAAATCACGTGAATTGTAAGTTCTAATACTAAAAGATCATTCATCTTGGCATTCTGTTGTTCTAATGAAAGAATTAAAGATATGAAATTTCCTATAGACTTTTCATCGTGTAATAAACATAGTGGTTTCGATCAAGAACATTTTTGGTCTATAGTGTATGTGGAAACATTAAAAAAATGTACTTGATTGTATTAATAAAATCCATATAAACAGCTTAATAGTTTGCTTTGTCACTGTAGAGTAGATCAAATACACATGCTTTTGAAAGAAGTTTATAAATTAGTATCATTTAGAAGATAAACCTAATAAAAAACCATTGGATACCAACTCAGTAGTTTGAACGTTATGTACTCATAACCTAAAGGTTTTCAATACTGTTGCTAATGGCTTAAAACCATAAGAACTGATATTAAGGAATTTCTTACTTGAAGAAAACAGGTCTTTGAAATCACAATTAGCTTGTATCTTCCGGTTGATTCTAATTACACATATACCTGTTGCACAAATATGAATATCTGGACACATCAGTCCTAGTGGTAGACGCGGTGGCGTTTGACACAAAGCGGAATGAGTTCGGATCCCAGTATGAATGTCAACATTGGGATCCAGGCACATCTACTTGATGAGTTCCAGACAGACCGAAACGCGCGTCCTAGGTTGCGCATGCCAGTTACAATCCAACTTAAATAGGTCTCTGGAATTTTCTAGATTTCAATGTTAGTATAGTTACAGTCAGTCTACGATATGAACAGCATAATTAATCAGTCTCTAAAAGCGCAGCAGTCACAATCCATCTCAAACAATACTTGTGAATCATCGCTATATCGAGGCTATCTTCTCATGATGCACATATAATAACAGAGAATGATTAATTCCAGTCTATGACAAATCATGATCCAAATGTATTTTAATTACAGTCTAATAAGTGACAAAGATGTCACACCAAGTTCACTTAATCTATGAATAATCATTTTGAATTCAGAAGTACATGTATAAAAGTTCAAATTTTGGCAAGTCAATAAACATTTCTTGGAGATCATTGTCAGAAATCGAATGATCATTAACTTGTCTAAAATCAGTTTGTGACTGTAGAACTTCCGAATTCAGTAATTCCCGATACTATACAATTACGACATTTATCACATGGTCACTAGTGACTGATTTCAGTGAGTAATCAAAAGATGTAGGTTAGTAGGATTCAACCAGGTTGGTTGTTAGATAATTACCCTACCAACAGTCCTGTATAAATTCCTGTAATAAAGCAAATTAACTAAAGTTATACATGCAAACCACTTGGATGTTGGCTCAATGATTTAAAAGTTAAGTAAAACCAATTTATCATAATAAATTGCAATATTTACTTACTTGTATCAATTGTCATTAAGAAGTGCATTGTTTCTCGTCGATAGAATAATATACCTTGAGCAATTGCAAATGGTCCAGCGCCAACTACTCCACTAGTTAATGCTATACTAGCTGCATCATTTTCTGTACGACAAAATTGACGTCGTACTCGTCGTATACGTTGAAGTCCATCGTCCAACTGTCTCATTCTTTCAGGATTACCTAATATTTGAAATTACCGATAAATAAAACATAAAAACATTAACCCCAACTTTAAGAAGACAATTGTTCATATCAGTTGTTTGTCGGTAAAGGTGTCAGTGTTGTTCTGTCATCTTTTGTAACATGATCAATAAAAACAGTAAACCAAGACTGATAGTATATCAATAACTAGTTGTTGAATGAATGATGTTAATATTGCAAGTTAACTAATTAATCCGATGGTCAGTCACAATGACTACTTATAACCTATTGGATAGTTTCAATTAGGTCTTTTGTAGCTTAATTCCTAATGAAGATGAAGAATAAATGTAAAATGTTTCAATAGTATTTACAACTGAAAGTAGTTATGAGGCATCACTTTACAAACGGAAAGACAACAACAACAAAAGTCTGTAAATGTACTATAAGCAACAAAATAAAATTGTATAGATAATCATAAACAATACTCTGGATGAAGCCAACTTCACTACCAACACATTAATGAATATAGGGTAACAATAAAATCAGAAGAGATATTGTCACTTATAGCACTGTACATCAATAATCACTTACATGAATTCCTCTAGGGAAACATTAAAATTCCCTGTCGATAAGATGTAAAGAATACATGAGAATCTCTAGAAGCATTATACTTTAATTAGTGATCAGTAAGTGAATAGATATAGATCTGGTCACAGGTTAATCAATTAAGACCAAGAAAAGCTAGATGAAAATGACAGTAATTAACGAAGACTATTAATCACAAATAAATATAACAATCAAAATGAAGTAACATTCGTATCCCTGATAAACAACTTAAAGCATGAAGCATATATTCATTACTTCTAGTTGTCATGAACATAATTTGCACGACAAAGACAAACTAACCAGATGAATACTGGAATATAGTCATTGCAAGAAGGAATGAAGAATGTTATACGTAAGAGAAAACTTGTTATGCTGGACCACTTAAAGAAGTGTAACAAACTCTCAGAACTGTGTTTTAAGACAACTATTTCATTTATGCTGACTGTGTTTAATGTAAACATTTTGTTTCTATCATTGTTACGTTTCTCTTACTCTTATTCTCCCTGTTTAGTATAATTACTGTTGTTAAACTGTCTCTTATTAGGGACCATAGTTATTCAGTTGTGTACAAGTTGTTCCTATTCACTACCACTATTCCCCTCGTTCTGTATTCATGTTAATTTCCTAATTGGGTTACTGTGCGGTCTGATTTTATGTCTTTTTAAAAGAATGTATGAAATATAATATGATTCTGTCTGGTTGATCTATCGGGTTGTATTCTTCTTATTCTGGCCTTGGACTAAGTGGGCACAGGGCAGACGCACAATTACCGACTTAGGCACTAGTGATTGGCACTCGGCCAACCAACCACCAGACTTTTCTCGCATCCATAACGAAAATGAAACCTTAAGATCTAGAAGATAATGAACAGGTGAAATAATATGCACCGCTGTAATTAACTATCACTCATGTTAATTAATATCTTCCAGTTATTGGTTATTTAATAATCAGCTAGTGCTTTTGTGGTATATTCTATAGCTTATTTTTACATATAATACAGGATAATGATATTAGCTTAAACAACAATGATAATCCCGTGACTAAACTATCTAGTTCCAGAGAATTCAAGCCTATTAATAGGCATGCTTATTGATGACAAACTATCAACATAAACTAGTTAAGTGATTTCTTTCAATAAACAATTGAGCATAGAATCATTCAAGTCAATCAGTCGAAATTGAGCCTGATACAAATGTGCATCCGTTCACTTTCTAATACCACACTAACATGATGAGATACACAGCCTGACTTGTAACTGAAAGCCATTCATATTTAGCATGGAATACTACTTATTAAATAAATTTCCAATCAATATTATGTTACAAATATTCATTCAGTTGTGGTTGTCAAGTGAAATCTAGGATGAGTGTTTGGTATTTGTCAGTTGAATATACATACATTTCAATGTTAATGTTCTAACATGGACTCGAACTAAATCCATTCGTGTTAAACCATATCATATCATTCACTGATTTCGAGCAGTCACATTAGTCCGATGGATATGTATACACAAGTTATGATCATTTAAATCTCTAAAATGACAATACGCTTAGGTTACTCATAGGACGACTAAGATTGATCAGTTGCAATCAGCAAAAAAGATTCAAACACCGTTAAACAATTTCAGTTTGTGATAATATCGTAATAGAACAAAGACCCAGAAGTTACAATCTCCGGAGCCTATTTTTAATGATAACGGTACATGTACTGCTAAACCGTAATTGCCTAACATTCAGTAAATACTTTTATCTGCATTACTTACATTATCAGCTACCAGAGACTAGTTTCATATTTTCCTTTTCAAGTAATTGTTAATGGAATATGAACACACTATCCTGTTTTCTGTAAACAACTTCCCTAATGTCATTTGTATTTTTTCTTCTCTGCGTTTTAGCTTATCATCTGATGTATGTAATCAGTTGTTTCTACTTAATAAATCAATTGACATTGTAGCAACTGGTGACAACCCTGAGTATAACATCTTATTGATATAACATTCCTAAATTTGTATGTGTATTACAGTATGAGTGAACAGCGGAACTGCTGACACTTGATCTTTTCGGATTCGGTTTGCTTGGTTTTAACTCACTAAAATAAATTATCCCATATTAACTAATCTTTTGTTTATTATAATAAACGTAGAACCTTGTTAAGTACTTAAGGGTTGAGTAAAGATACTTTCTAAGTTATTCGGATGTATTCCATTTTTTAGAAGTTAGATAGATACCAAGCATTATATAAACGGCAGGTTCAATAAAAAACTATAAATAAACATTCCAAGAATCCAACATCATTGATTTCATAGCAATGACTCCTATTCACCGATACTGTTTACCTCTCACTCTCTCTCTTACTACCATTTAGATGGTTTTGGGTTAGTCATTCGGTTGTCAACTAATCAACATTCGAACTTTTCCAATCATCGATTATAGTTTCCTGTTTTATTGGTTTGTTCAGAAGCAGATCATGTACTCTGTGTGTAATTCAATACATCAAGCATCTACACGTTCATAACAGATAACATCAAATAAATTCAATATTATTAAACATTTACTACTTACTTGTTATATCAGGTGTTTTTCTTTGTTGTGATAATTGAGTATTTGTAATTGGTACACTTAATAATGATCCACTAGGTAGATTCGATGGTTGTTGAACTTCTTTAACTAATGCTATTGTTTCTGACATATATTGTTTCTCTAAACTAATCATTCGTTTCACTGCCACTAATGATTCAATATATCTTGAATGTAACAATATAACAAAATAGAAATTAACAGACTAGATTAGTCTTGAAAAAGTAAAACAAAAATTATACCAAAGAACATGATTGCTTACATATGAAGTTGTCATGTTTCTATGGTAACCGTCAAAAACACAGTTGTAGAGTGAAACAGTCATATTTTAGGATAAATAAATAAAAGAAAACTTGAAAACTTTCAAAGAATGCAAAGTTTTTACATCTCTGAGCTTATGAAAGTTGTGAATAGATTCATTTATTCTAAACTCATGAGATGATCAGTAAAGGAACTTATTCATATCACTTCATAACAAGTTTGGTTTGATATTTTATGTGTGTGAGCTAGTACTTTGGTTCATAAAGTACCAGTAATGAATATCAAATCAACGGACAAAACCAACTCTTCTAAGTGGCTGGTACACACTGAAGTATGTACTTCGTCAACGTCAATCAACGTGGATGCCAGGGTAACTGGCATATATATGATTCACATATAGACATCTGTTATAGTATTAATCTAGTCTAAGCAAAGACAGTTTCTGTTCTACACTAAACATCAATTACACAATAATATAAGTGCTTAACGAGTATCAGAAGATCGTGGTATGTTCATATTTAGTCCACAAAGACAAGATATAGTTGTATGATACAGTTTTAGATCTTGTAGATTACCAAAACTATCATCTTTACTAAAAATATCGAATCAAATGATCTTAAGTAAGAAATTTTAGTCAAAATATAAGTGCGCCCTTAATCATGACTAGTTAACTCAAGTTCATTACTAACGAAGAGCTTTCACCATTGAAATGTCAAACTGTTCAATCTATGATAATTTTTGAATTAAAGTGACATTATCCACAACGTTTTGAAAGTTTATCAAGTGTGTTTGTACCTAGTTATCCTAGTCAATTCTTTTTAGTAAGTTAGTGAGTATTTTATCTGAGAATGTGATTGTTACTTTAGATTAAGTTTCAAACCGTAATTCTTACTTCAATTGTATATCATCTTTTCTATTTGATTGAGTTATACTGAATATGGATAAATCTAAGAGATACACATAATCTTCATCCATTTAAACTATGATGTTAGTGTTATCTAATTAGTCAATGTTTCTGAATAGCTACAAATTTATAGTTAGAATGTATTTGGATCTTGCTGTTAATTTGTCATGGACTAAAATTGATCAGTTTCTGTTGTTATACGTGCATCCGGAGCGGGTTTCTTCGACAAAGAGATAATATCACAAATATTGTTAAAGTTAGATTGTGACTGGCAAGTAGAATATAGAATCTTGTTTCGTTCCATTTGGGACTCAAAAGCTAGATGTACCTGTATCATAGTGTTTATGTTTATACCGGGACTCGAACTCACTTCATTTCGTACCAAACGCTACCGTGTTCACTACCAGGCTTGATGAGTCCAAACAAGTTTATTTACTGAATATTTAATTTATGGAATCAACTAAATGAATGGTTGGTAGCTTTATGTGAAAAACTCTTAGGTACAATAATTTCATGTCAAATTAACATGTAATCACTTAACTAAACATTTCCCAGTCAAACAATATGCTTAGTAACTGACATATACTAATAAGGTGCAACTGTGTTCATGAAACGTCTACTTAACTTGGTTCCAGAATATGTGGTAAAATGTATCATAAACAGTGTATATACAGATATCACATTACGTTGTTTCATGAAGTTGCATAATCCACTTTACGACTGAGTAATAAAATAACCCCAGTCATTATCTAGAATAGGATTTGAAGGTATTCCGGTTTTATGTACCATTAGTAGGCTGTTTCATCTAGGTATTAATAAACTTGATGGTTTTCAATCTGCTGATTTGTTCCAATGTGATTGTAGTGTTATCTCTTGGTTTGAGGTATTGTAATTATCTCAGTAAAATGTAACACATTATTCACACGAACTGTATTCGATAAGTGTAATAATCAAACACATAACCTAATATCAACATCACCATTAGAGTAACAGTAATTTCATTCAATAACCTTCAACTGTGTTTTTCTAGTTTATGAATACAAAACTGACTAGTAAGAACCACATAAGCCTAAAACATATTAAGTAATTAAAATTTATTCAGGAGATCTAGAACTAAATCACCCCAATAAAGGAGTATGGATTGTACAGTTAGATAACAAACATTACCTAAACGATGTGGCGGACATATTATCGGACGCTTGCTATTATTTAAAGTTTGACAAGGAAAGAAAGTCGAAAGATAGTTTATCTAAATCTTATGGTCTATCAAAAGTATATAAAGCCAGAATACCTCCCCAGCGTATTCTAGGTATGTTTTAGTTACTATATTAGTCAATCATAGAGTGGATTGCGCAACTCCTCGAGCAAACACAAAGAAACGTCTGTAAAAAGATAGACATCTTAATATCATTACATTTCGAGTAGAAACCTGTAGTTATTAAGCATTTAACGATGAATTTCTATGTACCTTTTGTATGTTCGAAAGTGATTGCCATGTTAATTTAACTGTTGTTAAGCATTTAACAGACAACATCAGTTATTCATAAGCGTAAATACCTGATATTATTTCTCATTCGTTCCTTGACGACCACTGTTACATTTTTTTATTCAACGATACATTACTTCTACGATCGTTATGCAACTACTTAAATTACTACTGATTTAATCATTAGAAAAATTAAATGGTATGAACTAAAATTACTTCAATACTTAATTGATATGACTGTTGAGTCAAAGAGCATGAATAACTTGAAGTACTGTGTTTCATTCCACAGATTTCATTATCATATTTACTGAACATTTTGTTTTTCATAACTTTATGTACACAGTTGCATAACCTACCATTGGTCTATTAACTGTAATTATATCACTATTCATTGATTAACTGCAATTGATTAACTGTGTGCATAGGGTCAATCAAAGCTCTCTACTATTGTTGCTTTTGTTTTGTACTGATTTCAATTTCCCATTTGGATATTACTGTTGAGATCAGATTTTATGTATCTATATAAAGGAATGCCTGAAATGTAGACTAATTTAAGTGTTTGGTTAATCAACTATGTCCTTATTCTGGTCTGGGAATAGTAGCATCATAGTAGACTTGCAAGCATAAAATAATCAGTTGCATTCACTCTAGGTCATTGTAGTCGTTCGATCAAGGTCGTCAACCATAAATGATCGAACAATCCAGGTATAACACCAATCTATTGTATATCTTCGTCGATTATAGAATGTTATTCAAGTTTATTTGTATCCTTATTTACTGTAAACTGTTAGGATTAATCTTAAAAGTAATTGACGTTTCACTTGAAATTTTCTAACCACATATTCAATATGTCATGTTTAAGGGAGTACTCATTTTAAACTGCTTAAATCGCTACTTAGTCAATCTTGAATAATGTAGAATCTAGCACATATGCGAATAGTTTCTAGTTGACATACTAGATAAATACGAGATTAGATAATTGAGAGTAATGTCGCTATACACTTCAACAGGAGGGAATAAGGCAACGCATGTATGAGAGAGTAATGGAACTTAAAATCTAGAAGAAGACAAAGAATGAATAAATTTACTCCACTGTAATTGATTCTGGGTCATATCACTAAATGTCTTCAACCACTGAGACTACTAGGAGATCATCTATGGCAAAAGTAAATAAAACGCAGTAGGTGAAACTATGATGAACACTTCATGAGATTGACAGTACTCGTGACAGTTCGCCATTTACTCTAACTATTCCACTGGTGTAGAGAGTTTTAATAGGGTTTATGTAATAATAATGAATGTGGCGATGCAAAGTAGATTTATCTCAGATAACTAATAGGCAACATAATTCTGTTTTATTGTGATTCAGTAAAGCTGTTCTAAATCGAAGGCTAAAACACTGATCTTTACATTCAAAAGAAGTCAGTGGTTAAATTCCGATTGCCATGGTAACAAAACCAAAGTTAGAACTTCGTAATTCATCTTTAATTTTTCATGTCCACAATCCAATAAATGCCATTCTATTATTTCTATTCGGCTCATTGATTTTATTGTGTTCATAATAAATCTTTGTCATATTACGTTATCATTGTGTCTCCAATAATTCCATAGTATTATACATGAATACTCTGAAGTCAATATCTTTATAGTTTTCCCTTCCAAACAGTATTGATACTATTCAGGGGAATGTCATCTCTCAATGTTTGAGTATAACAACTCAATGCCATGTAGTATTCAGTTGATGAAAAAGAGCTCAACAAAATACATTGAATTCAGCATATCCTTCAAATGATGTAGTTTTTGGTTTATTTTTATTTTGTTGTTTGTGGCAGATTTACCCTGCTTAGGCACTATTGAAGACCAGGGGATACTGAAAAACTGTTTGTTCTAGTATGGAATTCCTCGGCATTCCATGTTCCCAGAAGAGTGAACTCAGGACCTTTAGATTTCACGATGAACAAACAATTAAACCAAATGTATAAACTTGTATGAAATTCATTTTGGAGTTTTAACAATCAACCTATTTCCTATGTAGCTTTATTGTGTACCAGAAACTGTATTAAATACAATTACTTTTATGAATATTTAATGATTAAAATTAATTTTTGTTATTTATTCAGATCTAATTAAATTTTTGGTGAATCTACTACTGTCATAATGAAATATAAGTAGTATAGATATTTGAAATTATCATAGTGCTGATAACATACACATAATCGATATCATGATGTGAAAAATGTTTCAAATCACCTAAATTTTGTTACATAAGAGTTTAATGCCTCTAATTTAAACGAACATAAACCTATATATATATATATATATATATATATATATATATATACGAAGAAAGAATGCAACCTGTTATGTAATAACGATAATAACAGTTAGTATGTGCGAGTTTCCTGAATATGGTTTATTAAGAGCTATTATTATAAATATCATAGAAAGCTGATTGAATCGTAAATATTGTTAACATTAATCATATGTTGATTGGTAACGAAACTCATGATATGCATCTAGGAGTTATGGTATGAAGTTATGATTAAAGAGGTCAGAATAAAACATTTAATCACTAGTGTTGATCAAGTAACACTGTAAATTAAAAACAGTTAGAAAAGTAAATTATCGTAAGACAACTTAGTGATCTGAAGGTGTACTAATTACTGTATAGGCATAAAGATACTGGATTAGATATCTGGTTTATTGGAATGGATGTGTATTGTCACTGAGGAGACACTTATATTAAAACGGAATACATTTCTAATGTTTCTTGGCTTTAATTGGTTATCTAAGTCTGTTATACAAATCATAATGAATTGTATATGTTAAATAGAATAATGGGAATACTTAATAATAATAATAATAGTTTATTCTCAAGTAGCATTTGTACATGAAAGCATAACCAGCTTACAGGCATGATCAGAATGATATGGTATGTTTTTAATAGGGTTTTGATAGAGAGTCACCGTTATGTAAATCACGCTATTTTAAAATATTAATTAATTACAAAGCTAACTGTAACAAGGTTCTCAGTTTATAGTACTGGGGTACCAGAGATATGTCATGTAATGTAGAGCACTTCCAACAAACTACTGCGCACTTTTCGTCTGTGACGCTGTATTCCCAGGAAACGGCTGTGAATAAGCAGGATAAACCATAGAGACTATCCAGGAACGGGATAAGTTTGAGCAATTGAAATTTGGTTAAAAGAGCCAATCTATGTGGCTTTGTCTTAACCGGTGAGTTATTAATGAATTAATTATGCTCCTATCTAGCGTATGGATTAAGTTGCTTAAAGAAGACCAATTTCTTACGAGTGCAGATCACAAACTCGGGAAAACGGTGATATAAAAGGTTATATGAAATATTTAATATGATACTATAATTTATTTAATTGAGATCAGTTCCTTTTGCTATATGTACTGTTAAAGTAAACACATATAAACATTGAAATGTTACCAATAATTTCTCTTACAATCGTAACACAAGCCAACCAGTTACTTATGACAGCAGTTACAGGTAACACAAATCCTCATCAGCCCACTTTTACAGTCAACGTTAGCAAAAACGGATCAAATCAACATGACACATTACAAACATATCAGAGTAACAGTAATGACTATGATAGTGAAAAGATTGAATAGAAGATAGAAAGAATTCAAAACTTAAAGAAAACATTGTGTTCACTTTATATTGCACTCCAGTGTAAATTACAGTAAGTTATTGAAACCACATAATGAGTTTCCATTATGGTTAGTAAATGAATGTAGGTTAGATGTTTAGTTCAATTTGAGGTTGATTAACTTGATTAACATAATAAGTTATTAAATGGATATAAAGTTGTTTATACGTGTTTGATTAATCTCTATTGTCATTTATCAATTCTGTGAAGAATGTGTAAATAGTGCTACGTGTTTTAAGTAGTTAGTATGGTTGTGTGCTAGCATTGAATCCAAGTACATTCAGGTAACTAGATCAAGGTAAGACAAAAGCTTATAATAAAAAACATATATAGTAACCAGGTAATTGTATATTTTCAAGTTAAAAATAAAAGTATCTGGCTTACCTTGCAACTGGAGCCATTCCTAAAAGTGTCAATGTAATTCTCATAAGTACCCATGCTTCTTTATTTTGTTCTTGTATTTTTGTCCGTCGTCGTTGACTTGAAGCATTCCAACGTTTCCAATAGATTATACCGTCTACAATTCCTGTTACTTTAATACATTGGTGAAAGTAAGTAAACAGCTGATAGTCATGTCTCACTTTGATTGTTTGAAATGAAAAATATTACATAATCTATCCAAGAGCATTCAATATAAAGACTACTGAACATTCTCAGTAGTGCATTTCTGAGAAATCATATGAGATTCAAAAAAATATACCGACTTAACAGATACTAAACATGATTTAGTAATACATTTCACTATAGAAAACAGCATAAAGTCATTTTACTTTAAAGGGTTTGACTGAATACTAAATACTTTATTTAAGAGTGAAGTTAGAAGCCCAAAAATAATTTTATGAAGTTAAGTGCATCATTATATTGCAACGGATATCTTAGAATCTGATTGTTTAAATCACTTAGTCCCAGAATACAGTTTGAACAGAGTCAAAGGTTCCTGGTCCCAATTTCTTGGAATAAAGTAAAGATACATATTAGTATAAAGTCTTATATGATTGTGAAAATAAATCAAGTTGATGATGAACTCTAACCCGTTTACAGACTCTTTCAGTTGATTAAGTATGAGCTAATGTCAACATGATATGATGCTCCACTGTCTAACAATATTGAATCAGTAGCTAAAATCTTTATTCACTAATCGAAAACAGGCTTGCTAATTATTATAGTCATGAATAAAAAGCTGACACCTTCTAAGCTACATCATTCTGAATATACTTCGATGTTCATGGAAATAGTGTCAGAAAAACACATTTTTGTCTTTGGACAAGCCCTGTGTTCTTAATTCAATTGATTGTATTGTGTAAATAATATCAGAATTCTAGATTGGATGTATTTTAATTACAAACAAATTACTTGACAGAAAACGGATAGACACAGATAAATCATAAACATTATTCCTTCATTGTATACTTCCTTATTACAAGTATTAACTATATCCTGTTACCTTATATTCAGTGTTAAGAATTGTTTAATACAATCTTAGAAAGCGAAGGTAGACTCATTGCTAAGGGAAAATAGTATTATTTCTCTACAACTTAGATGTAAACAAACTAATGGTAAAATTTAACAAGTATTTTTTAGAATCGTATATATTCAGCCGATGAGTCCCAAATAGGACGAAATGTGCGTCCTAGGATTTCACTTGTCAGTCACAATCCAACTTAACCATTAGTTTTTAGAATAGTTCACAAATTATTCTTGGTTTTAACTTCTATCGCCTTAACACTAACAGATTGCTTATCAATATGCATATAACACTGATTCAACTATTATCAAGTTTAAACGTAGAATAACGAACTTTCTATTTATGAAAGATTTACATAAAAGTAACGGATTTAGGGCTTCAGTCGTTATTCTGTTACGTACCAGCTAGTCATAGATTCTGATAACAGTGCATGTTATCTCAACTTTAAGATAAACACCAAAAGGGATAGACATAAACCCGATCGGGATGACAATGAGAATGGTCAACCAGTTAGTTTGCCCCTCCCAACGTAACCTAAACCAAAACTTAATGACTTCATTAACTAACTTTTAGACATATATCAGTTTATTGATTAGAAAATGTAACTAATGACTGTACACTATGGATCTCTTCATTAAACCACTTATACAAATTAACTCAGAAAACGTCAAACTTTCCCTTTATGATTGATTATTATTTAGGTTTAAAAACTATTTACTTACTTATATACTGCCCACCTATCAATACAGAGATTGAAACAGATAACTCTAATATACTTTCAGTTGGTAAAATGTATTGCATGTAATACAATCACGCTCCAAGATGTAATTAGAAATCCCATGAACAAAATGATAGATATAATTTTACGCCAAACTCCACGATGCGCTATCAAATCTACAGAGACACTTGCAACTGAACTTAGATTTGTATAAGCAACTCCGCTGTAGGATTGATAAGATGACATGGTTTTTGATTTCTGATTATATTCTGAACTTGTGCATCTTGAATCCTCACATTTCAACAATCGGAGGTTTTTATCTACAAATGACATTTAACAAAATACTCAGTTGTGAAAACAAACGCAATATATAATAAGTCGTCAAAGACGTGAAATATAAAATTGCTATGCTAGTAATTCGATGGTGAACATAAAAGAATCATGTACTGATAATAATCAGGAGATTCGAAATTATCAATAGATTTTTACTATAAGAATAATTTCAGAAATTTAGCCCTTGTTAGTTCTAATTAAAAGAGGCTACCATTTTATGGTCAAGAAACGAGGTTTAGATTGTTGACACACTATCACAAAATTGCTCACATTAAGTAAAAAAACAAATTGTCCACATATATATATATATATGAATACCACAAAATTCAACATAACAAATTTAAGTTAATTTAGGGAGAAAGTCGTTTATAAACTATGTTTTCATCCTTATTATGTACAAGCAAAGATAAACACTGTTTTAATTGCAATAACCTTTAAAGTTTGTGTCAGAACTATTGGAAAATCCATCAAAATTTTCTCGTCAAGTAAAGCAGTGGAATCCATATCTAATCAATATGGACAGACTTTATTTCCGAAATATACGCGGAAATAATCATACAGTCAAGTATCTATTGCTAAAACAAAAAGGGCAATTAACAATAACATAACTAAGTCAAAGTCAGAAAACATTTACAGACAATAGGTCACAAACACTATCATCTGATCCTACTGGATAGGAACCAGTAAAACAAACGCACATCTAACTCTTACACAAGGTAGGGATTGACAATTTTGTTTATAATGATAGTAAAAGCTTCACAGTTTAATCGCGTAGCATACTTAGCAAAAATGTCAAGAACATTATACAGTATTAACCAAACGTAACTTCTTAAATGGATTATTTTGTGGCTAAATCTTAGGAGCTGAATGCTTCCTGGCATTTTAACGAAACATAGTTAGGAGTCTGATGACTTCAAAAATGTAATTTTTATAAAGTTAGTATTGATTTGATTACCCTTAATAACATTTAGTTTTGGTAAAATGTAACTGAGTAAAGGTTTTTATTTTATATTTAATACTTCTGGCTGAAAACATGAATAACACCATACTGTGAAGTAGTTCCGCTTTGTTTAAGATTTATTTCCTAAATGTATAGTTAATGTCAATTTTAGAAACCATAATTTAGCTACGTTGCTAAAAACCCATGAAGGTATTTACACTTAGAGCATTACTTTTGTTAATATGGCATGTCAGCACTTAAGCCAAAGTAGTTACAAATATTTTTTGTATGCTTATTTAACCACAAGTAATTTTAACTAGTAGACTTGAAATTGGCTATGAAACCAAACAACGATTTGTTACAAACCTGAATTAACTAAAATTACTGAGGACAGTAATCTACTTTTCTGATGCAATTCACTTGAAATGATTGTTTATTTTTAATATCTCCTGCAGTCTACTATTTTGCATGATTATTTGGTCAATCATGCATGTTATTGGTTTCTAACGAAATTCTATCAAAATCTCAAACTGCTATGATTATCGTTCATGAAACCCGGTTATAAAAAATCAGATCTAAGTGCTTGTATGTAAGAATACAAGAGCAACATTTCATTTTGTATTAAGCAATTAATTTGGGATTAGTTTACAAATCCACAATGATAAACGTAAGAAAAACTGATGCTGCTATAAAACGCTCGACTAAATAAAGGTTCAGCATGAAGTTTAGAACCGAATTACACCATTCACTACAAAATATTGTTTGCTGCAAAAGACAATATCCTTAAATTTTCAGAGAGAACTTATTTTTAGTGTTCGAGTGTCAATATGGCTGTGTTATGGATTAATAAACATTCACGTTTAACAGTGCTCTTATAATAGCTCATTTCATTAAGAGTACCAACAAGTTCCTAGCGTTTTTCACGCTAGTATCAACATTATTAAAATATCCTTCACGAGTTAATTAAAGCAGTAAATTGAATAACACATGATATGCTACCAAAATAAAATATCATTGAGGCACGTTAAGTGACCGATTTAGCGCTAAGATTGATAAACATTACTGTTAGGCATATGGGTTTGTAACATATAATCCACAACCGTTGTGGCATTAACAACTATCATTATGAAATAATGAGTTAAATTAGTCAATCAAAATGAATGGATCTTGGTACTTATAGCACGAGACTAAGAACGCATATTTATTTACTTAATATGTTTATAATATGCATTCTACAAGTAAATGCTTAAAATGCTACCTGTAGTCTGATTAAAGTAACTACTATGATATATTTGTTATAAAAAAATAAGATCTTACTTCCGACTGATTGCTTGGCCGAAAGAGCTAGCTCTTAAAAAATAACACTAAACTTAATAAAACTTTATTGATCAATTAAAGAATATAATCTGCGTGTAAGTGCTCTATCTCTGACAACAATTGTTTCGCCACAGTTTGGTTTGGTTTCAACTTAAAGACAACATTGCTTCGCTACAAGTATTGTGCTTAAAAATGCTACATCATTTATAATAACAGCAACCTGACTTAAAAATCTGATTTTTGAAGTTTCATGACATCAGAAAGTAAGTTTACAAACAAATTACTGAAAGGATTATTACATTAAATAAGAAGTGACAATTTTATGATATTACAGAGCGTGATAAAAATTAAAACATGCTTTTTTTGCAGACAGTTAACCAGTTGATTTTTAAATGTTTTAGTACTAGGTTAATCAACATGCGAACATGGTGAAATATGCCTCAAACAAGGAATCGGTCTATTACAAGTACTAGGGGGAAAATTTCTGATAATTCGATGATCCGAGCAAAAAGAAATTGGTTGGTTTAAAATAACTCGTCATGAAGATATGATATATTAGACAAAAGAAAAAATTTGGCAATTATAAGTGTGTAATCATAGGTCATCAACAGCCCATATTTACAGTATGTTTGCCATACCTCCCAAATATGCCTTTCACTATACTAAAACTCCTTTAGATATTTTATAACTTAGTCCTAAACATTATTAGATCATACCCAAATAGAATTTCGTAATGAAAATTGAATTTTCACAGGAAACAACAAGTTCATAACCTGCGGGGCTTACATTCACATCGCACGCATGCTTTTTGACGTATATAAACACATACCGAGGATGAACAGTTTTAGAGCAAAACATCCACAAATTAATTTGTTATGCAAAACATTAGGTAGACATGGCTGGCTTTACCATACAAATGCGTTAAAATTGTCTACTTTCAGCCACTGGGAAGAAAGAAAATTAAGGAGACAAATTTAAAGAGGAGTGTAAATGAAACTACATAGCATATGCCTTCGTAGTGTCACCAATAAATTTTTGGATGCAGCTAATAACTTAAGAAGGATTTTTTAATTGTAAAAAGCAGTGTGGCTCTAATGCTTATGTTTTGAATGTTTGTGCCTGTCATAACAAGCCATGTTAACCTGAAATACTTCAGTTACATGATACTATAAACTACCCTTTCACAAATGATTTGGGTTTATTTCTTTATGGCGTCCAATAATTTTGTGGCTGTTTAATAGAAACTAAATGATTTCCTTGTTTCGTATCTTGGATTCTTGTTTTAACTGCCTGTTGTTTTCCAGCCGTTTTATTGCTCTCTAGTTATAGTGATCAACAGACAAGTCAACAATTATAGCTACTGTTTTGTCTGTACGTGTGAATTTCACTTCTATTTGTCGACAAACAAATGATAAATCGTGTTTTTTCACCTGGGTTTTACTGACTGAATGTCTAAGTTATGTAATTTTGTATTTGTAAAATATTTCAGCGAGTAAGCTGATTAAGTTTATTCAACTGCTGATGTACGTATACCAAATTCACGGACATTGTGGTGTTACTACAGATTTATAGTATTTGTAGGTCTCGTCGTGCCACAGAAACAGCTCAACTACCTATCCTAAAAGTTATGCATGAAGATCAGATAGTTGAGGCTTACTGATATCAAACATGCTCTACAAGTAGACTTTATTGTTCCTCTTCTTGACGTATTGCCATAGCAGCTAATCTTTTGTTATATATGTTAATCCTGATG
This sequence comes from Schistosoma japonicum, assembly GCA_025215515.1. NCBI lineage: Eukaryota > Metazoa > Platyhelminthes > Trematoda > Strigeidida > Schistosomatidae > Schistosoma > Schistosoma japonicum. Next base: position 13,734,402 of record CM046065.1, on the reverse strand, counting down.
TTTACAGGAATAAGTTTAGTTATTTTCATTATAGGCCTAACCCTAATCTTATTTCCATCTCACTGAAAATAACTTCCTAACACAATCTGCAGTACGACTTGCACATTCGATAACTCGTTTAATCTGACCCGCCATAAACAGTATGGTAAGTCTCATCAACTTAAATTATGTTGACTATAAATTAAGCTGTATTAAAATAAATAACGTAGAATTTACAAGCTAACTCTTGCATACTTTGGGTAGTGATGCAGATTTCTTGTGTTTTCTTAAGAACAAAGAAATGTACGATGAAATATTTCATACAAACTGTTGTGGAATTTGTACAGTTGCAAAATATTATTTATTTATTCATGTTAATAACCAGCTTAGTACCACAATTATGTCACACCCTATTTCCATCTGACTCCCTAGAGTCCGTTTGGTATATCATAGTTAATTGGACGTATATGTCAGCCTAGTAAGAGCTACACCAAGAATAAGGAACAAACACCATGAGATGCTGTCGACACTTCGAAACTTTCGGTACAATCAGCCAGCCATCACAGGCTTTTCCCACACACATTTACTGGGCATAACACCAAAGTTATGGAGTGGTGAGCAGATTGATATAACCATAGACAGAAGAGGCCTATTCAAACATATGGACAACATTATTATTAGTGGCTGGATACTATCAAGTTTGAATTACTTAATTACAAAGGACCGACATTAGGTCAAATTTGTACAGGTATAAGCCCCACCGTGGGACTGTAACAATAGAACAGTCATTTTAGACATAGTCACCGGTGAGTGGCGAAGATCTATCTATCACTGTTCCCTCATGGCGAACTAAGTAAGTATGAGACCAGCTTCAATTTGAAAACTGATAGCAAGCACGTAACGTGTGGTTCAATAATTAATAGTGTCGCTTCATGTATTTTAACACTTCAGAGGACTAAAGCAATGCTACTGCCTACAGTTTTTCGAAGTTAATACACAGCACTTCGGATCGCATTTACGAAACAGCAAATTCAAAAAGCAGTTACTAGTAGGGGAATCGTATTAAACTGATTTAGTAATGGCAACAGGCAGTCACACAGGCATATCGAGAATACATTGACTTACTATATAAAGTAATTGTCTTAATTATAGGTAAGCATGAAGCGATAAGTTAAAGGGGAAACAATCAGTTTTTAAGACGAATGAATGTAGTAGTACACGAGACAATGAAATATGAGATATTTGTGGACATAAAATAATAAGAGACATCAAAGCAGTTACATATGCAGGCACTTACATGTATAATTGCAGATGCTGGTCATGAGAATAAGAATATAAATACAATACTGAAACGTATTAGTCATAAGATATCTATTACTTTTTGCACATATTATCACCACACAATTACTGCAGAGATCGCCTCAATGTCAGTTAAATAGAAAGACGCTTAGGTATCATCCTAACTAACATATTTGATACCAACAATGACTATCAAGGAGACAATGTCAAATCTCAAACCACGACTTCATACAAAGGTTGATGGGGGTGCTCATCCTTGAACCCTTTTAAATCACCTGTATTTTACAATGCTTAGAGTCACAAAACATAGGCGCTAACTATCTGAGTAAGCTAAGGGCAAGCGTGTGTAGAAAAGTGTAAAGATGGGCTACGATGTGAGTCAAAGGACTCAGCCCAAATGACATTCAAAGACCGGCTATTCCCAATCAGTGTATATCCGCTTAGCTAAATTATAACAAGAGTTTACTTAGTAGCAACAAAAGCTTCAACAGTCCAGCCAACTCGTCTTACACGATACTTTCTCAGTTTCGACATAGCCTACAACTAGGCAACCCTTACAGTAGTATAAATTGAAAAACCACCAATCAAGTAATTCCGTCATTTGCTGTCTGAAGGTCTGCTAGAAATGGAATGCCCTTCTTCACTACTGTGACTGTAATGACTCATAAAACATCTGTTGCGAAAAATAATTTCCTAATTAAATAGTTGCATAGACTCTCGCCACTGAGGCTGACTATGTTTGTTTTAAAAGATCCGACTAATCGAAGGCAGCTTGGTCACATATAATCGCCAGATAACGACACAACACACCATAGGAAGCATCTCTCTATATAGTCTGCCAGCAGTAAACGTTGGCTTTCCCATGGACGCTCTATTTACGATCAAATATAACTACACATGCATGCCTTCATAGCTTTATAATTTGCTTCTTATTCGTACGTGTGGGTTTAATTGTTAGAAGTTCATCTAGGGTATACAATAAACGTAACTTGGTCACATACTGAGTGCACTTCTTTGGTGAGAACGACGTGATCTAGACACGATCATAATCTAGTTAGTTCTTTCCTGTTTATTGATTTTAATTAAATATTCGTCAGTGTATTGAATTTTTTTTTATATCTTTAACTGTACATTTGTATTTGCATATATTCGTATGAAATAGGTTACTTAGTTACATACCGGATGCACTTCACACATAAAAAGTAATTGGATCAGAATGTGTACGCGCACGAAATTCCGTTTCCCACTCAAAGTAAAGGCTGATCGCGCTTTTGTCAGCTTTTCATGCTACTCACTTGTTATCCTGCGACCAACACGATTTTCCCTGACTTATATGCCTACTCATAATTCAAATTATTATTACTATTATTATAACTCATATCTCACCTTGATTTCCATTATTTCATCTTATGCTTTTAGTTTTTCAAGTTATCATGTTTAATTGCATTATTCCTTGACTGACAGTTTAGCAGCGTCACAGCTGTGGATTTCCGACTACTCACTGAGTTTAAGTATGCACTTACTCATCTATTTTCAAGTGAAATAAGTCCGCAAGCAAACTGTCACAGTAGGTAAGTATTGCTCAAAAGAGTAGCTAACTTTCTCACACTGGATAAGACTAATGACTCTGAACCTTACCTTGACATCAATAGGCAAGTGCAAAGAATTAAACTGCTTTAAAGCAACTCGACAAAAGGATATTGGATAAATCCTGCCGTTATGGCAACCCTATGCACTACATTTTTGAAAATGAACGTTACACAGTTTTTCAATACATCTTTTGATTCACTAACTTACTTTTGACTACGTTTTCTCTCCTCATCACTCTGAATTGAAAATGTCCTTGTTACACATAAAACACTAACAATAGCAACAAAAGATATTTTTATTAAGAAGTATCTAGGGTTATTATAGCTTGTGGTTCAGACAAATATATTACTCTTTTCTCTTAAGCAATGAACATCTACCACTAAAACAAGTGCAGAAGAATCAACCAGTTCATAGTAGTTTATTACTAAATATTGTGGGTTATTATTTATTGATACTGGTATAATTAGCTGGTTTAATTAATTTGAAAATACACATCTTCAATTTAATTGCAACATTAGCGTTAACTATAGTGTTAAGTACAAGCCTAGTCATTTGTAAAGTCAAGAAAACTATGTATTCTCCGATATTCCACAGAATGTCGATGGTTGTACTTTTTTAAAAGTTATAAGTTAGGTCACTATCCACATTTAGTGACTTACTACTTTGTATAATGTTCTCTGCCCTGTACATCTAATCCATAGAAGTCCTGGATGCGATTAAATGTGACTAAATATCATTATTTTAATTTGGATCTTAAGGTCTATATATATTTTATATGAAACGAAACTTTATATATTCATGCCCTTATACTTAAGAGATTTTTGTATCTACCACCTCCTGTACACAACTTGACACTAATCTATTTTCACTGCAGTTATAATCAACGCTTTTACGAGTCTGAAAATATTTTTCAAATAGCTTTTAATATATCGCCGAGCTAAAATTTCATAAGTTCTGTTTATCGAGATGATAATTTGTAGTATCTGACTTAACGTTCATTAATAAAAAATAACTCTTAGCGAAAACCGAGTAGTGTATTTTCATCACATTTCCTCGTTGTTGATCTGTTATGACGCTGGAATTTTTTTGGTGGGGTGACCGAATGCCAATTAGGTGTGTCTATTCTATAATTATGCGTCTGCCCTATATCCACTAAGTCCCAAGCCAGAATAAGAACACAAGTCGATAGACCAGTCAGGCAGAATCGAGCTATATTTCATACATTTCTTTATATACACATAAAACCAGACCTTACAGTGAACCAATTAGGAAATTAACATTAATACAGAACTAAGGAAACAGTGTTCTAAAACACAGTTCTGAAAGTTTGTTTCTTTTCTTTAGTGGTCCGACATAGCATAATCAGTGAAAATAAAATGGTTTCAGGCGACATCATTCATTTCCCAAATAATCGTTTTAAAATACCTATGTAATAAGTTACATTTATGATGCCTAAGAAATGGATTGTACTATGTAGAATATGTTATTAAAACGAATTGATGTATCTCTATTTTTATCACGAAGCATGGTTAATACTGTGTATTACTAGCGCTGGTAAATGAAAAAGCTGTATTATATTACAAATATAGGTGTTCCTATTAGGATAACATCTAAACCGAAACACGATTAGCTGTTATTGGTTAAGTTAGGCACTAAACACAAGGAGACTTATGTAGTTAGTTTGTTCAAGTTAGTCACTTTTAACCATGTGCTTGCAGCTCTATGCTACATCTTTGCTTTCTCAAAACTGTTAGGTCAATATGTTGAAATCAACAAACAATTATTCATTATTGATTCTTATTGTTGAGTCACATACCTACTTTATTGATATTTGTTAGGCCATAAGTCTAAGTCTATCATTTTCAGTGTAAAATGTTGGGAACTACTTTTATGAGTTCTGAAGTTAAAATAACCTTTTTCTCTTGCTGATAAGATTGTTTAAGTGCTAAAACAGTTTACGAGGCTTAACAATATTCTGTTAGCTACAAACACTGACAAACGCTAACGCTTAACTCAACGCTCACCAACTGGAATTTAAGAAACGAGGGTAATCACTATTTGTTTTATCTAGATTTACTTTATAACAAAACAATTTGTGCAGTGCCTTTACACCTTTAATTTATTTTGATAAAAATCTTGTTGTTACTTTTGTCGATTGTTAAATTCTCTTAATATCATTTTTTTTCTCGTTAAGGATTAATAGTTGAATAGGAAAACTAGAAAATACACTCTTACTTTATTCGGTTTATATGGTTGAAATGGACAAATTTCTGCATTCTATTTTAAGTATGATAAGTTATTATACTTATAATACATTAACTTTTCATGAATATTCATAAATATGATTGTTTTAAACACTGTTCACATGAAGAAAGTGGCTGATTCTTTCAATCAAGCTGACGATTTAAGTCATTTATACTTCTTTTGACATGTCTACCTTAAACAAAGACAACCAGTATCTGAAAAATTTACGCAAATGTTCAAATGACCAGTCATTTCATTTTTCTGAGGGAGATTTATCAAATTCAAACGATATAATTGCTTCCCTTGATCGAATCCAGTGGACACATTTGACATCATTAAATTTATCCTCAAATAAATTGCGCGATATCACTCTCTTAACGTATGCTGATAGTTTGGAGATCTTAAATCTATCAAATAATTTTTTAACTAACATCTCTCCGCTAATTAGTTGCAAGAAGCTAATTAGCTTAGATTGTTCAAAAAATGAAATACATGAATTGCCAGAACTTAATAAATTGCCATTTTTAGAAAAACTAAATGCCTCTCACAATCCATTAATGAGCATTAGCGGTAAGTAAAAATATAACATAAACTTGTGTGTTTCAGTAATTTCATATCAATATTGTAATTATTCATTATTTTAGTAGAATTATATGTAGTATATCAGACAGCAGATCAATTTTAGTGCTAAATTATAATTGTAGTTTTGTTCTTCATTTAATATTGTCAATTATATTAGGTTAATATCTTTTCATATTTCTTTTTTTTTCCTGAGAATAGGTTTATGTGGATGTTTAAGTTTACGTTATTTGGATTTAACATCTTGTCAATTAACATCATCTTCAATAACAGGATTAGATAATAATGATATTCAACTTGGTGCAATGGATCCTTTTGAGAAATATGATTATTTATCTGTTTATTCAAATCGTCAAAATCTGTGCCTAAACAATATATATCCAACATTTTTAGGTATCCCTCATCTACGTGTACTTAATTTAAGTTATAATCCAAATATTTTTCATGCTATCAACATTCAACTAACATCAAATGAATGGTTTATAATACAGAATGTATTATCTAAAAAATATTCAATATTCAATCAAGATTATAATAAACATTCAATATTCAATGAATCTTTAAAAGAAAATTCATTAAATGAATGTAATGGTTTAGGGTCTTTTACCATATAAAATTGAATATTTAAATTTAAAAGCATGTAATATTCATTTTATTAATGGTTTAACACATATGAAACGTCTTCATACACTGAATTTAAGTCATAATCAAATTGTTGATCATCAAACTTTAAAGTAAGTAGTATATTGGTATAATGAAAACTTTAATAATGATTACAGTTTATCCTTCGTATTATGGACATGTTATATAGGATGAATCAACTAACATATTATTATCCAATGTACATTGATTAGGTAAAGATTTAATGCTTGTGATACATTTGTCCTATCTTGATATAATCGGACTATCATAACGTATGGAAAATGAGGTGTGACCTCGATAATTATCAATCGGTGCTCAAACACGTCTACTCTGCGACTAACAGTCCTCATGCTAGAAATGAAGAACACAAGACAACTTATCCAACTACCAGACAGTCAGTCAGTTCGATCATATTTCACTAACCTATTTTTATACAAAGACCTGACCACTCATCACACCGATAGGGGGAATAACATCTATGCAAACTGGAAACAGCAATGACTAAGGACTGAGGGTATAGGTACATTATTAATTGATCATAGTTCCTGAGTAGCAAATGACATGACAACAGTTCACTAGTCTAATGGGAGGTTAGGGTGTTGGGGATATGACAATAATAGAAATAAAATAACCGATTCACATATATTCAAAATAAATGAAATAGTCTTCTGAAAAACAGTTCAGAAAGTTATTCTTCTTGAATTTCAAGATATAACAACATTAATTTTATTTACATGACCCTGGATATGTTGATGTATGTAAGATACAAGGTGATTAAAATTGGTCAGTACCGTCCTTGCATATAAGCGGACAAATAGCTTTATATAATCTGACTACGTGGATGATGATTTAGCTGAAGGTCACAAAATAACCAGAAACTTACTCAGATGTTGAGAGTGGGAGAACAATACCAGAAGATAGAAGACAATGTCAAGTTATTGAGTAAATACAAGGGCTACTAGAGCAGACAATAATAAAAACATAATATACATTGAATAGTGAAGAGGGATCAGTTGCGTGCAGAAATCGAGAAAATAGGTCTATAATAAGGTTGCAATAACTAGGGGAGGCTAAGCAGATAAGACATTCAGTAGTGAGTCTACGAAAAGCTTACAGTTTAGGCAATACATATATCATTGTTACTAAATGCTTAACAAATGAACCTTAAAAGTAAAGGGTTTCAATACCACAGCGAACACACTCCATAGGTTGTAATTGAAGATTCTTTTTCCCGTTATAACTCTCATTGTACATTTTAACACTTATTAAAGTCATCAAACGTTGGTATATCGTTTTTCATCCTCGAATCTGACCAATTACAAATAACCTTACAGAAATCTTATATGACGACTAAAAAATGAAGATTTAGTAATCTACATAAAAAGCTTATTAATTATACAACATAAAGTTCCTGTAAAATAGTTTTAGATGTTCAGTCATCTTTCCGAACTTCTCATCAATTACTTATTAATTATTCAGTTCTGTATTAGTCCTATATTAATTGTTACTTGGGAAGTATTTACACTCACCAATAACAGTTTGAATTCTTTGAAGGTTGTCACGACATTTGGTTATATGAAGAGTGTTTTCGTATTGGACATTTCACTGTTGATCTAGAATAGTTCATGTCTTTAAGTCAAGAGTACTACAAAACTGATTTAGTTAAACAATTATTCAAAACAACGAGGCGCTTGACAGTTGTTTCTTCCTAAACACACGGTATCCATGAGTCTAACTCGCAAATAACCTTCAACTTTTAGAGTTCATGAAACGTGATTATCTTTTATGTCACCTAATTGGTATCCAATAATTTACATTTAGCTGCTCCTGTGGATAAAACTAAATTTGATATGAGATCAGACAACTGTAACAACGAGTCAACGAGCACCTTCCATCTTGGTTTGCAAGAGTTTCCGTGAAACCTTTTTCTCATGCTTGGTAGGTAGCTAGGGGGGGGGGATGAAATAGATAGTACTAATGGATCCAAAATTTTATACGGTATACCAGCAAACTTTTAGACGGGATTCGATCTCATCTCTTACAAATAAGAGAAGCCATGAGGATTCAAGTTTACAACCCAGGTTTATGTGACCAAAATAAATACGTAGCATCCCTATCTTAATTTAATAAACAACTTATCTAATTCGTAACAACCTTTGCTGTTTGTTTGTTCTTACTCCTCGCCCTTTTTATACTTCTCCATCATTATTTTCGCACCTAGTTTTAAACGATTGACCCACATCCAACTTATAATTGCTAGATAATATTTATCTTATTATGAAATATGCATTCGTGCTATTATGAATCAGTGTATCATTACTACGTGTATATCTGCTATCCTACTACCAATGTACACCATTCAATTATTATGATTAGTTATGTAGTCCATCGATTTAACTGTTATCATCGACTCATAAATTGCTGTCAATACCTCAATACAAATATTGAAGTATATCAAAGTAAAGTCTAATGACATTTTAATTTCTAACTTCAGACAATTTACTATAGTTCTCAACCTCATTCAATACCACTAGTAAGTGACTACCATTAGGTATTGGATACTAATTCAATAGTTGAAAAATTCATCACGTAGTTTGATGCTTAAGGTTTTAGGCTAGAGGACTTGCTATTATAATAGAATGAATTTGTATATTCCCATTGATTTGTTATAGACTGAAGCTGGTCAGTCACTGTTGCTATATGTGCATCCTGCGCGGATTGCCTCGATATAGCGATTATTCAGAAGTATCATTTTTAATTTGTATTGTGACTGGCAAGTGGAATCCAGGACGCGCGTTTCGTCCTATTTGGGACTAATTGGCTGGATGTACCTGCATCCCAATGTTGATGTTCACAGTGGGACGAAACGCGCGTCCTGGATTCCACTTGCCAGTCACAATACAAATTAAAAATGATTGCTATTATAATGTTTGTATACAATTAATGAATTTCACACTTGAATTACAACATCTACTTACTACTAATTTATTTTCAGTAGTTATCTATATCAGTCAATATTAGTCAATTATTGTAGATGTTTTTTTTTACTTTTCAGTTGTTTCATTTGTTTATTATAAAACTTTGATATTTTTCATTTAATTTTAAAGGCCATTGAAATTATTGTTAAATTTACAAAATTTAAATTTGAAAAATAATCCAATTTGTAATCAAAATAATTCTTTTCAAAAAGTTATTTATTGTTTAAATCATTTGAAAATTTTAAATGATTATCATTTGTCAATAATGGATAAGGTAAGTGATAATTTGATGAATAATAAGTAATATTTAAGTAGTATAGTTGTTTGAATTAAATATTTTATTGATAAATATGATAATGTTTAATGTGAATAGTTTGATTTTGATTTATGTTATTTAACATCAACACTAGAATTCAAGTATATTCAGTTGATGAGTCATAAATAGGACGAAATGTATGTTACTAGTTGATTTATTGAAATTAATTTTGATTATGACAACTGTTTAGTTATGTTTTTCATTATACAATTGATAATAATGGTAGGTCATTTTAAATGATCTTAAATGATAACTAGTGTAGAATGATTGGTTGAGTGGTTTTCGGCAGATATTCGCTTACAAACAGAGGTACGGATTCCTGAGGAGAAAGGTGAACACTCCACACGTTAGAAAACAGAATAGAACTAGAATATACAAATGTGTAGGGTTTTTTTGGAAATACTTTAAAGAATTCATAGTCGAATGAACACTGTTTTCAGTGTAAGCGAATGTGAAAAAGAACCAGAGAAACATGAGTGTGCTAACTAAAGTGATGTAAGGAGGAATATCTCAATCAAACAACTAGTCATGTAGCCAGAATAATGCTAGTGGTATTTTGAGATAGAAATCAAGAACAATTAGTTAACCTGGAGAAACTACTTTACTGTTGAGTGGCAAATGACTAATGTGACTTGTGCTGTGACTACTACCTAATAGACTTGAAATTGAAAACGATGATTGGTTGGCACGAAGCTCGTGTAACCAAAGCCTGTCTCAGAGATATCAATTAAGAGAAAGAACAAACACCAATGAATGAAAGTTAAGACCATGGCATTCATTCATAGTGTTTTTATTACATCATACACTGGTCCACTAAATAACACGAAACAAAGGATACATTAAAGGCTGAACTAGGTAAATCGTGTAAAGGAATTCAGGATAATAGGATCATAATAAGGTTACAATAATTTGGGAAGAAAAGCATATATGACAATTGCTAATGAGTCTACGAAGAGTTTATAACATGAGCAATAAAAATATCATAGTTACTGAATGTTTAACTAGATACAGTTTAGACTTGAAAGTCCCGATAACTTGAAAAAAAATCTCATTAGATTGTTATTCCCGATCGTTTGCTTCAATATGACAGAGAGTATGAGGCCTCGAAAGTGGACTTCCAGACAGATTGGTCAACTTTAAATAATGACAGTTTCATTATTCTTAGTAGGCATCCTCTTAATAACTAATATAAGTACCCTTAAGTTCACAAGTAGTTAGTCTACAAGATAAAAAGCAAAGCACAGTTAAAACTAACTCAATTTCACTAATTACTCACGTGTGAAATTTGAATTAAGGCTCAACTGAGCCTTAAAAACCATACACTTGAATAATTTATATATATATAAAGACCAAACACTAAGTAAATCACAGTATAATATACAAATATGGATTGTCTAATTGACTAAAAATGAAAAACCCTATTAGATCCATTCCGTTTAACGTTCAGAATAAATTCATGAACTTTTTATAATAACGGTCAAGATATGATTGATGAATTCTAACGAATCGATAGCATCATTTCATTGGTTGGTTATCAAGACCAATTCAATTCACATGATAGATCGATTGCAGCCATGAGACCATTGCACATCGTCAATAGCAGGACAGTTGTATAGTTTCTGTTATAAATCTGCTATACAATATTCACTCACTACATTTCATCGATTAAAATTAAGACACTGGTGCTTAATAATGTTTGCTTAAGTTTTACACCGATAGGTTGGTACCTCGTAATCTATATTCTCAACTTCAGTGAATTTATAGAACTCTCCAGTAACCATACATCGACATCAGTGACAGATATTCTAAGAAGGTTGTTAACAAATCATTCTGGACTCTACACATGCTTGATTACTAGTTTATATATTCGATGATTCAGTCAAGTAATGTCTACCACTGTATATTGTTTGTTAGGACAAGATATATTTGTATGAATAACAGATTCAATCAGATACTTAATAAAAGATTAGAGCGTGTTTTTTCAATTCTTAGTTATTAGAAGCTTAGCTCATGATACTTTTCTCATGTTCTTTGAATTGTAAGTTTCCAGTCAATCTCTAAACCACTGTACTATATCCATATATTATTATGTTAATCATTAAACTACTATGCAGTGTTTATACTACTAACTAGTTAGTCTTCCATACTTTATTTATTGTATATCATAGTCTAACAGATGATTGAAATACAAATTCCAGTATGGCTAAAATGTAATAATTTTGTAATTGGTTGCTGTTTTTATTGTTTTGACTGGATCTTAAGGTGACAAAGATTCCGAGTCTACGAATTAAGGACATTTTCACGCTATCAGTAAACTTATACATTGACATATGACTAACTAAAATCCATTTCTGCATAAAAATCTTTTTGTTAATTGACAAAACTACTTAGAAAATAAGGAAATATTTGTGATTCAAGATTCTAAATTTAAGCAACGATTAATGATTGTTCATTCATCCACACATTAGTCATTATATTAACACTTGATCTATAATCCTGATGTTTCTTAGCCTACCGAGAGGTTAATCCGTTAAATGTAAGATTTGTAGAGGCATGTCAATGAACTAAGTACTATTATCTTCCTATAATTTTATGCCTTTATTTTCTCATGATACACTTTCCTTTCTATTGAAGTCAATTTAAGAGTTTTTTCATAACCTATCTGAATTGTTGACTCAGGCTACACACATCAATTTCTGTCGTGTTAGTTCTTATGTTTTTCACATAGACCAGTTACGAACAATGACTTCACTAGAACTAATTCAAGGATACAGGAGACAAAAAACAAATATAGTCAAATTATTATAAAAGTTTGGATCATTTATTTCATGAAACTGTTTCTATGCATATCTACATGCAATCCCAGACGGCACAGAAAGCCAATTACAATACGAACACCAACGTAACTTAAAAAAATAAGCGATTTGACTCTAAGCAACATATACACAATTAATTACTCTTAGTTCATCAGTAGAAAATGACATTAAAACACTTAATATAGATAGTAGGATGAATTTGTATATTCCCATTGATTTGTTATAGACTGAAGCTGGTCAGTCACTGTTGTTATATGTGCATCCTGAGCGGATTGCCTCGATATAGCGATTATTCACAAGTATCATTTAATTTGTCTTTTGACTGGCAAGTGGAATCCAGGACGCTCGTTTCATGGCTGACCAGCTTCAGTCTATAACAAATCAATGGGAATATACAAATTCATCCTACTACCAATTCGCTCATTGCACAAACGTGACTGTCTGGACTCAGTAGTCTAGTGGTGTACGCGATGGCGTATGACACAAACCGGACTGAGTTCAAATCCCGCTGTGAACATCAACATTGGGATGCTGGTACATCCAGCCGATGAGTCCCAAATAGGACGAAACGCGCGTTCTGGATTCCACTTGCCAGTCACAATACAAATTAAGTGATACTTAATATAGATGAAATAGAAGTTTAAAATCAATTAAAATATACTAATTGATCTTCTGAGAATTAGTTCATTTTTCACAAATTATCCTTTATAGCATTAATAACTAAATAATGACAGATTTTATTCAATTCCTAACTAAGTATGAGTTATTCATTATCTTCTTTTGAATTGGGCACTAAATTTAATCAGATTGGAGCAATTGTTATGTTTTACAACTTATGACATTGAATGTGATTCCTTGTACGAGACTTTATGACCAATGACTGCGTAAGTTGGATTCACTTTAAGCCTCATCGCCAATTGTTATGTATTGTGAAAATACACAGTGCTCTTGATAATTGCCAATCAGTGTACGGACACGTCTGCCCCACGACTACCAGTCTCCAAGCCGGAATAGAGGAAAAACAACGACTGATGAGCCAGACAGACAGAATCGAATTGCATTGTATGTCAATCATGCCTTTATATATACATAAAACTAGACCACACAGCGAACCAATTAGGAAACTAACATAAATACAGAACTAAAAAAATCGTGGTAGTGAATAGGGACAACTTGTACACAACTAATTAACTGTAGGCCGTAATAAGAGACAATTAAATAACAGTAAATATGCTAAACGGGAGGATACATAAGAGGAACGTACCAATCATAGAAATATAATGTTTATACTACTCACGACCAGAATAAATGAATTAGTTCTCTAAAACACAGTTCTGGAAGTTTTTCACTCCTTTTTAGTGGTCCTACATAACAGCAACAACGAAGTTTAGTTTTACCAATTTTCGTTAGTATTCTTTATTATTGTTATACTTATACATTTCAGTAATCTTAACTAGTAGTATGTTATACTTTGGGATAGCTGTTTAGCTGGCGACGGACCAAAATTGTCTAGCCTGTCCCAGGTCATAATGTGTTCAATGACAGATAAACAGTATTCAGATTCAAATCACTGGTTTCAGGAGGGTATATGAACTATTCATTCTTGAAAATATACTGTATTCTGCATAATTGTTGGGTAGAGCCAACAAACCCTTGAAAAAGCGAAGGAGTAATAATCAAGAGAAAATGTGTAAAGGCAGATATTTTAAGAAATTCAGACAATGAGAAGTCACGTGAGATCATGATACAGTTACTATACGTGTCAGTAGGTATAGAAATCTCTAGAGCTGAGGACTTATGTATATAAATATCTGTTTTTTAAATTACACCTGCAGTAAAGTGTGTTTGCCGTATCCTGTCTCTTCCGGTCACGTTGAAGTTAGTTTAGCTGGGGTCGAGTAAGCTTAGGGTCAATGCGTCACTTAGACAGATTAAAATTGACGACAGAGTTCGCGTCGAAAACATCCAAACAGCGTCTAACGGCGACAGTAATAATCAGTAAAGAAATCGGTGATGTATTAGTCAAGAGAACTTATTTAAAGAGTATGTTGGTTGCATAGTCAATGTGGTTATCTACTTCTGGTGATAAGCACTTAAATCTCTACCGAGAGTAAAGATTGCAGCAACTGGTCAGTCAAGATGCATGCCCTTCATACCTTTCTATTAGGAAAACTTTCTTGGACTGTAAATCATATTAGGTCATATTAACTAATATAGAAGACATTTTTTTAAGTATTTACTATATGTTTAGATTTCTCATCATTCAACTGACAAGTTAGATAGTAGAAACCACATCAGTGTGCATTATTAGTGTTGAACTTATTCATTATTTGTATTGTATTTCTGTAAATTAGGTATTCAAAGTAAGATGGAACGTTATGCACTTAGAAATCGAAATTAACTTTTAACCCTATTGAGTGGTATAGTATAAGGCAGCTAGAACATTTAAATACTAAGAGTCTATGACTTCAGGTCGGCTGTAATGTTAGGCGTAATTAGTCGAATAAAAATGTCTAAGCTGAATAGAAGCCTAAGCAGATGCTTGAACAAAGATTGTGTGACGCATAGAAGATTAATATTTTTAACTAATCTGATCTCGACATGGAACTAATGTAAACTAGAGAGCACTGAATAGCTGTTTTGTCCACTGTCATTAGTGATGACTGTTTCATTCTCAACAATTCCGAACTCCACTAGTCACGACTTCTCATTGGAGCTTCAGGAACACCCTGAAGTTAGTCACTAGTGAGCTGATTATTGTAATTACATTAAGATGGTCTGTTGGGATTGACATTAAGTTTAGTTGATTGAATTCGTCACAGATTTATGTTGGCAGGGTACCATTGAAAACTAAGGAGCACTTGACAGCTGTCTCGTCCTAATATAGAATTTATCAGAAGTAAAACAATTATCACAATTGACAATGAATGATCGTCGCGCTATATCACAAATTAATGGAAGTGGGAATTTTACCCTTAAATGCCGGGCCCGTCGTCCAGACGCTTAAGCATTCACAAACCTAAGACAGCTCATGCGGAATCTCGAATAATCACTGGTGAGAAGTTGCAGTGCTCCCTGGTTTTCAATAGTACCCTACCATCATCAATCTGTGACGAATTCAATCGATTAATCTTATCTCATTAATAAGTTTTTCACAGCTAGGAAAATCCCTACCTATCAAAGAAATTCATTTGCATTTCAACCAATCACTAAGTTTGTAAAGTCATTATGTTGCATACTAAATGTTAAACTTACTTAATAGTTACTAAAGTATAAGCTAACAATTATAACCTTTTGTATTGAACTCAATAATCCATGATACACGATCTTCAATTTGTTTAATTCGCCGGTATACGTTTACCTTAATGTCTATTACATATTTCAATCATTATGTTTAATTATTATTTCAGGTACACTCATTTCTATACAATGAACCATCATTGGAACAATTAGCTAAAGAAGATCACCGTGTAAATTTATTGCATCAATTCACAAAACCTCAACAATTAAGAGATTGGTTAGTTCTTATTGAAAGTATACAATCATAATTAATCAATGAGTAATAATTAATATCCTGTTTAACTAATTCACTACATACTAAGTGAATCTTGTCCATTTTGTTGAAAGATTTTCACTAATCTAAGTTAACTGATATTTTATGCAGTATAAGTGATCAGTAGAGTTCTAACCCTATAAGTAGCATCAATTCGAACATGAATACAGTTACACTTTACTGATGAACATCAATTAGCAGGATACCGAAATGAGACAGGTTCTCGGAACAACTAATAAATATTAAAATCATCATATTTATTACACTGATTAAATTTTTAAATTGTAATTGATAATAGACTATCAGTGACCTGCTCAAATGTTTGATCAACTTATTTTCTAACCGGTACGTGTTTACTGGAGTTAACAATCATACTTTAGATTTGTTTTAACTGAATAAGTTCCAATACTAACCACGGTGTACCTTAATGTGGTATAATAGAGAGAACCTATACCGTGTTAAATACTTAAACGTCCAAAAAAGGACATTGCCAAGGACATTGTCTATTCCGTTAATTAGCAAGCGAAGAATATATTCAGCACTAAACTTTTGTTGGCAACCATGAAACGTTTATTAGCCAATGAGAAAACAGTTTCAAGGTGAATAATCATATATTATGTGAAATCGTTATAGCAATGCTAGGAAAAAATTAAATGGGGTACAGTATTTCGACATTTTCAATGAATTTAGTACAGTCAGAAATTGGTTTATTCATTCTGAAATCATAATATCTCCTGTATTAGAACTCATCCATATGACTCAAAATCATATTACTTCTGGGATCATGATAAGGTTTCAGGAATTCTTTTAGGGCGAGATCAATATTCCTCTGTCTTTCACAGTATTCGCCTAAGTAGTTGGATCCACTGAAATATTTTTTATGGATGACGACATGATGTACGTAACCAAATCTCCTTCGAGACCAGTAACCTTCCTACCCATTTATACACATAGTTGCTCTCTCGAGAGAAAATATTTAAATAATCGGGATTGATGTTGTTGCCGTTCTCTTCGGCATATATAGGAAATGTCTCCTACCAGAAGTTCTATCATAAATACTAAAAAACCAAAACTAGAATTATAGTAATTAGAAGTCATTCACTCGGTCTTTATACTTATTCCTCTATCATGTCTTTCTTTTCCATGTAGCTGTTTTAATAATTTCAACGACTTTGCCTATGCCTCCTAACGATATTGCAGTCTCAACAACATTTCTGATCATATGTTTAGGCAGTGTTTGTACCACTACACTCCTTAGACTTCGCTCACGTGTACAAGTGTCGATCCCAGAGTAACAGGCAGCTGCATACTGCATAAAACAACTAGTAGACATCTATCTTGGCGTTAATCTATAGGCACTGAAGAAAGTCCCTGTTCTGATTTTTTTTCGCTAATAGCCATTACAACATAAAATAAATCTGTTAATAGTACCACCTGATTGTACTACACTAATATTCAGTTCACAAACATAAGTAAAAGTTGTATTGAATAATTTAAGTGCCTGCAGATTACTAATTAAAACGTCGTCACTAAAAATTACAATCAAAATATTCAATGTAAAGATTTTGAATTCGAATGCGCGCCACCTTGAGATCGAAGCCCTTGTATTCATTGATTTTCTCCAGTTTGCCAGCAAAGATTAGTTTCATCAACTAGATGGTACTGCACAACTGTTTCATCCTAGTGTGCACCTCCTCCTCAGTGATTACCCTATATTTTGTTCTAGGGGTCTTAGGTTCGCAAATGCCGAACCCTCTGCACCACTTAGCTAGCATCCAATGGTAGATGATCGTTGAGCTACATCACAAATTGATAGAAGTAAGAATTTCGTCACCAGATGTCAGTTGGTTACCATTGAAAACTGGGAAAGTACTAGACAGTTGTTATATCTTTGTAAGAGACACCTTAACAGTTTGCACCAACGATTCAGCCAAGGGATTAAACTTAGTACCGTCAGGTATAGCGGCGATCTCTTAACCATCAGCACTATTGAAATAACGTTTATTGACAGAATTCTCACTTTAATCAGTTTGTGAAATACATCAACGATCATTCTATGTTGGATTTCCTAAAAGAATTAATGGTACTCACTAATGAATATTCCCACTCTAAGACAAAACACCTATTCAGTTCCTTATAGTTTTTAACAGTATCCTAACTTAATTCTCTTCATTGCTATTCTTTCTTGTTTATACTTTATAGTACTCTACCAAATATCAATACACCTTATCCAATATTAGCTAATAATCGGTCCAGTTGGTATGAATAAACGTCAATTAAGAAAATTATTACATCAAAAACTAGATAATTATTTTGCTCCACTTATATGTTATACAGATAGAATGCCAAGATCTAAATTAAAACATCAATCAACTTCATCAACTAGTTCAAAAGAATCATCTGATGAATTAATCTTAACATCACGATTACATCATTCTAGTAAATTGAAGAATGAACAATCATTAAATGAATCAATGCATAAATTCTATTGTATAAATAATGATTATAATACTGAAATTGATGGTGTTGATTATCATTTTGTGAATAGAGAAGTTTTTAATAAGAAACGAATTGATGGTGAATTCATTCAAACAGTTAACATTATGGGTAAGTGTTATAGTTTAGTAGTTACTTTTTGTTTATTTATCAATTAACCAATTGAAAAGAGGTGAATTCATTGAGATTCGAATGAACAGATTTACAAAATGTAGGCTGTAAAAGAATATTTAAGTAAGAAGGGTAGTACTTAAGTAAAGACTCCGTTGAATGAAGCAATGGATGCAGTGATTATACTCAATCAGAAAGAGGAGTATTAGAAGTGAATAGAAGAATTTGAAGTCAACACGGTATTTAGTGTATACAAAGGATCTATATTTGGTTGAAGTGGTGATTCATTGATACTAGACCTATGAAGCGAAAGTATATTTCGATTCCGTCTACAACTATTTAAAACTATGGAATGGAGAGCTCTGAAAGGGAAACAACAAAACCCTGTCTCTTAGAATGATTGTACTAAATATATTTGTGGATACATAGAACAGACATGGAGACAGTTGAATGTAAGGGTGGAGGAAAGTCAAAACTTGACTTAATACATATTTATTACATCCTTCAAATACATAATAAAACTTGAAAATAAGTTGACAAATGATATGCTGTGATTATCAACAATCATGGTATACAAAAATAATAATCTTGCTAGGAACTAATTAAGCAAACAAAAATATGTTGTTGTTTGTCCATAAGTGTACCCTGAAGTTGCTAAAACCTATACTGGATGGAAGAACACAAGACTAATGAGGCAATAAAACAGAGTCACACTTATATTTCAAACATACGTCTACATACATGTAAAACTTGACTACGCAGCCAAATGGGTAGGAAGATCATATCATTTCAGAACAAGAACAACAAATGATAAGGAACTGGGCTGAAGGGGGGGGGATAACATGTGCAAAATCAATTAGTTACAGTATATAAATGGAAAATAATTCAACAACAGTTAATAAGTCAGATGAGAGGTTACAGAGATGAAAATATAGAAATGATAGGAATTAGACGTTTAGTACTAATATAACAAAAAAATATGAAATAATCCTCTGGGCAACAGTTCTGGGAGTCAATCATTCATCTAGATTCTCCAGATCTATCAGTAATAGTACTGTACTCAGAAGAAATATGATACATCATCAATTTTGATGGGATAAAAATTCTCTTAAGATGTTTCCTTTCTTATATAAAATCGCTTAACAGATAAATCTTTACATCGATAAGTAAATGCAAACTAGTATGAAAAGACGAGATGGAGTATTTATGACTGTACAAGTGGGAAATAATGGTTAACAAATAACTTATGACGTAATCTACGTCTCTAAAATCTAATTTGTTTATAAATACTAGTGACTCACATAATAATCAACAGTATTATGTCATCAGTTATTGTATCTAGGTTTACAGTTGGCAGCTAGTTTAACTACCACATCAGCATAAAAATAGGTTTATTTATTTTATGTGTTCGAATCTCCCGGTTCAACTATTCAACTGTTAACTATCATTTGTCTATTCTTTAACCTATAATGTTTATCACATTGATTTGCTTTGGCTGATAGAAAAAATTTATATGATCTGATAAGTCAGTGATCAAACTACTTAATTCTGTCTTTGATCACAGTTTAGGGTTATATGTGCACTAAAGTTTTTGTAATTAATGAACTACATACATATACACACTTCCTATACCCTACGATATCTTGACTACTTAAACAATATCCACGTTCAATATACAATTAGATAGTTATTGTTACATTGCATCATTTATTAATTAATTAAAAGTATTTGATAATTTTGATGTTTAGATTATTTGCCGGATAAAGCTCGAACCCAGTCTACTAAGTGAATCGTTAGAATATTGATGTAATTTTATTCGATAAGATTGTGTACAAAACATAAATTATTCAAGTGTTCCACAGTTGTTCATCACTTATTGGCAGTTTATACCAACTACCATAGAAAGAATTAAGCCGAAGATCATAAAGTATTGCATTAACCATAACACTTGTAACAGGTTGTATCAAGTTAGATTGGAATGGTCTACATTTTTTTTCAAAATTAGTCTGCCGTCTCTTTTCTATTCTGTTTGACACTACTGATTATAACTTCTTTCAGTGATATTTTATGAAATCTACACTAAAACTAACCACTACAGTGTACATATCATCATAATTCAGTTTTAATTGATTAGGACAGAAGGCTGAATTGGTTATGTTAGTCCTTGTGATGGAAATCTCTCAGTTGATTCAAGTTTATTTTTTTGAATTTTTCGACAGACCAAGCTGTCACTATGTCTTGAGGTAGAGAGTTCTATTCACTGACTGTTTTGTAAGAGAGCCGGTAATCAGCTAGCGAATAGTTTATTCTGTGTTTATGGACATTTTTCGGAGTGTCGTAGTAAGTTTTCTGTCCTAGAAGACAAGAAAAAGATAAGGGTAAAGATCATTATCATACTATATTGAATCACATGTAAGGTCTAATAGCAAAACAAGAGACTTATCTGATGTATAGTGCTATACTAGAAGTTATAACATCATAATTAGTATTACAAACGTTGGTTTGTGTGGTGTCAAGACGTCTTTGTTTACATTAAACTGTTAGTGGAAATAAAGTTTTTTCTAAAGTTACTGAGTAGTACAAATTTATAAGAACCATTCAGTAAACAAATGATAACATACATCTACACTATAAACGATTAAAGGAATGAAATCTATACAAATAAAGAAGAGTTAAAGAAAATGTATACAAGTAGCTATAAACTCTAATGAGTAGAATGTGAACATAGACACTATGACACTGCGATACTTTCTTTTACGCTACTCCCTTATTTCTTAATTTTACTCAGTAGTAGGTTTAAATTGATTTTAGTTTTCAAGTTCCATTGTGACTGACTAGCAGAATCTAGGACGCGCGTTTCGTCCTATTCGGGACTCTTTGGTTGGATGTACTTGCATCTCACTGTTGATGTTTACACTAGGATTCAGACTCACTCCGCTTCCTGTCAAACGCCACCACGTCCATTTCTAAGCTACTGTGTCTATGCAGTCATACTTCTGCAACGAGTATATATGTAATTAGAATAAGCTTGTATCTTTTCGCTATATCGAGACAATTCGCTCAGGATGAACATATGCCAAATGAGACTGACCAGTTTCAGTCCGAAAAAACAACAGGAAGATACAAGCTTATTCTGGTTCTAATTTTATTTGAAAAAATATTTGGTGGTTTTAAAAAATGTCTAAATTGGAGGGTAAAGGAAAGGCATTTTATCTTGCCAGTACTAGGCATACCAGAGTCCTTGAAAATTCACTGTTCACTCGCTACTAGAACCCTTTTCTGTGATAGCGTCGTTATGCAACTGATAAGTTGACCATAAACTATTTGGAAGGTAGTGTAATAACCTTTTTATACATAATCTATCATTTTATTTTCATAATAATTGTGTATTTCTAAAGGTTGATGAAATAGCGCAACAATTGATGATACCTTCAGTACACTACTTCCCCAAATCTGGGATTTGATCCAAAAGTTTAATCTCTATCTGCTAATTGAGGCATGGCAACTTGAACTGATGTATGCATGTACCAAGTTCTACGTTGTAACGTTCTACGTTGACCTTCAGTACATGGATGGTTATGTAGGGTTTTCGATTGAATTGATTTTCAATTAATCAACCACTACATGAACCGAGAATCCTAACTGACATTCACAATAAATGACCTACAGCATTAGGACAATCAAAATTATGCATACGTTGATCACACGAGTCGTCTTCTTCGTCCAGGTTGTAGCCGTGTGTCTGTTGTTTGGTCTTTTAATGTATGATCAGGAATGCTACTGCTCAAATCTTGTACCTATGTCTTAAGTTTATGTCCATACGTTTCCCAGTAGTGGATTGAGTTCGTTCTTCTTACATAATGATATAACGTATCTAGTATACGTATACAGATACAAAAAATTAACAAACGCTCAAATATTATTATCTTGTGAACCTCTTAAAAACACGTCTCGAAATTTTTCCAACTTTAAAATCGTCCAGACAGCATAGTATTTTTAAATATTTGACTAATATCTACGACAACACCATTATTGCATAAAAATAGCCAAAGTTAGCATACATGACTGAACCGAAACGTGAGAGTTTAAAAATTGTTTGAGGCAATTGCCCTCGGAAAACTTTGCAGGTTTTCGTGGTTTCATTCCTGAATGACTTACAAGTGAATAGTTAACCCCCCAGTATTTAGCGATGCCACTAGATGGTTGCCGTATCATGTGATATCATGATTTACATCCAGCAAAATTTTGATTAAAATATAATGTACTTAAAAACTATTAAGTAGTACAACTAAATAAGATGCAAGTAGAACTGACATCTTGAATGAGATAAATTCGTGTGTATTCACCAAAGTCGAAAATTCGAACCCTTCGATTCGAACTCCATAGCTTTTTAGGTTCAAAGACACTAGTTTCAACTAAACGTTGGTTCGTCAGTGCCTAGTACCTAAGATTACTAAACTAATAGAGAAACGTAATGCATCATTCGTTATCAGATTAATCACATTTTCGACCTCAAAGTTTCAATATATGTAAAAGTTTCCATAGTAATTATCCCCTTTCATACAACTAATACATTTTAAAAATATGATTTGACTCTATGTTAGCTATTTATGTATTTTTCTGCTACGTTTAGCTAAAACGTTAAACTCCTACTACTAACAGACCTAAATTCTTAGACTCCGTATGTTTGTCACCCTAAGATTCAGTCAAAACAATAAAAACAACAACCAATTCCAAAATTATTACATTTTAGCCACACTGAAATTTGTATTTCCATCATCTGTTAGACTATGATATACAATAAATAAAGTATGGAAGACTAACTAGTCAGTAGTAAAAACACTGTATAGTAGTTTAATGATTAACATAGTAATATATGAATATAGTACAGTGGTTCAGAGGTTGACTGGAAGCTTACAATTCATAGAACATGCAGAAACGTATCATGAGCTAATGCTTCTAATAACTACGAATTGAAAATATACACTCTAATCTTTTATTAAGTATCTGATTGATTCTGTTATTCATACAAATATATCTTGTCCTAACAAACAATATACAGTGGTAGACATTACTTGACTGAATCATCGAATATATAAACTAGTAATCAAGCATGTGTAGAGTCCGGAATGATTTGTTAACAACTTTCTTAGAATATCTGTCACTGATGTCGATGTATGGTTACTGGAGAGTTCGATAAATTCACTGAAGTTGAGAATATGGATTACGAGGTACCAACCTATCGGTGTAAAACTTAAGCAAACATTACTAAGCACCAGTGTCTTAATTTAAATCGATGAAATGTAGTGAGTGAATACTGTAAAGCAGTTTTATAACAGAAACTATACAACTGTCCTGCTATTAACGGTTTGCAATGGTTTCAGGTCTGCAATCGATCTATCATGTGAATTGAATTGGTCTTGATAACTAACCAATGAAATGATGCTATCGATTCGTTAGAATTCATCAATCATATTTTGACCGTTATTATAAAGAGTAAGTTACGGAGAATGAATGAAATCTCTGGAGTATATTTTCATGTTGCTTTCTCTCCTTCGGAAAAGGTGAAATAGATTGAGAACAGACTGACAAGACTTTGAGAATATCTTGACAATATATCACTGGTCATTATATCAGTCTGTTCGTCATTCGGGAAGTTTGTACATGCATTGACTAATTGATATTTTAGAACATAGTGAGAATTCAAAACTCAACGACACATCAATCGTTGAATTCCATATTCAACTATCCACCAGTTTATGTTTGCACAATACAATAGTATACAGTGTTTACGCTGATAACTTCTAAGTAAGTTATGTTTCTTCAGATATATTCAGCCAACTACCTTGTAGTTTAAGATGTTAATCAATACTTAAATTTTCATCGAACTTATCCTGAAATTGTGGCTTTCATATGTTAGCAACAGATTTGTCATCATTGAACCTCAGGCTCGAATCAACTATCTATACACCTACCATCGTTAACACATTCATGATAACTCTGATTCATAGACGAGTAAACAAGACTTGATGTTTGTGAAGTTTTAAAGTGAGTTTGCAGTTATAATCGGTATTACGGGATGTCACTTATACAGTACATGTTTTCTAGTTAAATTGTGATTATTTGTATTAATGTCTCATTCAAATAGGTCATCAATATGGATTATCATGGGAAACATTAGAAAGTGTTGCTCGTCGTGGAGTGGCTGGTATTGTAGTCGGTGAATTGGAACTTTTATATGGATTACGTTTAGCTGGATTGAAACCACGATGTATATTATGCTTACCAAATAAATCATATAATCATGAGAGAATATTACGTGTGAAAATGTCACAAATTGACAGTAATCAATTCGAATTATTATGTAATGATGGTATAGTTGAGAGGTCATTAGAGAAATTGGAGGAATGGATTGAATGGTGTGTTGAGAGGACTACTCATCTGTATGCACAAATAAATCGTGATAATCCTGGAATGTTTGATGCAGTATTATGTGTTGATAATACACAAGAATTATTTGAACAATTAGTTTTACTAGTATTAGATTATCTCGGTAAGTTAAAGTAATAAATGAATTAAATTGTTGACATTTTTAAATTGTTGCCTAATTGAAGAGGGATAGGAGTAAATGTTGTCATTTGGGTCTGTGATTGCTCGATGGTAATATCTGAAATTGTGAGTATGGATGACTCTGGAATGGAATCCTGTAGATTGGATTAGTCATTACACGAATCCATGGAGATCTTATTTGAGTCCCAACTTGCATGAAAGGTTATTGGGTGTGATTTTTCTGTCGACTACTGAAACCACCTATCACGAAGATATTATATGCGTGGTGATGATTCATATATTTACGACCACTGTGCATATTTGTTGGTAGTATACGGTTTACACCTAACATTGCTGAATGATGACTTTGTTTACTATCAGCTGATTAGTCAGTGTAAATTTTATAATTAAATTTCAGTTGCTTATCTGTATATGAATCATTAAGCTTATTGTATTGACTTCGATGTTCGTCGGTATGCTGACAAGCAAACCAGCAGTTTTACTCTTACTCTTGGATTTTTTTTGTTTTTATATTAACTTTTGATGAAAATCATCTCTCATTAATACAACATTATTTACCATTCATAATTGTGGCGATGCCTTCGTTGTGAAAATGTAATTACTTTTGGAATTTTATATTATGCATTCTCTAACATTCTTCGTATTATTCACATTGTGCCTTTGTAACATTGAGAAAATTTATGAAAACAGACCAACTGATTGACATTCACTAATCTCTATCGATGTATCATATGTACTTATGATCGACCAAATAAGAAGGTAGAATAAAGTTAAAATAGGATATCTGTGTGAGCAAATAATTAAAATCAACCCAGAATTGCTATGAAACAGCTATATCTTTGCTCCAGGTAGATAGATAACTTGATAGTTTGATATTTAGGCAAGTGTATACATATAATTGTCACATCCTTGCAATGTATGCTTATAAATGATGCACCTCAACTGATAAGTGTATCTGAGTGATCTAATGACCCTTATCAGTAGCTACGTATTCGTAACAACAGTTGGTCCGCTACGATACTGTCTAGCCACAGTCTTTAGTAATAAACGCGTGGATTCGTTGTTTCAAGTATTCCCAAATTCAGAATTGTTAATTTTAAACATTCATATAAATATTTGCATAAATTCCCAGATATACATCAATGCAGTTAGTAAAATAATGTGAACACAAAACAAAAGTTATAATGGAACAAAATATTTTAAATAGATGATGAAATACTTGATACCTTAGTTTAATTGTTCTGTACAGCAAACGTTAGGTCTTATATCTTATCAGGTAATAGTAAGATAGTAAATTCACTCTTGATTTTCTAACTATTTTTGCTAATTGGAAATACAAACTGACCAGCTGAAATTAATTAGAGAAATTGTCAAAGAGACTGTTGAAACCTATGAATGCATATTATTTCACTAGTACACAATAAATCCGAATCCCTCTAATCATTATACTCACTTACGTTTTATTATAGGTATAAATAGGTCAAATGAATATTCTCATGCTCAAACGAACAATCATAATGCAAATGATTTGCAAAATGAGCTAAGTGTTCCACAAACATGTGATCGTCGTTGAAGTATATCCAAAAATAACCTTTCAGCTAGTCATCGTATATAAATACAATTTTGGAACTCTATCACCGTACATATGTCACTAATAGATTTAATAGTGCACATTTAAAAAATAACCGATTTCAACATTACTTGAAACAAATATAAGATAAATTATACATGTTTTTGTTTGTTTTTTCTCTGGTTGGTCACTATTTTGTTGATATATGCTGTGTCAAATTTCAAAAGTCAGAGAACATTCAATGACAATTCATTTTTTTGGTATCAGGTACAGGAGAGTCTCACAAATAAAATCAATAAAACATGATAGTTTGTCGCATGAGCAAGCTATCTGCTACACACGTTTAATTTTGATAAACAAATATTTTGAAACTTCGAATTTTAAGTCTGTGAATGATAGTTTTAGTCAGTAACATTTCCTTCACATTTGTGTAAATTTGTTTAACAGTATAGAATGTACAATACAGTACTGAATTATGTGAGTTCGGATGTGCGATAAGGAATATTAACTAAAAATTATTAATTTACAATGATCATCTGCCCATTTTGTTTAGTTTATTTTCGTTTGTTTGACAAATAAAGGAGTAAAACTACTTCATGTAAATTACGTATTATTAATAAATCCGTTTCATTAATCTGTGAGGCTGTCTAACAGACTGACAATATTTGACATTAAAATTTGTATGTATTACGATGATTGAATTATTTTCACATACACATAGTTGTAGTTTAATATATTACGGACTGTATGTAATTATCAGAAAGCTAGTCATGATATAGTATTATAGCCTAAAGGGTCTGTTCTGCAAGTAGTAGTAAAGCCAGATTTGATAGCAGTCAAGAAACGGTTTCACTTACCTTACTTACTCAAAGTTAAAACTGTCTGGTTTAGCCAGTACGTAATAAATGGGTAATAGGTTAAGCAAAATAATTAAATCCAGTTAAAAGTAGAGTATTTGTTACCTAGATCAGTTTTATAAGTTATGCTGATGAATAATGCATCACATTATCCACAGCTTAATATGGCATTAAAAAACGTTTCACTGCTTTAGAACTACTAAGACGAAGACCGCAAGATATGTAACTTGATTTTGAGGAGTCGTTGTCCTATTTCGATCAAGTATTCTCTTCAAATGCATTTCTACTATAAGGATTTACGAAAGGCTTATAACATGACAGTGCAGTCTCCACTAAACATAAACGGACATAGCTTTAGTGTAACCTATCAATTTAAGAAGATTGAAGAGAATGCGACGTCAGCAATGCTGTGATATTAGGAAGCATACTGTCGATGTAAATAATGACTAAAAGCGAATTGCAGAAAAGTTGATTACAACAACCAAATTTCGCCATCCAAAATTTTAGTCTAGGGTGTTTATTTGACCAAGCGAACGATGAATGCAAATTACTTAAATTATTACCAGAAAGGCAGCGCAAGTTATCAGGCAGGTGAACAATCGAAGTTGTACATTTGTGGCCTATGCTGAAAGTGATAAAATTACTGTCACTTAGTACTTTCAGTGAACTTAAAGAAGTGACCTAATACCTTATATCGTTCGTAAATAAATTAGAGAGTGAAATGTTTCTACATAGTTGAAGCATTCCATTGCTTCATAGCCATTTCATACAGATAATCGAATTTGATTAAATACCTAAATAGCATCGTACCTATATTACTAAATCATCTTCCTGTTCACCGTTTATTACCACGGTTTTTAATTTTTGGAGTCACATAAAACGACTTCCAGTGAATAACTTCATCTCAGACAATAAAAAAGGGGTTCGTAGTTATTTTACAGAACTGATAGAGGGACTATATTAGAATACATTCTGCAGCACAGACTGTATATCACTGTCTGATTAATAAATTCCGTAGACATCTTGAAACTACAATGGGTAGAAAATTCAACATTTGATACCAGAAAATAAAGTGACCTGAACTAACCGCAATTAAAATCTCCGTGTAACGCACCTAGAAGAATTTATTTCAAAATAAGGGCTAAGTCCCTGAGAAATTTCACATTCATGTAAAGGGTTCAAACGAAGTGTCCGGATTTGCACAAAAGAACGTTAACGAATCGTGAATTAATCATGACAATCATCATCAAACAGCAGCCCCACTGATGCATGTACACATTTATATTTAGAGAATGTTTATGTTGAATGGCCTGTTTACATCCAACACAACACTCTCATCATTGATGGGCTTTGAATACATGCTGAATACCGACGAACTACCGCTTGTTAGCTAAAAAACGTATCTGAATTCACCCCTAACCTCTCGATCTACTTCGTAAACTTAAACGCCTATGTTCTTTAAACTTAATTGAACATCTAATCCGTTTTATATTTTTATATATGTTAATTATGTTCATAATTAACCCAACCAATAACATCCATTTAAAGGCCACTACTTAGACCCATTCTGATCGTATAAACTACTTTTGTTTAGCAACCAAGCATATATCTATATATCTATTTTATAAACGTGATTAAAATCACAATCGTTCATTTCGACGCATTCTCCATTCCTGTTCGGGATGTGATTTCCTATTCCTGTTTCCGACTGACTATATTGATTATGTCCTTGCACTAATTGTGTTAATTTTCGTTCAACAAACAGATATAAGGTAAAGTTCTTCCTATTTTCATTGTAGTTAAGCCCAGACTGTTAGTTGACAGTTTTGGAAAAAACTCCTATAATGTTCCCAGTAGATTTAGACATATCTTACAATATCATTTATTAAATCTATTTTCCAGCTCTTTTACTTTTCTCTGTTGTTTGTTTTTTGTTCCCCTCTGTGTATGTATAATACCTTCCTAATTTATCTCCCCCCATAGTGACTAGGCGAACTACAGCGTAGTGTTGGATTTTCAGTAGCTCAAGTAGATTCCATATTCCTTAAAAATTAGAAATAATCAATAATATGATAGTATTTCAATCTCAAAATTAATCGCGACTGCTTCGAATCTGCAAGCAAAGCACATAACACTTTTTTTATACTTAACGATTATTGAAATTCCATGACACTAAGCGTAAAGAAATCAACTCGTTTGTACTAACTCATCGAAAAGGTAATATATACTGAAGTAAAACTTGGAAATATAGTGGTAAATAATTTCCGAAAACAAATACTTGCATAGATCCTAAACATTGATGCTGACCATTGTTTGTTTTAAAGGACACGATTAGTCAAAGGAGCTCGGTCACGCACCACCACTAAATCATGACTACTATACGACGTGTAAAGCATCTCCCTACTAGTTTGTCAGCCTAGACGTTGCTATACGATTGACAGTCTATTTTCGATCAAACGCAACTCCACATTAATCTACTTATCACCTCCTGATTTATTTTATTCATAACAGGTTGGTTCAAATGTTAAAAGTTGCTTTGGTTATACGACAAACATAACTTGGTCATATAACTGGGTGCACTTCAGAAGTGCATGTTGGCCATACTGAAAATAGGTATTACCAATAAATAATAATCCTATAGGGTAGAGAAATAAGAGGGTGGATACAATAATGGTTTATGAAATGGTGTATACTCTTACGCGTCGATGCTTACATTCAGATTGTACTGAGCGATCTGTGTTAACCCAATAATCATTGGACAACTTTGTCATTGCAGCATTGAATAATATGTTTTTTCACTAACGACTGATAGCAACATCGAAAGTTTTAAGCCGACTTTAGTTCAACTTCCTTTCGGTAACTTTCCTGTCCATAAAATTGAGCATTGAATGTTAAACCTTTATAAACGCGGGATTCAAATGTATCGTTGCTTGAATTCTGTGATTGCTTGTCGCAATAGCTAATTGTCGGATGTTTACGCTATGAGTTTTATCAGTGATGTTGACGACCTCGCAACACAACTATTTGGTAATTTTTATTTTGTGCACTTATTTCTGTAGTCATAGAAGATTTGACTCCTGGATATAATCATGTTAAAGAACTTAAGGAAATTTCTCTTGAACATGAAGCTTGCAGATTGGACAATTTCGCCTGTCCACCAGAAGATGAATCAAACTGTATACAAGTAAAAATCGTAACTATTTAGTTTATTAGCTCGCTAACAGTTAGCGCATAATGTATCTACTCCCGAGCTCAGGCAAATTCCTTCAACCCCTACTGTATCGCGAAGGTAACTATTCGTTTAAAGGCATGACTTTGTTTTGATTATATACTTCAATATTCTTGTTGTAATTTCTGTCAAAATTCAGCGTTAGATTTTTCACTGATACTTATTATTTTTTGGGGACTTTGTATTCACTCCGTGGGTTCTTCGATAAAACATGTTTTGTATATTTGTAAAGAGACTTAAGACATTATCTTTGCTTTGATTAGTGTGAAGCATTCTGCCTTCGACTGAGGTTTCACGTATTCGCGAAAAAGTTTGCTGACAAAAATTATGTTATCAATTAGTGACTGGCCCCATATTCCATTTAAGCAACGCGATTTCTCTTCCAGTATTTTAAGTTCAGCTATGAAATTTGCTTCCATATTGCTTCGGCTAGATCAGCTTTTATTTTAACTAATCTTTTCATATATGCTTCTAAATGGAAGAGATTTATCTTCCATTTACTATGTTCGACCTCTGATCCATCTTTCCGGAAGTGCATTTGGGCGTTTTTACCAGTATGATTAATGATCGGCTGTTTAAATCACCTCTCAAAAATACGCTAAGGTGGTTTTGTCCACTCGGATTTTCGACAGCCGTGAATTTTGTTCACTGCTCACATACGGTGTGATCTGTGTAGTTTGTGGGCAATCAGGTGCCTTTCATAGGATCTGTCACTCCTTCGTCAGTTTTCATTGTATTATGATACCAGTTGTATTTAAGCAAACAAGTTAATAATTCATCCTTCTGGCGACTAGTACTAGTGCGATTATGATTATATCACTACTGCAGCTGTTGTGCTCACTTCTCTTGTATATGCGACTAGTTTCAAAGTCTGGATACAATTATTAATTTATATTCACTATTTCAAACGTGTATTAGGAGTATTCGGTTATCAATTTGCTAACCAACTAATAATACAATCTGATCAACTGATTATTTCTCACTACTCCGAATGCACCGGTCTTTGTATCTAACAGTCCCCAACTGAGTAACTAAAATTAAGCAGTTTGCTACATAACCACATTTGTATTCTCGTTTTAAAGGGTTTCGTTTTTTTATTGCTACATCTATAAAGCTGTGATCATAGTTACAATTCTAAGCATACAGCTTAGAACAAAAATTTGTCGATCCAAGTGACTATCTTTTATATTTGCGACTCTAGACAAACTGATGTAATATTGAAGTATCAAACTAATAACATTATCTTTTATCGTAATTTCTGTCTTTATGTCTTTTAGACAGTCAGCTCGTATTGAAGCTAAACAAAAGGATAAGAAAGCGTGTCGCGAATCGGAGGACGAAACTTCAGAATATTGTTTAAAAACTGAAAATCCCTGGTAAGCAAATTCTGAAATTATTATTTAGAATCGCTCACAAGTGCATTAAAATCTTTATTAGGTGATTTTTTTGAACTTTAAATAGACATGATACACTATGATTTATGCTATGTTAATAATGTTAAATTCGAATAAATCTTTATTTAATGTCCAAGAATCAGGTTTCCTAATCGTGTTAAAGGCTGAAATATCACAAATTCTTACCGGATCCAGGTTATTAAGTATAAGCGAAAAATAAGCATGCATCAAGAACTACTGCCTACTAAGAATAAAATGTTTCATCTCAAAAAGGACCTTTCTGAATACCAGTTACCTTGAGGATCTTATGTAGTATGGCTTGTTACAGTAGTACATAGATACGTCCTAGACTTTATTTTTCAGTAAAGTTTGAGTTTTAATTTCCAAAATTTTCAAAAACATTGATTTTATAATCCAAACTCCTTTACTTCCTAGATCATCATTTTTCCCCCACTTTAAAATAATGTAAGATGTGACAGTTTGTTTCGATTTGTTTAGCCTAGATTTTGCATTGCTTGTGACTGTTTGATATTCGAAGATAACAAATGCACAATGCGTATTGCACTAAATTCATAACAATTTTATGTAACGGTTACACATAAAGTTTTTCGATTTTTCGATTTCTTCATGTACTTAATTCATGATTTGTATGCTCGTCGTTTAGCCACACTATTGATATCTAAGCTAGAAATACTACCCTGTTGTTGACACCAGTTTCGGTGGTACTGGACCCAGACCTTCCTTCATCCAGTCGAAACCGATCGCACTAACTAAAACATCACTCCATTCGTACTGGGAGTAATCTCGTGTTATTCAATCAGTCAGTCAGTTACAACGTAGAACTTGGTACATGCATACATCAGTTCAAGTTGCCGTGCCCCAAGTAGCGAATAGAGATTAAAGTGTCGCACCAAATCCCAGATTAGGGGAGGTAGTAACAGAGTAAGCACTAATGGAAAGGTATAGTGATCGGAGATAAGATTTGAGATAAATAGTGATTCAGTAAAAAGAAAATTATGAGAAGCTCATAAACTAGAATTCGGAGGAAGACAAGGAGTGGATGCACCTGCGCCATTGCAAACGATTTTGAGCCATATCACGTAAAGTCTCTAACCATTAGTTACGATCATCGCGTGGGCGCCAACCATGTAGTTTGTATCTATTAACATGCCTCAACCCAATTGTGAATGACTACATGGATTGGTGCCATGTTTTCGTTTGGCCGCCCCTAGCTTTCTTCTAGCCTACTCCTACAACAGACAACATTGCTTGTCGAGGTAGACGGTGGTCAGGCATAGGCAACACATGTCCTAACCACCTCAGCTGGTGAAGATTTACTACTTCATCAATAGACTTGCCGTGTTTGCCTAGTACTTTATTCCTAACCTCACTCATTGCTTACTTGGTGGTCTAGCACACACGAGCAATGTTTCGGAGACATCTATGATCGAATACTAGGAGCCTACGAATATCCTCTATCCTTAAAGGCCATGTTTCACATCCATCTCGTGTTATTAGACATTTCGCACCTTAAACAAGCCAGCTTAAGTTAACCCTGTATTTTAGTCGATCTAATGGTATTTAATAAAGCTTTTGTCTATTTAATTACCAAGGTTAGATTTAATAACTTCAAATAAGTTGAGCATTAGATAGGTTATTTATTAAAAACAAATTAATATTTGATTTGTTACTTCGTATTATTTAATCTTGTGTTAATTCAATTTGGATCACTCATTTTTATCTGAAGAAAGCGAGTTGCACTTAGACGCAAAACGTCAGAAATTTTAATTTCTACTTATTGAAATAGTACAAATATATAAAACTCGTTTTTTACAAAGCTTTTGTCTATTTATTTAACTTGAGGTACTATTTATGCAGCCGTTTACAATTCTGCTACATATTGACCTTTTTCTAGCTTTTGTATCTAACTGAACCAAGGTATTAGGTGAAAATGGGAAACTCATCGATAAGGTTATAGATCTTTATCAACTATGGTGGATGTGATTATACATTATGTATGCCTAACCACTGACTATCACAATGCGCAAAGCAGGCTAGCGTAGGAGTAAGTCAGATGGCATCTAATGACAGCTAAGGCAAAAACATCGCATGAAGTTGTTGACTTAGCCGCATAATTGAATGCAGACCACCTTGTCGGGGTTAGCGCGACAATCGCCATCAGTGGTTGAAAAAATTAGATGGGATAGCTCAGATGTATTGGCCTTATCTTCTTTTTGATGTTGATCTTCAACGTTCCTTCATACATCCTTTTTCACTTCCACTTTTCTTACCATATTCTTAACTTTAGTCACTATTACTATTATTATCATCTTTTATACTTCGACAATTTCAAATTTTCACCGTTTATCTTGTCAATGTGATCTCGCCGTAGTGATATACCACGGCGAATCAAGCAACTACGTAGGGTGCAAACTTGTGTTTATTATGGCTGACTATCAAACATACTGAAAAGCTTGCTTTTTATGTATATATTTCTAATTACTGATTTAGGTGGTCTCACAAAAAAGGGCAACAAACTATCTCCGCATCTAAAAACAAACAGTTCCACTCGTAAAAAACGTACAAGGTCTCGTCGCACTCAGTCTGAGGATTCAAGTAATTGTTCTGTAGATTCTGAAGAAAATGATCCTGAAAGATTATGGTGTATATGTCGACAACCGCATGACGAAAGGTAAGAGTAATATACATATGAATACACTACTACAGATAATATTCTTAGGATTATTTACTTTTCATCGTGCATTTGTGATTATACTCTGTACAACAGGCTGATTTAAAAACTTCCAAAGTATATAATTACGATCGAGGTTATCCACAAGCACTCAGATTTCATCGGATGTGATGTAGCTAGATTCTTCTGTTATGTCGAATTACTCTTAACTTGTGTTCATATAACTCAGTTGTAGATGATTCAGGACGTTTAAAATGACATCACTAAAATTTCATGAAAATTACACTATTTGTACTGCACTCGTTGTTTGCATGAACTTAAATAAAGCATGAGGGACACAGTGCATATATTAATCGCTATCCAAACAATCACATCTTGTAATTACTTGTATTGTACTGTTTTTATAATTTCCATTTCTATGTCCATTTAATAGAATCAGCTAATAATACCGTTTCATAGAAGCAGACATGGTATTCACCAACGTTGATTGGCTCATACAGAATACTTTACCAAACACGAGATAAGCCAGCCTATTCGTATTCCATTAGTTTGACTCAAAAATTCCCATTATAATATGTTAATTACAAAATTGCGACGTTTCATTAAGTACTACAAAACTGAATAAGTGGTACGCAATTAATCAACTCTAATTTATGAACATTTGATACCTTGAGGAAAAGCTTACAATTAGGTCAGTTTAAATATCCCGTAAACCTATTGGTTATTAAGTATACAACAGAAATTTGTAATAACCCACATTAGTTTCAAAAGTTGCGTCTTTCTCATCTATTCTCCTATTTCTAGCACAAAACATAATCCTGTAAACTGAGGAAAGAGCAAATGATCAAACAATAAGAAGCTATGTACCTTTTAAGTTAGCTATGTGTAAAATAGATATGCTCTTTTTTCGGTTAAACTGAGTATTTAAACATGTTTAAAGGTGTTATTTCGTTTGTCATAAACCTTATTGTAAACCTTTGATCTAGATTCATGATTTGTTGTGATTTGTGCGATGAATGGTATCATGGTGATTGTGTGGGCATTAAACCAGAAGAGGGGAAACGTATGGAGAAAAACGAAATTGAATTTGTCTGTGATTCATGTAAATTGATGGGCGCATACACAGATAAAAATGACAACGTTGATAATGTATGTCAGCAGATTCCTTTAGCGTTCCTATTTTTTATTGTTTCTGTTTACAAAATATTTAATTCTTCACCCCGTGATCTAATATTATTTAGGAAACTTTTGTAAACCAGGAGGCATTAAGCAGCCGTTTCGTCGTATGCGACTTATGAGTAACTGCGCAGCCATGACCTTGCGAAAGATAGAACCTAATACTCCCAAGTCTCAGACCTCTTCGAAAATGGAAGGAACAACGACGTAAATATTTATTTTACTGAACATTTGTAATACATTTGTATCGTGTAGATTGTTTCTAGTTAGAGTTTATGATTCTTGTTGTCTTTCATAGATAGTGTTAGGGCTTTGGGTTAGGAGCTAGACTTAAATTAGTGCTTAGTATCTAGACCTAGAGATGGCCTTACACATAATTTTCTTAGCAAAATTCGTACATTTGGGGTATCTGTTTAATTTTTATCAATAATTTTAACGTTTTATCAGTATATAAATGTATCACAAAGGATGATTTCTGTTTCGATGATATCTTCTGTCTTAATGACGTGGCGAAGTTTATATACCTCAATGACCCACTCAAGCTACAGTCGTTAGGGATATTTGTCCCTATACTTTCCACTGTGTAGACTGTCTGTTGAAAAGCGATGCGAAGAAAGAAGTAAACATGAGTTTCTAAACTTAAACCACACTGCTGACTGTTTAGACTTGTGACAACGGTAATGTTTTTTTCCCTCATACAACCAACATTAGGGCAATACTACCTTCCAACAGAAAGAGGTGTGAGGGGGAGATAAATAGCAGTCGGCTCTACTAATGTGAACTCTCTTCACCGCACTCATTTCTGTCTCTGGCTATCAAACTTTAGAATTATAACGCTAACAAATCCCAAACTAATTTCAGAATGACCACATGTGATAGGCCGCAAGAAGTCGCCTTTGAGATCACCCTCCCAGGTTGACAATAATACTGCTAACCTAGTTTATTTATCAGATCTCTCAGGAAGATACTTTCTTACAGTGTGGGTAACCGGGAATTGAAACGCTCACATTCACTGATATCAATTTCTAATTGGCTAATTTCAAGTTTCTTAGTTCGGTGCTAAAGGATGATTATTCATCTCGGACATACTAAAGGGTTGATTTAGATCGTCTCTACACTTTACTTTTACCACAGTTGTTATCATACACAGGATAGAAAGCAATAATTTAGTTTATCTAACTTATTTTCTGTCTTATTGTTTTTTACATACCACAGCCACAGTTGCAAGGATTTATTACTGGCTCTGATATTGTTACTACATTTACTTCGGCGGAATTTCCCCCAATCAGTACATCTATATCACCTACTAGTGGACTGACAGCAACAATAGTAAATAGTTTAAGACTTCGTTTAACTGAGGAAGCTGAAAAAGAACGTGATCGATTGACTGTGCTACCGGAGGCTGATACTGCTTTAAAATATCCTTCAGAGGATGATAGTTCAATTTCCGAATCATTTTCAACGTTGACTAGTACAGAAGACACTCCTGTGACTGTAGTCGCTGATGAAAACAAAGTACCTTCGTAAGTTAGTTCTTATATAGTTTGTTTTGTTTACTTCATGTCGCTTACTTGATGATGACAACTATTTCCAGTAGTAAAGTACTAACTTGGACGCACATCCCTAATTTTGATTTAGTATCTGAACGTACTTACATTCTAGTGTTTGGATTGGCACTCAAATCCAATACTTTTCTCTATTCTGAAAGCTATAACTGAATTGATAATTAAAGTAATTAGAGGAGTATGTACTTATGCTAATAGAGACTGATTAAATTCTATCCTTAATATGAATAATGGGGAAAATTAAGTGCTTGTAAATATGTAGGTAAATAACGTACGTGACAGTTGGGCTTGATATTATGATAGATGAAACAGTCAATTCGTTTAGTCTATGGTGCACGTGATGTCGAGTTACTTAGATTATCGACCACATTGTAACTTGATCAATAGGATTCGATCAGCCCTCTAAACATTGATCACTACACAGTGATCAATTGATGTATCTCAGTCCTACAAAGGATCAATCTTGCCTCAAATGGGTCAGTAGTAACAGTCATAGACTCTGAAACTAAGCAATTCGGGATTAAATCTATCAAGAGGGGGTTATCATTTCGTCCAACATTACAGATATGCTTTAGTTATGAGTGCTAAGTGGTATAGAACCGAGATCCAAGATTTCTCTCCGATTACCCTTAAACCGTCTTGCATATTATATATAAGCACGTCATTCTGTTAGATAAAAACTCCCTAGTCTTATGACTTACGGTAGTGATTTCGTGCTGAGCAATCTACCCCCTGATTAGTTGTTCTTAGAATATATTTTATCATCGTATTTCATCCATTGATCAGTATTGTATACATCCATTTATCAATCCGTAAAGCCATTAAGTTTACTGAATCGTCATTTTGAATAACCTTATTTTCTGTCGATAAGCTTCAATTGCTACTGAAAACTATAACTTTGGTTATTATTAATTGATGAATTCGTTAATTAACTGGCTTTATACTGTAGCTTGTTATTTTTAAAGCTTGATTCGTTATTATAAGATAAGTGGAGGTTTTAGTTGTACATCGTTAGCCTTTAGTGTCTGTGTGTATATTTTTATGTAATTGTTTCTGTTACATGTAAAACAATCGATTTCATAACATACCATTATTCATCACTCCTCCACTTCACCTTGGTAAAACAGCCTTTAATTGACAGTGTTTCATATGATTAGTACGTATTTTAGGAAAAGATGTCATTTCCATCATAAGCTAAAGACATGTTTAGGCGCTAAAATCCAAGAAACATTGCCATTTTGTTACAACTTACTATCAACTATGCTCTTAATCTAAAGAGTCAATCACTTTCAAAATTATAAAAAGTCTGTCATTGGTTTTTCAGTCGATTTGTAGTTTATTAGTAAGTTGATATTTTTGAATGTTTATGGTGTCGAAGGCTCTAGTTAATAGGACTTGCCAACGAACAGACTCAGGGAGAAATAGAAATTTTTTTGTAGTGAAAATTAGCTTGCTGATGAAATTCTCGTATTTTCCCTCACTTTTACATAATACTTTCTATTTTTCCTATTTGAGTCCTTCTCAAACTATATGCACTACGCTTAGCCTTATTAGCATTAATAGTACTGTTATATCGACTCTTAGGTGTATTAATCTTGTTATTAAAGAGGAATCAGTTTAACCAATTTAGTGTTTAAAATATTAACTTCAATAACTATCATACATCTTGTTAAGGCTTTGTAAACAAATATACCTGGGAAAATCCGGTTGATTTCAGACTAGACCATTATTGTAGTAAAAGTACTCACTCTTCGCCAGGTTCTAGGATGTGGGCATGCTATCATACGACAATACTGGTATTCCTAAAATTGAAAGTAACAGTCGACTCCATCAGCCGAGTGGTTCTGTGTCAGTGCTTGTCATTGAAAGGCGTACTTCAAAATTACATAAGCCTTGTGAAGGTTCTACTCGAACATAATTAGCCGAGTCATAGTTTATGACGAGCTATCATCTCAGTTTGCAACCTGAAGCTGCTTTTATCAGAATTGCCCATTATACCTATTTTTGTGCAATTCCACTAGTGACTGCTAGAAGTAATACTTTTCTCGTCTTACCTTTTTCAAGTATTTATTCCTAAATCGTAGGCTAACTTATTGACTTAGAATACATCTTGTTTGATAATGTTATATTGTCCTACCCGCTTTGTATTCTACGATTCGACAACGACCGCGACTGGATCCCAAATCAGAACAAGAGTAGAACATGTAACAAGATGTATTGAGAAAATAACTGCAGGAGGCCAAAGGCCAAGTCAAGCAAAATAATTAACACTAGGGTTTATATAAACAATGGTATCGAGTATTCTAAAAACTTCCCGATTGGTCGTTGGCTCTAGTTGGCTAAGAATGGACCAATCACAGCACAGCTTCGTGAGCATGTTTTGAGCGTGCTTTAATCAGGCTCGTTTCGTGCCAACAGATAAAGACGAAGACAAAATGCAGACTTTTACTTGCATTGGGCAACAATGAACGCATGTATTAAGATGCACTTTTTCCCTTAATACAAATTGTTCATTCAGGATCAGTCTGAGTCAGTACCTAAACTTAATACGAGAATGTAATAGTTGCATGAGTTGACTACTTCACTTATATGAGTAGTCTCATCAGCCAACCTTGATGGGTTGGTGTCTGATCGAATTTCTTCATGGATTAAGAAAGCTCGTATGACTTTTGTTAACTTAAGTCTCCTATGGCATAAGCAAGGTTTCTGCCAATCTATGTCTGGGTATACTTCATTGCAGTTCACTCTATTTTACTATATGGATTTGAAACATGGTTTCAAAAATCAAAATGGTGCAAGTGTATGCATTCTTTATTGTCCCTTATATCCTGAGTTTCAAGTTTTTTTGTATTTTATGCTTTACTTTTCGTAACCCGATTCTTTTCCTTCAAATCTAGTACCCATGATGTTATTCAGTAATAGTCTTGCTACGTTGACAGGTATGGCATCTAAGATTGATTGATTGTGCATAACTCAACATCGTATAGAGTTGATTGACTGCCGACATTCAGTCGTTGTTTCTCCATAGTAAACGATTTCCAATGCATTCCTATTTTTATTGATATTATCATATTGAGTTAACACTTCGTATATCACATTACTTCATTCTTCTGTTACTAGTACAATAGATAGTTTACAGTCTGTAAACTTATCATCAAGAAGTTTACTACGTAGAAAAAAGCGACCACGAATTACTTTAAAGAATGAAACAACTGAACAAGTGACTCCTGCAACGAATTCTTGTTTAGGACCAAATTGTGATAAAATTATCAATCCTCAAGTAAGTTGTTAGTTGCTAACTTTCCAGTATATTTTAAACAAATGAATTATTATATGTCCCGAAAAAAATTCACGTAGTACTAAATTTTAAACATTCAGATTTTTCTAATAAAAAGCAGAATCTGCACAAATTCAGTTGGTTAGTAATTAATACTTAATTACAATCAATATAGTATAGTACTGTGTAATTAAAGAAAGCCAGAAATAGGAGACAACAGAGTCCAGACACTAAGTCACAGATGTGAACATCAACTCCATCTACTTCGATGTTTACAACGGAGTAGCAGTAAAATTAGTCATCATACATAGAGTGAAATTAAACGCTAAGTATACAAATATGTATCAGGAAAAGGAGCAAATAGTCATAGTAATAGAATAAGCTTCTCCTCCCTCTGTGGATATAAAGAATTCTCAGGATAATTGATACTTTGAGCAATATGACGAAAATCTCTACTTATTGTCAACAAATTAGATAGTTGTTTTAGTGTTTAAATGAAGTGACTGGGTTTGAATCTTCATTGCTTGAGGTGGTCGGGACATACATCGCTCATGTCCAATCATCGACTCTTACTAAGTTGGTTGACTTTAGTTGGTATAGGAGTAATATGAGAGAAAAATAAGAGTGACCAAACAAAAACATTGCACCACTTCATGAACTCGTTAACTGTCTCTCTGATATGTACTGGTATGTGTAGACTATCAAGTTGAGGCCCACGCAATAATCTTGATCAGTGGTAGGAGAGAAATATGACATGAATAGGAGTAGACAGCAGTAATGTAGGTTCATTCATCCCTTATATTCTTATCAATGTTGAGCTCCATAATTCGTTCTCACTTACTTAGTCATCACTTCGTGTTAAACTATAGTTTGGAATTGGACTTGTTAATTTGATGTTATTATGTTAGTGTAATATTACAACTTAAACTTATCCATGTTTATGAATCCCCGTGTTGCAGGAGAACATTTAAGTGTATAGCTCTTGTTTATGTATGCGGCCAAGACTTACATTGCAACAGATTATCAAAGCAGTGAACTTAAAATATTAACTTATTAATAATCTGCGTACATCTTCTGAAACTTACGAAAGTTTCTGAATGAAGACATTCGTGTTTGAAAACCACTAAATTTGCATTTCTGCGAAATAATTCATGTAGTTGCTGAGTTTTGAAAATTAGTTCTGTGATCGTTTATTCACAACTCTTCGTTTGCATGCAGAATCTTGTTTTCATGAATAGTTATTCCTTTGTTCCTAAAAATTTGATTTAGTATGCTTAATTGACACTTATTATCGATGTGTATGGCAGTAATTATTAAGTATTCATAGGAATAACATTTTTGACATGGCTTGAACTAAGTGGATGGTGGATTCAAACTTGTGATGAACTTTGATCGTGACTTATGCTATAATAGTTAAATTTAATTATGAACTACACAAAGTACGATGTGTCGGTAACAGTGATGCAATAAGAATCTATCAGCTCGTATTTTGAAGCTAATTACCTAATCCGCTACGATGAGAAATAGTGAGTGATTTCTAAGCGTAGAGTGAGTTATTTTTATTTGTATAGAATGTACATTTGTTGGAAGTCATGTTATGCGTTAAATTGTTTATTGCTACATATATTTTACAGACTTCGCTTATTTCTATATCATTCTTTTTTTATAGGTTAGTCTTTATTGTAGTAATAAATGTTTAAAAGCCTATGGAATAGATGTGCTTCAAACAATTTTCAAAAAACATGATTCCGACCCTCCGGATAAATCGGTTAGTTAATATTATTTTTTTGGGTGTTATAGTTCACCACTTGTTATATATATATATATATATATATATATATATATATATATATATATATATATAACCATCTTTCGCTTTTTCCGATGTTGAAGTAATTACTTTCCTACTACTCTATCTCTTCATTAGTAACATTTGTGGATGTCGTGATTAGAAAGAGACAGAGTAATACGAAAGTCATGCCTTCTGACAGTTCAACAATCTTAAGTTGTTAAGCCCTCAGTTGTCACACCATTCAACAATAGTACAATTTAGAGACGAGATTTAGTGATTTATTAATAGTCTGTATAGTTTAACGTATTAGCGAACCAGTCAACTAGAAGTCATCAGTTTTAATACACTTGTTCAATGTGTAAACTTATGAAAACTAATTGTTTATAAAAAAGTAAAAATTATCATGTTGAACTTATAAAGTGTTGATTCCTCTCCAACCAGGTCTTATGCAACGCTCACATCAATTATATCTTTACCGTCAACTCAAAACCCTAATAATAAATCTAATTCTAATTCTGAACCTTTAGTCTTAACACTAAACTTCACTTAGCAACTTTAGTCCACTTAAAATATTTTGAGTATACATACTAAAACTGGTAAATTCTTTAAGTATGTAAAATTTCTAAGCCGTTTGTAATAGCATTGTTTTTCACCGATAAAATATCTATTTACTATTTCAATCTTCTGATTGATTAATAGTTGATAAGAGTGTTCGACGCTAACTAGTTTGTTGGCTCATTCAGATGTCCGAGAGCTTCGGTGATTGTTTATAATAATTATTCATCGCAGATAGTTTAAGAATTGCTAAATCTCTTTCTGAAGTTACTTTTGCTACTTACGCTTCTGTCATATATACTGTTCGAGACAACTTTAGTTGGGAGATTGATATGTGATTGTATGTATGTATGCATGAAAGAAAAAATTAATCATTTCTGTGCCATAAAAATATAGGACTAGAGATCCTTAGTGTTAAGGATTAGAGATTGTAGTAGATATCGCAAAACAGTCGCTCACAATAGCATGAAAAGCATCAATTTTTAACTTTTCTTTACCCTCACACATCATTCTTACTATGCATTATACATGTTTCTACCTCAGACTGATATTCGCCTTCCATACTATTGAAAAATATGATAAGTTCACTTGATTGATAACTCCTTCACTTTGTTGTCTTTATATTTCTTTACGAGCGAAGTATAATGCCACTTCTCTTGCATGCTTAATGATGTATCGCATACTTTTCCTAACAAAAAGTGCTCTATTTTTTTATTTCCAATCTTAGGCTCATCAACATCAGTTAGAAAGCCGCAAAACCTTAGTTGTTTTAGATCGTAGAAGTGGTACAGTTCTAAATGGAACTAGGGCACCAACAAGTGATTCTTTGGTTGATTTTTTATCGGCCCATCCGACGTTTCAAGTGAGTATCACTGTTTTCCTGATGATATTATTTGTTACTTTCTATGTTATGGTATACGATATACTTAGTCCACCACTGCCAACAAGTGGGTTGAC
Organism: Schistosoma japonicum; assembly: GCA_025215515.1. NCBI lineage: Eukaryota > Metazoa > Platyhelminthes > Trematoda > Strigeidida > Schistosomatidae > Schistosoma > Schistosoma japonicum. Next base: position 13,690,165 of record CM046065.1, on the reverse strand, counting down.
GAAGAACTGGTTCTTCACTTGAAACAGCTGACGTATGTGTTAAGTATGCCTGACCACCGCCTACCTTAGAGTGCTGTAGTAGCTGGCATAGAAGTTCATAAAAAGCTAAGGCTAACGAAGCTAATACATAACACCGCTCATTGAAGTCATTAGCTACTGATGTGAACATTGTTGTTTTGGGGGTCAACTCTATAACCGTGATTGGCTGTGTTAGGTGATACAGCTCAATTGTATTGTTTACTCCCATATACAGAGTCCCAGGATTCTTTGATTAATGTTTCTTCATTCCTTGTCACATCATAATTTTCCAGCTCAGAATCATATCATGACTCTTGATATTTGTCTTGTTAATTTCATCTCTTTGAAATAATGTTATTTGGCAACTTGTACTAACGCTCTCACTAAATAGGAAGCTAGTGGTTTACATTTTCATCATCGATCAACTCTGTAGTATAGCCCTTTATCATCATTAAGTATATCATTTATTCCAGTACGTTTTTTTTTTAACTTTTCTACTGTCAGGTTGTTTACGATCGACAAACAAATGACCGACCTCGAAAGAGCGCCTCTTTAAATCAATTAAACAAGTGCTCAGGACAGATTGAAGGTAAATTGAATATTTATTTTTAAATAAAACTACTTAAGGACATATAATATCTCTCCGTACGCAGTCATCGCTTCTTTACAATAGTCGTGAAGACAGAAATATCCTAAACTTTGAGTACTACCTGTCTACATAGTTCTGAAAATACATTCGGCTTTCATCAACTAGGATCGCATGTTGTAGTCTCTTTCGTAGTAACATTAGACCCCACAATTGAAGCATAACTAAATGCCAAGTACATGGATTTGTACTCGGTGTATGAGTTACATTGAAAGTTATAGTAATCACCATTTATCTTCACATTCATGCTACATATTTTGTTCTTTACTTCCTTGTTAATCATCTACTATTGTGGCGTCTACAGAATTTTTTTACATGTGTGTACTCCACTTCTGCAATTGCTCAATCGAGCATAAGAAATTACTTCGCCCGATTAGTTGTTCGTAGATGCATAATGTTGGTTGTGACGACTGTTGAACTGATTATTAGAAACTACGAAGTACTAAAACCCTGTCTCTCGTTACAAGGTCTGATTGTCATTGGTTAGTTCGTGAGTGATATTCGGTACTACCCAGTTTTCAGTTATTAGTCAAGCAAAAATAGGGTGAAGGACAGGCACATGTTCAGTAGCTCTAATTACTATCCCACTCTAAAATAATAACATCAAATTAACAATTCTAATTCCAAACTATAGTTTAACACGAGGTGACAACTAAGTAAGTGGGAAAGAATTATGGAGCTCAACATTGATAAGAATATAAGGGATGAATGAACCTACATTACTTCTGTCTACTCCCATCTATGTCACATACGTCTCCTATCACTGATCAAGATTATTGCGTGGGCCTCAACTTGATAGTCTACACATACCAGTACATATCAGAGTGACAGTTAACGAGTTCATGAAGTGGTGCAATGTTTTTGTTTGGTCACTCTTATTTTTCTCTCATATTACTCCTATACCAACTAACATCAACCGTGTTAGTAAGAGTCGATGATTGGACATGAGTGATGTATGTCTGACCACCTCAAGCAATGATAATTCAAAATTTATTGATCCACTTACCACTTTTTTGCTTAATAAGTTATAGGTATATAATAGGTATATAATTTTTATTGCTAAATGGAAGAGTGGATGACAGAAATTTCACCATCTGATTTGTTCTTCCTCCTGCAAATACCACGGGATTATGAGGATATGTTCAGTTGTCGGAGTTGGTGGACAATAGACCGCAAAGACCCAATCATTATGTTAGTAGGCATTCATCAGCCATGTGTACCTGAAATTTTGACGAAACTGTTTTACTCTGTGACACTCAAACATAAGAAACTCAGTTCCCTCTATTCGTTTGGTCAGTCAGTCAGTCACTTACAAGCATAGAACTTAGTACATGCGTACATCAGTTTAAGTTGCCATGCCTCAATTAGCAGATCGAGATTAAATTGTCTGACCAAATCCCAGATTAGGGGAGGTAGTAACAGAGTAAGCACTAATGGAAAGGTATAGTGATCGGAGATAAGATTTGAGAAAATATGATTCAGTAAAAAGAAAATTATGAGAAGCTCATAAACTAGAATTCGGATGAAGACGAGGAGTAGATGCACCTGCGCCATCGCCAACGATTTTGAGCCATATCACGTAAAGTCTCTAACCATTAGTTACGATCATCGCGTGGGCGCCAACCATGTAGTTTGTATCTATTAACATGCCTCAACCCAATTGTGAATGACTACATGGATTGGTGCCATGTTTTCGTTTGGCCGCCCCTAGCTTTCTTCTAGCCTACTCCTACAACAGACAACATTGCTTGTCGAGGTAGACGGTGGTCATGAATACGTAACACATGTCCTAACCACCTCAGTTGCTGAAGATTCACTACTTCATCAATAGACTTACCGTATTTACCTAGTACTTTATTCCTAACCTCACTCATTGCTTACTCGGTGGTCCCAGCAAACACGAGCAATGTTTTGGAGACATCTCTGTTCAAATACTAGGAGCCTACGAATATCCTCTATCCTCAATGGCCATGTTTCACAATTATAATGTAAAACGGATCGGACTGCTGATCAGTAAACGCGTTCTTTCTTCAGTAAACGAATGTCTGGCCTACGCCACAAGTGACGCGAATTGGCAATGCCAATCAGGCCTTATGAATACGAGCCGAGATTTCATCAGACACCAGGACCGTCAGGACTAATGAGGCTACCGAGATAAATAAAGCGGTTGACACATTCAATAGCTTTGCTCCCTATCACTAACTTTGGTGCCGAATTAAACCAGTTCTGAAGCAGCATTTCGCATTTGGATTGGTAGAATCGTATCCCAAACATGCTTAGGTTCATGTTGAGGGTTGTCAAAATATTCTGCATTTTATCAGCATCTTCACCCGATAGAACTATATCAACTGCATATTCTCAGTCAATAAGTTTATCTCCTGGAAGGAGGTCAACCCAGGAGAAATCAGACGATGACAATGTTAACTCTAAAAGTATGTCAATGATAAAATTAAATAAAAATGGGGAAAGCGGACAACCTTGATGAACACCACTAGAAGTAATCAATTCCGACGACAATTCACCTATAAGCTCTAACACGATATGTGGTTTTCGAGTAGAGAGTTTGTATAAAATTAATGTACTTCCCCGGTACGCCTTTCAGTGTGAGACATTGCCACATAACATTACGATCAACAGAATTAAACACCGCTGTAAGGTCAAGGAATACAGCTATTGTTGGGCGTCTGAAAGTGTGTCTATGTTCCGGAACCTGTTGAAGTGTGAATATTTGGTCTATACAACCACCTCCAGGTCTAAAACCACCTTGGTTTTTCTCGAGTTTGCTCTTCACGAGCTTTAGTTTTAAAGCTAATATTTCAGACGGTATATTCGTTAAACTGATTCCTCGGTAATTGTCACACGAGGACTTCTGTCCTTTCTTATAGATTGGGACGATTAGTGTTCGAGACCAGTCAGATGGGATTACGTCCACTTCCCAAATTCTAGCCAATATCTCAGTTAGTCTCGCTGCAAAAAATGGACAATAGTCCTTAAATATCTCTGGGGTTAACCCGTCAGGTCCTTCTGTTCTGCCTTGTTTTAAGTTCCCTATAGCCTTCTCAACCTTACTAGAACTTTTGGGACCAATATTAATTTGCGTTTCAGATTGCTTGGGAATGCTGAGCAACTAGGAATGAAACCGAGAGTCAGTTGAACTGTTCCTCAAAGTGTTTTGCCCATCGGTCTAAGCTTTTGGATTGACAGAAAATAGCCGTCGCATCTTTTTCTGAGGTAGTTTTACTTAGAGTTGGGCTTCTGATACTCATTTCCTTGATAAGTCTGAACAGTTGCCTACTGTTACCTATTGCCGCTGCCTTTTCCATCTCTTTAGCTTTCGCCACCCACCACTGCTTCAAAATAATTGCGTGAAGCTTCTAACCAGCTTGTGTTTAAGTCTCATTCGTTCCTAATCGCGTTCAGAACCAGACAGGATGTGTTGCCGAGCATCTATCAGTTCAGTGGATGTAGCTGAAATCCACTGAGTTTTCTTAACCTTTTGGTTTAGTTTATTAGTATATATTACTTCTATTTCAACAGCTTTTTAGATATCATTCCAAGCTGACTAAGATTGGGTACAGCTTACGCAGTTGACTAATTGGTTTTCTAGTTGTTCTTGAAATGTATTCTTGACTTTTTCATCATTAAGTTGAACTCTGAGAGGAATCCTTGTCGTGGACCTTTTTCATCCAGTGAGACGCAGACTAATACGCGCTTGTACTAAGGCATGATCTGAGTCTAAACATGTGCTCCAAAACGAGCGGCATTCTTTTATCGAGCCTCTCCAACGATGGCTGATAGCAATGTGGTCTATTTGAGTCCAGCGTTGAGTTGATTGTGGCAGGCCGCCATGCTTTTCTTCTTGCCCATTTTTTTACTGAACTTATCTAATATTATCTTATATTATTTAGTTAACAAGGGCATATTTGACTGCTCAAGATTTTGGGTGTTTCATGTTCAATACTAATTGACGATTTAGGGATTCTTTGTTTGTTAGCGCATTTTTCTTTTAGCTGTATAGTTGCATTCGGTTTCTCCAATGAATATTACTAGTGCTCAGTTTTTGTTAGCAGTTTGAAGCTAAGTACACTATTAATTAGCCAGTAAATATGCTGAGAATTCTGTACTTTGTAATGTATACATTTGTATATTTCCCCTACCTGTAAGCTGTTTTTTCGAGAGCTCATATCTTGACTGTAATCTGTGTCGAATAATTTATTTGTGATGCTCCCGTTTTTCTGAACTACATCATCAACAGCTTCATCAAGTGATCATTAGCATTTTGGTTAATTCATTAGTATGCATTACGCTCATCATTATAATCTTGATTCATATTGGTTATCTTCATGTTTATTTGTATTCCTGATGACTGTTTTGTTTAGTCAACTTTAATAACATGCTTTAGTGACCATCCCGCGTTTACTAACAAACTGGATCTAAATCGATGTGATTGTTGATTATAGAATAACCACAGTATCAAGGCTGTAGGAATTCTTTATCTTTTTTAGGATTTACTTGTTGAATATCGCCATTTACCCGACCACAAACTTAAACGAAATAGGTTTCCAGTGTTTGTCTAACTCATATTTAACCGTGATATTAAATTTTAACCTCTAAGTTACTGAATAATATAAGCAGTATAATACAATACATAAGAAGAAAAGCGAATTCAAGATAAACAATCAGTTATAATTTATCAAATATTTTCACTATTAGTCAGTTTTTGTCTACTTTTTCCAATAAGGTGTTTTTCAAGTTGATTCAATTTAGTTTGTAGATAGTTTAATAAATGTTTATTGGTTACGTTTTGTAATGCGCCTCTTCTATTGTCTGTTTATTAACCTCAGATCACTGAATGTGATGATTACAACTTAGTAATGTATGGTTTGCTAACACTTTCAACTTCAATTTTACCAATTATAATGTATGTCTGTAGACTTAAACAGGTTGTGTATATTTGAATGCTTGACTTCTTGTGTATTACCTTCGATCTGTCATGGATAAAGAACAAGGTATGTAATTGAATGGAGTGATGAAAAAACGGTGAGTATGCAATGATATTGTACGATTGACTGATAGCTGTTCACATCAGAAGTTTAGTGACTCAATGGTTTTGGAGTAAACTAATTCTAAAGACAACAGTTTACCAAAAGAATATCCTTTATTGTAATAACATCACTCTTCGGTAAATTAATACACCTGACTGGTAGACTTTGTACTGGCTTACTGTATGTATGTTGTTGGTTGCTTTGCTATTTTTTGTCGTTTTTCGTGTTCTGTTATCAAATTATTTATTCATTAGTTATTGGTATATATCTTACTGTATAACTATCTTGTTTTTTTATTTACATTACATTGTGACAGCATCAAATGCTTATAAAATCTCCTCATCAGACCTTGATTGTTCTACTTTTTCCTCTGTATCATCTGAATCGAATAATAATAACGAGCAGCATCAAATTTTGTCGCCTGAAAGTATTGGACATATACGTAAGAAATATCAGCGTCTTCTATTAGCATTGCTTGAAAAAAGGTAATTAATAAATGAATAATCGGTTGCGGTTATTATATATATCCTCTCTTTTATGTTTTCAACATCCGTCGGTAATAAGTTAGTATCTACAACAAACTAATCGCTGTATGTATTGTCAACTGTTGTTCCATGTTAGTTGCAATATATTTTTAGTTCTGTTGTGTTCTCGGTTGTCTAACTGTAATCCTTTCATTGTCGCTTCGAGAAACATATTCACCACTTACTTCATGTGGAAGTAATCTCTTTAGACATTTTACAGATACTAAATCATCTATGAAGTTCAATTCACCTAGAACAAATGAATACTTTATTATTCATATCTAACTGACTTTAGTTAGACAATCATTAGAAATTAAGGAAGTAATTAATATCTTTTTCGTTCTAGTATGAACCTACTAATCTGTGGGTATCTACAACTATTCGACGGATCAATCTTACAAGTTTGATCGGCACTCAATTGTTTGACTGAGGGTTGATCTCTGATGTAAAACTTAAATCTCCATAACACTCAATTATAATCAGCGTATAATGACTAGTAACTGACTTTAGGGTATATTTTCGATATTCGAGTGAAGAAAAACTAAGACCAGCGGAGTTAAAGCATGTCCTGTGTGAAGCAGTTTCTGGTAGCATTAGATAAATAATTGGAATATCAACTCAGTGGTCTAAAGGTTAAATGTTTGCTGCTGAACTTTAAAGTTCTAGCTTACATCACTGGTTAGTTTGTAAGTTCCTTATAAACTCTGTTGTTAGCTGTTATCTATAGTATAATACTTAGTTGCACTTTTTTTTATCGTCTAAATGCTTATTTCGTTTCATTTTATCTGCATTCATACCTCCAGAACACAAACATCCCGTCATATTTTCACAGTTAATCGTTCTAGGTTGAAAATGTTAGCTGTGGAGTTAGAAAGTGTCATTTCAGCTCGAAATAACCTGACAGATTGTCCTAAAACTTTAAAGGAAGATTTATCTGCACCATTGGCGCAAGATTATTCAACATATAAGTGCCAACTACATTTATTTCTCAATTGTTTGAATAGTCATGGTTTATCAGAAAAATCTTCCAGTGATACCACTGAACAACAACCATCAGTTGGGCTTCGTGACCAATTTTTCGATTTGATTATTAGTGGACTGTTAAAACCCGGTGATTTGGCACATTGTCAAAATGTGAAGACATTGGAATCCATTGTGAAACGTACCCGTCTAGCCGACAATGCTCATAATAAATTATCATCTCTAAATCCAACAGTATCAAATAATGTAAGTTTAACATGCCATTCTTTTAAGTTTGTCATATGTTAAGTAATCAGAGTTAATCGCCAGGTAGCACTGCTTACTTAGTTTCCTGTTCTAGTTGGCATTGATCATCAACAGTTACTCTTATTCTTAGGGTATTCGGTGTTCTCTCTAACATTTGAATCCACATTCTGTGGCGTTACTACTGTACTATTCCGGCCGTGTCTAACCTTCTGTAGATCTGTGGTATTTACATTGTTACTGAGTAATGACCAATATCGAGTTTATGTAGGCTTTAATTCTGATCAGATTTTGTTCTAGTTGACTACCCCCGAAGCTTAATAATACAGTACACTTGATGTCTAATCACTTAGACTTAAGGTCTCATCGCAACTATGTCGATAGAATTCTACCTTGATCTTGTGGAACAGATTATATTTTTATTAGACTGTCCCTAGACGCTTTTTTGAACGTTACTTCAACTTCCTACCCCAATGCGCATTACTGACTAATGTTGGAGGCTAAATTAAAATTTAGCATCAGTCCATTAAGTCAATAATCGCTGGTCTGATCCCGGCTGGTAGATGCAGACTACTTGGTTTTGTCCGTACGATTTTCATAACCAATGGTTGAAACTATTGGTTAGTGATATGGCTCAGAATCAGTCTCCATGGTACAAATGCATTCACTCTTTGATCTCCTTTAAATTATGATCTTAAAATAAGTTTTTTTGTCATTAACGCTTTAACAGATGCTCTTAGTCTTTTGGTTATCTTAGTTTTTAAGTTCAATGTTTTGTTAATCTATTACAACGGAAGTTTTGGTCGTGTTCCTAAACAAGAGCTCTACATTTAGATGTTCTCCTACAACACGGTGATTTGTACAGTTGTGTAAGCCCAGGTTGTAATGCTTCACTAGCACGACAACATCAAATTAACAAGTCTAATTCCAAACTATAGTTTAACACGAGGTGATAACTAAGTAAGTGAGAAAGGAATTATGGAGCTCAACATTGATAAGAATATAAGGGATGAATGAACCTACATTACTGCTGTCTACTCCTATTCATGTCACATATGTCTCCTATCACTGATCACAGATTATTGCGTGGGCCTCAACCTGATAGTCTGCATGTACCAATACATATCAGGCTAGCGGTTAACGAGTTCATGAAGTGGTGCAATGTTTTTGTTTGGTCACTCTTTTTTTCTTTCATATTACTCCTATACCAACTAACACTAAGCATCCTGGTATAGGTTGTTTTTCCTACAAGGACAATACGAGTCATACTACAATGATTAGGTAATCTCTTCTTAAAGGAACATATATCAGTATTTGTTCACATAATCGTTGATGTTATATCCTATCAAATTTGATCTGCGCTTTCATTTCACTCACATCTTTAGAAATGAACAATATTTGCACATCAGCGATGTCCATCTGTACCACTAGATAATAAAATCCCAGGGCCATCAGGTTGTCGAATACATAACCCTCCGAATTACTCAGCCGTCATCCTAATTCTAAAATTACCACCTCCATCAATTTTTGATGTAGCGCAACGATCATTCATTGTCATTGGTGGTAACTGTCTGACTCATCACTGTATGCCTGTCCTAATTATTCAGAGGGTTACGTGTTCGCCAATCTGATGTCCCTGGATTCGGTTCAGTGTCGGAATAGAAGGTGTGTATTGCTGAGTCTCATGCTAGGACAAATATCTTTCTAGTGCTCCCTGGTTTATACTGGCACCCAACCATCATTCAATCTGTAACGAATACAAACAAATTAAGTTTCATTCTCCACAAAACCACTTTAAGTCAACAATAATTTCACACCCTTCTTTAAATTACTATTATCTAGTATTGTGCTGTGTTACAAATTAGGACCAATCCAGATATGCTCTATATTTTACTTTGTATGTGACATACTGACCTATCCTTACCTCATTATTATTCTTTTTCCTTAATACCTAGGTGGTTTTATCTCCAGAAAGTTCTTCTCTTGCCATAACATGTCAACCAACTGAAAGCACTCTCACTACTTCTAGTGTTACAACTTCAGATGAACATTTGGATACTACAAGTGAACATGGGAAGCATTTATATGACATGCATTGTAAACGTTGTACTGGTCAGATTAAAATGAAACACCAACAGCTTCTGAAAGTAACAATGTCCTCCACTTTCAATAGTACCACTACTACTGTTTGTAGTGCGCCATCAGTTAAGACAGAACCTATTGTTGTTAGCACATCCATGGAAGAAAAGGTGATCTGCATTGTTCATGTCACATTTATTTTGCTTGGAATTTAGTTTTCTGGTTAATTTCTTAAATCAATCAGTGTTAATCACTGTACAACCATGGACAGATGTTAGACTACCAAAGTTAACACGCTATATATCCGAATGACGTTATGAAATTTTTTATATGAGTACCAAAGTAGCATAAGTATTTGCTGTATTATAAGTAGTAAGAATGGTTATATGTTTTAAAATGTGGCTGCAATAAAATGTATAAGTTACTTTTAGAACTTATGATCTAAGTGCATCTAGGCCATCGACCTAATCTGCCTAGTCGAGACGTTGAAATTTATGTTATTAATTTTTAATTGATAGGATTTTTCAGATAGAATTATACATCTATATGCTTGACACTCAATTTTTGTCAAAGTATTCGTTCAAATTTCGATGATTATTGATTTAAAGAATTTCTGTATATCTGTCTATTTGCAACGTGGAAAGAACTAGTCCATAATAGCTTTTAAATCTGAGGTTCTCCCATGCAGATAAATTTTCCACAAACAAGTAATTATTCACTGGATTTTATTAAGAATAGCGATAATCATGGCAACGTATTCACCATTGACTAATGATACCGTTGAATGTTCTCTTCTCAAATAATCAGAATAATACGTTGCTTAGTTGAAGTCTTTTCTTAGGTTTACTCGTATAACTGAATATACCTTATATTGTCTGTAGTGTTTAATTATTTTGTTCACTTTTAAGAATTAGCTATTACATAATGTGGCTTAGTGACCCATTGGTCACGATATTCAACCTTAATCCTTATAGGCTCTAAACCCGATCCATCTGTTCCTGTTTGGTTGACCATGTATTATCACTAGCCCTTATACTTAGAGTATGTCTCTTAGTAACCAATGTCTAATAATTGTGTTTGATTTTACATTCATAAGCAACCAACAATTTCTTTTCTTATATGATCCACCAAATTTCCAATACATCTGACGAAACGGATTTTCAGTGGTAATGCATCAATCCTTAACAGCTCTGATTTCAATCCCCATCTTCGAAATTCTATGTCTCACTAAGCTACCGGATATCAAAACAGACTCTAACATGTGAATCCGAAGAATATCACTTCTTATAAACATTGATAAATCTCATACAATTATAATGAACGAAAAATAATTGAATGTTTTGCACTGATTGATTCAACAACAACAGAACGTATTGATCACTCAGGTTGTTCCAACTACCATTTAGTAGTATGAATCAGAATTATCAGGAAAATTTCAACTTTTTTCTTGACCAACGATGTGGGATAGTTGATATCTGCGTCAGATGCTCCCTTCACTCAACAAATGAATGCTTCACATCAAAATATAGTTTTCACTGATAGTTTCTTTTCGATTTCAAACTATTATTGTATTCATATTTCACACCTGTCATCTTGGGCTTCTTTACAGCAGAGAAAACTTTAAACAATTCGAGATGCTTAAAATGAAACCTTTTATATGTATCACATTGTAACGTGATCAAAATTGTTGGATATGGTTAATATTAGTGAACATTGAAATAAATTGCATATAGCCTAAAGTTATTTCGTCACACTGTAGTTCAGTTTAGATAAATAAATTATTAACACTTAAATCATCATTTTCGAAATTGTTTTTTTTGTCTTTTATCTCTCAACCTACAGGCTTCGTTTCCTAACCCTGTAACATCAATACAGCCAAAGTTATCAATTGTAGTACCAAGCATTTTACCTATTCATGAAACAGTGAAATTGTCTCCTAAAAGTGTTAATGATCATACTGTTTTGAAACAGACAGAGCATGTGGAAGATACAACAGCGTGTCTGAAAAAGGAAACGAATCAGTTGCGTTGTCCAACCAATCAGTATAACCCTAAAACGAAGTAAGTGGGTGTTATCCCTTCCCTTTCCACACACCGGATAAAAAATACAATTACATTAAAGGTTATGACTTGAAATAGAATATCTGGGTAAAAATTACGCCTTAATATGCAGCGGTCAGTAAATCAATAGGAAAATTAACTGAAGGTGCTTAATGAAATATAATTTGCGAACATTGAAAGTGTTGCATATAAACTTAACCATAGTGTTATCGGATGATCAGTGCGCAGATCCCAATCAAGTTGTTTGAACCTACCAACGCAATTCAGACTGATAGTCAACGATTTCACGAACTAATTTTAAGTTTCATCTTAGCCACCCTTAGTTCTCTGTCCTGTCCCTACACCAGTCAACATCATACATCAAGGTAAAGGACAGTCGTGATGCACGTTCCAAACACCTGAGTTGATGAAGATTCACATCCCGCATTAACCAGTTTACCATGTTTATTTAGTTATATGTACATTATCTCAGCTTTTCTTACTCGATCGTTTTAGGGATGCATGAGTGATGCTTTGAATACACCCATGATCAAAACCTTCTATTTTCACAGACAATTCTTCACAGCTATAAGTTAATACGAAGCTGACTGCTACTCAGTATATCCATCACGTGCTTTAAAGATTAATATCTTGCTTACTTGATAATCAACACAAGGTTAAAAATTCCAAGCGAGCTTCTGAATTCATGCCTAGACTTTGTCAGACACTAACTCTCTAGGAGTGGTTGGTAATCCTTTTAAGATAAGTGAAGTGATCAATGCACTCAATTTCTTCATTTCCCATAAACACTAGGGATTTTGTTGAACAGTCCTGAAGTAACATTTTGCATTTAGGGTTAGTAAAATAACCCAAATATGTTTACATTGTTTACCAATACGTCGTGTCATCATCTTCATCAAACAGGTCTATATCATTTGCATACTTTCAGTCGGTAGGCTATTCATAGTATTAGTCCAAATTGTTGTTTTTTTTCTTCGCAGACAACTTGCACGTGACAATGCATTTTATTATCATTAACTAAAATTTTCTTTCTTTTTGTACTAATTGACTATATTCATTTGTTTCTTGGAAACTAATCTTTTATGTAATTTTTTCAATATGTGCACTAGTGTTTGCCTACAATTCGATTGCCTGTAAATATTTACCGTATCGTTAGCATAGCTTTTCTCTGTGGAAATACATATAAATTCTGTTTACATGACATAGTTAGTAAGACAAACGAGAAAGTTACATTTAGTACAGATTCGACGAGAAAAACCTTTTTTTTTTGTTTCTTGAACCAATATTTTATAACTGTGTAGTACCTACTCATAATGAAATATCAATCCATTGAATGAACACAACACCTGAATCGATGGTCAACTCACAGTCTAAAAATGGTTATTATGAAAGAAAAGTTTCTTGACTGATTCATGTTGAATTTATGGAAATGGTACATTTCTCAACATAATCACACCTACACTGATAAAAAAATACCTAACTAAATGTAGATTAATCGTCTCCTTTTATTTATGTTTTTCTTTTAGATCCAACTTTAAAGGACCCATCCATCCGTCAATGTCACCATGTTCATCGGTATCAGAGCCTTGTCAAGATAATCCTGTTCCGTTAAAATCATTCAGTTGTTCATCTCATCATCATCCACCATCCAGTACTGTTTCAACAGGCCTGTTAGATTTACCTCTGCCTCCTTCCTTACACAATTCATCGTTGGATTCACAATCAAATGACATTTGTAATAGTTACAATCCATTATTGATACTTAAGGAAAAATTAAATTCAACATGTTGTCTATGGACTGGATTGTTATCCTTATCTACACAATATTCTGGTCGTGAACATTTGTTCAGTTTAGAAATTAATGTTTATCCTTTTGGATATATTCAACCGAAAGCTTCATGTTATTATCCGAACAGTGACAACAATGATGACGGAAATGTTATTATTCAATGGGATTCTTTATTATTAGGTAAACAAACATCACTTGTTGTTAGTCGTGGAGTGAATTTAACCAGTTTACCAGTATACTTCGGACAGACATTATTAGATTCAACGCATCCCAGAGTAAGTTGAGTCTTTCTTTTTGGGTGGTGTAGATTGTTAAACTCACATAGTTTACATCACGGACTGACATTATAGGACAACTACTAAAACTCAAGAAGGGCTAAACAACCATTTAGTTTCAGTGCGGACTCCTCGGCACTGCGTATTTGTGACCCGACCGGAGATTGAATCTAATACCTTCACTCTTCGTAACTAATACGAATTTGATTTTTCAGTTTATGATATTGCGCGACTTCAGTGATCGGCTAATCATTCACCTCGAAGCTTTAATGTCTTGAGTTCGATACCTGATAATATCAGTCAGTCACGACGTAGAACTTGGTGCATGCGTACATCAGTTCAAGTTGCCATGCCTCAATTAGCAAAAAGAGATTAAACTGTTAAACCAAATCGCAGATTAGGGCAGGTAGTAACAAAGTAAGTACTAATGGAAAGGTATAGTAATTTAAGTTATGATTCAGTGAAAGAAAAATTATTAGAAGCTCATAAACTAGAATTTGAAGGAAGACAAGGAGTGGATGCACCTGTGCTATTGCGAACGATTTTGAGCCATATCACGTAAAGTCTCTAACCATTTGTTACGATCATCGCGTGGGCTCCAACCATGTAGTCTGCATCTATTAACATGGCTCAGTTCAATTGTCAATCACTTCATGGATTGGTGCCATGTTTCCGTTCGGCCGGCTCTAGCTTTCTTCCAGCCTACCCTCACAACAGACAACATTGCTCGTTTCGGTAGACGGTGGTCAGGCATACGTAACACATGTCCTAACCACCTCGGCTGGTGAAGATTCACTACTTCAACAATAGACTTACCGTATTTACCTAGTACTCTATTCCTAACCTCACTCATTGCTTACTCGGTTGTCCCAGCAAACACGAGTAATGTTTCGGAGACATCTATGATCAAATACTAAGAGCCTACGAATATCCTCTATTCTTAATGGCCATGTTTCACATCCATATAAGTGAAACGGATCTATCTGCTGAGCAGTAAACGCGTTCTTTCTTCAGTAAACGAATGTCTGGCCTACGCCACTATTGACGCAAGTTGGCAAAAGCCAATCGGGCCTTATCTATACGAGCCGAGATTTCACCAGACACCAGGCCGTCAGGACTAATGAGGCTCAAGAAATACAACTATTGTTCGGCGTCTGAAAGTGTGTCTATGTTCTAGGACCTGTTGAAGTGTGAATATTTGGTCTATACAATCACCTTCAAGTTTGAAATCACCTTGGTTTTCTCGAGTTTGCTCTTCACGAGCTTTGTTTAGACGTCGATGTATTATTAAGGCCAATATTATAGACAGTATATTCGTTAAACTGATTCCTCGGTAATTGTCACACGAGGACTTCTGTCCTTTCTTATAGATTGGGACGATTAGTGTTCAAAACTAGTCAGATGGAATTACGTCCAGTTCTCAAATTCTAACCAAAATCTCAGTCTCGCTGCAAATAATGGACCACCGTCCTCAAATATCTCAAGGGTTAATCCATCAGGTTCTGCTGCTCTCCCTTGCTTTAAGTTCCCTATAACCTTCTCAACCTTACTAGAACTTTCGGGACCAATATTAATTTGCGTTTCAGATTGCTTGGGAATGCTGGGCAACTGGAATGAGACCGAGAGTCAGTTGAACTGTTCCTCAAAGTATTCTACCCATCGATCTAATCATCCTGTATACACCTTTTTGAGACGCAACAGATATCGATGGAGCAGAATTCTATTGTCATAGCTAATGAGTTTTGTTGTCCTATTCGGCATAAGGTTCGAACATGAAAGCTCCAAAATGTTCTTTAGCGTAAATTTCAGGCGACGAGGAATAACTCAAGCCATTAGCGTTAGAGTCGTGAGGTGATAAACTTATGCTAGAAGGGTTAATCGTGGGATAAGAAAAATATTAAGAGTTAATGGTGGGGTTTGACCTCAAACAAGATGATTTTGTGTGCTGTTAGAGGTATGAGGGCAATTGTCACTTCCTGGTTGCCCACACCATAGACGGATATTACTTCTTACTGTATCTGAAAAGGCAACAGGTAATATTGGCCATAGTGACCTGGGAGCCCTGATCGCAAGATATAACTGTTTGAGACCGATCACGCGCGACCTTGTTATGGGAAGTTTTTGAAGTGTTAGCCCCATTATTTAAAAGGCCTTATTGCCGGAAGCGGAAATCCGTGGAGTAAGGTGAAGTGTGACATTTTGAGGGTCGACGTTTTCTATTCCCTTCTTTCTGTTAAGAAAGCAGCGTCGCTGCAAATACTGGTTATGCTAGGGAAATACCTTACTGCTGTCACACCTCGCTGCATTCAGCAGTACGACTTCACCCTCAGATCTTAGGTTGCTGCCTTTAGTCTTATCGCTCTCCAGCATAGCTGCTTGGCGGGGTTGGATATAGAGGAACATGCGTTCTAGCCAATATTTCCCATTCGGGTCATCAATTCATGATATCAAGCCGACAGTCATAAATTTCCACAACATCTATTTTCAGTAAAAAAAAATCCCCAGACCTTTTAGCTATGCTGTGTTAAAGTATCAGCTGACTAGTAAGGCGTAACCGCCTTTGACCGCACACAAAATTTGTGCGCTTATCATGTGCTCTATTCCGATGGAAAATGCATAATTTCAAAATTTTTCATCATATGTTTATATCAGGCGTGCAGTAAAATGTTAGTATCTATTTGTATTATATTTCTCACTGCATCGACTCTACTTCGACTTTACACTCGCATCCATAACATAACTATTTTTGGAATTAAGAGGAAAATAAGTTGTCTTTTCTACTATCATAATTAAATGTTAACGATTCTGCATTTTTTTTATTCACATAACTAATTGATTTGTCACTTGTATGTCGAACTTAACTAGACGAGTCTATCAAGTAAATCGTGCTAACTCAGAACGGTCACATAAATATTTTATTATTCAGTATACATATATTTTGGTCCATCTTTAGGGGTAGGGGGCAAGAAGTTATGAGCCACACGAATAAAGTAGTAATCTTACGAATAAATTAACGAATGAAACGGGTGTACAAGTAAGAGTTACTCCAGTTAAGAGATTTTTTCTCGCTTCTATGTAGACTATACTAGAGAACTACAACAGGAACTCTTCTGGTTTATATTCAGACGCTTATGTGACAACTCGATTCCTATGACCGTAGCCAGGGAGTTATGACAGATTTACAGATTGCATCTCTATACTACGGCACTATGTCGTAAACTGACCATTTCTTTTTGTACACAACACGGCAGTGGTAAGTAACAGGCTCTGTAGATATTGATGAGATAACACTAACGAAATGTGCCTGAGCCATCGAGGTTGTTTTTCCCCGATGGTGATACGGGTCATGTGATTACCAATACTTCTGTAAACGCACTAAGAAGCGTCAGTATTCCTAATATCGTGTTGCCATTGAATGTTAGTAACCCTTAGGGGACAATGGTAATCAAATGCAGAGTTACGGATTGTCGTCAGCTCAGATGAACCAGATTCCGCAGGCACAGAATAAAACACCTTGTGAACCCAACTACATATCCTGACGTTGATCCACCGCTTTGTGGATTGTACCTTTTGACCTAAACTCAGTTTGTGGACTCATAATATAGTTACTTGAAATATCTTTTATGCTTGATAATGAACCTCTAAACACCCCCCTTATTTTTCCTATGTTCATTTAGGAATTATTCGTACTTCGTGTTGCATCAAGAACTAAACAAATGTCACATATTTACAAAGATATATTCAATCATTTGAAAGAAATTAATGCGTGTGGTAGCTTAGAACCACGTTTTCAGGATGCATATGATTGTTTACTCTATCCATTAGTAGGAAGCGCTCATTTACGCGATATTCTGCTACCTGAAAATTTATTATCAAAATTCCACATAACAGGATGTGATACCATAGGAGAAAACCAATTGCTAATTATTCTGACGAAGCCAATAAAAGTAACACCAGCTGTCGAAAATTATTCAAGTCCTCTACCGCCGTCATCCTCGTCAGCGCCTTCAATATTGAATTCTGTCCAAGGGGTACCGGTTAATATGGAAGAAACTGTAGTTAATGCGCCATCACCTTTATTGAATTCAGCATTGAAAAGCGCTACTACAGTCATATCTGCTCAGCCCAGTGATGAAGGTATAAGTATTTTTTGCGAGTGTTTTACATATTAGATGATAGTCTTAAGTAATTATATTCACCCTTAATTTCTGTACTAGACATAAAAGTGTTTGATTCATTTGTAGTACCCAGTGTCATGTATAATCCTAGTTCTTAATATATGCTATTTATTTCGAATGTGTCCACTTGTCTTGGTGACTGAACATCATATACATTATGTTGCTGATGTTAGGTGGTTGGAGATGTCAGTAGGATACTTTAGACATTGGTTTAGTGCTAACTGACACTCCTTAGAAGATCCTATCTGCAATAATAGAATTGATGCTCTGTCCTACAAGAGGTCAGTCTCAGAGTACCTCAGTTGTCCAGTCTTCATCTGTCAAACTGGGCAGCGTGTGACCAAATCCAACAAGAAGTATAAGTTTCTTCAGGATTTCATGCAGATTAACTCTAGCCACCGAACACTTGGACATTTCACTCCTAGTCTTTTATTTTTCTCGTCCAACTCATGTGTTTTGTTTATTTGTGTCTCATTGTTAGGGAGTTTCTGCTAAGATCTGTTCAAGGATAGTATCTCGCCGCTCTTAGTCCTACACTAGTCTCTGTATTGCATCTATATAGGTTACAATTGGGTATGGGTAATATCTATACCCAACCCCTTAAATCAACAAACGTCCACAAATGCAACAGCTAATTTATTGTGGAAATATTTAAACTATGGCTAAGTGATTATCTGCCTTCAGGAGTAGAAAAAACTTAACAGTGGTTACTCCTTCAGTGTTCAGTTAGCATATTTGATATTAGATCTGTTAAGATCCTAAATCCTAGAAAAATTCACAGATAAGTGAGTTCTACTTTGTAGATTTAAACTACGCTAAGCCAGTTAGACATATTTCGTTGAGGAATATGACACAATTAACCAACATCAACATTATAGTCATTCTATATTTGAAATCATCTGAAGATGTCTTTAATGCAGGGAAAGATAACTGAAATTGATGGTTATGGTACACCTAATGATCACTAGAAACGTCGTGAATGACTTCGGCTGAAGTTACTATTGGTCTTCGAAACTGAGTGACTGAATCATATAAAATATTATGGTAAAAGTACAATTTAGGGACAGAATTTTTGGTTATCAAATTTCTTGGTAAAATTTATTTACTCTATAGATATTAGCCAGTCATAGATAAACGGTTGAGCTGTCACCTATTCAGAGTCAAATATACATAATTTTGAGATTCTGTTCAGTTATTTCGATGATGATGTAATTGTGAACTGTTTACATGGTGTAAGTTTATTTCGAAGTTATTTAAAGTGTGATTATAACTAAGCATTGGGTTATGGTTCAATTTAAAGAGAAGAATTAAAGATTATTCAAAATTGTCCTCAATAAACACTTATTATAACTAATCAAGATTGATCTAAGAAAACTAAATGAACTAACAACTCAATCAGCTCCACACATTCTTACTAGCTACAAATTAATTTGAAGATTGTAATGAATATTCTATCGTTGGAAAATGATACCATTACAAAGGGTATTTATGAAGATAAGAGAGACAGATATATTTGTAAATGCTGTTATGAGAGTTCATACGAAGGAACTTATTTTTTATTGGTTCTAGTCTATCATTAAAGTAAATATTTATATTAATTGAACCTTGACATTTGGATCACGCTGGTGTATAAAAGTGTAGGAGTTATGATGTATGTAAATACATTCATTGTCATCTAACTTTAAGAAGACTTATTGACTGCAGCCGATTGAAATTTGAATCATGGGGAAACACGCACTTGCTGGACAACAATATTGTCACTCAAAGTCATTTTCAATAAAATAGTGGGAATCCACATGGTAACCTGTCCAAATTTAATGCGGTTAAAAAGTAGTTTATAACCTATATCTAACCTATCTAAAAATTGAGGAGACACTGGTATATACATCTATTTTGCTGTATGCCACCTGGACTGTTGAACCCTTGTAATTACAAACGAAAATTTATATACGTGCTCGAAGTCTGTCAATATTATTTTCATGAATGTCAATCGTTAGATCTACGAAGTGCATTTTAGGCTTCACAATGCAATGAACGTAGCCCATATTTGAAAATGCTTTTAAACTCCCCAGTTAATTGTATTGATGATACCCATAGGTTGTATTTTTCTTTCAATAATTCGGATTTAACCTCTTCTTAATTGATCCTTCACTTTCTGAATGTGTGCTTTGCGAAATAACTTATCACATACCAAACAGCTACAGCAGTAAATGTAAGCGCAACGTTCGCCTCACAACTTTATATTTACGCCTTTTTTTTACCACTGTCTCATTGATTTCCACCATTTTCCTAAGGCCTAAGTCGAACATTTCCACATAAGATTGGTGGACCTAGTGTCAAACTGAAGTAAAATACTTTCACTTTATGGCTAGATCTATTATTGTTGTATATTCTGTTAGTCATATCCTAATCAATTCAGTTTTATAAAAATGCCTATTTACTAAAAGTACCAACCCCTTCTCATAGCAACATATTTTTGTTCGCGATAATTTCTTATGATCGTTATGTCTTCGTACATACATATATCGTTATTTTTTTCTTGATCATATTACCTTTTGTAGCATTTTCTGCTGAAATAAACAAAAGTGAAAATATAACTGTTGAGGTGTCTTCAGTAAATATCCCCGGTGATGTTGATCTACGTCCTTTCACAACTACTCAAAATCCTAATCATCCATATTCTACTACCCAAGAATGGTGCCGTCCATTATCTTCTGAAGATGTTGATTATCGGAAATTGATTCCACAACCTCCTATTGATAGTGTACAATATGCACCACAAAGTATATCTAATCACTTATCTCTACTTAATAATGATGATTACAAGCTTATTCCTCATGTTTCGCCTGAATTTCATCAAAAAGGGTCGTTCTCTTCAAATAAACCAATAAATACAGTCGAACCTACTAATTACCAACCATTAGATTCAGCTCGTCACCTGTTGCCTGATCCAGTCAAAAAACGGCGTTCTTCTGGTGGTTCTCGTTTTCCTCTTCCCTTTACTACTGCTAATTCCTTCACTACTAATTCACCACCGATTACAATAAATATACAACGTTCTAATCCTTGTGCTCTTTTGCCAACACCATCTGTTCAACCATTACATCATCCATCCTCTTCTACCCTATCATCTTCCCGTCATCGATTGTCAAATCGATCATCTTCACTTGCATTGAGGTCATTATCTCCCAAGAAGCCACCTATAGTTGTTCATTATTATAACCATCATAAATATCGTCATTCACATTACCGTCGTTGAAAACAATTTTCTTTCTAAATAGTTTTTTTGTATAGTTATTATTATTATTATTACTGTACCGAAACAAACAGTACACTTTATACTAAACATGCATGTTTGTGTCTGCACGTAACCTTTTACTTCGACATCTTTTTACACTCGTATTTTATATTCCTTTCTCCCCCTCTTTTCGATACATTCATCATCATTCAATTTCATAAATTTTACTATCAAGAGTTATACTTCATATACAAGATTAACCATCAGAACGTGTAATGTATTTGAATAATTGTCAAAAATTGATTGTAAATGTATCTCCCTTAAATTTTTTTTCCCGCTATTTTGTTTATTCATACGAAGTATGCATGGGAACTTTTCACTCTTGTTTATCTACTTTGATTATTTTGATAGCCTTTTTCTTTTCTTTCCCTTTAGAAACAATATACATCATAAAGAGAACAATGTAAAAACGATTATTATTGTTGTTACCATTATTTTTATTATCTTACCAAGTGTACAGTTTGTAAAAGATACATATATATATAACATTAAAATGAAAGATTCACTTATTATTGTGACAGTATTAGTGAAAATAAAACAGTAATAAATTTCGTGAGGAAATGAAATGAAAATAAGTATGCAGGAATATTGAAGCTTTAAGATCTAAATGGTGACAGAGAGTGAATGATGTATCAACTTTGGTGTTATCTACTGTAATCCAACATAGTTAATTAATGTCCATACAGATCTTAATCCTATGGTATCCACTGACCAATTCGACACAGGCCCAAAGTTAAAGTCATGTTTTGGTTTAGTCATTCCTAGCTCTTTTTCCTGTGTACTTTTGCACCAGATAACATTGTTGAAATAAGCGGTAGTTAACCAAATATCGAATGTATCACTCATCTCCGTTGATAAAGAGTCATAATAGCAATTGATTGTCCATCACTCATGATATCCGATTAATGGTTTGAATATACCAGTGGTCGAAACTTTGTGATCACTGTATTTTTATTTTCATAGGATGTGGGGTTCAAAATTCACATCCACTAGTCATAGCTACTTATCCCCTTTTCCACACACGGATTCAGGTAAACATGTAGTATTGTCAAAACTTGCAATGTTATTTAAAGCTGAGTAAACCAAATTGGATTTCAGATATTTGCTTACGAACAGATACATAAATTTAAATATTTCTTTTATCCAGTTGGTTCATAACTTGAAAAAAGTTACATTATATCAGTAACTTGGCAATTCAGAATGTATGTAGAACAACAAATACAAGCGGATAGTACCGTTTTCAATTATATCTTGGATATAATGCCTAGTTCATTGTTTATGCAGTCTAAGGAACAAATATTTCTAGCTCTTAATGCTGCACAGTGTGTTTGCTCCTCTCTGTTCTCTTGCATCTTCCATGGTCCTTCTGGACTTCTTATTTATACAGATGTGGCCGATTCGGTTTTCCGTAATTTGGCCCGGTGAAGCCAATGTAGCCTTTTGTATGAGTTTGTGGGAGAATATGGTGCCACCTATAATCATATTTTTGAATGGATATAAGTTCACAAACAATCTCACCATGTTGGTTCCTTTCTCACAGTCCATGTCGTGCCATGATGTCTTCATATTCTGTGTTGTCCATTCTAGCCTTAGCATTCAAGTCTCCTACCAGAATAATTAGATCTTTGTATGAGGATTTCTCGAGTACTGACTGCACCCTCGCATAGAACAAGTCTTTATCGTCTTCGTGATTATCGTTGGTAAGCGCATATTACTGAATGGTATTTATTATGATTCCCTCCTTCTTTGTCTTGAAGGATGTTTTGAAGATCCGAGATGAGTTTAGTTACCATCTCACAAGTTCCGCTTATTCTATGCATCTCCAGGTTATATCTTTTATTTCCTAGGTAATTTGAATGCTCCTCCTCACCTTCCACATCAGCACGGTTATTATATGTTCTTACATTGTTGCTCTGGTTGTTAGAAGAGGCATCGGCCTCTTGCCTTCTGAAGAAACTCGGCTCTCACCATGAGACGTCATAATTCTTCGAAGTGAAGACCTTCCAACTTACAAGTCAGATTTAAAAGTTCTTTCCTGATTAAGCGTTTCTTTAGCATGGTTGTTTTGACTGGATGGAGTCGCTAACCGTATACCTAACCTCTCCTTCTTTGTCCGGGACTGAGACTGACAGTAATTCTATCGAGGATATTAAACTAAGTGATAGGATGTGTAGCGCATGTCGATTCAAGGGTGAACTCGTTTAACTAGTCTAATACCATCGGATTTACCACTACGTTCCTGACGGTTATTAGTACAATTCATATGCTCAAATAAATCTTTGTATTACCATTTCGCTCAAAACCCATTCGACAATAGTGCTACATGTTCATGATGAGAAAGCTAATGACCATGATTCTGTTACGAATGCCTTAAAACCAACGCTGATCCAACAACCAATGAAACCAGCTGCAGAATGGCAGGTTTGGGATTGCTCGTATGCTTTCAGTCAGTAACTAATAGAACAGATCCTGGGACCCGAGGTGAAAAAACCTACATAATGAAAAAGTAAACGGAACAACCATGAGCAAAAGCCCATTAAGATCATCTAGAGATACTTATACAAGAAATCAAAATGAAGATCAAGTTCATTGTACAAGTCTTAAATAGAATCAACAAAGACTAAGAGTTGGTTTATAGCAATACCGACGAATTTCAACCACACCTTGAATAGGCATACCAATACACTTATGTACAACAGGTAAATTAATGTACCAATAAGAAAATGTGTCCTTTTTACTCGCTCACGTGATAGCTCAGGGCTAAATGCGACACAAAAGATTGTATGGATTTTCAAGGAAGCTAGCACATTGACAGTATTAAACACCGTTTGATAGGATTGTTGTCTATTGTTGAACCTCCATAATTCCAGCGTAAAACTGGTCCGTAACTCTCGTGGAACAAGGTGGTAGCAATATAAGTTCAGAGGTACAGAATATTCTTATTAAATTAAGTTCCAGATTTGTTCATGTTTCTTCAAGGTCAATGAATTTGTGCTACTGTTGTAAAAGTTGTATTATCAAATATTCTGGCTGATTGGATAATATACGCTTACAATCAAAGGTGTTAATGCTGTTGATTTGGCTTCTGAGATAAGAATAACTGGTGTTTTGAAGATGAACGATCGCGACCCACCAGACCTATCAGAATATTTTACTTTACATGAATTGTCTCGAAACCTAGGGAACTAATATCGATCGTATTTAGATGTGTGCCAAAATCTTGACGCTTCATTAACGAATATGGAATAATTGCAATAAGTTTCCACAATTCACAGGCAAACTAATTTGTAAAGGTTTCAAGATGCTTATTATCTCGCAGTTCCCAGCTTAGGTAACAAAGTTTTTTGATTTATTTGTTAAATGTTTAGGACTTGGCGAATGAACTTATTGTTCTCATATTTCTACTAGACTAAAACATCTTAAACTCAGCCATAACAAATGGATTTTTCCCACATACTACGCATAAAAAGAAAACATTCACTGGTAGTGGTCATATTAGTTGCATGCAGCTTCGGCATAACAACTGTAGAATTTGACTGTCAATTAATTGCATTAAGTTGACGCTTTCACATGGCGTACTGGGTGGGCCTCGGTCGTTTAGGTAGAGATCATCATTATCATCATCTTTAACATGGACGTTGAGCTACATTACGATTCAGATGAATAAATAATATAGAACACAATATAAGGCTACAAATAGCATTCACTAATGCATACTACTGCGTCTTTCCCTTGGTTTTTACTGCCTATATATGTTTATATTTGTTCACTAAATTTTCTTTACAATATACTTGATGGTTTTCCACTGCTTCTTGATATTTTGTTCAATTAATAAGCTGCCCACTAACCTTATCTTCCATATCTATTCAATCGCTCCATATTTTTACCTTCATTGCATTTGTTTATCTGCTAAAGGTACGTTTAATGCATAGTTATCCATAGTTTGGATTACGTATAGCAGTAAATAAAAGGTAGTGGCTACGCTTGCTACTGACATTTTCTTACCAATTAAGCATACGACCTCAATTAGTGATGTTTTTCTAAAGAGACTACCAAGAATGTGCACACAGAGACCCCTAAGTTATTTTGCTTTATTATTTATTACATTTGAAACTAGCACTCGCCTATTTCGTTTTGCTTCTAGCATCATTAAATATGTAACTAGGAAGAAAACCAAAAGATAACTCAAATTTTCGTGATAAACCAAGCATTTTCTACCAAGCTCACATACCATATCTCCTTGGAGATTGTGTAATGGTTCGTTTGTAACCAGATATTCTGTATTTCAGAAAGTGCGAAATCATGCGTAAAGAAAATTTCGGGAGAAGAGTAAAATCAAAGAGTAACCTGACTATTCAGTAAGTATATAAAGTGCACTTACGCAATATTCAACACCTGACAATTCGTAAATAATGCATTCTTTACTAGTTGAAACTGTGTTGAGCACACGGTGGACATTAGACAGCATTAGAAGGGGAGCGTACATTTAAAGCAGAAAATGTACATATTTCAAATTCAAATAATTCAAAGGCACAATAAAGAACGGAACAGGAGAAATAAGAGTTATGATGATACATGTCCAGTTTTCACAAGGCACGTTTTGCTTTCAAAACATTAACGCTTCAGTGCCATACAATAGAACAAACATACAAATTAGCATTGCTACTGCAGAACAAAGTTTCGATAGCGTCACAATGGTCGACATTGCAAAAGCCGTGTTCCTTAATTAACGTTCTTCCTTTCTTCTAGTATCTGTGTTAAGAGCTATTATAGACCAGTCGATTTCTCCGCGCTTTTTACATTTGTATTATTAATATAGTCGTAATTTTTTAATCTTTTCTAATAAATATGCCGACTATGTAGCTGCTCTAGTCTTTTTGGTTTCAGATGGCTTTTATTTATTTGGTTTTTGATTCAACTGCTCTTAAAAGTCAGTTTGTCAATTATGTTTTACTTTATACTTCTTCACGTATTGTTTTTTATACATTTTTATACCCTTACGTATTTATATGTATGTAGTATGTAGTATCTAACCATCTGTTTGCAATCCTAGTCACTTAAGTCTATGAATAAAGCTTTAATGATTACCATAGAATGGATGAATGTTGAGAGTTTAGATTTAAGGACGAAAAGGTTAGTGAAATGACTTTCATCTAGAATTCGAGAGAAATCTATAGAACTGATATTAACCGTTCAGCCATTGTTCCAGGATGCATTTGATATGTCATAATGCTGTACATAATCATCAACAACCCGATTAAATAGAATCATTTTGCATACTAAAGAATCGCCATAATATTCTGGGCTTCCGTATCTATACAGTCTAATCAAATTAGCTGGGCACGCTCGATAGAGCTTCATAACAAATTGTATCCATACAGTACAACATTCAACTGATTCACTAAAAAGGCGTTCAAAGTCATTAAATTTGACCAGACCCGCAATAAAAGCTTTTGAATAATAGAAATTGCCTTTAGTTTCACCTCTTTACTCTTCGGCTGAAATAGTCATGCATCACGTGAATTAGCAACTAGTGATAATGGAGCAATACTGTACCAGTTTACTGACGATAATTGGAAAGCTCTACTATGTTTCCCCCCCCCTCAACAGCATTTGAGTAAGTTACAGTATTTTTGGTCGTAAACTCTCAGTCGTATATCTCGCCATTAAATACTTCTAACTTATTCAAGACGATGCCATGTTCATGGTTTTCACCCACAACAAGCCGTTACTTAAAAGTGTCCATGATGTATCACAATAGATACACCTCAGGGGAATTTCAAAAGTAATAATTTATTTTGCAGTTCAGTAAAGAAATACTAATCGCCGAAGAGAAGAGAAACGACTTTGTAGACTCTTCTACGGAGTAGCATCCATCAATTTTAACCTAGCTAATATCATGTGGAAAAAATTATCGCAATGGCAAAATGGATAAAGAAGAATCAATTAAATTATTGCTTTCAAGTAAAACCTCCTTAATAATATGTTGCGTTTTAATCAACGGATATAGGCCATACGAAGTCCAGTATCTGAGATGTGACATCTTTGATAGTATGCATAATTTATTGTTTTACGGAATGAAATCAGCTACAACGAATTTGACATAAGGGTCACCTTGACTTTTAGTTCGAACACATTTGCGGTGACACAGTCAGTTTGTTACCCCCTTCTAAAGGACTATTTTACATCTTCCCTAACACAAGTGGTACTATTCATCCATTGTCAAGTGGTACTGCTTTTTAAATATATGGATACAGAAACTGTAGTTAAATCACTGACTGGATTTCACATTTCGGCACCCGGGCGGTCAGCAACACTGGTGGAAGAGCCCAATTCAAACTTCACTTTATCTGTAACTGACTAAGCACCCCCAATGTAAATGGAATACGCACGGTTGCCTATCACTTGATGTCTATTTGAATTTTAGCATATGTAAAACGTGAACTGAAAGTTGCACTTATAATCACATTATATTACAACGATTAGGCTACGAGGCTGGGTCTGGTTATGCTAGAGATATAGTCGACAATAAAGCAAGCCATTCGGAACTGAACATTTGAGGGGGTTTATGAAACTATAAAAAGACTACCTGGAGAATATGTTACTTCGAATGAAACTGCTTTATACGTTAACGCTGATAGCGTTCGACGTCTTAGATAACACGTACTGGAAATGGAAACTTTGTTACCTATGGGAAAGCAAAGGCATATAAATGTTCCAATACAGCTGCGTGTGGCTACACATGTATTTGGGGAAGGGGAGGGAGGGGAACAAAGATATATATTTTTTATGCCGTTGTCCATGCAAGGTACTTCGAATCGACTGACCAGACACCATCAGTAAACAACCAACTGCAAGATAAAGCAAGCCAGCTTCAATGTGCGAAATAAATTACGAGACGGAATAGGTGAACAAAACATATATTTAGGAAATCGCCTAGCTATTTTACAAGGCAAGCTTTAACCTGAAATTTTCAAAGCTAAAGGAAAGGAGGAAGACTAAAAAGCATATCTTGCCAGGAATTAAAGTTAGGGGCTGGCACAAGAAGAATAAATAACACTTGGAACCAATTGTATAGGAAAGTTCAGGAATGAGTCATTAGAAGAGCCCTGGTCGGTGTCTCATGCTACATAGGGGTAACATGCGAATGAGTGAATGTGAGAGAACGAAAATTGTTGTAACGAGCTTGTTGAGGTCCTTATAATGGTTTGAATATGACAAAGTCTTTATGATCGATATGGGTGGTAAGGCAGATACCACTAGCGATGATAAAGTAAAGCTGAAATTTGTTAATTCTGACAGCAACTTAAGCGTGAGGGATGAACCAACAACACAGTCCCAGACGGCATCCAGATCTATGACCTTACACTAAACAGAAACTGCTCAAGAGCCTGCTCCAACAATACAAATCTTATGATTTGTCAGATATGTTTATTAGTCTTAGCGTCTTATAGATATCGCCATGTTTTAAACCATATTTCACATGTATTCCATGAAATGCATAAAGTAGATTATTTACCATTTCAACCTGACCTATGATGATGACATTTTGTCATATAAAGTACATATTCTGATACAAATTTCACTATAAAGGGATATACATTTTTCGTACAGGAAGTTTTTACTGCTAATATAACTGTATTTGAATTATTCCTTGTATACAGATACGCGTATTTCATATAAACACTTTCAAAAAAGCTTATACGGGATTAAACATTTTCTATCCATCTGTGGCTGCGAATTTATTTGCAAGCCAGTTGTCAAGGAATTTGATCATTGGTACCACTGTATGTTGTTTCGCTGAATTGAGTAACTTTGTTCGCAGCCATTGGTTCTAAAAAAATTGAGCTATCGTTCGTGCTACAGTTGAAGTCAACATTATTCAGAATATGTTTTCATTGCTGTTATTATATGCGCTAAATATTTCTGTATTCTTACGACAAGGATTTCAGTAATTATTCGTTATCCGACAACTTAATTATTTGTCGGGTTGTAAACACAGTATTCAAAGTCGATACTCGATTAAACACTGAACACCAATAATCGCTAAATTGTAGCAAGTCGAGTGGCTGATTATAGACCAGGATTGTAAATGGATCCAATTCCCTTTATTCACTTCACGTTTCTATATAATAATGGGTACTTCGCTCTGAATCCTATGCTCGTAAATATAAAATTGATTGCTTACATCATCTTAATATGTAGACCAACATATTTCCTACTGTATTTTTGATGCATTAGTAATCGTAAGTTTAAGTTAGATTATCCAGCAACTTCTGCAATCTTATGTGTTCAAATCTCGATTGCGAAGTTTTTAAGATATCAGTGGTAAGAAAAGATATACAAGGGTTATAGTTTACAGGCGCATGATCATAACATATAATGTGGGCCAGTTATTTAGCCAACATCATCGCTGGCTTTAGTCTTTAGTATTCCAACTACATGATGTTTGTTACTGAATTTATTCCCGAAATAGTGTTAAGAATGAAGTAACTATGATATGGTTGTGTTATTTAATTAACTGAATATCTTCCCCCCCCCAATCCGCTAAATTTTAATATTGCAGTTACTTATTCAGACCACCCTGATGATATTTCGGTAACACCATATGTGCTGGTTACAGCTACCATGCATTTACTTTCCCAAGTCAAAGCAAAGCAACCAAAATGCAGTTAGACTTAAAAGTGAAACTTACATAGCTCATCCTGATACCCTGAACATGAATTCATGGTAAGATAGAAAGACTACAAGTGATACTATCATGATAAGTTATTTCGTTTATAACCATTTCCACCAAATCAGATCTTTCATAAGATTAGGTACTAGGAATAAACTCACGAGGGAACCCATTTAGAATAAAACACAAAGCATTCGTAAAAATATTTTTGAATATTCTGAACGCTTCCAAAACAAGATATTCTATTCTATCTACGGAAAAAACAAATCACTATCACCTCAAATACCAATAGTATAAGTTAAGGAAAACAATTGGTTTATACTAACCTGTCAAGATAGTATATATTGGATATTGAAGACCACGGTATATATTTGAAAGTGCAAGTCGCGTGTTCACTTTTTAAAAATTTGCTACTAAAATATTTCAAGATCTGAACATTAAACTACGCTGTGAGTTCTTCAGCTCGCAATTCTCTTTCTCTGCCTATCTATTCAACATTCTCAATTCATTCGATTGGTTTAGGTGTTACAGCACTTAAACAGTCGATTTTACGACCGTTGGCACTGAATTATTTCGAATCTGTGATCAGCCGTCTTCAAAGTTCTTTATATATTTATTTTTGAACACTGATGACTCTGTCATTCTTTGAAGATATATCCTCACAAGTTCAGGTTCCTCGTCAAGGAGACATGGTTTTCAAGGATGAGTGTCCTTTCTCTTTCGAGTCACCTGAAACAGAAAAAGGAATATATATCTGCATGCGGCACTTCGTTGGGATTGGCTCCAAAATCCTTAGACTTTATCATGAAAAAACTGGTTGCCGTGCTTTCTTGAGATACAAAATTGAGAAGCACTTTAAAGATAAGGGTATGTTCCTATTCGTATTTTCTGTTAATTTTATCGAATTGACCGAAACTAAAAGTACGGCCTCTAGCTCGAGCCATTAGGAATATCTGGTCATACTTGCTTCACTTCGGATTCATCCTAGGTATACTTTTATGATTTCGCTTCGGTAGTACCAGGGCAGTATGGTTTTCGTCCATGCAACAAAATTCGTTATTTCATATTCTCTGCACTACATTTCATCCCTTACCCAGACTGTCGAAACGGTCGGACAAGAACCACATTCGTAGTCGTTAGGTTGGCCAAAAGACGGGGTACAGAAGAGGTCTAGTCAACTTATGTTCTAAAATATTATTCATTCGACAAGGCCTTTGGTAACATTGTTGGGGTATTCAGACTTTTTACCTATTATTGGTCGCCAAAAGTAATTCTCACACTTGCAATGTCATTAGATATTTTGAGATATACACATCCGATCTTCAGTGTTCAATAATCAAGCTATGTAACTAAGTCGATTAGGTGTCTCCATTATTTAAAGGATTGAAATGACAAATGAAAAAAATCTGCAATGCAAAATGTTTCACTGGAGTTGGTTTGAATTACCTGGCGAGGCAAAAGTCGACCGTTCGGACTCCATATATGTTCATTATCTTGTAAAAATTCTAACATTTCGGAGTTGAGTTTACTGGTATTAACCTGATTAGTGATGAGAATAGCTTGGATATCTGTCCCTTAAATGAATTTCTTCTGTATTATGGGCTTGATTCAACGCTCTATTCTTTCTAAGTTTGAGGAAAAGTTTCCTGATATTTAGTGAAATTGATGTTTCAGTATGTCTAAAGCCTCGACCCATTACAGTATACAGAACCTAACGATAGTTTAAGCCTCGTTTTCGACAAATGTCTTTGTCTGTGTCAACCATAAAGTAGTATCTCCAATGAATCGTTTTCAACGAATATAATGCCAAAAGCGTGAAAGAAAAAAATGAAAACCAGTACCGAAAGACGTGTCTATTGGAGGAAATGTCCGACTTAGGCTGATAGCTTTAGCTTATTCTCTTGAAACAATGGAGAACCAAACTATTTGAACTGCAGCCTACACTGACGGAACATATCGAAGCACACTGGGTGCAGGAGTTGTCTTACATCATAATATAGAGCACTATTTGAAAAGGAGAGGGGATTTTGTATAAAGTACGTTTCTCGGTTACTATTCTGCTTTCAATTCTGTCCATCGACCTATACTACTAGGCAAATTTGCTACTATTAGTACAAAGCCGGATAATCAGCGGACTGTGTTCTTTGAAAGAGAACACTGTCGTCTATAAGAAGTGAACTCTACTCATCTACTAACGAAGTTGGTGTACCTCAAAGTGATGTCACGTATTTACTGTTGTTTTTCTCACATAACCTGCCATCTTCTGCATAGCCACCTCTCAAGTACACAGATAATTTACCATTTATACTGTTTTGGATGAATAGTTTCTTGGAGAATGCTAAAAGATTGTATATTTCAAGTGAGGTTGCACTTAATCGTTCCAAATGTTAAACTGTTAATTTCAGTCAAACACTAAATAGGACCTAAACACTTGTTATTTAGCGTGATGCCTGCACAATTATAGGTTCCATTATAAAGACTATATCGGATATCTTGGTGTGACTTCTAATTATTATCTTTCTTAGCCTTCACATAAATCATTATTAATGTTTTTCGTTTAAGTTACTATATAAGTGACTACGTAGTTTTTTGTCATCACTAAGATTTATTATTGCAATCTTTTGTTCTTTGCATATTACCTATTGTTGTTTCATATTGTTCACCCTCATTTTTTCTCAGTCTTACGGGAAGGCTATATGGTTTTGATGAAAGTATTGAAGGCTGTTAGTAAAGTATACAGTTGAATATTCAGTTATCATGAATATAGTTGTGGATAGACGTTTCAGATCCTTCAAACAACTAGACAGTATTATTATACAAGATACATATATTCACATAGTTCTCTGTGTATATTTGTCCCTGCTTTATTAGAATTTTTACACACAATGAAAGGTATAATACGTCTACAGTCTTTTATCTAGCACACAGTGTGGGATAATGAACCTGTAATAGCTGGTCTATCCGGGAATTTATGTTCTTGAAAATGCAGGTTATTGTCTATTGTAGAGGTTCTTGCTTTTTTGCAGAACTTTTGTCTTATTTTATATATATATATCCAACATTTTTGTACTTTTCTGAGACGTATATGGAGGGAAAGAGGAACTTATTAAAATATTGCATGCTGAAAATTCCCTGATGTAAATAGTACATAATATCCAATAAGGCACATTATTATTATTATTGACCTCATTCATGTTTCCGAAATATCATCTAGAGTCCTATTAAATAGGCCTCTCATTCTAAAATCGAATTCATATATTACTGCAGTGTCCCGTTTTTCTGGTTGATTCAATGCCAATCTAGACGTTAAACATATTTGTTACCGTTTTTCTCTTGGTATGTTTACTAATGTCAAGAGCTGTAAAATTTCAGCCTAAATCTAGCATTTCATGATAGCCTTCTGGGTCCAAGACTGTCACAACACTTCTTACTTCATACTATTCTAAGTAGTTGACACTTGAAATTAATGATGATTTAATTACTTTTTTTGACAAACGTGAGGTGTGGTATGTTTTAAAAGTATTACAGTGAATCGCACTATCTTCAAGCCACATTTCTAAATAAATATGTACTTGTTGACTGTAATTGTTCAGGTGTTACTGCTCAAGAGCACCCAACAAAACTAGCGATTGGAATTTCTGGGGGTTTCGATTTTCCTCAGGATATGTATACAGTAACTGAACATTGGTCTCTAGTACGTCTCCCTCAAGGTGACTCTTGTGATATTCCGAATCCAGAGCCTGGACTAGCCCAAGATGACATATCTCACTTAAGATTTTTAGAACTTCCAAACCGCCTGGCCATGTCGATTGCATTAATTCAACGTGCAGAATCAGCACTATTAGCAGAAGAACGAGCTAGTGCTGTTAAAGCTTGGGAGGATGATAATATTTGTTTGATTTCTTCGTATGCCATGAACCTAGTGCAGATAGATAATTCTGTTCGAATTCCACCATCGTAAGTTAACATTATTTGTTCTGTTAATTCGTATTGTGTTTCTGGATAAATAAATCATTTTTTTATAACCCATAAATCAGTTTTTTTATAGTACTGTCTACGTTCCTTTGAATTATTTAATGAAGTACTTGCATACATGTTGGCTTTTTTACGAGTATTATGCTAAACTGAGAACTCCTTTAGTCAGGTAAAAAAACAGGATAAACTACTTGTTTCCTAAAACATACAACATAACAATAATACACGAATGTGAATCACCAGGATGAATGTAGTTTAGTTCTCATTTACTTATCTAAATATCGACTTAGTAGCAGAGACGGGACACAGTGAATAATAATTTACCAATTACAAGTTCGTGCACTTAGCTTCTAGTCATACCGTACGAAGGTTAGTGATGCTAACCGATTATCTAAATCGAAACGGAGCTGTCGATACAAAGTGGCTTTATATCGTACACCGTAACGATCGTGCCACCTTTCACTCCACAGGGAGTTGAATAAGAATACGGATTACATTTTTTTTATTTGTCATGAAGTTTAACTTAAAAAAATTATTTCATAAATATTTTTTTAGCGGTTGGAAATGTGCCAGATGTGATTTGAGGGATAATTTGTGGATGAATCTTACTGATGGAACCATACTTTGTGGTCGTAAATTTTGGGATGGATCTGGAGGGAATAATCACGCTGTGGAACATTACGAAAAGACTAAATATCCACTAGCTGTTAAACTTGGCACTATAACTCCTAAGGTAATCCACTTATTTACTTATTTGTTTAACGACAGAATTTCGGTGCTAATAGGTATCATAAAATGTATTTTCAACCCAAATTGAATGATAATTTTGTGAATAAATAGAAGAATGATGGCGGTCATAATCAAAAAAGTGAAATTTGACGAGAACAAAAAATTACATAGCCAAAAAGAACTCCTCACTTTTATGAAGAGTTTAATAGAAAACTACAGCATGATCGTCACTTACTTGTATTTCGAGTCATGTTTGGTGTCTCAATTCACTGTGTTGTACCCTTCTTTAGCATCCTATCTGCAGAGTCGTGATGGGACGGTCCGGTATAGTTTTCATACCACAGTGTCTTGTTCTGAACTCCCCACCTCCATATTTTTCACTTACTCCGAGACTGTTACCAGTGTTGTACGATACGACAGCCACTAGGATGACATTCGTAAAAGATGGTAGTGTCATCGAATTTCGTATTTTGAGATGGTAACATCAATTGAGTTATGAACACTGCTGCCGAACACACAATGTCAGACCACAGAATCATTAACGTGGTGTTGTCACTGGAGATCAGCATTAGTTAAGAAATGAGGATGACCGAACACAGACAGTCGCCAAAATTTTTTTATGTTATAGAGGTCGAGCTTTGCAAGCACAGAACAGGCCTACGTTCACTAATGTGTTGTTAACTCGATGTTTAGCAGTCAGACTAAGATCATGACTGCGCGAAGGATTGCCCAAATTGAAATGAACTACTCTGGATCTGATTGTGTTTATATTGTTTTCACTTGTCATGCCACCATTTGGATTCGTTAAGTTACTCGAATACATAAAGCTTTTGACTTTTCTAACTGTTTACCACAAAATTGCTATTCAGGAACAGATTGCTGACGGTCTGGTACTATTTCTGAGTAATAACCGTTCTCGTAATGCAGTTATGAGCTTAAACCCAAAAACGATTTGTTAGAAACAGACAAGACCACTAGTCTCGGTGATAGTATGTGCTTACATACAAAATTGTAAACACATAAGTAACGTAAGTTACTGTCCTAAATAATTTGAAGAGTTATTTTCTACAATTATGTACTTATCTATTATTTTTACTTTCCATAGGGTGGAGAAGTATATTCCTATCCTGAAGATTCAATGGTAACTGATCCGAAGTTAGCAGAACATCTCGCCCATTTTGGTATCGATATAATGCTTATGCGAAAAACTGAAAAGACAATGGCTGAATTGGAAGTAGATGCAAATGAAAGACTTGGTGAATGGCTTACACTTCAGGAATCTAATCATACACTTGAAGCACGTTATGGTCCAGGAATGACTGGGCTTAGAAATCTTGGTAATACCTGTTACATGAATGCTGTGTTACAGGTTCGTTAGTCAGAAATGTCATGGGTGAAAATTAATTTAGACGAATTTCATAATAGTGGAAACTCATTTACTAGACACATTTCTGTACTAGACTTTAAGTCATACTATAAGTACGAGCTCCAGTAGTCCGACTGTTGGTTTGTCCCAAACTACAAAAGGTACAGTAGAGTTCGAACCGACGATTTGGCGGCTGAAAGTCAAGCACTAGTCACTGAGCTACATTTGTGATTATGGGAATAATACTAAAAAATAAATACGTATTAATATAACTTAGTAACTAAGTTATTATTCCCTCGTAACCACACTCCCTGTTGAGGTATAGGGATTCTACTTATCTGTTTGATTTGACATGGGCGTGTGAAAATCAAAATGTGTAACCCATCGATTAAAAGCTGAATTTTGTAACCATCATGCCGCTACTCCATAATATTGTCAAAGTTTCTAACATCTATTAAGGGATCATTCAGTTCATTCTTTAATAGTTCATGATAATAACTTGAGGTCACATAATCCGTTTAGTATGATATTTATGTACATTATGTTTTCACAAATTTAACATCTATGTTAATAATTACATTCTCATTTATTTACTATTTTCTGTTTGTTTTTGTACGTAATAGGTCCTATTTTCAATTGCACAATTTCGTTCATATTATGCCTATCAATTACCTATTTGGTCTGAGGAAGCATTGGATCTCTTCACCGCTAACGATCACCCACTTTTGCCAGTAGATCATATTGGTTTACAATTTTCAAAACTAGGACATGGTCTTTGCTCAGGCGATCATTCGTGGCTAGTTCCGAATAATGTCAATCATCCTAAGCAAGGTCCTGTGCCTATTCTACCAGGTTAGTTGAATTTCTTTCGTTGTTTGTCACAATTAATGTAATTATCAGATGCCAACTAGACATTGACTCAGTTGAAAATTAGTGCTTAGTTCCTTGAATGACTAATATATTCTTTTACTTCATTTTTCCTACATTAATTTCATCAGTTGATTGTTTCATCCTAACACCCATCCTTCCAACACACTGAGTACTAATCAACATTCAGCCAGTCACAGATACAAGTTGTAATACCAGATCAGCACAACAATATGAAATTAACTAGATGAATAGTAAAGTATTCCAGGCAATTTAGTTGCAGTACTAGTGAAATAAACTAAACACTAAGTACATGACTCGATAATAAGTAATGAGATGGTTTATATTATGTAATACTGGAAATCATAATGTAGTGGAGAAGGAGAAGTAAGTGCATCTACTACACTGACAAAGTCTCAGCCACCTCATTATGTTCGACTGTCGTAGTTATCATGTGGATCTGAACTAAGTAGCCTGCCTAGACCAACCAGTTTCATGAAGACACTAGCAACACAGTCTCTGATTACATTGAGAAACGAGACAAACGCGTTCGAGATATGTTTCTTTCTCTGGAAGGAAGAATGTTACTTCATGACTATCTCTGTTAACATTTGAAATAAAGAGAGGGAGTAAAGTAGTTGACTTCGATGATCACTTATCTTGTAAGTCTGACCAGCCCTGATGCGTTGGTATCTGATGAAATCTAGGCACGGATTTAGAAAACTAACACACCACCTATAAGGTAGACAGGATATCCGTCTGTTAGCTAACAGATGAATATACTACACAGCTGTCCGTTCTGTTTTACTATATTAATGTTTTACGTGACATATGGGAAGATGGCGTTCATAAGTTACTAGTATTCGATCATGGGTATCTAAAGAAATCGGTCGCATTTATTGAGACTATCTAGTAAGCAATACTAAAGTTAGATTCAGGATACTATGAAAAAATGACAATTCAGTTGATCGGGTTACAAATCTTCACCGACTACGATATCTAGTTATCTCTACTGTTCTCTTCATAATTAACTTCACCTTTATCTCTATTTATTCAATTGTTTACGTACATGTATATTAAAAATAAAATTCACAGGTATACGTCCAATTCTTTTTCGTCGTCTAATGGGTGCCCATAATTCAACATTTGCTACAAAACAACAGCAAGATGCTTGTGAATTTCTAATTTATCTGTTAGATTTATTAGAGCAAAAAGCGAATAGCGAAGAACTTGGCAAAGTGCATCCAAGTAACGTTATGCGTTTCAGCGTAGAAGAACGCTTACAATGTGGTCTAACAAAGAAGGTAAGTGGCGAGTGTACGTGTGTGCTTTTTCATCGGATATGGTTATTTAGTCTTTTTATTGCTAAGTAAGTGTTTTGTATGAGGCCTCCTTGGTCATTTTACGTTTAATAATGAATTAGTACTGTTTATTAAAGTGCCATATTTGTTGAATATCTCGTTTCGAGCTCCAACCCTCACCATCATGTTTTCCATTTGTTATATTCTTACCAAATGATTGATAAGCTCAGATACTTGAAATGAAGTCTTCGTTGAAAATTCCACCAACATGCAGCACTTACCCACCAAGTGAACGAAATGTGACTAAGAGTTCTGGATATAACACTTAATGAGCATTGGAAACGTTACTATTAACCTCAACACATTAGTTTTATACTGTTCAATAACCTCGTATAATACAACTTTAAGCTAGTTTAATGAGGGATTTATTCCCAGCTGTACTGTTAATGTCTTTCATTTTAGTGACTGCTAGTATTACATTATTCCTGACTTCTTGTTTCAAAAGGTTTGTTCTTAGATATTCTACCTAATGATTCATGTTAACTGATCATTTCTCTGATCTAACATATTTTGTCTTTCGCAATAAAGTTGATAATTGCTTGTTTTAAGACGAATCAGATTCCATCCTCTATGAAGACGGTATTTCTGTACCGTTGACTCATTTTTGAATGTTCCGTAACTACTGTGTAGCAATGGCTTATTGATTAAGGGGTTCGAATCCTTGACCCACTAAGTCACAGGTTTTAACTTCGCTCCACCTAGTTCAGTTTAAACAAGTGGTTGGTATGATTAGCCTCCATTGGAATGTATATTATTCCTTCCTAACCACCGTCTATTCTGATGCGTTACTCTTACCAGCAAACCGAACATGAAATAGTCTCTTTGAATTGTTGATTAACGTTAGATGTTGGGGACTTTAAATCCCTAAAGTAATCATTTATTTAGAAAATCATGTAATAAACTCCGCATTAGTTTTTGAAAATTAGTTTTGATTTACTTTCATCATAATTTAATCTAGTATGATAATTTTGTTTGTAACCATGCTCACGCTTGGTTTTTCTCTAGTTAACTGAATTGAGGCACGGAGGATAACTTATCTTCGCTCTGTGTCACTGTATCGCTGGTCATCGTTCTCGATTCGTGTGTGTCAAAGCTTTTTATGATCTCAGAAACATATAAACAAATCACTGTTTCTATCTTATAATTCAATCTTAAATCACCGTTTACATAATACACAAAACAATATGATTTCTAATAAATGTTCTAGTTTCTTAAATGCTTTGTTTCTTTTCTTTGCATTTCATAATTACAGGTTTCTTATAGAACTGGTCATGAATGGATTCTTTCAATTCCAGTGCCAATGGAAGCGGCCATAAATCAAAAAGCGGTTGATGATTTTGAAAAACGACTTGTTGAAGCTGAATTAAATGGTGTACGCCTATCACCTGATGAGGTTGTACGACCGATTATACCTATAGAAGTGAGTGCTTGAATGTATAAATTTAATTTTGGTATAGCATGGAGATAAATGCAACATTATCTACAAAATAAGTTGTATCTCATATGAAAAACACTGCACTGGACGCGCCCTAAATTTAAACTTATACTAACAGAAGTCAGCAGTGAAATGGCGCTATATGTTGTTAATGATATCAGTGCACGTAGACGATGGTCGTGGGGATGAATTTAGTTGAGAACGAGAATGCGAACCTCAATTAAACCACGTAGCTCAGAGAATACAATGGCCTCAAAGCACTCTTTTTCAGTTTGGAAAAATGTAAATTTTCTCATTGATAAATGAAGGCGGTCTCGAAAATTGGTAAATAAAATAACCCCTACTTATTTATTGTTATTTTTAATTCTAGGCTTGCCTGTCCGCTTGGAGCGAAACAGAAAAAATTTCTGATTTTAAGTCACCAGCAAGTCAACCACCTGGTGCTAAAACATTCGCTTTACGTTCAAATCGTTTATTAAATTTTCCAGCCTATCTGTGCATACAAGTTGAACGATTTACAGTCGGTGCAGATTGGCTTCCCAAAAAGTTAGATGTAGAAATTGACCTGAAGTCGACTGCCGAAAGTAGCACTGATTGGTTTATTGATTTGAGTAGTTTACGTGCCCCAAGTGGTAGTAGACCACTACCTGGAGAACAATTAATGCCAACTGATGAAGAAATAGGGTGTAAGTTTAAACTTGAATTATATCAAATATCTTAATAACTTAACAGTATAAACAGAGGTTTTGTAGTTTCTTAACCATACAGTTACTAGTGTCTAATTTTGGAAGGTAATTCACTGATATTCAGTGAAAAGCTAATTAGTGGAGTGGAGTTCAACTAAGCCTGCAGTGAGACACTCACTAGTCACATTGGATGATGATCACTTATTATCATTCACTGAGTGCCGATTGAGTAGTTGCAAGTCCTGAAAGCCTTCACTCTGATTTTCGGTGATTTCGATACTCTGCCAGTGAATACTGTTATACTACGACAAACAGTCTAATCCCTCCTGATTTTTAATGGTTGTTTAGCTATAGTTAGTTATTGATGTAAACTTCATAATACTTAAATTTCTGGTAAGTTGTATATTCGAACCTTACATCAGTTTAATATGTCGGGTGTATTACTGTCACAATCAGTTCATGTTAAAACTTTTATGACATTTTCATTATATTAGGTTTATTAGATAATTTGCTAGTTGAAGAAATTGGATTACATGGATAACAGTTGGTCACATTGGGGCAAATGCATTCACTCTTTGTCATATATAATTTAAGTTCCATTATTCCCTCGAACATACTTTCGTTTCATTGCTTGTCGAACTATATTCTGGTATTCATTTTGCTAGTTGGATGTTTTTTTTCTTAATGCATTGTAACAACTGAAGCTTATTCACGTATGCCCCGTGCTCAGAATTTTTGTATCTGATTGATATTTGTGCTTCAAAATCAAATGTCTAGTAAGATTAGTCTCATTAATGTCGCGTAAGTTTTGTAAAATATACAGCTTATGTATTTAGTATATAAAATATTCAAACATGCACATCGGAAAAATATTTTTAGCATTTGAAATAAGTCATCTGTCCACGCGAGTTAACATTCTCATCTAATTGAAGATTCTAAATTGGTTTACGCTTCCAATCTTAAAATAAATTGTTAAGTGTACCAACAGTATAGCAAAAGAACCGTTGTATTGTTTGTGGTGTGGGATTTTTGTCTTAGTTGGCACTAACTAGTTACCCCCATCAATACAGAAGAACTGTAAAAAAACGTGGTAAGTACTGAAGTTCCTCGAATTGGAACTTTGGAAACCAATAAAAAATAGTTAAAATTAGTTACTCGTGACTTTTCTACATTTTCTTATTCTTCAAACCCGGGCAGAAAATATACCGAATATGCGAAGTTGATCTTTTTTTATCTTTTCCTTGCCTCTTCAAGAAAGTAAATTAGAGGGAGAGTCTAGATGACTATGACACTGATCACATGGTAGCTACCAGAAAATTTTAGTGGTAACATAAGACTGGCTTAATTCGGCACAGAAGTTAATGATAGGGAGCAAAGCTATTGAATGTGTTAACCACTTCACTTATCCTGGGAGTCCCATTAGTCCTGACGGTCTGGTGTGGTGTCTGGTGAAATCTCGGCTCCT
Source organism: Schistosoma japonicum (assembly GCA_025215515.1). Lineage (NCBI taxonomy): Eukaryota > Metazoa > Platyhelminthes > Trematoda > Strigeidida > Schistosomatidae > Schistosoma > Schistosoma japonicum. Next base: position 13,648,468 of record CM046065.1, on the reverse strand, counting down.
ATACATAAGGCCCAATTGGCTTTTGCCAATTCGCGTCACTTGTGGCGTAGGCGAGACATTCGTTTACTGACGAAAGGATGCGTTTACTGTGCAGCAGTTTGATCCGTTTTACTTTATAGATGTGTAACATGCCCATTGTGGATAGAGGATATTCGTAGGCTTCTAGTATTTGATCATAGATGTCTCCAAAACATAGTTCGTGTTTGCTGGGACCACTGAGTAAGCAATGAGTGGGTTAGGAATAGAGTACTAGATAAATGCAGTAAGTCTGTTGTTGAAGTAGTGAATCTTCACCAGCTGAGGTAGTTAGGACATGTGTTACGTATGCATGACCATCGTCTAACTCGACGAGCAATGTTGCCTGTAGTGGGAGTAGGCTGAAAGAAAGCTAGGGGTGGCAAAAAAAAAACATGGCACCAATCCAGGAAGTCATTGATAATTGGGTTGAGCCATGTTAATAGATGCAGACTACATGGTTGGCGCCCACGCGATGATCATAACAAATGGTTAAAGACTTTAGGTGAAATGACTCAAAATCGTTGGCAATGGCGCAGGTGCATCCTCTCCTTGTCTTTCTTCGAATTATAAGTTTTTGAGCTTCTCATAATTTTCTCCTTACTGAGTCATATTTTTTTTTGTTTCAACTCTCTGATCTGTATACTTTTCCATTAGTACTTATTCTGTTACTACCTCCGCTAATCTGTGATTTGGTCTAACAGTTTAATCTCTTTTTGCTAATTGAGGCATGGCAACTTGAGCTGATGTACGCATGTACCAAGTTCTACGTAACTGACTGACTGACTAAGTGGTAGCATAAGTTATGAATTCAGGTGATAAGGGTTCAAATTCCACAGTGATCAACAGTTCCCTAAAGATTCCATATGAGTCTCTTATATGAGTGCCAAATTACACGAAATCTAGGTCACATAAGGTCTCCTGCCAACTACCTCACATCAGAACATAGTACATGTAATGTCATGTTATTTAAACTAGTGACCATATTGAAATTAATCCTTAGAATTCATTCAACATTAAGGTCTTGACAAATGTGTCACTACCTATCACTCAGTGATCATTCAGTGTAGACTGATTATTCTTTGGTAACTATGGTAATGCTACATCTCCATGCAGTTTACATCATCATCAACAACGTAGAACCGGGCACACACGCCCATAGGTTTAAGTTGCCATACCACATTAGCACTACGGGGTAACAAGGTAACAGAATACAAGAGAGGAGAGTGAATTAAAGTTGTGTAGAAACTAATAATAAGATTCAAGATTCAGATGAAATTAAACAGTGAATACACTTGCGTCACTGTGACTGATTCTGAGCCATGTCACCAAGTGTCTCCAGCCATTTATTGCCACTATCACGCGGACCCCAACCAGGTAATCTGCATCTACCAACGTGGCTCAGACTAACAGTCAACAACTTCATGGACTGATGTCATGTTTTGGTTTGTCCGCCCCTACTCTTCTTCCATCCTACTTCAAACCTAGTCAACATAGCACGACGAGGCAGGCGGTAGTCGGGTATGCGCAGCACATGTCCCAGCCATCTCATTGATGAAGGTTAATGACCCCTTTTACTGATTTACCATATTTCCCAGGAACCTTTTGTCTATACTCCATATTACTTGTTCGACTATTTCATGATATACAAGCAATGCTACGAAGATTTCTAAGGTCAAATACCTGAAGTTGACGCATATCTTGGGTTCTCATGGCCCACGTTTCGCAGCCATATGTTAAAACGGCTTAGACTGCTGCACAGTACACCCGGCCTTTCGTTGAGAAACGGATATCTCGCTTGCATCACAAGTGGCATAAATTGGCGAATGCTAATCGGACTGAGATTTCGTCAGACACCGACCCACTAGGGGTGATGAGACTTCCGAGGTAAGTGAAGCGGTCAACCCATTCAATTACTTCACTCCCTATAACTAATCTAGCTAAAAAAAGTGGGCTAGTCCTGTAGTAACATTTTGCATTTAGAAGGGGAGAAGCGCATCCCGAATATGCTTGCATTGTTACTCAAGGTGCTCAGGAGATTCTGCATATTGTCGACGTCTTCACCGAATAGGACTATATCGTCTGAGTATTCAAAGTCGACGAGAGGACCTCCTGGAAGGAGATTAATTCCAGAGTTAAAAGAAGTGAGTGAGACTTCAAAAGTACATCTACGGGGAAATTAAATAAAAATGAGGATAAGGGACACTCCTGACGAACACTAAATGAGAAGGAGGAGGAGGATTCTCGTGACAATTCATCATATGCTCTGACTCGACCGGTGGTGACCGTAACACATTGCCCTTTAATGTTTACTTCACCTTCTTTCTCATATCGTTTTCCACCCAACCTTATTCGAGTAGTAATATTTTAAGGGATAGGTTGTCCTGGTAACACATCACATTACTTTTGTCATTATGTCAATGACTTCTTTTTTCTACCCTCTGATATTTTGAAGCTGAACAAATGACAGTGGATGATAATGATGTACAATTCGATATGACAGTGATCAATGAACTGTTAATGATGGGCTTTACTTTAGAAGCTGCACAGAAAGCTTGTAGATTTACACAAAATACTGGAGTGGAAAGTGCCACAAATTGGTTAATGGAACACTTAGACGATCCTGATTTAAATGACCCATTACCAAGTGGCTATCATCAACAATCAGTAGCCGTTCCATCAAATACTATTTCTACCACTACTGCAACTAGTATTGATGAAAATTCAGTTGAAATGATGATGGCTATGGGATTTAGTAGACAGCAGGTAAGCAAAGTGAAACATTATTTTTTTGAAGTTGCTAAAACAATGAATTTTTCAACAATTTCTCAACAATATCTTTGTCGTATCTCTTAATAAATTACTTTGTAATCATCTTGGAGCGATAGTTAATGCGTTAAATTTTCATTTGGTATGACTATCCCGTTTTAACTCTAGGTCTCAGAATTAAATATGTATATGTATGATCAACATAGAACCTGGCACATATGTGCATCGGTTCAAGTTACCATAACTCTATGGCACCGCAAAATTAACACCAAATTAGTAGAAGGTATTTCAACAATAATAATGACAAGGAATGTGAACTTGTAGAATATGGTTCAGGGAGCTTGGAAATAAAGTTATGGAATAATTTAAAGCTCACGATTTAAGGAAGGATAATGAGTGAATGCATCTGCGCCATTGTGGCTGATTATGGACCATGTCACTCAATGTTTCTATCCACTAGTTACAGTATTCTCGAGGACCCCAACCAGGTAGTCTGCAGCTACTGACACGACTTAAGCCAGCAGTCAGTGACTTCGCAGACTGGATGCCATACTTTGGTTTCACGGCCCCTAACTCTCTTCCATCCTGCTACTATATCAGCCAACATCGCGCGTCGAGGCAGACGGTGGTTGGGCATACGCAACACATGTCCCAACCACTTCAGTCGATGAAGATTTACAACTCCATGGATTGATTTGCCACCTTCGCCTAACACCAGTCGTCGAACTTCATTATTACTTACTCGATGATCCCAGCAAACGCGAGCGATGTTTCGAAGACATCGATGGTCAAAACTTATAACCTACAAGCATCGTCTACTGTTAATGACCACGTCTCACATCCATACAGTAAGACCGAGTGAACTGTTGCGCAGTACACTGTTCTCTTCGTTGAGATACGAATATCTCGCCTATACTTTAGGTGACGTAAGTTGGCAAAAGCCAAACGAGCTTTATGAATTCGTACTGAGATTTCGTCAGAGACCAACCCATCAGGTCTAATCAGACTTCCAAGATGAGTGACGTGGTTGACAAGCTCAACTACTTCACTCCCTATCTATATCTCAAGTGTTGACGAAAACCAGTCCTGGAGCAATAGTTGGCATTTAGAAGGGAGAGAAACGCATTCCCAATATGGTTGCATTGGAGCTTATTGCTGTTAAAAGATTCTGGATCTTATCAGCGTCTTCACCAAACAGGACTATATCATCAACATATTCTAAGTGGATCTCCTGGGTAGGAAATTAATTCCTGAAAAGTCAGACGATGAGAGTGTGATTTCCAACAGTAAATCGACTATTTAATTAAATAAAAATGGAGGCAGTATGCAGCCTTGATGGACACTACTTGGAGTTATAAGTTCGGATGACAGTTCGATATAAGCTTCGATACGGTTAATAGTGTTTGAGTAAAGAGCCTTTACATGATTTACCTACTTCTGGGGTACGTTTTTCAATGAAAGACATTGCCATAGAACTCTTTGGTCTACAGAGTCAAATGCTGCCTTCACTTAAAAGAAAAATCACCCTTGTTCGACGCTGAAAAGTATATCTGTGTTCTAAAACCTGACAAATGGCGAATATCTGGTCTATACAACTGCGACCAGGTCTGAAACCAGCCTGGCTTTCTCGTATTTGTAGACTATGTGTTGTAGCTAAATATCTGATAATTATAGAAGCTAGAAACTATATTAGTCAAACTAGTTCCTCTCTGGTTATCGCAGGATGACTTTGACCCTTTCTTATATACTGGGGCGATTAACGATCGACACCAGTCAGTCGGAATTATGTCAAGTTCCCAAACTTTAGTCAAAATATCAGTTCGCCTAACCGTCAAAGTGGGACTACCATCTTTAAAGACCTCTGAAGTTAATCCATTCAGACCTGCTGTTTTAACTCGCCTTAGGTTTGCTATAGCTTTTTCGACTTCGACAAGAGTCGAGGGGAACCTAAGTTGATTTTCCATTCAGGCTGCCTGGAAATGATGGGAAGTTCTAGAATAGCTGAAGGCCAACTGAACTGCTCCTTGAAGTGCTCAACCCATCGTTCTAAACATCTAGACTGAGAATGAATAGTCATTCCATCTGTTTCAGAGATTGTTTCACTGATACTTGAATTTTCAACCCCAGTTTCTTTTATTAGTCTGAAAAGTTGCCTAGTGATAACTATTACCGCTGCCTTTCTCATCTCCTTTGCTTTCGTTGCCCACCACTGCTCATGGTCGTGTTCTGAGCTTGAGGAGAAAGCTTTCGGGAGTTCATCATTTCAACAAAAGCCATCGAGATCCACTGATTTTTCTTGACATGTTGATTTAAGTCCTTGAGTGATGTTACTGTAGTTGCCACACCTGTGTTGGACATCTTGCCAAACAGTATCTAGTTGGGTCGAATCTTTATAATTGCCTAAGTGATTTTTCAGTTGTTCCTGGAATTTAATCTTGGCTGTTTCGTTTCTAAATTGAATTCTAATGGGTTTTCTTCGCTCAATAAGATGCAAGCAAATGCATACTTATACTAGGGCATGCTCAGAATCTAAACATGTGCTCCAGAAAGATCGGCAATCTTCTATCGAGCCCTTTTAACAGTGATTATTGGCGTTATTTGCATTGACCGTTGAATAGGTGTAGGAGGTCGCCATGTTAGACGATGTCGCTCCTTATGCTTAAAGTCTATGTTTGCTAGAAGTAAATGATTGTATTGGAAAAGTTGTTCTAGACGGTTGCCGTTATTCGTTCTCTGAGCTAGAACTCTGAAGCATCCACCTAAATGTCTTTCAGACTAGTTCAAACTACCCATTTGGGCGTTAAAATCACCAACCATGAGTACCGAATCTGATTGTTTGTCCCTATGAAGAAGTTTTCTGTAAAATTCATCTTTCATTTCATCCAGGTTGTAGTCATTGGGAGCGCAGTGAGAAACGACGAAAAGACAACGACGTGTCCTTATCTTTCTGATTTCTTACTGAACCATTTAGTCGGGCGGACACAGGCGACTGTTGATAGGGAACCCATTCGAGAAATTCCTGTTCTGCTTCCATACTTATCGCAATACCAACACCGTCTAGTTAACGAGCTGTGCTGTTGAGTCGCCAGATAAACGAAGAGTGTATCGCTTAGGTTCTTCATTCTGATTAGGTGAGGCGTGTTTCGGAGATACAACATGGACTAATAGCTCAGGACTCTAATATCTTAGCTACGGAGGCTTGCTTCCCTATTTGACACATGGTTCGTACATTAAATGCACCAAGTGTGAAATTCGGAGGGTGGTCTTAGTGTACTTGGGACATTATTTCGTGGGCCGAAATCGTTGGCAGTGATAACACAGGAGGAAGCTGAAGATAGGTATTTAGGCTTAGAGGTAGGGGTAGGATAAATATTAGGAATAGAAGGAGTTTGATCAAAACGGCAGTGATTTTGTTCGTTGCTAGAGGTGTGAGGGCGGTCATCTGTTCCCATTTTTCCCACACTGTAAGGGTTCTTCCTGACGTACCTGAAAAGCAAATCGCGTTAGGGTTGGTCTGGACGATCTGGGAGCGTGACTACAGTACCCAATGAACAATTACTTGGGTCAGGTAATACACGGCCTTTTTAAGAATGGTTTTCGTTGTTGTGGGGTAAAGTGAGGTGTACATCTGTAGGGTCGACCTTTTCTAAACGCGCCCTTTCTTTGTGGGAAGGTATCATCGCTGTTATGCTGGTTGTCTGAGGAAAACACCTTACTGTCGTCACACCTCGGTACAGCCAACAGTTCAACTTCGTCCTCGGACCTTATATTTGCTGCTTTTGTTCTCATTGCTTTTCAACAGACCTGCTTGGCATAGTAGGATCTCGAGGAACGATTGTTCCGGTAAGTATAGCCCGATTGGATCATCACGATAGGTAAGCCCGACCACCACATGGTATCGACACGGTCGGGCTCAGAATTAAGTACATTAATATGTACCTAATTAGCTAATTAATAGTTAAAGATTTTGAAATTACTCCTACTATTCAATCTTGTTTGCGGTAGTAAGAAATGTGAAAATGTGCAGCTTTATTCTCTTCATCGCCGTTTCATGGTTAGATCACTCTACCTATAGCTCTGTAGAATGAATGTAGTTTCAAATCTCGTTTCACATGATTGCCCAATTCGAATTAGACTGAGCAACACTGGAATCTCCTATCTAGTGATTGAGATTCGAACTCCTTATCCTCTAAGACACCGCTCCACCTTGTATGCTTAGTACACTGTTTGGTAGAACTGTACTATAGTGGCAGCTTTGAGGGAGTCTCAAAATGACCCTAAGACAACTTTAGCCAATTAGAAACAGCATATATTAACCATAATATAATATCATATCTCTGTAAATCACTTTAACTTAAAATTAATGATGATACACTATGCGATTATCGATTGTTTCTTTTATTGCAGTAAACGTTCTTCCATTATCTTTTATTGTCACATGGACATAGAACCCATGATGAGTCTTACTTTTGAAATTGTTTATCAACTTTCATATTTAAGTTAATTCGTATACTTGACTCATTGGGTGCGATGATTTTAATCAATTGTTTTATGTGGAAGGCGCGTAGAAGGCGTAAATCAACTTATATTGTTGACATTCTTGAAAATTGGAATAGACAGGTTATATTTGGGTTGAAAATATCTAGTTTTTTTAACAGTCTGGGATGCACAGTCAATGGATGATTACATTATTGTCAAAAACTGGAAGATAGCTAGTTTTTTCCGCTATTTTTGTGATCTACACTTAGGCTTTTTAAGGGCTTCTGATTTAATTGCATACAACGTTTAGTTTTACATGAAAGAGTTTTTAATCACTATCATATAGTGAATAATAGAAAATCTTCGTTATCTTTCATGCTTGTCAGATATATCGTCTATATAAAAGGTATACTAATGATTCAACATTGTTACAGTAATCTTAAAAATAAAATTGTATTTGAATGTTATTAGAACACATAATAATCGCAAGTAATATGTGACTGACTTGGAAACTTTATAAACGGATTATATAAATGTCGTTTCATGTATTGTTGTGTTGACTAAGTAAACAAATACTCACAGAAAGACTGGTATTGTAAGTTTATATGCGTAGTTACATTAAACGTAATTTGTATTTTGAATTTATCAGGCTGATTATTTCCCTAATTTATCCTACCTCTCACAAATCAAAGTACACACAAGCTAGTAAAATAGGGTTACGTATAATGTGCCCTTTATCAATCAGTAGTGAAGCAGTTATGGCACACATACTCACCGACTCGAAGTATAAATTTTACGTCGATTAAGGCTTATAGTACTACTTAGTTGCCTAAACAAAGATAAAGTTTGTATCGGACCTATAATTTAGTAACTGAATGCCTAACACCCTGACCACTGCTCGACTATTCTCAAACTGCAATCCATCGCTCTGAAAAGCATAAATCGACCTCCATTTTTATTGTATCATGATATCAGGTCACAAATAAACTATCTTCAACGATGGACAAATTTCTTGAGACTAAGATTTATGAAAGTATATTTATTGCATATTGTTCTGTAATATACTTAAACTTCATCATTATGTGATGGCTCAGTCGTTAATGTGTTCAACTTTCAGCCGTCAAGTCACATGTTCGCACTCATATCCACATAATTTAATTGAGACAGCTTTCTAATATCACTAACCTCCACACTTAGCGCGAGGTTTCTTGTTATGAAGTACACGAATCTAAACGAGTTAATAACTGAGTGTTCTGTGTTACCTTCGAATACATCGTATGCATTCACTTACGTCTGTCGATTTCATCTAATTTATGAAGTACTTTTAAACATGAAATCAATGGTGGAGTAAATATACTGCCTTCTGCTCTACTTTTATCAATGTATAGGTGATCAATTTTTTAGCTATTAGCAATAAATCATCACATGACTAGTCAAATCAGTTGATGTAGTTGCATATATGCAATCTTTCCTATGTTATTGTTTTTAATTTCGTGAGAATAAAAGTGTCAACAAGTAATGATATTCCTTTCATCTACGTAAGCACAAACTCAGTTTAATGGAATAGCAGAATTTGAAATTATAGAGGTTTTGTAGCGGAAGTGGATATCAGTACTGATGTTGTATTCCCTCAGCTTTTAATTTTGAAGCTTTCATTATCATTCTGAACTATGAAGTCATCAACGCTTATCTCAATCAACAGTGCATAGTTTAATTATTGCATAGTCTCTTGATCGGTGAGTTCTGATGGCCTTCATAAATATCGGTCTGATCTTCTGGACTGACTTTAGACTATCTTTCCGTCTTTTTTCAAAATAACTTAACAGCCGACTTTCTGTTACTAGTTTAATTGATGAATCAAGTCGGTCTTTCTCATCGCTTTTCTTCTTGTTGCTCACAACATCACTTAAACTATTTGTTTGTCTACGCTTAAGTTGCTACTCCGATGGCCTTATTTTCGATATGGTTGTTTTCGTAGATTTCCTCCAGCTGAACGAACTAATTTCATACTTGTACAACTAGAAGTAGGCGCTCAATGATATTGCAGTTCAGAACCATAATGTAATATGTTAATTCTATAAGCATCAGCATAAAGTTCAGGGGTGAAGTCACACTGCCGACTATGACAACCAGCATCTGCGATAGTACAGCTATCTTAAAAGGAAGGGTTTAGAAATGGTTTGCCCTAGAAACAGCACCTTTACCCCATATATTTTCGATTACATCCATTAGGATTCAGTAGTACGGGACTACTTACAAATTGGTTGTATGTAATTGGTCTCACGCAGTTATCCATTTAACCTCACGTATGCGTTTCCAGTTAGCTAGGATCGTTTTTTCTAGACAACTGCATTAGACGTATCTTAAAACAGTGTAGACGATCAACCATACTCTTCTGCGATCACTACCGATCTACTAACTGAGATGAGGACTATGATTAGATTCACATATATATTTTTCCTTGTATATTGACTTGTATTGATGTGTTTCTTCTAAATTCCTTTTTTATTTTAGGCAATCATAGCTTTACAGCATACGAACAGTAATTTGGAACAAGCTGCAGATTGGGCTTTGAGTAATCCAAATGAGTTAGAAACTTTATTACTTCAATCTCAAGCATCTGCGACTACTACTACTACTAGCTCACGAAAAAGTCATTCGTCAGATGAAGTAAGGAATACTGAGATAACCTCATCACCAGATCCACCACTGTCCGATGGTGGTTCAAAGTATGAATTATTCGCTTTTATTAGTCATATGGGAAAGTCAACGAATGTAAGTTTATTAATTGTATCTAAATGTACCAATTGATAATAGTTTGATAGTAAGGGCTCAGTATTTTCTGTTGTTGATATTTAAGATGTAAATGGATCAGTCAGTGGTTGTTTACTGTTAAAATCTAGGTGGATAACCTGATTCGCGTTTGAAGCAAAATGTGCTGGGTTCTATCTTTAGTATGTACCTCAGCACTTGGGTTATATCTGTTACACTCATCTGAAGAGCCCTGATTAGAATAAAAAGACCCACCTGAATTCCACCGCTAACTAAATACTACATATACAAATACCTGTAAATAAAGCGTATGTCGAGATAATCTCAGAATGCAGTAGAGATAGGATAATTAAAATCTTGAATATCAACCAATTGGAAATTACAAATTCATATCTTAATATCCTTTTAGCAATTTACTGACTATATAAATGAAATGGATAAGGTATTAATATTCGAAGCGAAATTGATTAGGTTTTAGTCTCAATTCGAATAGCAACACTAGCATGCAAGTACAACACATTTTTGAGTCCGAATAGGACGAAAGTCGTTTTCTGGATTCCACTGCTAGCCATACGCGTTTGCTTCAAAGTTTGTTGTATGTTGATATTTGTTTTCCAGCTTGTCTAACAGTTAGCTACTTGTTTATACTAAATGTTAGCAACCTACACGGCTAGTTTTGAATGTGATAGCTAATTTAACTTTGAACAAAATTATACTCACCACTTTTTAAAAGGTAAGTTAGAGCTATGCATATTCTCCAGATTCTTTGTTTCATTGCATTCTCTAGATTAAGACAGATAGTAGTAGTTGTTCAACATTGATGGTTCAGAGCATCAACTGTCACATCACCTAATGAAAGTTACCTTTTTATTTAAATGCGTATAACCCGAGTTGGTACCTATTAACGACCAAATTTACAAATATTTTGTTATAAACTGACTTGTAATTAACTATCAATGTGATTGTGATTATTTTTACTTCATCGACATTTATCTTGTTAGTTTTATCTTGTGATATGTCAACTTGTGCTAACCCACATTTACTCCAGACTGACTGATATGACTAACCAATGACAATTCGGATCTGTGATCTGATTTAAAGTCGAGTTCGTTAACAACTACTATTATTATTTATTTATTTGAGCACATTAAATTTAGTACGAGTGAGCCACAAAGCGTATGCATCACATAGTTAGTACGATAACATGGTGAATAAATAAAAGAATGATGGACGATCATAATCAAAAAAGTGAAATTTGACTAGCACAAAAAATTATATAGCCAAAAAGAACTCCTCACTTTTATGAAGAGTTTAATAGAAAACTACAGCAGGATCGTCACTCATTTGTATTTCGAGTCATGTTTGATGTCTCAATTCACTGTGTTGTGCCCACTTTTAGCATCCTATCTGCAGAGTCGTGATGGGACGGTCCGGTATAGTTTTCATACCACAGTGTCTTGTTCTGAACTCCCCACCTCCATATTTTTCACTTACTCCGAGACTGTTACCAGTGTTGTACGATCTGACAGCCACTAGGATGACATTCGTAAAAGATGGTAGAGTCATCGAATTTCGTATTTTGAGATGGTAACATCAATTGAATTATGAACACTGCTGCCGAACACACAATGTCAGACCACAGAATCATTAACGTGGTGTTGTCACTTGGAGATCAGCATTAGTTAAGAAATGAGGATGACCGAAACACAGACAGTCGCCAAAATTTCTTTTATCTTATAGAGGTCGAGCTTTGCAAGCACAGAACAGGCCTACGTTCACTAATGTGTTGTTAACTCGATGTTTAGCAGTCAGACTAAGATCATGACTGCGCGAAGGATGGCCCAAATTGAAATGAACTACTCTGGATCTGATTGTGTTTATATTGTTTTCACTTGTCATGCCACCATTTGGATTCGTTAAGTTACTCGAATACATAAAGCTTTTGACTTTTCTAACTGTTTACCACAAAATTGCTATCAGGAACAGATTAGCTTACAGTCTCACTGTAGTATTTTGCATCTACAATGTGGCCACTTACCCTACTCATGAATACTAGTTTCCAACTGAATCGTTGTGATTTGATTTGTCTATTTGTTACCGTAATGTTCGATCATATTATATTAGTTATCAAAGTTGAAAAGTCTTCCTGCAGACACTATTTAAACATTACCATCGTTACTACATGTTTACTTCAGAGTAGTTTCTGGAATGTCATCAATGGTAAAATTGAAGAGGAATAGTGAGATTGCCAACTCTCCCTATCTCATCTGTTTTAAATGAATATTTTAGATTGATGATTGAAAACCCTTACTCTACCCAAGGTGTTTGCGTACAGAGACTTTAAGATTCTGACAAACTTTCTCAAAGCACCTTTTCCATCAGATTATTTAATGGCACACTCCTATCTAAGAAATCTAACATATCTTGATTTTAAGAAGCACAATGATTGGTGACTTGCTGTACTTGTGATGCTGTTATTACATTTGGCAGGGGATAAAAGTATGATCAATACGACAAGTGTGTGACCTATTCACTTGCAATCACAGTGTGCTGAATAGGTGACTACCTCCGTGACGCGATTTTTGCATGAACTGTACACCAAGTTCTCCACAATTCGAACACTAGTCCTGTGTCACTATCGCACAGTTATCAAGAGCTTTACATAAATTGTCGACTGTTGTATGCAACACTTATTCATTAAGGGGAAAGTAAAATGACGTAAGCCAAAATATATATCCCTCGCCCAAAATCTCAGAGCATCGCTGAGCGGATTGATTTGTGCCTTGTATAAGTGATCAATTTATAATCTATGGCGGTTTTTCATATGTACAAATATGTTCGTTGTCCAACTTTTTTTATTTCTGCTGTTGTTTTTTTTGTTTTATATAGGATGGTCACTATGTTGTTCATATTAAACGATCATTTCTAGCTAAATGCATTCCACATGAACCACCAGTGTATCATGTTGGCTCGCCAATATGTGGTGGTTCCGATAAAGAATGGATTATATTCAATGATGAGAAAGTAGCAAAAAGTGAATGTCCACCACATCGACACGCTTATTTATATTTCTTTCGAAGAATCGATGCTGATAAATCTAATTAATTCTAACGGTGCATGTTTGTAGTATGAGTGTGTGATACCCAATGTTACACTTATTGTTTATTTCTTATTTTATCGTCTCCTCCTCTCCATTTACAAAAATTCGTAATTGCACATCTTGTGTATTCAAAAGTACACTTGTTCGCGTTTGTTTATACGTAGAAATGATGAACGTTTGACATAAAATACTTTGATAGTAAGCACTAATTCCCTTTTCTTTCCTGTTTCTCTACTTAACAGTAGTTTGCATATTTCTATTGAGAATTTTTACTTATCTATTGGAGTAAATTATTCTGATGAATCCCATCAGAGGCGGCGAAGAAAATTCCTATTGAAGAATACATTTTTTTTTACTATATTACCTCCTATAGTCATTCACACTTGAACAGACTTATTCTCCATCATTTCCTATTAATTAAATAATTGGATGCTTATCTTAACCATGTAATTATATGTTATTTTTGTGCTTCATATTTAATTCTGTTGATAACTCAATATGTAATATTAATTATCTAACAAGGACGTAATTACAATCTTTAAATAATATATCTTTTGTAATTCTGTTATATAAATTGTTTATATATTCTATTGTAAAGCGTGTTTCATTGGCCTGTTTGCTTAGTGCTTGATTGCATTTGTACTTGTTTGTGCACTTTTTTTATTACTATATCTTATGACTTGATTTCAAATTCTAGTGATGACAAATTTACCAATCGTCTATTACGAAATTGTAAAACAAGCTGTATTAACTTTATTAGTTGATAGATCGTAGACTCGAATCTCGCTTCACTTCATTGTGGGAAACTAAATAATTCCCCTAGTTCTCCTACAACTAAAGTGACGCTCAAATGTGGAGACATAACTGCATGCTTGTTACATAATTAAGTCAATTGTTTTAATACTGTAAAGCATTTATACTGTATTTCGGAGAATGTTCATCATGATTGTCATCAATAATCATGGCAATTAATTACCTACAACATTCATTTATTTCGTCTAAGTTTATATACATCAATATGACAATCAATCTGTATAATGAATAGGTTTGCATAAATCATTTCTTTTTAATATTAACCATTAAAATGTGCACATGCATGTATATATCCAATATACTACACTATGTCGGCACAGCTAGATGAATAACAAAGTGGCAGACTCCTAAATAACATGAAACGCTCTTTCTGACAGTCGATTTATTCTAAGGTAATGATTACATACTCGTAGTTGGTATCTGGTATGCTATCTGGTGTTTATATCTTCAATTTTTATTACTATCCGTTTGTCATAATTATCCTTGATTGATAAGTTAAATTTAGCACTTTCAACAATTTTTTTTATTATTAATTTATTAGTTGGAGTGTAATCTTCATTAAAGATTACAGTACGACTCATAATTTACAATAACTTTTTCATTTGATATGTCAAGCTACCCTACGCCAACATATTGTAAGCAAACATCATCCACGTAAAATGTTATCTTTAATAAAGATTACATTGTAATATCTAGCATTCTACTGCTAAATAAACTCATTCACTTATTGATCACCGAAATAATTGCGCATAACTATCAGTAAATATTTCAATATGTCGAGATATTTTCTGGAAAAACCCAACACCTGACCAGCATACTAAAGCACACTTTGATGTACAGATCACTTATCCCTTTTATTCGTTCCCTCTTATTAGTAACCGATGTCTGCTCACAATACATCTTTTTGTCTATCGATGATAACCAGCAGTAATTCGAAATAGGGTAAGTTAGGTGTTCTATGAATAGTGCCAGTGTTAAGTAGATTTTAGCATGTTTTAACTTAATTATTCTTTGTATTGGCATACAGTAATTCATTGGTTATCGCATTGGCATATATTTACTGTAATTAATCACTGAGTAGTGACCACTGTGATATTTATCTAGTCTGCCAAGGCAGATTGCATTTTGTTGATCAAGTTACTATAGGCAATAATCTGTATAACCCGTCATCGCATTCAGCATATTATTTATGTAAGTTGGTTGTAAGTATGCCTAATGAGTGTGAACTGGTTTAAAACCTAGATGGAACAGGGTTTTCTGTAGAACATGTATATTAATTCTATTACTGAATGTTCTGAAATGTGTGGTTAGTATACGAATTGTAAAACAGGACGAGCGGTTTACACTATTTGATTGACTTTAGATGCCAACAATACTTCACTGATGTTAATAAACAGTAACTTCATAGATACATTATCATTTCATAGTCCTATACAATTATAAGTGCATCATTTGTTCTCTTACTACAACTTTATTCTTGTCACTTAGGCGTTAATTATAATTCATTGAATGACATTATGAAATAGTTAACAGGTTCGGAAATTGTAACTTATTGTAAGAAAAGTATCAGTTAGTTATGAACAATGTAGAACTTGATACATATGTACGTAGGTCCAAGTTATCATACCACATTATGGTTCAAGTACAGCTTAACTAAGTGTCTTGTAATGCATATCATCCATTTTATCAAATAATTGGTATATCAAGATTACTTCGATTTTTCGTCATAAATTAACAGTGATGTATTTAGTTACGTAACGGAGAATCACTTAAAAAGAAATATTACATTTGTTCATTGCTGACTATGGTATGGACGTGAGTATTTTCATACTGTTGCATGAAAACGTGTTCTTCAATTGTTCACATGCCTTATTTCCATCGTCATCAGTAGGATCTGAAACTAACACTTCAAGAAATAGTGATGAAAAGCTGTGTTACTGACTTCAAACATTTATCACGCTCCAATGAGGCGAAGTGCATCGACAATACGACTACATTCAAATGTTTGGAACACTCCAAAGAGATTCATGCCTGCGTGCAGTATTGTAGTTTATCTAAGTTTCTACACAATTTAGTTTTGTGCTTCGATCAATCTAGTGTTATTGTATCCACAACTAACTTCTAAATGCGCCAATGTAGTTGATTAATATGAACGATAACTAATGTCATTCATTAGTCAATGATTTTGTTTCTTCAAAGATTGGGCTTATAGTTGTTTAATGTCTCTTTAAAAGAGTAATATATTATAGCATGATAGTAGACAGTGCGATGATTCATCATCGTTTTATTCTTTAAACAGCTTATGTAATTAACATCATAGTTTCGTAGACTTATCTCATCTATTCACTACACAGTATGATTCTGAACAATGTTACCTAAGGTCCCCCTTTATTCGTCAACTTCAACTATTTCGGAAATCATTGTTGGGAGTTGTCAACTATGTATACTGCCGTACTTCCTATAGCTTAGATCGTCTTACACACTGAATAGGTTTCAAATGCAAAATAACTTGTGGAATTGTGTTTCATTTAGTTATATCGTCCGAGTTTAAATTAGTAGACTGTACTTGTTTTAAAGACTAGTACAAGAATTTGCACTTAATCTTGATAATAATTTACTATAACTACTCACTGTAAGTTAGGTACTTTACCAGTCACCAGCTACTTCTATCTATCGTATTTTGGAAAGCAGTGACCTAGCGTTTTACACATTTACAGTCATTAAGTCACGGGTTCGAATTCAGATCAATGTATAGACGTTGCCCTTGTTTGAACTATTGAGTATGTAATGCTGAATCTTGGCAAATAGTTCTAGGGAAAAATGTTAAATTGACTGATCTGGTTGTAAATCTTCACCGATTGAGATGGTTATAACATGCATTACATGTGCCCAACCATCGTCTACTTCGACACATTGGTGATTCGTCGGAGTTGGGTAAAAGAAAACTAGACACGAACAATTAAAAACATGCCATCAGTTAGTTATATCATTGACTATTGTTTTGATCCGTGTTGATAGTTGAAGACTACCTGGTTGGATTGGCACAACTGTCATTACCAACAGTTGGTGACGTTGGGTGACATTTCTCAAAATGGGTTACAATGGTGGCCACATTCACTCTTTATCTTCCCTTAATTCATGAGTTTTTATTGCTATATACCTTTCTTCCCTCTACTCAATTATTTCGTATATCCTATTCCCTATATCTAATCTTTTGATTATGGCTGATATTATTTCTCACGCCTTTAGTTTCTATCTTGTTGTGCTACATAAGTTGTGGTAACATGAACCAATTTATATATGTGCTAAGTTCCGCCTTGTTGATGACTGCCTTATTTTGGAGTAAACTGGTGATAATTGGTATCACTACATGCACAGTATGACTCGTAACTGAGTGCGTAAATATTTTCCTAGTGAGTCTTTTACATGAAGGAATATATTTTAGTGCATAGTCGAATCGCTAAAATGTAGATCTCTGCAAATACTAGCTGTATTCTGTGCTCTAAGTTATACGTTACAAAGTTTGATATTATTTAAAATTCAAGCTTTTACCGCAAATGAATTTCTCTTTCTTTTTTTTTAACGCAATAAGTGTGTTTACTTACACATAATAGCACTGTGATGCTAAATGTTTAGAAATAGTTGTCAAGAAGCCAGATTCGATGACCTACGTTTCATGCTAGTTTGCACTTGTCAACAAACGCACTTACTGCCTTAAAAAAATCAATGTTGCCTTTGAGAATCGGACTTGTATCATCCATATTCACACACTTAGATATTGCCAATCTGCAGTTCCTTTCGTGACTGATACTTAATATGATTGATTGATCACTGGGTTCATTCAGTTTTAGAGAATTTAACAAGTGCAACTTAAAATACTTCTTTAGGTTGCATTATGGTGTTTATGTATCACTTGTTGGCCAAATCCATCAAGAATTAGGGTCAATGTATTAATGACTTTCAGACTGAAGACCTACTTTGTTTTTGTTCACATATAAGCAACGTCACGTCTAAGTTGATTATCTTAAATACATCAAACTTTATTTCAACTTTGAATGTCTAATGGCTTAGTATGTATCCTATAACATTTAATCATAAGAGTTTAAGCAATTAATCTGTAGTTTAGTGTCTGCCAAATTGATCATATATAAGTTGATTCCTTCCTAAATAATATTAATTTCTTAGTAGAAGGAGTTTACTCAATGTTTCACAACACAGACTTAATATTCTTAATCATAAAAACCCAGGAAACACTGGAAAGCTAGTTTTCTCGTAGTACGGAATTCCTTGTAAATCCACATTTATGATCTTACTGGAGGACAAGCCCAGTACCTTACTGTGAGAGCTTAACCTCCTGTTCATTACTTATCACCATCTGTTGTTGTTAATGAAATTTGCTTCATATTCGACATAGTTAACTCCACTACTTTCACAGTTTTTCACCAAGTCTGTGGGAATTACCTCTTCACTTAGGTCACTATTTAGCATATGTTAATTGCTTGTTTCAGAGATTTTTTGAAGTTTGGTTAAGATTATCGTCTTATTTATTATCATTGGGTAACATCTCTTAGCGGATTTTTGTTTATTTGTTACAGAATGGCTGAGAAAGCTGAGGATTTATATCTGCCAAATGCAGTACTTCTTCGAATTATCCGTGAATCTGTAAGTACTTTTATGTGTTTATCCAACTGGAGGAGATATTGTCTTGTTTTAGAAATTAGTTTGATTTCTAAAATTCTTTTAGTTGAATAGCTTATTCATAAAACCATTAAACTTATCTATAGAACTTCTGATCAAAAATATTCACCAATCAGTTACATGTCAATCTTAATGATTGTAAAATGGGATGATGTAGGGCGAAATGTCATATACCATGCTGTCTAGCCAATAATCTAGTTATTTGTCTCATACTTCTTAGTCCACACAAGTATTCTGTTGTTGAACGTCTAAAAAAAAAATAGACGAGATGCTTATAATAAACTTTATTTAGGCGAGTTTATATAAGGAATATATGAGTATTTATTGAGTCATCTGTGACTTCCATATTTTAGTAGCTTCTGAATATTCTTCTATAAAAAAAAGCCAAATTTGTCTGTTACTTGCTAAACCATCTAGCATCAGCATAGTGCACTTGTATGCACAAGCAACTCAGGTTAGTAGTTACTTAGCAGATGTAACTGATAGAAAGCAATTGTTACTAAGCACTAAATAAGTTACTTAGTGCTTGACTTACATTATTTTAAATGTACAATTTGACGACAACTAACAAAAGCGACTAGTATTTAAATGATACTATACAATTTTACTTACTCACAAGTAATATATAAATATCACATACATTAATTGATCTCTGTGTTTTTACCAATTTGATGTTCGTTAGATTCTTTATAGTGCCGATTGAATTCTATCGTTTGAATTTCATTGTGGCCACTAGTTCAAATGACTTTACATCACTGGCACTACATAGGGATGGAAAGTGGTTTGTGGGGGAATGGTTAGTAGGAAACCCTTGGCCTGGATTTCGTGCTTTTTGATACTCCTTAACACGTTGAGAGATATGGCTCATACTCGGTCAAAGTGGCTCAAGCGTATCCACACCTTTTCCTCTCTTAAAACGTGGGCTTAAAATTATTTCATAGCTTTATTTCCACACACCATTTCTTACTCCCCAAATCACATTCTATATATTCACTCTTCTTTGTTTTCGTTATTATCATTGAAGTAAATTCTACTTCTACTAATGTGATGTTAATCTTACTATATTTTTGAGGTATGCCAAGTTGAACCGATCCACACGTGACACGTTCTATGTTAATCATACATACATACATATATGCATAAGTTCATTCAAAGATTGTGCGTATGCCTTGCTGGCGCGTGCCAAAGAGCACGAAATCTAGGTCAAGTGTTTCCTCTCATCTTCTCTCAAACCATTATCTAGATATCATACATAAATGTCTCATGATTTCTATGTTATATGCTAGTTCAAGTATTAATCACTTTTTTGCTTTATTAGTTACCTGAACGTACTCTTGTCAGCCGTGAAGCGCGTTCTGCAATTAGTAAATCTGCTAGTTCATTTATTCTTTATGTTACATCATTGGCCAGTGTACATAGTGAAAAAGCTAAACGTAAAACATTAACAGGAAATGATATATTAGCTGCTTTAAAAGAAATGGAATTTGATCACTTTATACCAGCATTAAAGGAATTTTTAGATAGTAAGTAAAGTTTGGTTTTTTTTTTCTGGACAAATTATAAACATTTTTTATTAAATATATTCAAGTTGCGGTTAGCAGTTTAACAACCTATTATTCGTGTATTCTCTTGTTTATGGGATATATCAGATATCAATGTACTTGACTCATCCGATTGCTTATATTTACACTGGGATTCACATTTATTTCCTATTACTTTTATATGCTAACATCTATGATTCCAGTACGTTGTCAGCTGACGAATAATCATAAACTGGATGATAACTATAATTGTTAAAGGTTATATTGTGGCGAATTTTTTGAAAGCGATAGAGACTGATTAGTTAAAATCTTTAATTTCATCATCGAAATACCACGAAACTTTACTAGAAATTGTTTGTTTCATATTGATTTCAATCTTAACTTATTATAAAACTTCTAAAAATCCGTTTTGAGAAGCTATCACTTAGATAAACATATGAGAATTGTAATGATGTGACACATCGTTAGCACACGTTTTTAAAGTGCTTCGAGGTGGTAGCGTTTCATAAAGTCGCATTGTTACTCCTGAGTACACTTGAAATTGAATTCTTGTCTTCATCCAAATAGTGATAACAATGGAAATCAAAATTCTTATTTTTTTATATTTTGAACAATATTAGTTCAATGACTGTTTAAGGTTAGTAAGTGTGTGAAAGGGAAGAAATTTCCTGCTGAATAAGTTGTTTGGATGAATACTTAGTTGCTACCTACATTGACAAGTTTTGATAACAAGTTGGAATGTGATTCTAACTACAGCCAAACAGTAACATGACATCTATTATGTTTTAATTGAACAAATGTTTGTAGGCAATGACGCAACCTTTGCTGATGAGAGAATGATTTAACAACTTTAAACAATAACCAGATATCTTAGCACTTTTGGCAGTCTTCCTGGATGCTTTACATCTACAGCTGAATGAAGAAAAGCATATATCGATTGGCAAAACTCACAAGAATCAAAATTTCTTCATTTCACTGTCGTGTAAATATATATACAGACATGTCTATACTACACTAGCACAATTCGAAAAGTGAAGTCAATAAAGAACAAGCTTATTGAAAAGACAAAATCAAAGTAAAGAGTACATAAGTAATTAGTTATAGTTCATCAGTCGAAAAAGATATGGTAACACTTATCTATCCAGCCAAATATTTAGAATTTAGGTGAACCTTAAAGTAATAGAGGCAAAAAGTCTAATAGGTAGATAATCATGGTGTATATTAATCTCTCCTTAAAAAAGTTCTGGAAGTTCAACAAATCTTCAGAATCTATCGTTTGTGACTATTTCATTCCATAAAGTCAGTTCAGAACCAATGTATTCACCTGCAAAGTACTCCTTAAATATCTACTAAAATATCTGAAAGCACTGTAAAAGACTTGAAAAGAATTACATTGGTCATTACTCAGTGACCAGCTAATGTTAATATCTCAGTCCCACAGGATGTCGTTCGAATAGCTCAAAGTTGGTGATCATGGACTATGGCGTCAAACCCTCAAGCTGCAAGTACGTTTTACTGACAAGTGTCAGTTATCACGGGTCCAGGGTATCTTGTTGACTATCCAAAAGGAACCACTTGAGCAAACCTGACCAGTAGTGTTTTAAATATATTTTAAAATATTGGGCTCATCTTGTCTGTTAAAGTGGCGTTTACTAGTTCGTTATCAGACTCTATTTGAAAGCTATTCACTTCAAGTCGGATTGTTTGATTGATTTACCTACTTAGTGCACCATATTTAGGATGACATACTTTCGTCTAATATTTGTAGCATAATTAAACCAAGCTTATCATGTAGTTACAATCGATTATTTATTGTTACATACCTTTACCACTTACTAATTATTAATGCTATATTTCATATATATTCAACCATTCATGAGCAACATGGGACCTGGCACATGTAGTCGTTATAGTTATTGGACACTAAGAGTATAATTAACTAAGAAAAAATTAATTCAGTTAAAATAAAATTATGAAATAATTGTTTAGGTTAGCTTCTGAAGAGAGCTAACGGTAACATGCCACAACGGTACATCTAGATGAGATTGTCAAGTTGGTCGCTTAATTACTATTATTGATAGTAGCAGTAGTAATGCCAGTTAAAGTATAAAAGATTACTTATTAGGAATGTGATTCAAAAAGATGAAGTTAGTCCATGACGTAAAATGCTAATTATCTTGTGGATCATAACCAAAGTAGTCTGCACCTATCAAAGTGTCCTCTGTCTAACAATCAATGATTTCATGGATTAGTTCTACGTTTCTGTTTTAGCGCACCTAGTTTTATTTATAATCATTTCTACTTCAGCCTTCATCATATGTTGAGGTAAGCAGTGATTGGGCATACTTAATTCATGTGTCAATCACCTCGGCCGACGTAAATTCGTAACTTTAACAACAGATTTTAGTATGTTGGAATCTTAATCTGCTCACTAGGTTGTCATTACATGCTCTAACAACATGTTTGAACACTGGTAACCTATGAATGTACCCTACTCTTAAATACCAAATCTGACATTGAACAGTAATGATAATCATCGTGATATTATATTTCCTAACAACTTTCTCTTATGTGCTGTTACTCCTTAGAATATCGTGAACAGGTGGTTGCGAAAAAGACAACAAAACGTATGCAAAATGAAAGCGAAGAAGATACATCTGTTAACAAACTACCCAAAATTGCATCAACATCATCGACATCAAACTCCAAGTTTCTAGACAATGATCCTAAAGTGGTTGACTCTTTAGATGTCGATGACAATTCTATTGTTGCTGAAGATGATGATGAAGAAGATGAGAAGGAACAGGAGGCGGAGGAGGAAGAGAATGAAAATGTAGACGTTGAAGTAGCTAATGAAGAAGCAAAAGCAGTGAATACTACTCACCCAGAAGTAGATGATATCACTGAACAGCATGATTATATTCATGGTGATAGTAGTGATGACAGTAATGATAGTTCTCTAAGTACAGAAGCTTTAAATGAAAATCTTGAATCATTTGTATTATAAAATGAAAGTTTTTGTTTCAATATACTTTTTATATTTGTATTATTACAAAATAAGAGGGCAATATAGAGATGCATTTGTTTTTTCTATCAATAAGTACAGTTTCTCCAATAAATAAATCTATTACGATCCAATTATTTTTTTATTTTTCCCAAATATATTTTGTAACTTTAAGCTGGATTGTGATTGGCAATCGACTATATACCCTCTGATCTTAGTGGACTTAAAATTTGAAGCCTAGTTTATTTATCTGGATAATGTGATTGTTTACATCATGTAGACGTGAGCTATGTAGTTATTGCACAAGCGTTCAGTCAGCCTGTTACGATGATCTGGTCTGTGAATAGAATTACCTTCAGAAGTTCTAAGTGTTTCCTTGACCTTTTTCATATAAATTTTCAAAATTATTTTTCATATCCCAGTATAGTACGATTCGACATAGGTAGGTGAAAATCACAAAGACAACATAAGATACTCCTTAAAGTGAATTCGTTAATTAGAATTACATTCAAGATTGTCGGCACGCCTTACTGACAAGTGCCAACTAGAACAAAGTGGAAGTTCAGAATTTCATCCCAAGTAGCTAACTTCAGAGAACTATTATATGGTAATGAATAACTGGAAATTTCGAATGCCTTAGTATATTTGACTTATTGAGTACGTATCGTTTAAATTCGCACTAAGAAGGAATACTGTGTAGTGTAAACGAAAGGTCGAGTTTACTGCTATACTCTGCTCATTTTTAACATGTAGATCTGAACCATCAGTTGTGGATATTTGTAGGCTTCAGGCCTTTGACTATAGAAGTTTTCGAAGTATCCTCCCGCATATCATAGAGTGACCAAATAAATAATATTGATATTGAACATGGAGTTCTATGAAAAATGGGTCACTCGGGCTGTAAACCTTTATTGACCACTGAGGTGGTTAGGATATGTATTACACATTCCCAGCTATCGCCTACCTCGTAACTTGATGTTAACTGCTGTAGAACTAAGATGTTAGGAAACTAGAGTCGGGTAAACTAAAACACTTCACCATATGATGAAGTCATAGATTGTTGGTCCTATCAACGTTGGTAGATTCAAACTACTTAGGTTGGGATCCTCGTGATTATCGCTATCAGAGGTTGGATATTCTGGGTGACATGATACAGAATCGATCACAGTACCGCAAGTGTATTCACTTTTAAACTTCAGTTTCCATTATTCGTTTGCACACACTTTTGCTTTATCCCCACTCTTTTGTATTCTGTTTTTGTGTTAAATTTGTAAATTTGATCTCATTGTGCTAATATAGTATGGCAACTTGGACTTACGCACATCTGTACTGGGTTCTGCGTTGTTTATGACTGATGAATTTTATGGAATCCGTCGAAGGTATGTACCGTTTAAGGAAATATTTTTGGATTCATCTGTTATTTGGAGCTAAGTTCTAAATTTCTCTTATTAATAACATGAATCATCAATTACCAGCTACATATTAGATCGGCACTTGAGGTATGGTAGCTAGTGGTACTACCCTAGGTGAAATGGCGTTTTAACCTGCAAAATAGTGACTGAAGTTTGAGTGCCTCAATCACTAAACCACCACCTGTACAAATTGGATATACTGGTAGTGATAAGGATTACCACTTCAGGTATATGAAAATCGAGTATATGACAAAATATCTGTCTATTCATCTATCGTGTATTGATTTCTTATTGAAATGTCCATCTGCGAGGAAACAAATTGTTTCAGTGTCAATTAGGGATTTCATCAGTAACAGCGTATGTAAGAGATAAAACAATGCTCAGTAATATGGTTTATCATAGGGTGTCTGTATGGGGGTTGTCTGTGATTTTTCGGGCCAAGGGGAGGTAATATATCCTCTGAGATTGATAGTTTTATTACTAAACCTCAATTGCTATTCTGCACTACAACATCATCTGTGATAACCTCATGTAATCATGAGCCTTTGCTTTTTCCACAAGTACTAAGTCATCCTGTCCTGATAACCTTATCTTGGAGGGTTTCAATATTTCCAATGTTTGAATACCAACCCATACTAATTATGTAAATTGTAGTAGGATTTGTTCTTTTTTCCATATAAGCGTGTCATTTAGCTTAGTAGAAAATACTTTCTACATTCATTGGTTAGTATGTAGTGACCAGTATGATTGTTTTCTTGCTTACAGTTCTAATAGATTTCCATCAATCAAGTTAAAATGTGATCACAGGCATAAGTGACGCATCATCGCGTTTACTGAGTTTTGATACTAGATGGTTGAGGGTGGTAGTCAGGATACCTTACTTTGTCTATGTTTCGTACGATTTATCATTCATCAGTAAGGCATCCTTGTGATATTCAAGGAACTGATATTCATTATTGGGTTGGAACCTGGGTCACATAGTTTGAAATAGTACCATTGAGTTGTTTGGGACTCGAGTGACTCGTTCATTCAGAAAATATCATTTTCCTAAAATTTTTAATTAAACCTTACCGAAAAATGCCAGTTAGCATCAAATCTAGATCAGGCAGGGTTTCATATTAATTACGCCTAGCCACTTAAATGTAAAAGTCACTTTTGCCTCAAAAGTATTCACCCACCATTTCACTGAATATGTTCCATTTACACAACTTCATTCTATTCAGAGTACAAATTACAGTATTACCAATCTTCCATCATCTCAATTCTGATAATGATCACATTCCATATGTTACATAGTATTACTAAAGCTAGAAATGCGAAACAATCCTTCTTGACTCATTGCTTTAAATAGATTGTTTTTTATTACAATATTTAAATGCCCTTAAGTTTATTTCACATTCAAGTTCAAGTGTTAACATTTTTTATTACGACTAAACTATAATTTAATACGAATCTTGAATGTTCTCTAATCTTAAAATGATTGTCTAGTTAAAATTGTAAAGCCATCCTGATAAACTGTTGAACAGTTAGTAGGATGAATTTGTATATTCCCATTGATTTGTTATAGATCTGAAGCTGGTCAGTTACTGTTGCTATATGTACATCCTGAGCGGATTGCCTCGATGTAGCGATTGTTCACAAGTATCATTTAAGTTGGATTGTAATTGGCAAGTGGAATCCAGGAGGCGCGTTTCGTCTTATTTGGGACTTGTCGGCTGGATGTACCTGCATCCCAATGGGATTCGTACTCAGTCCGTTTCGAATCCCACTGTGAACATCAACATCGGGATGCAGCTACATCCACCCGACGAGTCTCAAATGGGATGAAACGTGCGTACTGGATTCAACTTACCAATTGCAATTCAACTTAAATGATATTGAATACTTCTTCACATTATTATCAAATTACAATCATATTCACTCAATGAAATCATCGTTCTATGTATTTTGTTCAATCTGTTCAATTATTGATTAACCTCTGTTTTGTAATCAGTAACTAAATGATTAACTGGAATCACTGAAGTATTTAACAGTTTGACAATTGATACATTTGTGTTAATGTATTATGAACTAACTTGAAGACAATATAGAAATCTATTAGTCAATAAGTATTGTCTTTCAATTGTTATTCTTTTTTTTTTTAACAAATTTCAAATGATAAAAAGAACCAATTTATATTGAATTGAGATGGTCATGTAGAGATTGGTATTGAGTTTAGTTGATTTGAATCCATCCAAGATTAATGTTGGCATGATGCCAATAAAAACTAGAGAACATTGAACAGTTAAAAACAATTTTGTTTGTTTCTATGATTTTGTTTTTAAATATTTTAAATCATTAGAGTCAATTTGAAATAAACTATTCATCATTTAAAAGTACTAATCAAAATCTATTCCAATGTCAAGTTGATGTTAACTACAAATGATCCTGCTTAAATTCAGTTCCATGTTAGTTGGTGTTATGTATTATGAAAATACACAATATCCTTGACGATTGCTAATCAGTGTACAGACGCATCTGCCCAGCGACTACCAGTCTCCAAGCCGGAATAGAGGAAAAACAACAATTGATCAGCCGATAGACAGAATCGAATCGGATCAAATTATATTTCAATCATACCTTTATAAATACACAAAATCAAACCACACAGTCAACTATTTAGGAAATTATCATTAATATAGAACAAAGGAAATAGTGGTAGTGGATAGGGACAACTTGTACACAACTAATTAACTGTAGGCCATAATAACAAACGATATAATAACAGTAAATATGCTAAACAGAAGAATAGAGTAAGAGGAACGTAACAATAATAGAAATGTAATGTTTACACTACTCATGACCAGAATAAATGAATTAGTTCTCTAAAACACAGTTCTGGAAGTTTTTCACTCTTCTTTAGTTGTCCGAAATAACAGTTGGGTTTACTTTATTACACATAAATTGGAACTAATCTTTTAGTACACGAGATTATTGCTAATTCTTACTATAAAGCCCTAAAACTTGACTCAAAAATCATATTCCTAACATTTAAAATGCCTAATTTTAATTGAAATTACTAATTTTTAGATTAAATACTAATCTTAACTATGATACATTGTCTGTAGTATGCATTTTAGGATCAAATTCGCGGTAATCTTCATTCTGTTAGCGCACCCTGCTTTGATTAACTAGGAAATTCTGTGCGTTCATTAAAGTACAATCCCTATTTGTCCCTATACCGCATTCTTTAATCATCGTTAAATAATCAATTGAATGGAACTGGTCACTGTACATCAACTTCACTGACTATTAGAAGGCGTTTGATAGTGTAGACAGGAGATCACTATGGAAACTTCTTCGACACTACGGCAAACCAGAGAAACTCGTCAATATTATCCAAAATTCTTACGACGGACTATAGCGCAAAATCGTGCATGGAGGACAGCTGAAAAATGCATTTCCAGTGAGGACCGGTGTCAGACCTGGCTGCCTACTCTCGCCTTTTGTCTTCCTTCTAGTAGTTGACTGGATTATGAAGACCCCCACATCTGAGGGGATGCACGGAATTCAATGAACAAGTAGGATGCGACTCGGTGATTTGGACTTAGCGGATGATCTAGCACTTCTAGCTCATACAAAACAACAAATGCAAGTGAAGACAACCAACGTAGCAGCAACCTCAGCATCAATAGGCCTGAACATACATAAGGGAAAAAGCAAGATCCTCAAATACAACACAGGGAGCACCGACTCAAATGAACTTGATGGAGAAACTCTGGAAGAAGTGGATACCTTTACATACCTGGGGAGCATCATCGATGAACAAGGAGGATCCGATGCAGATGTAAAGACAAGGATCGCCAAAGCAAGGTTAACATTCCTACTGTCAAAGAATATATGGGACTGAAAACAACTGTCAACCAACCTCAAAGTTTAACTCTTCATTTCGAACGTCAAGACAGTTCTACTGTATGGAGCTGAAACGTGGATAACTATTTCAAACATCCTCAGGAGGGTACAGGTATCTATAAACAACTGTCTACGCAAGATACTGAATGTCCATTGGCCGGAAACCATCATCAACAGCCTACTATGGGAGAGAATAAACTTCAAACCGAAGAGGAAATCAGGAAACGACGTTGGAAATCGATAGGATATACATTGCAGAAACCATCAGAGTGCATCATGAGGTAAGCATTAACTTAGAATCCTGTTTGGTAACGGAAGAGATGAGGGCTAAAGAACACACTGCGTCAAGAATTGGAAGTAGACATTAAAAGGATGAACAGTAACTGGAAACAGCTGGAAACGATTGCTCAGGACAGAGTTGAATGGAGAATACTGGTGAGCGGCCTATGCTTCTCTGGGAGGGGGTAATGAGCCTAAATAAGTAAAGTAAGTATACCGCATTCTAACCCGATTTTCAAGCTTAACTTCCTCATATCGACATGGAGATAAAGATCATTGTCATATGATTCTATCTTCTATACTTTTCAGTGAATTTATCCATGTAGATATTTGAAGCGATGTTAACATTACTATAAAATTATTTATAGCTTATAGGAAGAATTCAGAAAGTAACCTTTAAGAGTAAATTGGTTTGTGCATAGATTATTTTAGTTATTTAGCGATATTTCTTTATTATTAAGATTAGAAGACTAATAAAAAGTTTTGAGAAACTAATTAACTACTTAGAACTACTATACTTAAAAAGAGTTCATTATTTCTGTTACAGAGGGTTGGTTGTTCACTAACCTGAAGGCTGTGGGTTCATTTTTTCTAACGGAATCAAAAGTGCACACTTTCAAAGAGCTACATATGAGGATAAAACAGCTATTTAATACTCCTTTGTTTTTACTGGTATCCTACCAGCGTCAGTCTATGACGAATTCAGTCAACCAATCTCTACATGCCACCTCAGTTCATTTTAAAGTTGTTGTTATTCAACTAACGAACTGATTTTAAGCTGTTACGAAAAGATAGTTATTGCGAAATAATGAACACTAGAAGTCACAATTTTTGTCGCCTCCAGAACTAATCTTCTTAAACTGTACATATTTATGAAATAGCATTGCAGTTGCCTAGGAGGAGGAGGAGCTGAATAAACCATTAAGACTTCTGTTATATCGACAACTTTATGTACTTGAAAACGATTACTGGTTGATTGTATACATGGTTGACTAAACCCTTCTCCAGAGGTACGGATAGAAAGAACAAACACTGATAAATGAGAGTTAAGACCAGATCATTTATTGAGTTAAAAAAAATGGCTTTTATACATCGAATACTGGACCAATTAGTAATAGGAAATACAAAATACACTAAAAGCTGAACTAGGAAAGTTGTATAAATGGTTCGCAATAATAGGATCATAATAAGATTACAATAGTTCGGGAAGCAAAATACATATGACAATGGTTAATAAATTTGTGGAAAGGTTATACTGTGAGTAATACAAATATCATAGTTACCAAATGTTTGACCAGATGCAGCTTATGCGTAAGGGTCTGAATATCATGAAGAATAGACTCGATAAACTGTGATTTTTGAGTTTTTAACCACGACGTAGCTGCTCAACATTTATCTGTTACGATTATCATATTTCTCAAATTGTAACTTTAAAGCTGATTTACTAACTGTAATGACATTTTTTTGTTCTGCAGTTATGTTCATTTAATCATAAATCTATTGTTGATTGAAGTTGACACAAGTTGATGTTGGAAGGGTACCACTGGAAAACCAGGAGGCACTGGACAGCTATTTCGTCCGAGTATAAGACTTTTCAGCATTGTGCATCTAAAATCCACCTCAGTGACTTCAGGTCGGTGAATGCCTAACCCTGTGCATCACTACACCAACATCCAATGGTAGAATTCCCACTTCTGTCATTTTATAATATGGTACAATAACTATCCATTGTCATCGGTGATAACTCACACTCTCAGCATGTTTAAACTATTATCTCACTTTTGAATCCAAATCTTCAATTTTTATTTTCTTAATGTTTAAGTATTCATTCTGTGTAACAGTTTATCATCTGGTCGACATAATCTCATAGTTTTACTCATAATAGGAATAAAGAAAGAGACTTGGAAAATTTGTTCGCATTTCTGTTTTTGACACACCTAGAGGTGGGGTTGGGAGTGTTTAGTCAGGTATATTTAGTGTCAACTAATCAGTATTTGGATTGGCTTTAATTTTATTGGCTTCTTATCTACTTATGATCACAGCATCTCAGCTAGTAATATCATCTTTATCAGCCAGGGTCTTTTAGAGTAGAACAGTGCTTATTTATAGGTTGTGACATTCTATCCATTATGAACTTCATTAACTGTAGAATTTCCATTCCTTAGGCTTTCCATTTTCCCCTTATAAGCACAAACGAGAAAGTTCACTTTCTTCCAAAGATATAAGGTTATGAAAACTGATTCAGAATTAACCTGTAAGATCCATTTAGATATTCATATAAACAAAACATACTTCGTTTTTATTGTTTTTTTAAAGTTGAGCCAATGCTAATCACTTCTAGAAATGTTTGATTTAGTTCAATCATATCTTTACCTGTCAGCATCAAAATGGATAGGAAGCTATGCTATCTGTCCAGTTCATTGTACAACATCAGCCAAAGAGCCAATTTCTACTTAAATATAATTTACAAATAAACAAATGTTACGTTGCCTGAAACTTGTTCTTATGTTGTTTATATCACTGTACGTAGTAAATTTACTTACTTGTTTGTAAGTCAAATGGATGATGTCATAGATATCTGTGTTTCTTCGAACAAAGTGTTAAATAATACACCTGTCGTTTTCAGATAATCTTCAACTAGATCAATGTGTAGCAAGCAGTGCACAGATGATTATGTAAAGTGACGAAAGATACTATTTGATTTTCTTCAGTAGTATACCGTAGTCCTAATTTAGACTAGCAGCTTAAATATTTACACTTACAATAATATTAGGATTTTAAGGAGGAACAAAATTACCCGACGTTATTTAAATCATCATAACGACTAGGACAAGAATTTCAAAAGTGCATTGATAGACTGCAAAATGATACTTTAAATAACTAAACATATCTAGATAATAGGTTGAAGTAACAGTATTGCTCATGTTGAAATCCTAAAATATTCATTATGTCGGTTTGATACCACTTACGAAACATGGACTAAATTTATACTTTACAAAATAAAAATAAACGTAGTGTTTTACCTAGCATCTATTTATTTGTATTGCCACCAATTGTCAAAAAGGATTAATCAATTAAAAAGCAACGAGAAAATTGGCGCGATTTTCAACAGTCTACTTCTTTCAATCTGATTGGTTGTAATGAGGCAACAATCTAATTGAATATGATACCGAAGATGATGATTGGATAAAATCATGTTAATACTAATATCGATAATAACTTGTGAAGATCAGCAGATCATTTTGTTATTTAATTTAATCGTTATTCAGTTCACTATTTGTCAATATACTCTATTCATTTTAATGATAACCTGCATAGTAACTTAAAGAAGCATCATCATGTAAATTGACTATTCATTCATTCCTGAAGCTGACTTGATATTTTAAACTGTACAAATGATACGGAGTATAAATCGACTAAGAAGAATAATGACAATTCATTATCGGTTAATTTTACTGTTGATCTTATGCGTTTTATTATGCATGTTTATTTGGCATGAAATAAAACATTCATCAATGATTATATTGAATAATGAATTTGATCCAAGTTGTACATATAAAACAATGGTGAGTAATGTGTAAAGTTGAAATAAGAATTAGATTGAGACAGTTTTATGGTAATAAACATTAAGTTTAGTTATTTACATTCATTAGAGTTTGATGTTGATTGAGTACCAATGAAAACTAGAAAGAACTGGACAGCTGTTTCATGTTTGTAAGAGATTCTTCAAAAATGAGCACCCCCGATTATGACAAGGAATGTATGATAGTCTCGATATATCACAAACAGATGAAAGTGAAGACTCTAATACTAGACGTCGGACAACTCAGTGGAGCAGATGATTAGTCACTCACCAATCACAAGGCCCTGAGTTGCATTACCGAGTGGAATCTACAGTATTTCATTCTAATCAGTTCCATATTGAGACAAAACAGCTTTTTTAGTAGTTCTTAGTTCTCATAGGTACTGTGGCGAATACAAACAAATTCAATACGATTTATTTGTTCAAATAACCGTCATGAAATAACCATATTGGCAGAGTTTATTTGGAATGATACGAATGTTGCATTATGGTATTTCTGTGCAGTATCAATGTCTATAAAATTACTTATTTGAATTGTTGGAATTCAACGATAACAATGTTGGGAATGTTTCGAAACAATACACATACGGCAGAAGAAAAACAGAAGTTCCACCTGGCTTATCTCAACACATAAACTGTATGGTAACGATATGATTCAAAGATTTAGTACAGTCAGTTGACATAAACAAATACGTTTACGAGTATGCACGTTGTTAAAATGAATGTAAAGCAGTGAAGATTTACTCCATAACTGACAAGTGACATCTCATGCAACCAGACCCATTTATAAATCTGAATAACGCATGAAGGATAAGATAGAATGAATTCATCAGTTCATTTCGAAGCTGTTCATTACCCAGCTGCAAAACAGCCAAAACTTTCATGCAGTCATATAGAATTCGATATTTGACATACTTCATCTGTTGAGGTTGAAATGAACATTTTAGAATCAAAATATAAGTCATAATAATTAGATATAATATATGCTAGGAATTATGGTAGATTTAACGAGTATTTATATGCTACGAATTAATAGTAGAAAAGGTAGTGTTGGTGGAGATGGTGGTGGTGGGGGGGATATCACATAAACATTGAAGAAGTTAAAGTAACAAAGTATTACATAATCGCAAGGAAATCAAAATCAGTGGTTACATAATTACATGATGAATTTCGAACGAAAGTATATTTTCATATTTGAATATGTAAGTGAATGAATAAGAGAAAATCGATAAACTCACCGAAGTACTTACTGAAAGGCATATCACGTTATCTTTCTGAATACAAAGATCAGCTAGAAAACAATCTGATAACGATTGCCACAGCAACACGTTGTAGTGACAATACACAACAATTTAAGCAAATATCATGACAATATCTCATGTTTCATAGAAAGCCCCTTAGATTGAATGTTTCATTTCATTCTCAATAAATATGATGCGTTAACCGTAGTCCAAATTTACAAACTTGTTTATACATTAAAGCAATCGAAAATAATGCATTCAATAGGTAATGCAATTTTGTATTTTACAATATATCGATACATTTCACTCGAAATCTACATAAGCAAACAGAGAATGATCAAATACACTATGAATTACACTCTTACACACTATGCCTTCCAACTCATTTAACAATTTCATCATTAGCTGTCTGGACACTCTAACGTGTTGGGCAATTAAAGCACAATGCAACACTGTCGATATTCAGTTTGATGGTAAGTGTATCCATCAGAGAGACAAGTGACAAAATAGTATGTGATGTAGTAAACACTAAATTGTTTATTAAATAAAATACCAAGTGATAGCCATATTGTACCTTAGATAAATATCCCATTAGTATTGTAGGATGTCAAATTTGAAGTTGTCGGTTGATATTCAATCCCCAGATAGAAAATTGACATTCACGTTGAAGGTGTATATGTACAATACAGAAAATAATGTTAAACCACTGTAAGCTCAAGCCTGCTATCATCACTTAGAATCCCCCGCCTGTGAAAATCAAACTGAAGCTTTCCACAATTAGGAAAGAATAGAGAATATCGAACACTTGGTAATTACCTCAGTCATTACTTCTTCCGCCATCATCTAGTCAATGATTGATCACCTTAGGGTTTATTTATTGAATATAACATTTTGGAGTTTGATCTTTTGTCTCTTTTCAAATATTTAATACAGCAAAGCATATGTCGATTACGAATATTCAGTAATCAGTTATTGTAAACTAGAAAATTAATAAACAATTCAATATAACAATCCTTAATACACATTCTTAGTATCACATATTATTACTACGACAAATATAAAAACAACTACAACTTCGACTACTAACAATAGTAGCAGTAATAACGATGATATTAGTACTGATGTTAAGACTAATCCAACTACTCCACTATTACCACTACAACCGCTACTACGACGACAAGTACTACCATCACTACTCCTAACCTCTGAACATTGTTAACTACTAATCATTATGTTTGACATTTTCTAACACAGATATCAGAATATAAAATTTGATTTAACCAACTAGACAGACATTTCATTTTAGTATGGGTTCAGTGAAGACAGTTACGTATCGTAATTAATCAAATAGCTTGTGAATAACTACAAGCTGAATTATTACATTATTCAATGTTGGTCGAACAATCGAGTGACTTACATGTTACAATTACTGAAAGATTTGGGTTCAGTGTCTATTGTTATCTTTTTTGAACAATGTCACTAATTATATGCAATACTAGTGCAAACAGCTATCTAATTTGGCATACTTTTCAACTGTTCATCATGTGAAACTTCACACAATATTCCTTACAAAGTCATATCAAATTCATTCATTCATTCATTCATTCATTCATTCATTCATTCATTCATTCATTCATTCATTCATTCATTCATTCATTCATTCATTCATTCATTGCACTAACACCATACTATTCTCTTTTAAAATAACCTATATGTTGTTTGATTTAGCCAATCCATAAACCATTCTATTACTTCCAAAATACTACCATACATATTGCTATGCTGTTAGCTGGTGATATTGATAATTGCTATCAAGCTGAAACACAAATTAAGTCAATACTACTTAATCAGAGAAGATGGTATTCATCATCTAAAGATAATTGCTGCCATTTGAAACATTTTACACAATCCAATTCCGATTGGTTGACATCGGTTGATCGCGTTCATTCATATACAGGAGATCAACAGGAAAGATCCTATATTGTATTTCATTTTATCGTTGATCAATTAATCCATGAATGTCTACATGAATCAATGACTGATTGGAATTTAGAGGGAATTAGTGTGAAGTTTTATTCAATCACCAACTATGAAGTAAGTGAATTCATTCATTCTATTGTTGTTAGTGTGAATTCAAATTGTCTTCATATATATTCCATGAATAATTAATCATGCTAATGATGTCCACTGAGAATGATCCACTTCATACGCATAATACAGATGCCCACGAGTATAGTGATGATGATGATGACTGATTGATTTACAGATGTGACATCATTTGTCCATCACTCTTATTCATTACTACTCTTCACCCTCAAACTGCATTTCTCTTACACTAATTTGCAATATCGATTTAGCCAGTTAATAAGACACATTATTAAACAGATACAAGAAAGAATGTTACACTACTGGTTGAAGTAAATAAAATCTGTTAGTAGTAACATAACTAAAGAAAAATTTCAAGAAGTAAATTATGCGGTAGATAGTCGATTAATTGTGTTGATTGTTGCCTAGTGGTATCGATGTACAACCACGAACTCACCTGAGGGCAGAATTCAACATCATCAGCCATCACACCGAATTGTTAATTATCACCAATAGCTATATGCCCATTTTGGTTTGTCTCCTAACACCCTCACGAATAGGAGTGTGCTCTCAACTTCTATGGTGTTTGACTATTCACCATAATACTTGTCCAGATTTCCATGATTTTCAGCAGTATACAAACGTGCACAATCCATGAAAAATGCAAACAATTAATTAAACACCAAATCAAATTACACCATCTTTCTCTCAATTTCACTCTATATTTAACTTGCATCCAATTACTACTATCATCAATGTTCACCAGCTCATTATCATGATATTTGTAACAAATAATTTTCTGTTTGTTTATTTATATCAGAAACGTATCAAATCGTTTAGATCTGATCATTACTCTGGACAAAACAGTTACCTTAAACTACTGATTACACAGATTTTACCCAATTCAATAGATAAAGTGAGTGTTACATAGCTGTGTACAATGATGATATGAGTTTGAGTTACTTACAATTTGAAACTTGATTTAAAGGGGCAATCCTTGACTTCATATCTGCATCAGGCACTCCTTGTTTATCGATGATGTTGCCCAAGTATGTACAGGTTCCAACATCTTCCAGAAATACTCTGTCAAGTGTATTTGGGTTGGTGTTCGTTGTAGTGTATCGAAGGGTCTTGATTTTCTGCCTGTGTATGTTGAGGCCTTCTGCCGTCAACATAGGCTGTTGCCACACTGTCCGTCTTCAACGGCATTCGACGCTGTGTGTAAAGTAGAATAGCTAAGTCATCTACAAAGTCTAAGTTATCTAGTCGCTCCATGGTGTTTGTAGTTAGCACTAGGAAGATTATATATGATCATAAGATTCTAAAAGTTTCTAGGCAGCATGACAAAATTGGTAAATAAATCAGCATATGATCTAATTTATCCTTCTCTGGAATTCCGACATTTCACATCATTCATTCATATTTTAATAAATCAAATATGGGTGAATCTTAATTACTATAGGCTTTGAATCAATGATGACATCACATACACACGAGTATATGATCCAGGGATCAGTGATATCAACTTTCAGCTTTATTCGACATGTACCAAAGAACAGAATAAACTGTTTCGATCTCTCCATTAATAATCAGTTTGTCACAGGTATTCACTGGAAGAACCCAGCATTATACTCCATCATATAGATCAAAATGAAAATAATTTGTTTTAATGTCGATATGAAAAATGTGAATCACCGATATCTGGATGTATAGCAAACAATTGTACAGTGATTGAACCGATATGTAAACAGTCAACCTATTTAGCAATGTTAAATACACTATATTGTTATGCTTTACAAATGAACAATATACAATCAAGTTTGGCAAAATGTATTAAATTAAGGCGGATTTTGATTGAAGTTGAAAATGTGAATACGAAGTGGAACCAAATATCACTGATCGATTCGATGATTGATCAACAGTATCACTCCATAATAAATATTCATGCACACTTTCGAATTCTAACATTTTGACAACGAATTATTGCGAGGTTTCAAATCACATTCAAAAAGTGAAAGTAGATTAGATTCAGGTAACGGATTTCGAGAATCGAAATTGATTCTCATCAGTCTCCTGAAACCCAAATCTAAATTATAATCTCTCAATGTCGAAATTCAGTAAGTGATGTGAACAATTTCTGATGTAGATAGAGAAGATTCACCAGGTGAAAATATTACTTACACATTGTTCACATCAATCACATTAATCACTAGATTTACACGAGTTGAACAACTTGGTTGATTAGACAGTTGAAGAAAAGATGAGAAGTGGTCATGAATTACTGATCGCCTTACAAATTAATTCCCCTTGTTGATCAGTCACATAACCATATGATAGCTAGTTCACAATACTACTACACTTGAACATAATGCACATTTTATCAACCAGTCTTTCGTTTCACAATTCAATAATTGTTCAATAGGGATTCGTTAATCAATTTGATGACCGAACTATCTACTCACTGCCATCCACAATCCATAGAGATTTTCTCAAATCATGACATTTAGATTAACTAGTAATCAGTAGATACATCTACATAAATCTAATCTATCAACCTATTAAGAAGAGGTTGGTCAATCACACGCACAAAATTCGATCAAAAACCACATTCTATAGGAAATAGTGAACACTTCTAGATAGACACTCAGCACAGATAACCACATTGAAACAAGACTACCAAAACTAATTCATTTAGTGCCTTTGCAATAATCAAAACACCCATAGCTAACCGATGTAAACATTGATAACATTATAACCCGGAATCCTATGAAAGCTAGGCAAGTAAAAGATTTCACTCACAAGATTCAGCTGCATATGATCATGCTGATAGTAAATCAGTTACCTGCTGATGATATTGAACTGGTGAATTCCAACTCACTAACCCAATGATTTCAGTCTCTTTGTGAATTGAGTATTCTCGTTTCCAGTCTCAAGTAGACTGATGTTGATGTTCAGTGTTAAAGAATTTCGCATTTCGACTAAAAGCAGTGATGTTTAGTACTGCTTTAGTGTGATATGGTTTTGTAAGTGATGCAGAATTTTAATGAAAGTCACTCAAAATGAAATAGTATTTCCAGTAGATCAGTTGGAAAGTAGTATGAATGACATGTTCTGTATGTGATTATTACCCAACATCGAAATCAGTTAGTTATATAATTTGTATCAAGACAAACATTATCGTTGCTCTATGTCACAAATTGATGGAACTTGGAATTCAATAACTGCACGCCGATCAAATTGTAGACGCAGAGTGCAAGGAGTTTATCGAGTTCAGTTTCTCGAAGTGTATTTACTACTGACAAATCTCATGCTAGAACTAAACAGCTATCAAGTACATCCTGGTTTTCAGTCGTACTCAATCAACATCAATCTGTGATGAATACAAACAATTACACTTAATACCTATTTTCACAAAATCACACTAATTCAATTATAATTAATCCATGGAAGTAATGAATAGCTTATTCATTCTTGAATAAATTTCTCGATATTACTGATTTACAGGTCCTCAATCAATCATCTAATTTAGAACGCCACTATGAGCCATAAGTCTTTAAATTAAAAAATTGATATTGAATGGTTATCACTTGTAATTCCTTATAATTGTGATGATTATTCAATAGTATTAGTAAGTAACGAGCTCACTCCTTACATGGACATGATACCTCACAAGGACTTTTGAAGTTACCTCACCTATGTAATCACTAGTGACTACATGCTTATTATGAATGGCTGTTATTGTAGCTGTCTAATACTTCCTGAATAATTGTCTGGAGATGATTATTTTTTATGTAGTCCACAAAAGTTGACAGCCACCTTATAAAATCCTTGCTAGTAACTGACAACAAAAAACATTGACAATTAAATTTTCGTTACAACTGTAACATTACAGACTTGGGAAACGGCATTTGGTAGGCACTATGTCTGAGTTATCAAAGACTGCCATAGACGTATGGATATACAGAATATTCACTGACGAATCGCAGCTTCGACTAAGCTGCTTACTGAATGGAAACTATCGTTTTTACATAACATAAGCTGAGCCAAACAGTAACAGGAGACACAAAACGTTTCAAAGATTGGACTAATGTAGAGAAATCATGATAATTAGGTCATAATAAAGTTACC
This sequence comes from Schistosoma japonicum, assembly GCA_025215515.1. NCBI lineage: Eukaryota > Metazoa > Platyhelminthes > Trematoda > Strigeidida > Schistosomatidae > Schistosoma > Schistosoma japonicum. The sequence continues at coordinate 13,608,658 of CM046065.1, read as the reverse complement.
ATAACTAGAGAAGTAAAACAGATTTGATAAAAGTTAACGTGTCAAAGAAAAGCTAAAAATTTAAACAATGAGAACGATATAGTTACTAAATGTGCATCAAATGCAGTTTGAGAACTCGATATCATGTAACAATAGACTTTAGAGATTGTGATTTGATTCTTTGATCCGTTAGAACAGACAACTAGTTTCTAAAAATATTCATACATTTTCTCCCCTTAAATTTCCATTGAAAAAGGTCATCTTACTGGATCCAGCAATATTATTAAACAAGGATATATCAAATCTATGGAACTTGTTCGATGATTTCAACAGAAATCAAGTAAGATTAACTTAATTCTATTGTTTATTTTATGGAAAATTTACAGAGCTATGAATTAATCCGTCGAATGCGTCCTCAGTTTAGCAAAGTGTCAAGGAGAAACTAGAGAATTTAATCCCTTCAATGTTTATATATTACCTCACTCACTTCTACAGGGTTAGTTATACTTGTAGTAAAAACTACACACAGATAATAAATGACTATCCCAGCATTACACTGCATATCTGTGTAATTAGAGTAAGAATTATAGTTAATCAAGAGATTAACACCGATCACCTACTGTAATGGGGTCTGAAATTTACACATGATTTAAGCTATGACTGTGCACCAATTCATACCTCATTCCAACTATAAAGTGAGACATATTGAAGCCTTCATTTCATCATGGTGTTATTAAGCATTGCCGATGGTTAATTTGAATTCTTCTTTTATCCTACACATCCATCAAGTGCAAAATTATCATTCACAATTTATTCATAAATAATTACTTTGAAATAACTAACTCAAATAAAGCCCACTATATATTTGATCACCATGCAAGGTGACCTAAAATTACCACGTTTCATTATTGAACACTGTAATGCGATAGCAACTATTTGTGTGATGTCAAGTCGTACGACAGTTGTGACGCTGTCAAAAGGAAGAGCTTCATTGATAAACCGTCATTCTCTTTATTAAATGTAGATTAGTTAATATTACTGGTCTCAACATTGAAAAATTAAACTTGAGAATGTTAAGTCAACATAGCCAATGGAAATAACAAGTTGTGAACTACGAACAATCACGATCTATGAAAATAACAACATTACTAGCAATCAATAACACAATTTGACACAACAACTGATTGTTCTATGCTCGTTAATCCAACTTGACATTGATAGTCCTTAGACAAATAAAATAACGCATGATAATTAAACCATCTAGATAAGGGTCAATTTATATTACAAACGTTCCTTCATCTGCACGAAAACATTTCCTGCACATTCAAACAATCAGCAAAATAACATCAACACTGAACAACGACAACGAAGATAAAGAACTGAGACAACGTGTACACAATCAACTAGTTATAGTTGATGAATGAAAAATGCTACAGCAACAGTTCACATAAGAGCTGGAGGACTCGGTTGGTTGAAGAGAATATACAAATGATAGAAATTAAACGTAGACATTGCAAATCAAATCAAAATATCTGAAATAATCATCTAGTCAACAATTCTAGAAGTTGATCATTCATCTTAATTCAGCAAATCTATCAGGAATCTACCTAACTATACAAAATGATCACCTCTCCATTTATATTTGAATTATTGTGAAATAGAAGAGTTTAACTGAATCATGTTTATCCTAAACATATGAACCAACCTACCAATTACCAATCAAAAGCGCCTACTTAGGGAGACTTCAAGAGAACTTTACGGAACTGACAATAATACTCTATCAATTCATCAATTTCGAATGAGTAGAGTCATAATACCTTAGACAACCAGCTCCTAAATAAAGAAACCGACATTTTTCACAATCCGTTATCATTACAAATTCATGCACTCAAGTTCATTATGCATGCATGTTATTATGTCGCAATGCGAGACCGATTGCGATGTATGGATAACAAATTATAACCGTGCTAAAGCTAATCGATGCGAAATATTAGAACATGACTATTATCATTTCCGTAAAGATCAACTCAATACAAGCTAGATCTAACCGAATGGAATGACAACACAATACTTGACTTACCTGATACAAAGACATTTCATTTCATTATAAACACTCGTTTACATACATGGATTACCAGACTACGCAACAGACTAATTTGACTATTGATACCAATACACAATGGTGACATACAGCATAGAAAATGGTGTCAATATTACACAAAATAGCTTGAACAACAAAGTATAGTTGCAATAGAAGCTAAAATCTGAGACAATACTAAGATAATAGTGATAAGAATAATAAAATAGTAAATAATCATGCAATATGACTTCTCAGAATTCACCTTAGTGATTAATTGTCACCCAAATCACATGCCAAGTTGTTAATTATTACGTCATTATTTCATAGTGTATCGGTATTGTTGCTGAACAGAATCCAACATTCTACTACAATATGGGACAACAATTCTGGCCAACACTTGTAAGTCACATTTCTCTTATTAATTATGGTTTCCAATTTCCTCTACTAACTGATTGATTATATGTGTACACATCATTGTGTCATAATTCAATATGATTGTATATTGTCTTTATAAGTTGATCAGCTACTGTCTATGATATTCAGTTTGTCAATAATAAGACATTGACAGGTGATCAGATGAGCCAACAGACGAGTGTACTTCGTCGAATTTCTAAAAAGGGTTAAGTCAGACTAACTTCATATTATCCACTCACAACATAGAAAGAGAAATAATCACACATTCTAATAAATACATCACAACATTATGACGTAACAAATCATCACAATTCCATTAATGACTATAGTAATACAATCGAAAGGTGGATTTGGGAAGATTGTTTGCATTCGTCCCACATTGACACTTATTGGGTACCAATGAAGTGGAAGAAATAATGAGCACATATACGAGTTGAGTACAAGATTTCTCTGCATTATTCACCCTTGACACTATCACGGAATTAAACTGTCAACCATCAGGTCTTCTGGCTAACGTTTAATGACCACATAGTCTAGTGGTGGTCCACCTTAACAATACAAACAATATCACACCAACACCATTTCTTATCCTCATTCCTAAGGCCTTCGAATCATCACATATAAGTTTTGATGAAACTATCATCTATATAATATAACACGTTTGTCTCATTCATGGGAATTTCTACAAATCAAGGGTTACGGCTACAACGCTGGTGTCCTGTTATTTCATTTGTCGAGACTACGAGCAAGAGGATGGGATAGAATATGGATGAAAATTGGATTGAATTTAATGAATGAGAAAGGAGTTTTACCAACTGCTGAGCAAGTAAGTCATATGACTTATACATGCATTATGTTAACATAAATGCGTTTATCTAAACAGTGTAGTGTATTTGTAGGCAGTCAGAAATAAACTTACTCGACATTAATTCCGTAGTAGTTGATATCTATTATTATTGAAGTATATTTATGAAATTATGAAGTGTACAACCCATTGATGAATTCCCATCAGAGTTACAGAGATTCACAATCGGAAACATTACTACGGAGACATTCAACCAGTTAATTATCCACATAGCTAACATACTCACACTGATTGATATCTATGGAGTAAACAAATCCGTTTACATTTTGGTGTTGATTGCATTCCATCAATATGAGTTGGAATGTGATTACCAATCTAATTGATTGGACATTGAATTCCCTATGTTTTGATTGTTAGGTGAGTGAAAGCAGTAACTTGACAAGTGATAACTAATATGAAACGGAACTTTAGTGCATACCTCCTGTTTTATTATATAGAAGATATCGACTGACACATTATTTCAGAAATGGATATTCAGTCAGGTTCTAGATTGACGGAGATGTGATATGTATCTAGACCATTTCTATACTTATAAATACATATCAACTTTGAATATATTCACAATACATTCTGAAAGCCTCTTCATCCATAGCTGTTGTGCTAAAACTGTCTGTTCACATTAGTTATTCAGTCGATAGTAGATAGAACCACATCAATGCCAGTTCATTCAAGCTGTGATTTATTCATTACATGTTATAAGGCTGTAATACATTGTTCCATCAAATAAACCACCATATATTAAGGTGGCATATACTATGTATTTTAATTCTTATAAATTCTCGATGGACACGTTCATAGGTACACAGTAGTTGTTGAATATGTTTTGTCTGGCAACAACTATATTTGTATGAGTATTTGGTGTTTACTCGTCTTCCTCTCATTAGATATCCTTCTCTCAATTGCATTCCTACTCACATTACTCCCCACAGATATTTTCAAACAACATGTGTCCTAGTGTACGTATTGTTGTGCAATTTCTTCTTCTCGAAATTGCATACACTGATTCAGAGTTAATAAGTCACAGTATAATATTAGTAGGCGACCTACAGAGAAAGTGATGGTAAAATAATATTTCATATTTACACTAATAGACTTTGCTGTATTTGATCTCTACCATGTGAAAGTGATCAGTAGAGCAGAATCTGTTCCACATGCCAGAAAGCATATAATATTCAAACTTATTATCGGCACTCACCAGTTCTCATTTTACATTTACACTCCATACACCATACAACACAAACACACACACCTCTCTGTTATTTACGATGTTGTATCAACATTTTGCCTCACTCAACAACCTCCTACTTTGTAAGTTAGATTGAATGATATCTACATTCAAATAATTGAAATGCTTGTCCTCACCATACATATTCAGTACCGATTCTCGTCAACATTTACACAGAGAAAGAGTCTGTGATTTGTTCTCACGGAGATCTTGTGCCATCGTGTAAGTGTCACTCTTACTCATTTCTACAATGTAGTCTAGACAACTACTCAACAATAGTTATCATGTTAATTGTCATTGTAATTAATCTGATTGTAACGATTTTCACATTGATAATTCTATTACACTTGAAAATCATTCTATAGGATGTCATCAATGCTGTATTAAATCAGAATAAAAGATGGTTATATGAAATCCCTTGTGAATGGAATATTCAACTGAGTGCATTCTCAAGACGTGAACGTTGTCCAGTAGTATGGAAATTTTCACCTAGTAATTATATTAATCGTGAACAATTTCTACCAGATAATATTCTGACATCATATCCAATCGCCAAATTATTACATTTCAATGCACATGTCAAACCAGAGTATTTCTTCCCAACTCCATTAAGATTTCCTTCAACTACTGATGGCATGAATGAATTTCATTCAAGTAAGCAGTACAAATGGGATTTAATAATATGTGTATATTACTCACGGTATTAATATTTAGCTGTCGATAATTGATGGTCGCTGTTATGAACTTGATAAATGTGATACGTCAATGTGTGTAAATATTAGGACTTGAAACGAAATGTTACAGGAGTCATTACACGACATGACAACCTGCATTTCGAGAGAATAGATTACTAATTAGGTCAACCATCACGTCATTATTATCTTATGGGACGTGTGGTAGATACGGGATAGTGGAGTTTTAATCCGTTTATTTGTTTGCATCTATTAAATTTCAGCGGGAACTCGCTATCCTACATCACATACAAGGTGGAAGGTATGAATGAAGGCGTGGTCCATATCTGACTGAAAAGTACTCACAAGAAGTTTTACTGAATTTCAAATATCTATCCACAATCCTGTCGACAATAATATCCTAAATCCCACCACACACTCTTCTATCGACCTTCAATACTATACAAATCATCACATAGTCATTTCTAAAAACGTTCGTCCATAATAATGATGAACAATACAAATTGTTGGTGATATTCTGAAGCTGACGAACTGAAATATCAGATGCATGGCGATGTCTAAAACTACGTAGTCTATTTACTCAATAAATTAACAAACACTTTCATTAATATTAACAAAACAAATGAAAATAAAGTTAGAGGAGACAGAGAGAAAATACACCAATATAAATGACAATCGCATGTATGTATGCATGATCGACATAGAATATTTAGCCTGTACAATGTCGATTAGGTCTAAATTTTGCATGAAACGTCTCACATTTACTGTCCACATATTGTAGTCAAACATTTGCTAATTAATGAAACCAGTAATTTAGACTGTATATTAGTCTAGCCAATTTCTCAGTGGTAAACGCAGCACGATTTTGACTCTTTCTTATATGCCGCAACATTTATGGATTATTATGTCCATTTCTCAAACTTTAGTCAAAATATCAATCAGTCAAATTGTTAAAGTTGGACAAAAGTCCTCGAAGATTAGTGGAGTTAACTCACCCATCTGGACCCACTGTTCTGACTCACCTCAGATTACCTATAGCTCTAATAACATCTACAATAATCGGTAAGGGAGATGACTTGTGTCGATTTCACTTTCAGCCTGCCCACAAATGGTAGGTAGTTCTGAAACATCTGAAGACCAACAGATTTTCACTGTCAAGTGTTCACTCCATCGTTTAAAACGTCTAGACTGAGAGCAGATAAGCTTTTCATCTTTTTAACAGATTGTCTCACTAATATTTGATATTTTAGCTGCAGTTTCCTTCATTACTTTGAATCTGCAATAGCACAAATGTCATGTGAATTCATAAATGTGTTTAGTTTCTTCACATTTATTAGACTGATAAATGTGCACTTTGAAATTAGGAAGAGATAAGTTGAAGACCATTGAAACTAGACTATCTCTGAACATTCATTAGGAAACTAATTATTTCACAATAGTTTAAAGATGAAAACACAGACATACAATCATTAACATCATATGCGAAATTTACAAATTAACTTTTCTTAGAAGAGATCAGATTATGGAAGAAAATAGTCAAGAGAAGAGTGCAAAGTACAGCACCTTGAAGTACACACAATCTTGTTGACACTTCACTGAAGCACTTACATTTACACAAAAGTATGTTGTTCTGTTCCTGAGAAATAAGAATACAACCAGTTGATTGTCCTACCTTTATTTGCCAATATTCTCAAATTTACTATGCAATACACATCTAGTACCAGAATCAAAAGAAGAGGATTATCTTAAATTCCTACATCAGAGGCATCTCTAACATCCTTCTAAACCGAATACTATATTAGTGAAATCATGACATTAATTTAATAAGGATATGTAAATATAAGGAATAGAGTAGAAGTGTTGGAAAACAATTCAATAAAGTTAAATGGTTGAGTTAGATGAGTAACTGGAGACACTCGGTGATATGGTTCACACTGGATCACAGCGGTGCAAGAGTTTTCACTCTTCAACTTCTTATACATCTTAAGTTCCTTTGTTGTTAAGCACATGCACTGGTTTCACTCCTTCCTGTTGAATTATACTCTCGTATTGATGTTGTAAATCTAATCTAGTTGAGATAATATGGCAAAGCTAACTTGACCAATGTTCATGTACACACCTCCCATGATCTGCGTTGTTCGTGACTGATTGAGACACTACAAATCACATTAGGGAATACATCACAATGTCATCCTATTGTTGCAAATACGAAGAGATTAGTTCCTCATTCAATACTCAAAACTACAATTCACATTTTATTAAGTGATCATAAACCACACTCATCTGACGCGGTAATCAGGAACATTCCATCTGACTTATCAGAATTCATTTGAAACAATTACACAAGAGTCGTCATCTAATTTACATAGTTACAGGTAACAGGAAACAAGAATCCAACTAGTCAGTGGTAATCAACTACAATCATTATTTTACACATATTCGACTCATCATTCATGTGAAATACGTACGCGGTCCAGTTGTTGACAACCTCGCCTGGAGCCTCTCTACGCTTACTGACGGTCCCAAGCACGGATAAACGAGAAGGTTTGGGTATGGTTTTAACAATTCCATCCCGTAATACAACAACCTTATTAATTAACCACTAACCAATGAAATCCTTTATAATCACTCGATTACAACTACAATAACACACTACTTCGATTTCATAATTGAGTAGTTTGACGATGAAAGCTTATTTTGTAATTTCTGTTTTTCTTCTTCACTTACAGCTATTCACTTGTCAAGAAAATATCTACAACTATATTATCATTTACGAAGTATGAATCGACATTGTTTCATTTGATGATAACAACAATACTTTTACTACGCATATTGTCTAATGATATTTTATTCAGTTGAGTAATTTCTGTATTCATTTCGATGGGAATATAAGAATGTGCATGTGTGTGTGTGAGAGAGATAGTTGTAGTTTAGCATTTGTTTCATGTATTTCTAATCACATTAGATTGATTGTAAGATAACAATAACGTTAAAACCTACATTTGGATTAATTGGATGAATGAAAATTTTAGTTGTTTGGTACTTGGAGTACTGTTAGTGGAAACTCATGAGACTAGAATCGAATAACATTTGAATTCTGACTTTTGTGATGGATCATGTCGTTGAATTTCCATCTCACTCTTCTCCGTCCCTCTGATTAACATTAGTGAATAAGGTTCTCCTGATCTAATCGTAAGAGCTACATAAATCCTAAATCAAAGGATCAAAATTAAGAAGGACGATTTTATTGTAGTGAGTGTCAAATAAATAGAAGAAATCATAAGTAAACATTTTTTTGAGGTGACTATAAATTATTATCGTTTCTCATTAAGCTTGAAACTTCAAGGCTTTTAGATAACCTGAGAAGGTTGGAACAATCAGACTTTCAGGAAATGAATGAGGATCTGAAAATTTAGGTCCTCAATTATTGTGGATATGCTGTTTAAACAAATTTTTCCTAAAAACATATCAGTTGTGATACTAGAATTTATTTCACAAATAGTGAACAACAGAATGAACACTTTTTGAACCTATTGGGATTTGGCTTGAGGTATGTTTCGTCAATTAAGATTTGTTTTCCTAGCTTTTACATTGAGAAACCAATGCGTACAGGTCATTGTATTCAACTGATATATGATTCACTCCTAAACGATTAAAATGAATTCAATGTCTCTTGAAGCTCAACGTCATTTTCACTGAATAGGCGTTCTAATCGTGGTATTCTGTCTGGTAGCACTTTTCGAATTCTATAAAATGACTCTTCAGATCAGTCTTCGGATATGAATTGTATTAGTTGTAATATCTCGGATAAGGAGTACACCTCCAGATTCAACGAAGCATTTATCTCAAGCTACGGTATCGTTGTGACCAGTGGTTTTCTTACTACTAGTTTGATCCGAAGCATCACAGATGATTGATCTCAAGGGTAACCATATGAGTTTACATACTTCGTTTACATAAACACCTTAGACTCATAGACATCACTGTGTCTTAAGGTTGCTTCACCCCACCATATATGCCAGCAATGTGAAATTCACTTATCAAAGGATAACATGTAAGTCTTAATATAGGCCGCAATCGATTACTTTAGCTGTGCGAAAGTTTCAAACCATCGTAACTAAGCTAAATGTAGTATTCGTAATAACAGGTGTTTCAAATTATAGTCACGAATCAACATAGTAAAAATATTATTGGGATCGTGGAGATTTCATTGAACTAATTGGCAGTAGTAACTCATGTAGCCTTACGGGAATATATTATCCTACATCTGAACATCACTGTCATAAATGTAGGTAAATTTGAGTAGTGAGTATGGATAATAACCAATGATAAGTGAAGGTAGAATGGACATAGTAAGGAGTATATAAGACTAATTAATAGACAGATCCATACACGTCACGAAATCACACGTGTAGACGCCTACATGGGCGAGGAAATATGGTGGTCATTCGAATAAGAATACAAATACAACGAAGAAGTAAACATATTAGTTATCAGATAATTTACACTTGGTACAATGAAAACAATCACATTGACAGTACATATATATGTAACGGTAGTATAAACAACATTCTAGAGGCGGAGAAAATTCACTTTAGCCCAATATAATAATTGATACTTTTGTTAATTACTTTTTCTTACTACACCTACCATTATCACTAAGGACATTTCGGATACTTGTTGGTAAATGTGGAGCTATGCGAGTAAAGTAGCAGTGAATACTGTCTTGCACCAGTAGCTGTTAGATCAGGTTGTAAATACTATTTTTATAATTATTTCAGTGTACAGTGGATTGATGACAACCGATATTCATGATTATCTTCGATGTTCATACTCACTTCGTTTTAGTATTCAATACTTAGTTATTAATCTTATTGATCTAAAGATGATATTATGAGAGTCCAGATACTACCTGGAACTCACCTCCATGACGTTTACACGTTGGTCAGTAAATTAATGACCAAAATTTCACCCATGCAAACATTTAAACAAACATACACCTCTCAATGTAAGGAATATGTGACTTATAATGTTTATATTTATTATTCATTAGAATAAATGAAAAACAGTTACCATTCACTGTTAACAATTGTAAATTGTGGTTCATTTTTTATGTCAACACCAACACACTTCTTGGTTATAACAGTGCTGAAAGTTAAAAAAAAAAACTTTCCTCTTATTTCTCCGTTTTTGTCCATAATTCCTACATTTGCCTTTCGTCTTTACTTTCTCTCACACCCTTTTGCTTCTCTCACCCCCGCCACCCAGTAACTAATTCATTGGCCTCTTTATCACTATTTTCATCTTTATTTTTTTAATGTTAAACTTGGATTGTGATAAGTTGAGCTAAATATTAATCGTATACACATAAAGTTCGCGTAAATCAGTTGACTTAAGGTGTATATGTGATTGATGAGATGCATGTTAATTAAGAATTCTATGCAAGGAATCCTACAGGCATTTTATTTGTAATCAAAATAATACAACACGCAACTAGATTTCAAAGAACTCAGTAGGAAGTTTCTTTCTCAAGGAAGTAGTTCAGTCATGAATTAAAAGAGCATACTAACAGAGGAATGTACAGTCTGAAAGTTGCTATGCTCAGGGGATATTCAGGGCCTTTACAAGATAGTTTAAGCCAGTTAGTTTCTTGGCGCCTAAATTTTCTTGTTGAGATGTGGTTTCGGGTAATAGATGGTGTATAATAAGGGAAGTCTAAATGCCCGACTACGAAGACTCTATGATTGTAACAGTCGATTTGTCAGTTGATGTGATCTGAGAGTGAGCTAGCACGTGTGTTTCCGAATTGTATGTCTGCAAGAGCCGGTATCCGCCATATTATTTGATAGTCGGTTAATTGATTAGGACAAAAGTTGTGAAAGTATAAACAATAAGACCTAGATATGAGAGTGTTATGATGCAAGAAATTTTGGTTGAATGACCGAATGACAATTAGGTGTGCCTAGTTGATAATTGCGCGTCTGCCCTATGCCCACTGAGTCCCAAGGCGGAATAAAAACAACACAAGACGACAAACCAACCAGACAAAATCATATCATACTTAAGGCATTCCTTTATAAAACATAAAATCAGACCGTACAGCAAACCAATTAAGGATCTAAAATTAATACAGAACAAAGGAAATAGTGGCAGTTAATAGGGATAATTTGAACACAACCAATTTACTGTAGTCCTTAATAAGAGATAATATACTAATAGTAAGTATACTAATTGGGAGGATAAGGTAAGAGGAACGTAACAATCATAGAAACGAAAAGTTTACATTACCCACAGTTAGAATAATTGAAATGTGTCGTAAAACACAGTTATAAGAGTTTGTTGCTCTTCTTTAATCGCCCAACATAAAAGAGAGCGATCAGTTAAGCAGAGATAGAGAAAATAAATAAATAATAAGATGAGTAAATGAATAGAAAGGGAAGTGATAGCTGCGTTAACGGCGAGTGATGCCATTGATACAATCGTTGTGTAGTGTAAAGAATGTTAGTGAAGCGTGTCCACTTGCTGTTCTAAGCAGAAGACGGAACTCAGTAGGTGCTTACAAATTCGTTCAAACTCTTTTTTAATATACTTAGTGAGGTGGTTAGGGTTAGAGAGTTCTAAATGGAGAAGTCTTTTTCTAATAAGATATACCTAAGGGTGCTATCCTATGTTTTTTATCTAGATGTAAATTAGATAGACCTCAGGTAATGTCAGCCTAACCGAAGGGACTTGACTATTTAGAAGTTTATACGTCGTTATATAATCTCCCCCTTCTTCTTCTATAATCATCCAAAAATACATCGAGTGACGTTAATCTGTCTTCATTTTATATCCAAGAAAATACCCCTAGAATACTTGCTCTTGTTGGAACTGGTCTACGTTACGCAAGCTACTAAAAATTTGGATTTATATGAAGTTATTTGTGCCAAAGAGTCTTATTATGTTGAGTCGATAGACATATAGAAGGTTTTAGCGATGAATCCAAAATATGCTTGTAAAATAGATTTCTATACAAGCTTACAATGATCGGCAAATCAAAATACTTTTCAGTGCGGAAATATTCATTAGGAAGCCTTCTATTATGAAGCGTTGAAATCAGAGTACCATGAGATCAGGGAACAACGTAAGGCACCTACAGGTAGATCACGCACTAATTATGAAATACAGTTAACATATGACAGTCACACCTACTAGAACAGACTGCTAAAATGAGAATTAAAGTGAGAATTTAACGAAGTTATAGAATTTTTTCACTACGTAAATGTAATTATTCGGACATTCCATTTGGATAAGACTCCAGGCAAGGCTGAATGTATATTGGCTTAATTTAACGTGATCTATTCATATTATATCAGTGCTAAAAGCTCACTTAACTACACCTCTGGGATACCAAATATAGTGCCATTGTTTATGTCCCCGAAAACGGTTTTTAATTTACTTAGTAGCCTAAAACTAGGTAAGTCTAAACGTTCTGATGTAGAGCATGCTTAATCGAAGCAATTGGCATTAGATGTTGTTTGGACAGTGAATGTGTTTGCAAAAATTCATGAGTTGAATGTACTTTATGAGATCATTTGAAATAGATTATTTATAAACTTCGAATTCATCTCTATGTTTAACCCACAGTCAATCCAGTGTTAGCCTTTAATCGTCTCTAAGATAATCATAAAATATTTCGTAACCTACGATGAAACAAACTTAATTTAAGATTCTTCCCTCCCTCCCATCACGCGGCCAATAATGAGAGATCCTTGACAGAATATATGGTTTCAGCACCATCGGTGATTACTTTCAAGAAAAAATTGGATCTTCAATGAAAACACACTGGACGAAACAGAACAGGTCAACTAATATACTATTCTTTTGACTGTAGCATATACTGACTAGGTAACAATGAATTGGTATATCCATTATGAAGATTGTGTGCCATCATTGACATGATTCGGTTTGGATATGCATTACTTTGGTCAACCAAAGCCTGATAGGACACAAAATAAGTGTATTTTCTGTATTGTCAATATCTTGCAGGAATTAAGATTCATACACATTAGAGTCTATCTGGCGGATCACCTAGGTCAGACCTTCAGGTTATTAGCAGAGTATAACTGAATAATCACCATAGGATTAACGAATAATGAAAATATTGAAACTATTATATATTACACTTTATGTTTATTCGTGACGTGTTCAACAAGGTGCTCACATTTTTAGTTAGTATTTAACCATCAGGATAAGTTCATCAATCTCAATGACTTGCCAAAATTGACTGATCACTGAGGAACGAACAAAGTTGTATTAGCCTAGTAATTCAATGTAAATATACGTTTGCTGATCGACAGACACTTAAGCTACTTAATTAAATGCACGGTATTGAAGGCAGAAACAAGTCATACAATCACTATTAAGTAAAAATGACAGCAGATTTTACATTGTACTACTCCATCTATCCATTAATACTTAAAGAGTAAACGTAGGATAAATTACGATAATGATCAATAGTCACCTCAAATGATTTCTTCTATTTATTTGACACTCACTACAATAAAATCGTCCTTCTTAATTTTCATCCTTTGATTTAGGATTTATGTAGCTCTTACGATTAGATCAGGAGAAACTAGTTCACTAATGTTAATCAGAGGGACGGAGAAGAGTGAGACGGAAACTCAACAACATGATCCATCACAAAAGTCAGAATTCAAATGTTATTCGATTCTAGTCTCATGAGTTTCCACTAACAGTACTCCAAATATCAAACAACTAAAAATTTCATCCATCCAATCAATCCAAATGTAGGTTTTAACGTTATTGTTATCTTACAATCAATCTAATGTGATTAGAAATACATGAAACAAATGCTAAACTACAACTATCTCTCTCTCACACACACATGCACATTCTTATATTCCCATCGAAATGAATACAGAAATTACTCAACTGAATAAAATATCATTAGACAATATGTGTAGTAAAAGTATTGTTGTTATCATCAAATGAAACAATGTCGATTCATACTTCGTAAATGATAATATAGTTGTAGATATTTTCTTGACAAGTGAATAGCTGTAAGTGAAGAAGAAAAACAGAAATTACAAAATAAGCTTTCATCGTCAAACTACTCAATTATGAAATCGAAGTAGTGTGTTATTGTAGTTGTAATCAAGTGATTATAAAGGATTTCATTGGTTAGTGGTTAATTAATAAGGTTGTTGTATTACGGGATGGAATTGTTAAAACCATACCCAAACCTTCTCGTTTATCCGTGCTTGGGACCGTCAGTAAGCGTAGAGAGGCTCCAGGTGAGGTTGTCAACAACTGGACCGCGTACGTATTTCACATGAATGATGAGTCGAATATGTGTAAAATAATGATTGTAGTTGATTACCACTGACTAGTTGGATTCTTGTTTCCTGTTACCTGTAACTATGTAAATTAGATGACGACTCTTGTGTAATTGTTTCAAATGAATTCTAATAAGTCAGATGGAATGTATCTGATTACCGCGTCAGATGAGTGTGGTTTATGATCACTTAATAAAATGTGAATTGTAGTTTTGAGTATTGAATGAGGAACTAATTTCTTCGTATTTGCAACAATAGGATGACATTGTGATGTATTCCCTAATGTGATTTGTAGTGTCTCAATCAGTCACGAACAACGCAGATCATGGGAGGTGTGTACATGAACATCGGTCAAGTTAGCTTTGCCATATTATCTCAACTAGATCAGATTTACAACATCAATACGAGAGTATAATTCAACAGGAAGGAGTGAAACCAGTGTATGTGCTTAACAACAATGGAACTTAAGATGTATAAGAAGGTGAGGAGTAACAACTCTTGCACCGCTGTGATCCAGTGTGAACCATATCACCTAGTGTCTCCAGTTACTCATCTAACTCAACCATTTAACTTCATTGAATTCTTTACCAACACTTCTACTCTATTTTCTATATTTACATATCCCTATTAAATTAGTGTCATGATTTCACTAATATAGTATTCGGTTTAGAATGGATGTTAGAGATGCATCTGATGTAGGAATTCAGGATATTTCTCATCATTTGCTTTTGGTACTAGATGTATATTGCAGAGTGAATTTGAGAATATTGGAAATCAACGGTAGTACAACTAACCGGTTGTACTCTTATTTCTCAGGAACAGAACAACATACTTTTGTGTAAATGTAGGTGCTTTAATGAAGTGTCAACAAGATTGTGTGTACTTCAAAGTTCTGTTTTTAGTACTCTTCTCTTGACATTTTTCTTGCATTATCTGATCTCTTCTACGAAAAGTAAATTTGTGAATTACGCAAATAATCTTAATGATTGTATGTCTGTGTTTTCATCTTTAAACTATTCTGAAATGAATAGTTTCTTAATGAATGTTTAGAGATAGTCTAGTTTCAGTGATCTTCAAGTTATCTCTTCCTAATTTCCAAGTGCACATTTATCAGTCTAATAAATGTGAAGAAACTAAACGCATTTATGAATTCACATGATATTTGTGCTATTGCAGATTCAAAGTAATGAAAGAAATCTCAGCTAAAATATCAAATGTTAGTGAGACAATCTGTGAGAAAGATGAAAGGCTTATTTGCTCTCAGTCTAGACGTTTGGAACGATGGAGTGAACACTTGACAGTGAAAATCTGTTGGTCTTCAGATGTTTCAGAACTACCTACCATTTGTGGGCAGGCTGAATGTGAAATCGACACAAGTCATCTCCCTTACCGATTATTGTAGATGTTATTAGAGCTATAGGTAATCTGAGGTGAGTCAGAACAGTGGGTCCAGATGGGTGAGTTAACTCCACTAATCTTCGAGGACTTTTGTCCAACTTTAACAATTTGACTGATTGATATTTTGACTAAAGTTTGAGAAATGGACATAATAATCCATAAATGTTACGGCATATAAGAAAGAGTCAAAGTCGTGCTGACATAACCACATGGAAATTGCCTTGACTTATATACAGTCTAAACTACTGGTTTCAATAATTAGCAAATGTTTGACTACAATTTGTGGACAGTAAATGTGAGACATTTCAGGCAGGTTTCAGACCTGATCGACATTGTAAAGGCTAAATATTCTATGTCGATCATGCATACATACATGCGATTGTCATTTACATTGGTGTAATTTCTCTCTCTCTCCTCTAACTTCATTTTCATATGTTTTGTTAATGTTAATGAAAGTGTTTGTTAATTTATTGAGTAAATAGACTACGTAGTTTTGACATCGCCATGCATCTGATATTTCAGTTCGTCAGCTTCAGAATATCACCAACAATTTGTATTGTTCATCATTATTTTGGACGAACGTTTTTAGAAATGACTATGTTATGATTTGTATAGTATTGAAGGTCGATAGAAGAGTGTGTGGTGGGATTTAGGATATTATTGTCGACAGGATTGTGGATAGATATTTGAAATTCAGTAAAACTACTGGTGAGTACTTTTCAGTCAGATATAGACCACGCCTTCATTCATACCTTCCACCTTGTATGTGATGTAGGATAGCGAGTTCCCGCTGAAATTGAATAGATGCAAACAAATAAACGGATTAAAACTCCACTATCCCGTATCTACCACACGTCCCATAAGATGAGAATGACGTGATGGTTGACCTAATTAGTAATCTATTCTCTCGAAATGCAGGTTGTCATGTCGTGTAATGACTCCTGTAACATTTCGTTTCAAGTCCTAATATTTACACACATTGACGTATCACATTTATCAAGTTCATAACAGCGACCATCAATTATGGACAGCTAAATATTAATACCGTGAGTAATATACACATATTATTAAATCCCATTTGTACTGCTTACTTGAATGAAATTCATTCATGCCATCAGTAGTTGAAGGAAATCTTAATGGAGTTGGGAAGAAATACTCTGGTTTGACATGTGCATTGAAATGTAATAATTTGGCGATTGGATATGATGTCAGAATATTATCTGGTAGAAATTGTTCATGATTAATATAATTACTAGGTGAAAATTTCCATACTACTGGACAACGTTCACGTCTTGAGAATGCACTCAGTTGAATATTCCATTCACAAGGGATTTCATATAACCATCTTTTATTCTGATTTAATACAGCATTGATGACATCCTATAGAATGATTTTCAATTGTAATAGAATTATCAAGTGAGAATCGTTACAATCAGATTAATTACAATGACAATTAACATGATAACTATTGTTGAGTAGTTGTCTAGACTATATTGTAGAAATGAGTAAGAGTGACACTTACACGATGGCACAAGATCTCCGTGAGAACAAATCACAGACTCTTTCTCTGTGTAAATGTTGACGAGAATCGGTACTGAATATGTATGGTGAGGACAAGCATTTCAAGTTATTTGAATGTAGATATCATTCAATCTAACTTACAAAGTAGGAGGTTGTTGAGTGAGGCAAAATGTTGATAAGACATCGTAAAAAACAAGGAGGTGTGTGTGTGTGTTTGTGTTGTATGGTGTATGGAGTGTAAATGTAAAATGAGAACTGGTGAGTGCCGATAATAAGTTTGAATATTATATGCTTTCTGGCATGTGGAACAGATTCTGCTCTACTGATCACTTTCACATGGTAGAGATCAAATACAACAAAGTCTATTAGTGTAAATATGAAATATTATTTTACCATCACTTTCTCTGTAGGTCGCCTACTAATATTATACTGTGACTTATTAACTCTGAATCAGTGTATGCAGTTTCAAGAGGAAGAAATCGCACAACAACAAATACACTAAGACACATGTTGTTTGAAAATATCTGTGGGGAGTAATGTGAGTAGGAAAGCAATTGAGAGAAGGATATCTAATGAGAGGAAGACGAGTAAACACCAAATACTCATACAAATATAGTTGTTGCCAGACAAAATATATTCAACAACTACTGTGTACCTATGAACGTGTCCATCGAGAATCTATAAGAAATAAATTACATAGTATATGTCACCGTATTCAATAGTGGTTTATTTGATGGAACAATGTATTACAGCCTTATAACATGTAATGAATAAATCACAGCTTGAATGAACTGGCATTGATGTGGTGCTAGGAACTATCGACTGAATAACTAATGTGAACAGACAGTTTTAGCACAACAGCTATGGATGAAGAGGCTTTCAGAATGTATTGTGAATATATTCAAAGGTGATATGTATTTATAGGTATAGAAATGGTCTAGATACATATCACATCTCCGTCAATCTAGAACCTGACTAAATATCCATTTCTGAAATAATGTGTCAGTCGATATCTTCTATATAATAAAACAGAAGGTATACACTAACTTTCCGGTTCATATTAGTTATCACTTGTCAAGGTACTGCTTTCACTCACCTAACAATCAAAACATAGGGAATTCACTGTCCAGTCAATTAGATTGGTGATCACATTCCAACTCATGTTGATGGAATGCAATCAACACCAAAATGTAAACGGATTTGTTTACTCCATAGATATCAATCAGTGTGAGTATGTTAGCTATGTGGATAATTAACTGGTTGAATGTCTCCGTAGTAATGTTTCCGATTGTGAATCTCTATAACTCTGATGGGAATTCAACATGGAGATGTAAGCCTCTTAATTTTATAAATATACTTTAATATTGATAGGTGTCAGCCATTACAGATTTAATGTCAATTAAGTTTATTTCTGACTGCCTACAAATACACTACACTGTTTAGACAAATGCATTTATGTTAACATAATGCATGTATAAGTCATATGACTTACTTGCTCAGCAGTTGGTAAAACTCCTTTCTCATTCATTAAATTCAATCCAATTTTCATCCATATTCTATCCCATCCTCTTGCTCGTAGTCTCGACAAATGAAATAATAGGACACCAGCGTTGTAACCGTAACCCTTGATTTGTAGAAATTCCGATAAATGAGACAAGCGTGTTATATTATATAGATGATAGTTTCATCAAAACTTATATGTGATGATTTGAAGGCCTTAGAAATGAGGATAACAAATGATGTTGGTGTGATATTGTTTGTATTATTAAGGTGGACTACCACTAGGCTATGTGGTCATTAAATGTTAGCCAGAAGACCTGAAGGTTGACAGTTCAATTCCGTGAAAGTGTCAAGGGTGAATATTACAGATAAATCTTGTACTCAACTCGTATATGTGCTCATTATTTCTTCCACTTCATTGGTACCCAATAAGTGTCAATGTGGGACGAAGCAAATAATTTTCCCAAATCCACCTTCGATTGTATTACTAGTCATAAGTGGAATTCTGAGAATTTGCGGCCTCATAATGTTGTGATGTGTTTATTAAAATGTGTGAAATATGAAAGTATTTGATTGCTGAACGTGTTATTATTTCTCTTTCTATGTTGTGAGTGGATAATATGAAGTTAGTCTGACTTACCCTTTTTAGAAATTCGACAAAGTACGCTCGTCTGTTGGCTCATCTGATCACCTGTCAATGTCTTCTTATTGACAAACTGAATATCATAGACAGTAGCTGATCAACTTATAAAGATAATATACAATCATATTGAATTATGACACTATGATGTGTACACATATAATCAATCAGTTAGTAGAGGAAATTAGAAACCATAATTAATAAGAGAAATGTGACTTACAAGTGTTGGCCAGAATTGTTGTCCCATATTGTAGTAGAATGTTGGATTCTGTTCAGCAACAATACCGATACACTATGAAATAATGACGTAATAATTAACAACTTGGCATGTGATTTGGGTGACAATTAATCACTAAGGTGAATTCTGAGAAATAAGATTGCATGATTATTCACTATTTTATTATTCTTATCACTATTATCTTAGTATTGTCTCAGATTTTAGCATCTATTGCAACTATACTTTGTTGTTCAAGCTATTTTGTGTAACACTGACACCATTTTCTACGCTGAATGTCACTATTGTATGTTGGTATCAATAGTCAAATTAGTCTGTTGCGTAGTCTGGTAATCCATGTATGTAAACGAGTGTTTATAATGAAATGAAATGTCTTTGAATCGGATAAGTCAAGTATTGTGTTGTCATTCCATTCAGCTCGATTTACCTTGTATTGAGTTGATCTTCACGGAAATGATAATAGTCATGTTCTAATATTTCGCATCGATTAGCTTTAGCACGGTTATAATTTGTTATCCATACATCGCAATCGGTCTCGCATTGCGACATAATAACATGCATGCATAATGAACTTGAGTGCATGAATTTGTAATGATAACGGATTGTGAAATATGTTGGTTTATTTATTTAGGAGCTGGTTGTCTAAGGTATTATGACTCTACTCACTTGAAACTGAGGAATTGATAGAGTATTATTGTCAGTTCCGTAAAGTTCTCTTGAAGTCTCTTTTAGTAGGCGCTTTTGATTGGTAATTGGTAGGTTGGTTCATATGTTTAGGATAAACATGATTCAGTTAAACTCTTCTATTTCACAATAATTCAAATATAAATGGAGAAGTGATCATTTTGTATAGTTAAGTAGATTCCTGATAGATTTGCTGAATTAAGATGAATGATCAACTTCTAGAATTGTTGACTAGATGATTATTTCAGATATTTTGATTTGATTTACAATGTCTACGTTTAATTTCTATCATTTGTATATTCTCTTCAACCAACCGAGTCCTCCAGCTCTTATGTGAACTGTTGCTGTAGCATTTTTCATTCATCAACTATAACTAGTTGATTGTGTACACGTTGTCTCAGTTCTTTATCTTCGTTGTCGTTGTTCAGTGTTGATGTTATTTTGCTGATTGTTTGAATGTGCAGGAAATGTTTTCGTGCAGATGAAGGAACGTTTGTAATATAAATTGACCCTTATCTAGATGGTTTAATTATCATGCGTTATTTTATTTGTCTAAGGACTATCAATGTCAAGTTGGATTAATGAGCATAGAACAATCAGTTGTTGTGTCAAATTGTGTTATTGATTGCTAGTAATGTTGTTATTTTCATAGATCGTGATTGTTCGTAGTTCACAACTTATTATTTCCATGTGCTATGCTTGACATTGACATTCTCAAGTTTAATTCTTCAATGCCGGGATCAGTAATATTAACTAATGTATATTTAATAAGGAGAATGACGGTTTATCAATGAAGCTCTTCCTTTTGACAACATCACAATTGTCGTATGACTTGATATCACACGAATAGTTGCTATCGCATTACAGTGTTCAATAATGAAACGTGGTAATTTCAGGTCACCTTGCATGGTAATCAAATATATAATGAGCTTCATTTGAGTTAGTTATTTCAAAGTAATTATTTATGAATAAATTGTGAAATAGAATTTTGCACTTGATGGATGTGTAGGATAAAAGAAGAATTCAAAGTAACAATCGGCAATGCTTAATAACACCATAATGAAATGAAGGCTTCAATATGTCTCACTTTTGAGTGGGAATGAGGTATGAATTGGTGCACAGTCATAGCTTAAATCATGTATAAATTTCAGACCCCATTACAGTAGGTGATCGGTGTTAATCTCTTGATTAACTATAATTCTTACTCTAATTACACAGATATGCAGTGTAATGCTGGGATAGTCATTTATTATCTGTGTGTAGTTTTTACTATAAGTGTAACTAACCCTGTAGAAGTGAGTGAGGTAATATATAAACATTGAAGGGATTAAATTCTCTAGTTTCTCCTTGACATTTTGCTAAACTGAGGACGCATTCTACGGATTAATTCGTAGCTCTGTAAATTTTCCATAAAATAAACAATAGAATTAAGTTAATCTTACTTGATTTCTGTTGAAATCATCGAACAAGTTTCATAGATTTGATAAATCTTCATTCCATAATATATCTGAATCTACTAAAATAACCTATTTCAAAATAAAATGGAAAATTATTTTCACAATCTGTTGCCGTAAAATATTGAAGGAGATTATTAAATTTTGTAGATTACATACGAAATCAACTTTCGTCAGGCAAGTATTCAGAAAGTAATAGACAGCTACAATAACAGCCATTCATAATAAGCATGTAGTTACTAGTGATTACATAGGTGAGGTAACTTTAAATGTCCTTGTGAGGTATCATGTCCATGTAAGGAGTGAGCTCGTTACTTACTAATACTATTGAATAATCATCACAATTATAAGGAATTACAAGTGATAACCATTCAATATCAATTTTTTAATTTAAAGACTTATGGCTCATAGTGGCGTTCTAAATTAGATGATTGATTGAGGACCTGTAAATCAGTAATATCGAGAAATTTATTCAAGAATGAATAAGCTATTCATTACTTCCATGGATTAATTATAATTGAATTAGTGTGATTTTGTGAAAATAGGTATTAAGTGTAATTGTTTGTATTCATCACAGATTGATGTTGATTGAGTACGACTGAAAACCAGGATGTACTTGATAGCTGTTTAGTTCTAGCATGAGATTTGTCAGTAGTAAATACACTTCGAGAAACTGAACTCGATAAACTCCTTGCACTCTGCGTCTACAATTTGATCGGCGTGCAGTTATTGAATTCCAAGTTCCATCAATTTGTGACATAGAGCAACGATAATGTTTGTCTTGATACAAATTATATAACTAACTGATTTCAATGTTGGGTAATAATCACATACAGAACATGTCATTCATACTACTTTCCAACTGATCTACTGGAAATACTATTTCATTTTGAGTGACTTTCATTCAAATTTTGCATCAGTTACAAAACCATATCACACTAAAGCAGTACTAAACATCACTGCTTTTAGTCGAAATGCAAAATTCTTTAACACTGAACATCAACATCAGTTTACTTGAGACTGGAAACGAGAATACTCAATTCACAACGGGACTGAAATCATTGGGTAAGTGAGTTGGAATTCAGCAGTTCATTATCATCAGTAGGTAACTGATTTATTATCAGCATGATCATATGCAGCTGAATCTTGTGAGTGAGATCTTTTACTTGCCTAGCTTTCATAGGATTCCGGGTTATAATGTTATCAATGTTTACATCGGTTAGCTATGGGTGTTTTGATTATTGCAAAGGTACTAAGTGAGTTAGTTTTGGTAGTCCTGTTTTAATGTGGTTATCTGTGCTGAGTGTCTATCTAGAAGTGTTCACTATTTCCTATAGAATGTGTTTTTCGGTCGAATTTTGAGCCTGTGATTAACCAACCTCTTCTTGATAGGTTGATAGATTAGATTTATGTAGATGTATCTACTGATTACTAGTTAATCTAAACGTCATGACCTGAGAAAATCTCCATGGATTGTGCATGGCAGTGAGTAGATAGTTCGGTCATCAAACTGATTAACGAATCCCTATTGAACAATTATTGAATTGTGAAACGAAAGACTGGTTGATTAAATGTGCATTATGTTCAAGTGTAGTAGTATTGTGAACTAGCTATCATATGGTTATGTGACTGATCAACAAGGGGAATTAATTTGTTAGGTGATCAGTAATTCATGACCACTTCTCATCTTTTCTTCAACTGTCTAATCAACCAAGTTGTTCAACTCGTGTAAATCTAGTGATTAATGTGATTGATGTGAACAATGTGTAAGTAATATTTTCACCTGGTGAATCTTCTCTATCTACATCAGAAACTGTTCACATCACTTACTGAATTTCGACATTGAGAGATTATAATTTAGATTTGGGTTTCAGGAGACTGATGAGAATCAATTTCGATTCTCGAAATCCGTTACCTGAATCTAATCTACTTTCACTTTTTGAATGTGATTTGAAACCTCGCAATAATTCGTTGTCAAAATGTTAGAATTCGAAAGTGTGCATGAATATTTATTATGGAATGATACTGTTGATCAATCATCGAATCGATCAGTGATATTTGGTTCCACTTCGTATTCACATTTTCAACTTCATTGATAATCCGCCTTAATTTAATACATTTTTGCAAAACTTGATTGTATATTGTTTATCTGTAAAGAATAACAATACAGTGTATTTATCATAGATAAATACATTGACTGTTTACATATTGGTACAATCACTGTACAATTGTTCGCTATACATCTAGATGTCAGTGATTCACATTTTTCATATCGACATTAAAACAAATTGTTTTCATCTTGATCTATATGATGAAGTATAATGCTGGGTTCTTCCAGTGAATACCTGTGACAAACTGATTATTAATGGAGAGATTGAAACAGTTTATTCTGTTCTTTGGTACATATCGAATGAAGCTGAAAGTTGATATCACTGATCACTGGATCATATACTCGTGTGTATGTGATGTCATCATTGACTCACAGCCTACAGTAATTGAGATTCACCCATATTTGATTTATTAAAATATGAATGAATGATGTGAAATGTCGAAATTCTAGATGAAGGATAGATTAGATCATATGCTGATTTATTTACCAATTTTGTCATGCTGCCTAGAAACTTTTAGAATCTTATGATCATATATAATCTTCCTAGTGCTAACTACAAACACCATGGAGTGACTAGATAACTTAGACTTTGTAGATGACTTAGCTCTTCTACTTTACACATAGCGTCGAGTGCAGGTAAAGACGGACAGTGTGGCAACAGCCTATGTTGACGGCAGAAGGCCTCAACATACACAGGCAGAAAATCAAGATCCTTCGATACAATACAATGAACACTAACCCAAATACACCTGATAGAGTATTTCTGGAAGATGTTGGAACCTGTACATACTTGGGCAACATCATCGATAAACAAGGAGTGCCTGATGCAGATATGAAGTCAAGGATTGCCCCATTAAATCAAGTTTCAAATTGTAAGTACCTCAAACTCATATCATCATTGTACACAGCTATGTAACACTCACTTTATCTATTGAATTGGGTAAAATCTGTGTAATCAGTAGTTTAAGGTAACTGTTTTGTCCAGAGTAATGACCAGATCTAAACGACTTGATATGTTTCTGATATAAATAAACAAACAGAAAGTTATTTGTTACAAATATCATGATGATGAGCTGGTGAACATTGATGATAGTAGTAATTGGATGCAAGTTAAAGATAGAGTGAAATTGAGGGAAAGATGGTGTAATTTGATTTGGTGTTTAATTAATTGTTTGCACTTTTCATGGATTGTGCACGTTTGTATACTGCTGAAAATCATGGAAATCTGGACAAGTATTATGGTGAATAGTCAAACACCATAGAAGTTGAGAGCACACTCCTCTTCGTGAAGGTGTTAGGAGACAAACCAAAATGTGCGTATAACTATTGGTGATAATTAACAATTCGATGTGATGGCTGATGATGTTGAATTCTGCCCTCAGGTGAGTTCGTGGTTGTACATCGATACCACTAGGCAACAATCAACACAATTAATCGACTATCTACCGCATAATCTACTTCTTGAAATTTTTCTTTAGTTATGTTACTACTAACAGAGATTATTTACTTCAACCAGTAGTGTAACATTCTTTCTTGTATCTGTTTAATAATGTGTTTTATTAACTGGCTAAATCGATATTGCAAATTAGTGTTAGAGGAATGCAGTTTGAGGGTGAAGAGTAGTAATGAATAAGAGCGATGGACAAATGATGTCACATCTGTAAATCAATCAATCATCATCATCATCACTATACTCGTGGGCATCTGTATTATGCGTATGAAGTGGATCATTCTCAGTGGACATCATTAGCATGATTAATTATTCATGGAATATATATGAAGACAATTTGAATTCACACTAACAACAATAGAATGAATGAATTCACTTACTTCATAGTTGGCAATTGGATAAAACTTCACACTAATTCCCTCTAAATTCCAATCAGTCATTGATTCATGTAGACATTCATGGATTAATTGATCAACGATAAAATGAAATACAATATAGGATCTTTCCTGTTGATCTCCTGTATATGAATGAACGCGATCAACCGATGTCAACCAATCGGAATTGGATTGTGTAAAATGTTTCAAACGGCAGCAATTATCTTCAGATGATGAATACCATCTGATTAAGTAGTATTGACTTAATTTGTGTTTCAGCTTGATAACAATTATCAATATCACCAGCTAACAGCATAGCAATATGTATGGTAGTATTTTGGAAGTAATAGAATGGTTTGTTGATTGGCTAAATCAAACAACATATAGGTTATTTTAAAAGAGAATAGTATGGTGTTATTGCAATGAATGAATGAATGAATGAATTTGATATGACTTTGTAAGGAATATTGTGTGAAGTTTCACATGATGAACAGTTGAAAAGTATGCCAAAGTAGATAGCTGTTTGCACTAGTATTGCATATAATTAGTGACATTGGTTAAAAAAGATAACAATGGATACTGAACCCAAATCTTTCAGTAATTGTAACATGTAAGTCATTAGATTGTTGGAACAGCATCGAATAATATAATAAGTCAGCTTGTTGTTATTCACAAGCTATTTGATTAAATTCGATACATAACTCCTTCACTGAACGCATACTAAAATGAAATGTCTGTCTAGTTCATTAAATCAAATTTTATATTCTGATATCTGCGTTAGAAAATGTCAAACATAGTGATTGGAAGTTAAGAATGTCCAGATGTTAGGAGTAGTGATGGTAGTACTTGTCGTCGTATTAGCGGTTGTAGTGGTAATAGTGGAGTAGTTGGATTAGTCTTAATATCAGTACTAATATCATCGTTATTACTGCTACTATTGTTAGTAGCCGAAGTAGTAGTTGTCTTTATATTTGTCGTAGTAATAATATGTGATACTAAGAATGTGTATTAAGGATTGTTATATTAAATTGTTTATTAATTTTCTGGTTTGCAATAACTGATTACTGAATATGCATAATCGACATATGCTTTGCTGTATTAAATATTTGAAAAGAGACAAAAGATCAAACTCCTAAATGTTATATTCAATAAATAAACCCTAAGGTGATCGATCATTGAGTAGATAGTTGGCGGAAAACGAAATGACTGAGGTAATTACCAAGTATTCGATATTCACTATTCTTTCCTAATTGTGATAAGCTTCAGTTTGATTTTCATATGCGGGGGATTCTAAGTGATGATAGCAGGCTTTAGCTTACAGTGGTTTAACATTATTTTCTGTGTTGTACATATACACCTACAACGTGAATGTCAATTTTCTATCTGGGGATTCAATATCAACCGACAACTTCAAATTTGACATCCTACAATACTAATGGGATATTTATCTAAGGTACAATATGGCTATCACTTGGTATTTTATTTAATAAACAATTTAGTGTTCAGTACATCACATACTATTTTGTCACTTGTCTCTCTGATGGATACACTTACCATCAAACTGAATGTCAATACTAGTGCATTGTGCTTTAATTGCCAAACACGTTAGAGTGTCCAGACAGATAAAGATGAAATAGTTAAATGAGTTGGTAAGCATAGTGTGTGTGAGTGTAAATCATAGTGTATTTGATCATTCTCTATCGGCTTATGTAGATTTCGAGTAAAATGTATCGATATATTGTAAAATACAGAATTGTATTACCTATTGAATGCATTATTTTCGATTGCTTTAATGTATAAACAAGTTTGTAAATTTGGACTACGGTTAATGCATCATATTTATTGAGAATGAAATGAAACATTCAAAGTAGCTTTCTATGAAACATGAGATATTGTCATGATATTTGCTTAAATTGTTGTGTATTGTCACTACAACGTGTTGCTGTGGCAATCGTTATCAGATTGTTTTCTAGCTGATCTTTGTATTCAGAAAGATAACGTGATATGCCTTTCAGTAAGTACTTCGGTGAGTTTATCGATTTTCTCTTATTCATTCACTTACATATTCAAATATGAAAATATACTTTCGTTCGAAATTCATCATGTAATTATGTAACCACTGATTTTGATTTCCTTGCGATTATGTAATACTTTGTTACTTTAACTTCTTCAATGTTTATGTGATATCCCCCCCACCACCACCATCTCCACCAACACTACCTTTTCTACTATTAATTCTTAGCATATAAATACTCGTTAAATCTACCATAATTCCTAGCATATATTATATCTAATTATTATGACTTATATTTTGATTCTAAAATGTTCATTTCAACCTCAACAGATGAAGTATGTCAAATATCGAATTCTATATGACTGCATGAAAGTTTTGGCTGTTTTGCAGCTGGGTAATGAACAGCTTCGAAATGAACTGATGAATTCATTCTATCTTATCCTTCATGCGTTATTCAGATTTATAAATGGGTCTGGTTGCATGAGATATCACTTGTCAGTTATGGAGTAAATCTTCACTGCTTTACATTCATTTTAACAACGTGCATACTCGTAAACGTATTTGTTTATGTCAACTGACTGTACTAAATCTTTGAATCATATCGTTACCATACAGTTTATGTGTTGAGATAAGCCGAGTGGAACTTCTGTTTTTCTTCTGCCGTAAGTGTATTGTTTCGAAACATCCCCAACATTGTTATCTTTGAATTCCAACAATTCAAATAAGTAATTTTATAGACGATTGATACTGCACAGAAATACCATAATGCAACATTCGTATCATTCCAAATAAACTCTGCCAATATGTTTATTTCATGATGGTTATTTGAACAAATAAATCGTATTGAATTTGTTTGTATTCGCCACAGTACCTATGAGAACTAAGAACTGCTAAAACAGCTGTTTTGTCTCAATATGGAACTGATTAGAATGAAATACTGTAGATTCCACTCGGTAATGCAACTCAGGGCCTTGTGATTGGTGAGTGACTAATCATCTGCTTCACTGAGTTGTCCGACGTCTAGTAGTAGAGTCTCCACTTTCATCGGTTTGTGATATATCGAGACTATCATACATTCCTTGTCATAGTCGGGGGTGCTCATTTTTGAAGAATCTCTTACAAACATGAAACAGCTGTCCAGTTCTTTCTAGTTTTCATTGGTACTCAATCAACATCAAACTCTAATGAATGTAAATAACTAAACTTAATGTTTATTACCATAAAACTGTCTCAATCTAATTCTTATTTCAACTTTACACATTACTCACCATTGTTTTATATGTACAACTTGGATCAAATTCATTATTCAATATGATCATTGATGAATGTTTTATTTCATGCCAAATAAACATACATAATAAAACGCATAAGATCAACAGTAAAATTAACCGATAATGAATTGTCATTATTCTTCTTAGTCGATTTATACTCCGTATCATTTGTATATCATACACTTTAAAATATCAAGTCAGCTTCATGAATGAATGATTGAATGAATGGATGAATAGTCAATTTACATGATGATGCTTCTTTAAGTTACTATGCAGGTTATCATTAAAATGAATTGTGAATGGGACAATGCACAAATTGAAATGATAAAGTCATCTACTGAATACATAACAGGTTATCAGTATTTCATTCAATCAACTTGTTTTAGTATCCAATATAACTCTAGATTGATTACAAATCATTAAATCAAAAAAATTTATGCACAATTTAGCAACCAATTGAAACAGTGTATTTGTTACAATCTTAAGCAGATATTTCAAGTTTATTTGTAAACAATCTGAATAAATGAAATTAATTTAGTATTCTAATGTTTCGCTTAGTTACAGATTCATCTAAACTTCATCAAGTAAATAATCACTTAATTAAAATCATTCAATTTATGTACGCTTACAAGATGATGGTAGTACAATTGTTCAATCATTTGTTCTATATGGTGTAGAAAATGAGTCGTCAGAAGTAAATAAGTGTTCAGAATATAATACTATTGCAAAATGTGTGTTTATATATGTGAGTGTAGATCAAGGTTATGAAAGATGTTAAAATGTAACCTTTATCTGGCTTGGAACATAAAAATAAGACGCTATGAGTATTTGCCTTACTGGTTCCTATTATAAGCTTTACTAACTTAATTGTACGATTGTCTGTTTAATTAATTCCCATCCTAAATCAGTCATTCACAATAATATTCTGTGTAAACAGTTACCTTCCAAGATCGTTAACACTCAAAGTCCTTAAAAAGGCAGAGGCGATAGCTATACGGGTTAAGAAGCCAGACCTCTGCATACAGAAGAAGTACATTCAACCCCTTCTCCTGCCATGGCTGACGCAAGATCCATTAAACCAACCTCCACCTTAATCATACTACGATTTAAATTGATTATTGCATCTGTATTCTCCCTCTAAATGTGCATTTCCATATTATTATTATTATTATTATTATTATTATTATTATTATTATTATTATTCTTTTGATAACTTACAAAGTTGTCCAGCTTCTAAATGTCTATATTTACATTATGATGTAGATGCATAAACTAAATGTGTACAAAGTATATTCATCATCTTCTACACAGTTTTTTTTCGGGGGGGGGGAGGGGGAGTAGAGGTTTCTACACAACGTGAAAAACAACAGAGATAGTTTAGCAAGTACAATTTAATGAGAAAAAAACAAACAATGTAAACAAAAACAAAATTGAGGACACAGATAAATGATTGATTATTGATTATACAAATTGTATATGATGAAATGAGAAAAATAATTCGATTATTGATTAATTTTTCATTAAATATCCTGTGGTTTGAAATATTAGTTCCTTGTCGTCAATACTAGTTACATTGTTATTGGCTGAAAACTGAAAAGGAGT
Source organism: Schistosoma japonicum (assembly GCA_025215515.1). NCBI lineage: Eukaryota > Metazoa > Platyhelminthes > Trematoda > Strigeidida > Schistosomatidae > Schistosoma > Schistosoma japonicum. The sequence continues at coordinate 13,577,812 of CM046065.1, read as the reverse complement.
GAATTTCAAATAAATTGAGCATTGGATAGGTTGTTCATAAAATGAGTTATATATATTTGTAAAATTCCAATGAGTAGAAATTAAAATTTCTGACGTTTCGCGGCTTAGTGTAAGTCGCTTCTTCAGAGAAATGAATAACCGAATTGAATTAGCACAATTATAAAGAAAGACGAATAGCCGAAGCACTTCACATTTTGTTAAATCCAACTGCACTTAACAAAAGGGAAGGCCTTTCTATCCACCCAACATGGACTTTTTATCCAACCGATCACAATTAAATTACATTCACATTTCATTCACATGAACATACATACAATTTTATTTTCACATAATCTCAGTTCACATCACACTAACATATGCATGCACACATGTCTCACATCAAACTACCTTGACCCAAATGACTTGACATGACATGATCGAAACTCGCAATTTTGATTGTACGAACTTATTTTGATTCTGATTTGTTCCATTGTATTATTTAATCTTGTGCTAATTCAATTTGGTTATTCATTTCTCTGAAGAAGCGACTTACACTAAGCCGCGAAACGTCAGAAATTTTAATTTCTACTCATTGGAATTTTACAAATATATATAACTCATTTTATGAAAAGGAGTGAATTTTCACTGTGATACTAATCTCCATTTTTGTCGCCTAAAATAATCTCTTGGTGTAATCTGATTAGTTAAATGAAAGTGATCTTATCTGCTTTGAACTGGAACTAGCAAAATGTCATCGAAATTTCACAAAAAATCAAATTAACACAAATTTGTTGGAAAATGCTCAATATTCATGTTAACTTAGATAAAAGACTATTAAAATGTAGTCAACTTTATGCCGTTTACCTAGAAATAGTACAATTCTAGTTTATATCATTCAGATTGATTAGTAGTTGATGAATAAACTTTCATTATTCATTCTAATTTCTACAGGTTAATATGAAAAAGTTGAGGATTCGAACTAAGTTACCTAGTGTTAATGAAGAGGCAGGAAGTAATAATAACGATAATCCTCTTAATAATACTAGTTCGATTAACAGAGAATTTAAGCGTTTTTTACTATACTCATTTAATATTCAGTTTTCTATGACTCTGGGCGATTAGTCTAGTCGATATTTTGCAAATGTTAAATGACAAACGAATATAGTAGATATTCACAATAGCTGTTTATTTATTGAAATTGAAAAAGATACTACTATTTACTAAGTAGTAAATATTCCCTCACTAGTAATAATGTAGATTCAGTATAACTGTTATGATATTGCTATATGATGACTATTTCTACTCCAACAGTTTGATAAATTTAAGTCTTATGATTGCATGCATCTACGTAGATGTGGATACTAATTTCAAAGACTGTCCGATTAAGAAAAGTTAACGTAAGATGTAGTTTATGCAGCAGATTGAATTATATGACAGTATTCTGTATGCCCCGTTTTATATACGAAGATTGTATGTTTTACATTTGAATCACGAATTCAGGGAATTACTTAATGCAACCGTCTTTTTATTCCTTAAGTAACAATTCATTGAAATGTGATGACGAAGTGTTAATGCATACAACATAAATTAAATGTTCTAGTTAATTGTCTATTAGTGTGACGAGATAGTCATAAGAAAATCATATGATCACTTCAATCATCACGCATATTGTAGTGTTTTTATGTGTGGAGATAGACATTCATTTAGTTCTAGAGAAGAACTCAACTGAATTACAGTACATCTAAGGATGATGAATAATGTAATTAGAATGTTTATTATCGACAATTGTCGTCTTAACACATCCATTAATCTCCTTTTCTGTAGTATTAAGTTAATTAACAATTCATTACATGTTATACAAAATGTTAGTAACCACACACTATAAGTTATAAAGGCTAAACATGCAACTAGAAAAACTAGACTCAAATTGATATGACAAACTAGGAGATATTCGTTTGCCTTGTCAATGTAGTGAACGCACTAATAAATATGAAGGGAAACACATGTGCACTACTAGAATTATTATCTTATTTTACTTGTTACTAGTATGAGTATGATGATGACAGAAGTGCCAGTAGTAACTTGGCTATGTAGATTATATTAAGCTGTCGTACAAAACCTTTATCGTAAATGGTTTTTGCAAACGTTTAATAATCTATTGGAGTCAGTCAATTGATTGGAATCATTTACTTATCGTATGCCTTTTCACATTAAAAAATTATTGTATGTTAATGATCTCTTTATATTTACAAGACTCGATCAACCTAGTTATTTATTATTAACGGTAACAAACATCAAATAAGAAGCTGTACAGAAAACCTTAATCGCTGTAACTTTAAAAACTATGGGCAGTCCAAACAGTAGCTCGTCGAAGCAAGTTGAAGGAGAATAATGTCTACTTCGTGTATCAATACACTGGATTCACTGCTTAATGTATATCGACAAATATTTAGTTTTAGTTTTTTTATGTTAACCATCACTTCACATTGAACATTTCTTTGTTTCCATGCCACGTTTACAAGTGGATAATTCATCATTCCGTTAACGAGAACTACAATTTATTATCACGTTCAGTTGCATGAATAATCCTAATAGTGCATAGTTGATTGTTATTCTTTGGCTTAGTGACCACTTTTCGCTTAGTGATATTCATCATAGGTGAACGGTTATCAATTCAGTTGAGTGTTATTCTAATTGACTAGAATTTTACCATAAGTTGTACTGACAAATTACTGAGTTTTCCTCATCACTTATCAAAAACGTTTAACGAAGTGATTCAGTAGTGTTCACATCTGATAAATGATGCCTACATGATAATCATACAGCACAGTAACCATCGATTTTGCAAAGTAAACCATTGAATAACATTAGTTACGAAAATACAATCAATAAATACTTCCCATTATAACATTGGCCCTTTGGTAACAATGAGTGTATACATAATAAATTGTCAGTAATCCGTTTAACCGATTTATGTTATCCTCAATATTCACGCATGATTTACTGAGAAGGAACACGAATAACATTTCATTTGTTTTCTACTAGCACCACTAACGATAATTTAGTAATCGATCTAACTAGTTACGTGTACATATTTAGTGGAAACTTACCAATGATGAAAGAAGATTGAGGTAGAAAAATTTTATTTAAAGTTTCAGGCAAGTACATAATTGTGAATCAGCTTGATTCTACTGACAGTTTTTACTTTCAAAGGACCTGTTGATTTGTCATCGTCTAGAAATAAGCATAAATAACTTTATATTAAATTACCGATTTCCAATTCATGAAAATGTTTGGATTATTCTCAGCGTTTCCCGGATGAAGTATTTGAAGATAGTAAATAAGATTTGTGTCCAATATATGTGTTTACAAATAAACTGCATAAATCACCGACTTTTATAGTAACTTCAAACTATCACAGATGGTGCATATTTCACTCTGAATGTGTTACAGATCCATAATTCGGACATACTCTTCCAAGAACACTGGGATCAGGATTTCAGGCACAAAACGAATGAAACATGGTGTTGCATCTACATACGATCCATGTCACTTCCTCAGTGTTATTAGTAAGTGGCTCGAAATGCTGGCACACATCACATAAGGCAGTGTCATTAGCTTCTTCGTCGAGGTTTCTGTCCTTAACGTCAAATTCTTCAGAATTTATTGAGATAATGCTGACATCATCAAAAGTTGACGATTACTCATCTGTATCAACATTCATTTGTAGCTGACTGTGTTATGACGCAAGAAATTTGGTGACGGATGGCCGAGTGCCAATCGATAGTGCCTAGTTTGAAGTTGCGCGTCTGCCCTGTGCCCACTTAGTCCCAATCCGAAATAAGGAGAATGCGAGCCAATGGATCAGCCAGACAGAATCATATTTTATATTTCAAGCATTCTTTTATATATACATAAATTCAGACCACCCAACAAACCAATTAGAAAATTAACATGAATACAAAACGAGGGAAATAGTGGTAGTGAATAGAAACAACTTGTACACAACTAATTAACTATAGTCCATAATAAGAGACAATATAATAACAGTAATTATGCTAACCCGGGAGGATAGGGCAAGTGGAGCGTAACAATAGTAGAAACAAAATGTTTACATTACAGATAGTTCGAATAAATGAAATAGTCTTCGAAACCACAGTTCTGAAAGTTTGTTACACTTCTTTGTGGTCCGACCTAACAGACTGTTTGCAACGGTTTCTGGTTGCTAAGATTGTAAGCGCCTAAGTGACAGCATATATTGAGGTGTACTTTCTTCAGGCAGTGGACCTATATCCTGGATAGTAGCTAATCCTGCGACTATATGTTGCATGTAGTGTACAACAGCTACGAACTGCCCCACCGGCATTCGTTCTAGTAAAGGGGCAAGTATTTGAAATCTTGTTAGCTCCGATGCAGGTGCAACTAACGGGATGCATATCCATAATATATGAACCTGAAATGTCACTGACTTGCGATAAATCTTCTGCTGCGATGATCTCAGTAACAGGCAGACGTCGTTTCCAAGTAATCCTCTAGCATGCAGCCGGAGTCAGTCGTTCTCGCAACACCGGAGGGAATCCCGTTTCACCGATATTTAACTTGTTTCTCGATTTCTGATTGTAAGTCTGTACTGGGGCTTGGATCCAATAACCAATTCGAAGTAAAAGGTGGAATATTGACCGCAAGATCGGCACTTGTTTTGATATTTTGTGTAAGTTTCATTACTATATGGGTGGTTTTGATAAAATTTGTATTATTCTGCTCTTTAAGTACTCCTGTAGGTCTGAAGGCCACTGCCCACTTTGCCTTCTTCGGTAAAAGATAATTTTGAAAGTATCTATGAAAAGATGGATCCCATGTCTCCAACAAGGATACAGTTCTTGCAAAACTACGAGTAAACGCTTATTACGTTAATTAATACAAATTACCTATCAGTGTTTTCCGTGTACATCAGTCTATAAAAGAATTGCACTACCTGCGGTCGTAGTCGCTACAATTTACAAAGTTACTACAAATATTCGATTTACGTACTCGTTTTATAACATTGCAGATAATATGCACACAACACAATAAATGATGAACACTAGGATACACGGCATTAATCGCTGCTGCAATCGGTGCTGCATCATCTGTTATGAAGCATCCCACGTTTCTGTTGTGGGTGACTTCTTGAAAGAAATTTAAAAAGTGCGTTATCATTGTTAAGGTTTCTCTTCTGATGAATCCAAATGCTATTGGGATGGCGATTCGATTAATATCAAGTGCTACCAGTTGATATCAGAAAATATTTTCGCTATTTGTTTTGGACGTGTCATCCAATCCAATAGCTTCAAGGAAGCGTGAACTTAGATTCAACTGGTCGGCAGTCGCGGAAAAAAATGATCTCAAGGTAGATTCTTCATCCGACTGGTAACTACATCCACTACCAAGAGAAGTTATGTGATTTCGGTTTTTCAAAATAACTTAAGATCAACATTAAGAAGTTTTCAGTATTTACCAAGAAGGTTGGACAGCAAAAATACCTTACGACACATGTAGAAAATATCTTGCGGCTGCAGACGCTTACGATAAGTAGCAAATGCTAAGTCAATAACATTAAAGATGGCTGTGCCTGAAAACAGCAGAGGATGAATTGTCGCAAACTCTGTATTACATAACATCCTCATCCACGTGTTTTTATCGTACGCTAGAGAGTTGCATTCGTGGTTGTGCTGCAGATTTCTGCGTACGATAGTCCGATAATCATCGACCTCTTTAGCGAATATGAATCACGGGCATCTACATTTTGATGACACCCTGCGAGGAATTTGTTAAAAAAGTAAACAACTTACATCCTCCTTTGCAGATGACCATGAATCGAATTTCGATGCTATCGGCCACTTCTCCAGCATTGAAACTTAATATATAAGGTTTCTGATTCCGATGGAAACAAAAATCATAAATCGTAAAGTGACAATATATCGCTTTTTCAAATTCACTGACTGTATTCTTCAGTACATCTAAATGTTGAAATGCAACTAAGAATAGCATAATCAAGAATAACTTTTCTGAGTCCGTTACGACACTACGCATTGTCGTCAAACCAATGCAATCGTCAGTACGAGATTCATTACCAGTATAGTTTAAGCTTATAAAGCTAGAAAAGTGATCACCCAATTAAAGTATCTCTATTTTATACCAAGTCAATCAACTGTCAAACCAATTAGATAAATTGTCACAAACTAATTTTCCATTGGACAAAAATGACCACAGTGAGGGTTGGAAAAGTTTTAAAACAACAACAATTTCCTAACCCATTTATTTTAAACCACAATGAGAATAAGTATTATCATCATCTTCTATACAGTTTTTTGTTTTTCGGGGGGGGGGGGAGGGGGAGGAGAGGTTTCTACACAACGTGAAAAACAACAGAGATAATTTAGCAAGTACAATTTAATGAGTGAAAAATAAACGATGTAAATTAAAAACAAAATTGAGGACACAGATAAATGATTGATTATTGATTATACAAATTGTATATGATGAAATGAGAAAAAATAATTCGATTATTGATTAATTTGTCTTCAAAAAAGTGAAAGAATTAGATACTTTAAATAGAACTAAATGAACTTAAGATACAATTTAGAATAAGCTTGTATCATCCCGTTGAGTTGTAATGGACTGAAACTGGTCAGCCTCTGTTGCCATATGTGCATCATGAGCGGATTTCCTCTATATAGCGGTAGTACACAAATTATATTTAAGTTTAAGAGACTGACCAGTTTTAGTCCATTACAACTGTCAATATTCCACCTTTTACTTCGAATTGGTTCTTGGATCCAAGCCCGAGTACAGACATACAATCAGAAATCGAGAAACAAGTTAAATATCGGTGAAACGGATTTCCTTCCGGTATTGCAAAAATAACTGTACCGGCTGCGTGCCAGCTGATTATACTGGAACTACATCTGCCTGTACCCGTTGCACAAGTGTGACTGTCTGAACACAGTAGCCTAGTGGTGAACGCGGTGGCGTTTGACACGAAGCGGACTGAGTTTGAGTCCCAGTGTGAACATCAACATTGGGATGCAGATACATCCAGCCGATGAGTCCCGAATAGGACGAAACGCGCGTCCTGGAATTCACTTGCCAGTTACAATCCAACTTAAATAGAACTTGGGATACATTTAAAATGAAAAAAAGTGACTCATATATGTGTAATACTCATTTAGATGTTCTAGTGGAATTGTACAATTTCATATTAACCTGATTAATGATTTGCAAAATGTATTCGTTCTTAATGGTTATTGATTTTAAGTTGATGATTTCTTTTAAGTCAAGTTTAAAAGGTATTGTAAAAGTATCAACTTTGAAATAGTTGCCTTCTAGGTAAGTTTCTTTATAGAGGTTGGTTCTAACATTCTGTTTTTTGTCGATTGTACAGCATATTTATTCACTTTTTTAAAACATTGTAAAGGTAGCTTCGAGGGACCGGTGTAGAGAATCATGGCGTACGAAGACATGAGTTCTATATTTTGAGGTAGGCTGGAATGAAAACGTCTGCTGATTTCGATCATCTTTGAACTGGTTTCACTGAAGTTAGAGAGTTTTCAAGCCGGTTTTTCGTATGATTTGAGATGTAGATTTGTTGAAATGAAAGTGATTTTCAAGAATTCTCATGGAAGTCGAAGCGTGGTTTCGTAAGCTATTTATGCTGTACTACTTCCAGTGTCCGTTTTCCAAATAAGACTAATGAGAGAGAGAGAGTCGGTTTACTGAAGAATTTTCGTGGCTAACAGTGATCCTTTCAGTTTTCGATGAATTCATTTAACAAAGTCATTGGATTGCTAGTAGTAGGTGGTTGTTAAGAAATGTTTGGAACCGAAGAGTTTGGTAAAAGGGTGAAACAATCTAAATTCAAACTAACGTCTACAGTCTGTTGTAGTTGTAGATGAAAAATCAAAGTTTACTATCCAACGTTTGACTACAGCAACAATTTCAGTATTCATGTCTTTCAGTAGTACGGAATCATGTGAATCGGTTCATGGAGTCAGGAGAAAGGGGAATCTGTTTAATTCCCTTAAGGGTCCCACTGCATAGATAGAAACATAGTCGGATCATCAGTCTGAAGTCAGAAGAGCCTTGCATTTTGTCAGGCTGCACAGGAGGATATCTATTCTTTACAGCCAACTGAACATGAATAATGAATACCTAATGGAAAAGTAAATGTATAAGTCACAGTTATCTATCCACACAATTATGATTCGTCATCTATCTGCCTACTCTTTCATTAACCAGTGACAATACATGTGGGCCAGATATGCTACAAGTATACTGACAAAATAGGCACATGCTTAATGTTAGTAGTCTGTTATTAAACATAAGTGCCTTTAAGTTGTACATGTATACATATCATGAAAATAATAGAAATAATGTATGTCAGCTATTATAACATGTTCGGACGACCTAAGTAAGAGACTGGTCTCTCAAACACTTTCCTTTAGAACGATAATAAATGTCGGCTATCAGCCTTGACAAACATATAATCTACTCAAAATCAGCAAATACACTAGTATCAACTAGTGCTTTATTGTTATGATAACCTGTGTTCTTATGTACCCTGTAGGTGACTTAAATATATCAAGATAACTGATTGTATCTATTAACTTTGACTGGAAAGTTCAGTTCAACTAATTAGATTATTCTAACAGTTTGTAATGAAATCTTTGCAGTATAACTTCTTATCGTTTTATGGTTTCTTTTCCAACTAAAGTGTGTTTTGATGTTATACATAGACAGATCAGTTGAAAACTCGTTATCACCTGATGAAAGAAGACGATTTATTACATTCGCATTCTCAGATTTGATGGCTTATTATGACGCCTGTTTTCTTGCATTTATAAGACATTAGTTCCATTTAGTTTATATATATATATGTATATATACATTAGTAAAAAGGACTAGGTTTAAACATGGTTGACATAAGTCACTTCACAGTTTTCAATTTTCTTAAGTAAGATCTTTCAATCGTTTACAACCACCTGATATCGTATTCAGGTTGTTGTGTATTTTTGTTTTCATGCAAACAATGAATGAATTTATATATTGTTTGAATGATTGGGACTGGTGAAGTTGATATTCTATATATTACAGACTAAATTATACAAAGTAGTTGTTGAAACCAAACAGCAATGAACAGTTACTTTTACCTACAATCAAACTACACAGTTTTAAACAATCCTGATGTAAACAGATATAGAATTCAGGGTTTCCAGGCTTCATGCTGAGTGATTAACAATCAAACCACTCTCAGTTCAGCAATCTCAACAATATCCAATAATCATCATTATATCCCTAGTGATGACTAAACTCAGGAACTATTTTGGGGACTCTTGGGAGATGTGATCATTGGAATTCAACTAAAGCTCGTGTGAAACGACTGCCTACCAATAGCACTAGACAGCGTCGCTTGATATTAACAGTTGACTGAAGTTAGAAATGTAAATCATTTGGTCCTGATAAAGTGGTTTAAATGTTAAGCACTTCCCACATTGCTTCAATGTCTTGGGCTTCATGCCTAACATGGATGTAGATGAGCATTACTCATGAATCTTATGATGTGACGTGACAACCATTCATTATTTTCTAGTTGTTTAATTACTGTCTCTTTGTTATCTGAAAGATTGAATGCAACATTTAATTATAAACAGATTTGAAATAGGAACATTGAAGTCACTTTTGTATGACACCTAACTATCAACCAATTATTCGAATATCATTACACTTAATAAGTACAGTATGCTCTTCATGTATCTGCTCAACGACATATTACTCTTTCTGCAATTGATGTCATCTCCTGCTATTTTGAAAACATCAGGTATAATATTTGGTGCTGTTATTGGTCAATCATTGGCTGGTTTGATTTCACAGCCAAGATCAAGTTATTCCATTGAATCAACAGAACCAATTTATATTTCACATTGGCCTTTGGTTCATTATATTTATGGTGTAATCGCTGTACTTTTCTCTGGATTGTGGATAGTTCTAGTGTTTAGCTATCCGAATCAGTATCCATGGATAAGTGAATCAGAAAAACAATATCTTTTATCATCATCAATAAATAGTTATTCAAATAGACATAATAAGTCAGTAAGCAAAACTCCCTATATCTATATGTATATCACTGAATATACTCAGTAATAAGGATTCCAATAGATTCTTAAAGTGAATATATGGTGAATTCGTAAGTGTTTCAAATGAATCCAAGAAATCATATTTGTATAAAATATATCAAATTTGTTACTATTGACTGGTAGAATATGTGTAGGAGGTGCTGAGATTGGCAATGGTCAATTATAGTCAGTTACAGTGTAGGATAAGTCACTAAATACAATAATGTTATCTAAATAATGTTCTCAATATATCATAAGAGATCCCATTTATTTCAATGGTACAAGATATTGGTTATTCAGAATGTAAAATAATCTAATTAAATTCATTATAACAATATTTGTGGATCACATTGAATTCATTGTATTTTCTTTGACTATCTACATGCAATTCATTGTAATTAGTGTAACATATAAATATCATTGTAAAGTAGACAATATACTCTATTCATTAATAGCCAATATGAATTTAATGGATTTTCAATAGATTATGAACAGATGAAAAAAACTGACACTTCTGGAAACTATGTTAAGTTGATCGATTGCGTAATATGCGCAAAAGTGTTTACTGATCTATACACATAAGAAGTTAAATACGACTGGTAATTTGGTTACGTAGTAAATTTATTAAAACATGAAGATCAAAGCTCAATATGTAAATGGCAACTGTAGAACAAGTTGAATGCAATTTTACTACATAATACAATAGTAATAATGATAATAAATGGAAATAAAGAATGGAATCGAGAAGTGAAGTGTGTTCATAAACAAATGGCTGAAGCGTAACAAACAATAATAATTTATAGTTGATTGGATTCGTTACAGATTGATGTTAGTACGATACCGATGAAAATCTGGGAGCACTGGATAGTACTGGATATCATAAATTAGTGGAAGTGGGAATTTTCTGTTAGACTTTGACACCAGTAGTTCACTATGTTAAACATTGCCAACCTGAAGGCCTTAGTTTTGATCCATTTGACAAAATCAAGAGCATGCACTGCTGAAGAATCCCATAAAAGGGTGTAACAGTTGTCCATTGCTCCCTAGTTATTAGTAGTATCCTACTAACATTAGTCTGTGACAAATCTAATCGACTAAACTTGATACCGATTTCCACAAATCTATTTCATTCCAACAATAATCTTCGTTAATGTGACTTAACAAAATAGTTGACGGTCTATCAACGATTCTTTTTTAAATACGTAGGTTAGATTTCGGCCTTATAATTGTGATAACTTCAGAAGATTTTAATATTGTAGAGTTATTTTATTTGTTAATTATTTTAAAGGGACTAGTCGTGTTTACTGTATGTTTTATATCTAGAAAATATTATGCAATGGAATTATGCAAAATATCTGATCTTCTGAAACTTGATTTCCCCACAACTCGTTCTATAAAACATGAAAACGCCAGATTGTTTTGTCCATCCAGTAGTATGCCTACTTTTGGAAAATATTGTCAATGAACAAATTCAACTTGGATGTGACATGTAATAACTGTTTGGCAATTCTTCTTTAATAAACTGAACATCATGTTGGATATAATGAGACCAAGTTCACAGAAGCCGAATGTGTGATTTGTGGATACTTTAGGTCGTTGATTAATTTCCATTGCTATTTAATCACCTTTGAATGTTAATTGGATGAATACAGGTTTTTTCTGTTATATTAGGTTCTTTTCTAGAATGGTATTCACAATTATATTTCTTTATTTTTATCCTCAGATGTCCATTTCTCTAAAGGCGCTTCCCAGTTCACATGGATCGGTATGTCTGACAAATAATCAATATTCAGTCTATACAGCCATCACTGTGTCTAATACGAGAATGGTTTTTTTTCACATTTACAAGTCACGTCTAATACTTACTGAAGCTAATATTTTAGACTCTAAGTTAGTCAAACTAATTCCTCTTGATTATCACAAGATGATTTTAGCACTTTATTATACACTATAACGAACAGTGATCAAAATCAGTCAGATGAATTGGCGTCCAGCCACAATAACTAAGCTAAAATGTCAGTAACCCTAACCAATGAAACTAGACTACCGACTTTAAAAACTTCTGTAATAAATCTATCGGTACTCGCTTTAAATTAGCTGTAGCTCTTTTAACTTACACAAGGTTTGAGAGGTCTATGTTACTTTGCATTCCGGCTTTTGGAGATAGTGGGTAGCAGTAAAGTATACGAAGACCAACAAAATGGCTTCTTGAAGTTTTCGCACATGGTCATAGACGTCTAGACTGAGAGAAAATGATGGTCCCGTCTTTTTCACAGGTTGTGCTGACTGGTTTAAAGACTTCATATTACGTAAAAGTCGATTAATGTTACGTATGTACTAAGTTTTTGGTATCATTGCGCCACTAATGTATATCGTGTTAATATCGTTTCATTTTATCATTGGTATGGTTGCCCTACACAGATTGTCTATGGCGCGTTATACGTTAGCTGTTTGAAGTTTAACTAAAACGTCACTGTGCAAACTTTCGTTCTAAGCTGATTATTTTTCATTTACGGAATGGACTAATATTTAATCTCTGTTATGACATCAGAACTGAGTTATTCTACTTTCCTGGTGTTCCTCTCAGCTAATCTTACTACAAATATTCCATTGGACTCCCGGATTAACGAATATGACTTGAGGTGATCATTCGGAAAATTAATCATTCATCTCAAGCATTGTTACTAATTCAAGTAAACTAAATTCTAATAAACTTTGAACTTATTGTATATACTCGTTTCAACTATTAATATACTGCTTATTCTTATTTGTGACTGTTTGTAAAACGCTATTGATTCGACAGTCCTCAGCAGTCATCATAAGGTTGTTTAACTAATATTTAACTTTTTAATCCAGGTTTATTTTATTAATCTGAGGAGCTTTCTTGTGTTACCTTTCACCACTGCCTGTTTCATCTCGTTTTCTTCCACTTCCCAAAACAACTAACAACCGTTCTGCAGATTTTATGTGAGTCTGGATCTGATTCGTTTTTAGTTTATCAAAGTCTTTGAGGTCTGATAAGACAAGTTTACCAGAATTCGTAAATTTAATAAGCATCACTGAAACTCACTGAATTTTCCTAACCCTTTTGTTCAAGTCTCTGTCAACGAGTAGCCAGATAAAAAAAACCGTATAGTGAATTGATTCATCATACTGATTAGGCGTGGTCAAGTGAATAACCGCGTGACAATCTAAAGTCTTAGCAAGAAAGGTTGATCTCTAATTTGACATAGAGTTGGTATACTGATGACTTTAATATGCAGGTTGAGGTGTGGTTTACTTAAAACTTGGAGTGTGTTTCGTGAACTAAGATCAATGGGATAGGTGGTGAATGAGGAAGAAGTTCGCAGTCACAACAAAGGAAATATTAGGAGCTGAAGAATAAATTTCACTATGAAGACGATGATCCCAGATTCTGTTAGAAGTATAAGGGTGGTTATCACTTTCTGGCAGCACACACTCTTGAAGGGTTCAATTTTGTGTGATGTCTGGTAAAGAAATTAAGCTAGGGTTGGTCTAAGTGACTTGTGATCGCAACCGCAGTGTCTGAGGTACACAACTGCTTGAGGACGACTACACAGAAATTTTGTGAGCAGCTTATGGTATGTTAAGATTATGCCTTCGGAGATCGAAGTCCATGGAATAAAGTGACGTGTACATTTTTGATCCTACGTTTCCTAACCGCACTTCTCTTTTGTTGGAAGGTAGTGTCGGTGTCATGCTGGTTGTCGATCGGACCATAGGTTTGCTGATTTGCTCTTACTGATCTCCAACCGATCTGTCCGAACTGAAAGGGCGTAAATGAAGGATTATTCTAGGCAGCATGACCTGATGAAATCATCATGATATGCATGCCAGTCAGGATCAACTCTATCGAATTACGAGTAACTTTCGTTGACTCAAAGTATGTTCGTCAATGCTTACCATTTTTACTGAAACACAATACGGTGCTTTCAAAGCATGCTTCTATGATGATATCGTGAATCCTTGAAATATTATAAGGTATTCAGTATTTCTTGAATGTAGCTTTCGACCAATCCTCATTATACTTGTCATTTAATCATTACATTTCAGTAGTATGATATAAATGATATAAATAACCGGGTTCCGTTAGCATTTATTTAAAATTTGTGCATACTCAATAATTTTAAAATGTGATATTTTTGTTAAAATGTTTTACCTTTTGATGTGTTAATCTATTACACTACTTAATTGAAAAATATCAGTAGTGTGAGTGTGTGAATAAACATATTTTTAACCTAGTTTACTTTATTTACTACCTCCGATAAAACATGAACTGTGCAGTTAATTTGTCAGTTTGTGTTCATCCTATTCTGGCCTGGAATTAAGTGGGTATCAGTCAGGCATACGAGGACCAGCTAGGCAATCACTGACGCTTCCTACTGTAACTTCATGAGAACATGGTCACATTCAACATAACAGTTTTTGCTGTCATAACACTTGCTTAAATGGTTATAACCTTCATTAATCAACAGTCTTATAAGCTATTTATCGAATACTTTTGAAGTTTCTTATTTAACTAAATTCTCATCTCTTAAATATAGCATGACCTGATAAGAATCAAATAAGCAACCTAATCTCCTTATACAGAGGAAATCTGTAACTCATCGATCTCCTTGTTTGCTGAAAAAGACTTGTATCCTTGTTCGCTTTTTCTCTTTGCATGTCATGTATAGGATCTTCTTTATACTTTAGAATTCGGATGTTCCAAATAATTCTTATTACATGTTTCTCATAGCAACTATTTTAGTAATCAATTCGTTTACCTTTACCTTTCGACTTATTTCTAGTCTTAAAATATTTCTTCAAACTACTTTTAAGATTTCTATCTCTACTTATATAAATGTCTTCTTACCATTCATCTTTACTCTTCGCTGATTATGTTATTTAAGGTTATCTATCAGTTTTAATGTTATCCTTAACTTCCAAATTAATTTGATTAGTCTACACTTTACTTATTTTGTATATTAATAGTATTTCTTGTTGAAGTAATGTCTGTTGATGATGTTAATGAGCAGGAGTTTAAGCTTTTGGTAACATTAGTTACTAGAAATTGAGGCTGCCCTTAAGTGCATATAAAGCTGTCTTACTTATCCTTAATTACCTTTAGCTATTTGGTAATCTACTAACCTTTCTATTTTATATCTCGCTATTTATTCTTTAATAATCACCTTAAAGTTTACTAATTTTATAAATAAATGCCTTGATGAGTAGATGTATGATCAAATTGTTCTTACAATGCAAAGATTAGGTACATTTTTCTCTTTTATATCAATTCTACTTTATTCAACCGACTAAAAAATAACAACCGACATCTCTATCTTCTGTGGACACCTGAAAACGGTAGAGGATATATACAAAGACCAAATGTAGTCTTTATCCTTTGTTAGATGCTCAATAAAAACATCCTAGGAGGATTTTTTTTACAAAACGCTAAGTCTTATGATATTGGCTTAATAATGTTGACAAATCCAACAGAAATAATTTTTTTACAAGTACATTCAGCTGATGAGTCCCGAATAGGTCAAAACGCGCGTCCTAGATTCCTACCCAGTCACAATCTAACTAAGACAGTGCTTGTGTATTACAACTATATCAGTACAATCTGCTCAGAATGCATATATGGGAACAGAAATTGACCAGTTTCAGTTTATAGTAAATCAACGGGAAGATCCAAATACATTCTAATGATAATTTTGCTATGTTGTGTGATTAGAAGAGAATAATGAACTTTTAAATCTGTGTGGTAAAGTGAACATTTTATTTCTATCATCATTATGTTCCTCTTGCTCCATTCTTCGGAAAGATCTATTGACTCTTAGTAGGTTATTTCCCATATGTGAACTACAGTTACTTAATTGTGTATACATACTCCAGTTCACCATTACTTTTTCCCTTGTTTTATGTTGACTACGTGGTCTGATTTTCTGCATATATAAATGATTGCTTGAAATATGATATGATTTTGTCTAACTAACTCATTAGTTTCCCTTTTTTCTGTTTCCGGTTTGTGAGTTAGTGGACATTGGGCACATGTGAAACGACCGACTAGGCACTCTCATTGGCTCTAGTCACTGTAACTTCATGCATACGAAATCACATTATTAATTGGTCCTACTTTCCTAGTCATAACAGTTAGTGACGTCAAGATAAATTTGTAAATATATTCATAATTATAATGATTTCAGCATAATACCGAAGTGATTTTATACGCAACATTTATACTACTGTCAATTTCAATTAAGTAATATAAAATATTTAGTAATATCAATAAGTAAAACATTAAAAATATAAAAATCTTACAGTACTTGAATTGGGACGGAATTCAATCACTAAAATCATTCACATTATACTACTAAAATGTACTAATTAAAAAAAAACAGCACAATGAAGATTGATGAACGACAGCATTCAACGTATCTCTTTGATATTTTCATTGAGAAATATTATGAAAGCACCATATTGTTATTTTGTGAATAAACTTAGTGTAATCAAGATTAGAGAAATTGAATATGAGATGGGGATGTTCACAGTTTGAATAAGTCACACACACACATACACATACATTCCATAATTCAATGGAAACAGCAATTCCTTTCCTGTTCGATCATTCAAATGTAGGTTAATTCTTGAATTAAACTAATTTAATGTCACAATAAAGTTTCATTAGAATTTATATACAAATGAGAATTGTGATTCAAGTAAAAATTAAACAATTACGTAACATGAACAAGAATGAGAAGTGTACAATTAACATTCACAATTAAGAATAATGATTGAAGTAACAAGTGAAAGTTGAAGTGGAAAATCGAATGACTGATTGATTGATTGATTGATGTTGTTTTTTTTACTGATACATTGAAAATAAGTTGAAATAAATACAAACGAAAAGAATCTTTAAGGAAAGCTACTTCCTGATATGATAATTAGTTTCTACTTTCAACAACATCAGGATAATTCACAGTAGCTAATGAAGATTGTCTATTCATTTGATTATGTTCAGTGTTTTTTATGTACAATAAACGACCCCATGGTTGTATTTCACCACTTGTCATCAACAGATTCATTAATGCACCAAACCATGCTATACCAGCAGCTATACCAAAAATTATCATCCAATTTTGAATGCTTGACTAAAATAAAACAGAAAATGATTAAGATGAATAGAATGTGAATAAAAACACGTTTGATCAATACTACAGGAATAAGAATGGCACAGTGTTTGACACAGAATATCATCTATAACAAAATGTTTCAATCATGTCGTTAAAAATCAAATAGCTTTACAGTTAATTCCTCTATTGATAGCTTTGAGCTAAGGTTATGTCATTAATGGGTACACTATTCACTAAGTATGTTTTAGTTATCAGTTTTGGGGATTTATTCTCGTCTACTTTGTATTTGAATGCTAGCATGCTACTGTAATTCTCATTAAAGAATTCATCCCAATCTCTGTCCTTAACACAGTTTATGTTTTGCTTGGAATGTTCGCATGCTGCACACTGACTTGAGACTTATATTTTAATATACAACATCCGTTTACTGACAAAGAACAAACCAACCAAAATCCGATCGAAGAAATTTAAAAAATCGCTGCAGGTTGAGAGGACATTGTTATGATGCGAAAAATCTGGGGTTGGGTGTTCGAGTGCTAATTACTTGTGCTTAGTCGATAATGGTGCGTCTGCCGTCTGCCCACTGAGTCCCAAGCCGGAATAAGAAGAACACGAGCCGATAGATCAACCATACAGAATCGAATTATATTTCATACATTCCTTTATATATACATAAAACCAGATCACATAGTGAACCAATTAGGAAATTAACATTAATACAGAACTAAAGAAATATTGGCAGTGAATAGGGAATAACTTGTACACAACTAATGAACTGTACTTCATAGTAAGAGACAATATACTAGGAATAAATATACTAATCGAGAGGATAGGTTAAGAGGAATGTAACAATCAAAGAAACAAAATGTTTACATTACCCACAGTTAGAATAATTGAAATAGTGTTCTAAAACACAGTACTTAGAGTTTCTTACTCTTCTTTAGTGGCCCGGTATAGCAGACATTCAGAGGTGAAAACCATCAAACTGTATCAGAAGATAGGTACTAACTTGGAATCCTAAAGGCCAAGCGAAAAGTAGAAGACTAAAGAACATATTGCTTAGAAAACTAGAGACTTGACATGAGAAGAATGAATAGCATTCGGAAATAACTAAAAGGCTAATCTAGGACAGAGTTGATTGAACAACCCTGGTCTGCAGCCTATGCTTCATTAGGGGCAATAGACATTGGTTGATTGACCGACTGATTGACCGGTCTTTGCTGAAGCAATTATAACCATATGATGCAAACTAGATTTACGTATTTACACAGAAACGGCTGTCTCTCCTTACCTTGATAGCCATTTATCATATCATCTCTTCAGTCTTCCTCTTATTTCGAATACATAAGTTTAATTATTTTAATTTTGTATTTTTATTCCTAATTGATTAGTTATAACTCATGTTACTCTTAGTTACTAGTACTTTTATGTTTATACATCTCATTACGTAACCAGTTGATAATCTAGTTGCATGATTTTTTGTTGAATGTTCAAGAGTCTTCTATTTATAAGCAACACACTTTCAATCTTATTAACTTTTCATGAATCACTGTTTCATCGTGATTAAACCTGTTCATTTCTGAAGCAAAACAAAATAAACAACGAAATGGAGAAATTTATTGAGAAGTACATATATAGATGGTATCTTAACTAAATCTGTTTAAGACTCTAAGTTACCGCTGAACTGTCAATATATCAAATGACTTCACACATTTACACGATTAATCAAATGTACATAAATTAGGAAGTTGATACAAAGAATCACATAAGAGTGCATTTACAACTAAAATAATCCAGTAAGCAACTAAATTTTAAGTTGTTTAAAAGAAAACAGGCAGCTCAATTATACTTTAAACAAGCACACTAACTGAGAAAACATACAGCGCAAAAAATTGTTAAGCTCAGGGAGGGGGTAGGCTGGAACGCTACAGATTTCATTTTAATTAGTTTTTCATCAAGTCTCTACACTTATACATACACATCAATAACAAATATGATAAAATACATACCAATCATCTGGTTGTATATCAGATTTCAATATAATAAGTACTAAAGTCTTTATGAAGGCAACTGGGAGTCATTAACAAAAAGATGAGGTTGATAAAGTGACTACCATTTGAAAATGAATGAAATGAGAACACATCTCTAAGTAAAATTAAATGACTACATAATATCCAGTAAGAAAATAAACGAAATGATAGGACTATATTTCTAGATATCTCACTAACTAGAAGAGTAGATGGTTCATTAAAAGGTGAAGTACACAGGAAATCGTAAAGTGGTCAGTACACTAACATCCACAGTTCTGTTCCACTTTATAAAAACATTTAGTAAAGATTCTAAAATAAAGTGATCAAATAATTCGTTTCAACGATAGAGTTGAAGAAGAACCAATTAATATTCGTAATCGACCAGTTAGCAACGAATATTCAACTGAATTCGTTGGCAAGTACATGAAGTAGATGGAAGTAAATACGAAGTTATTGACTATCCATACTTTTAGAAGTACAGCGTAAAATTGACGATGATAGTAAAATTATAATTCTGAGATTTAGAAAAATATTCCGAAAAGCTCTCTTCCTTAAATTGTTTGAGAATTTCAAGGCTTATCAGTTTGGTGTTTCTAAGGGATAATCGTATCAGCGAAAAAATGCCAAATTTGCAAGTAGGACCATCAGGAAGAATAGCTATCCCGTAAAATTTATAAGTAAACACATATCTACAAATGTCAATTCAAAGGTGACACAGATAGCAAGTAATAAAAGGTTATTTATAGGGTTATCATTTAGAAATCACACACCTAGAGAGAAGCTGATATCTGGGGTTACGGAGAACAATCCTAAAGAACATTCAACTCGAGAAAACTGAAACTCATGTTTTCTACTTGATCGATATTGAAGGATAAATTACTCACCTCATTTTGTATCTATCAGTTCAATTGTTCATGTGAAGTTAGTTACACAAACAGATGATATAGGAATTTACTTCACCATACTATTAAGTACCTAATAGCATGGTTAGGTATAAACACTGTCAACCCCCCCCCCCACACTCATTAAAACATTTAGGAAAAAACAACAATCGAGCAAGAACGTTTTTCCAGTTACTTTTTCTAAATAAAAAATATTCGAATGAACAATCACTATTTTCAATAGATTCACCATCAGGTCCTCAAAGTTATGAATCTATAAAATTGTATTACAATAGCCAAAATAAGGCACGATAAAGAGTTTTAGATCATGAGGATGGTTTTGGTTATACTAGGTTTGTTTATAATGCACTTTCTTCTCATTCCTTTAAGAACTTTGGCTAATTGCTTCCCGATTTGAATAATAATATCCTACATGTCTTCAACAATTCCTGCTCATTCTTTTCCCGTTCACTGTTAATAAAAGAAAATGAATAAACTTTCACTTCCTCAATACTAGAATCGAAAAGGATCATGATGGAATGCTAATGAGATCCATTCAGAGATAACTCACATGGAGTAGACAATTAACGAGTTTGTGCAGCTAAGTTCCTATAAGTAGCACAGAAAACTCGGTTGTCTCTTGAGTCAAGAATCAAAAAAATCTACACTACTGATTTAACAGATGAAGAGTTAACGTTCCTCAAAAAAGATATCGACTAACAAGTGCATTTTCACCAAGATTTATCGACAAAAATATGAAACCTAAATCTCTAAGAGAAGCGATAACCTCCGTATCAAAGATGGAACTGAATTTAAATGTCGACTTCAAAAATTATACACTGACTGACATTCTGAATCAAGGAGTCTCTAACGCCATAAAACACTTTCTAGACAATTTGTGAATGATATTCTCTAGTCGATCGCTATTTGCGATCAACTCATACGATAAACTATTGCACTTAACTTCTTCGTTTTCCATCTATAAATTCAATTGTTTCTGTGGGGCGAGATGTATTGGTCGTTCAGTGAGTAATCTATTCAATAGAGTTCAAGAGAACTTACTACTTGATTGAGGAAAGGCGATAGTGGTTGCATTTAAAGTGCAACAATAGACCATCCAGTTAACACCGATCACACCATCAAATTATCTAAGATGCATCTTTCAAAGTGATGTATGCACTGAACAGAAACCTTTCAAAACATTATGCTCCTGACTTTCATGCATTGTTGAGGCCATCTCCAAACACGTGGAGAAACCGGGATTATGTGTATAAAAGAAAATTGTCCATACACTCATTTTACAATGCAACGATCTAGTATGTTTTCATATTATGTTATCGCATGATAGCCATTCTTATGCTATTCGCTCTAACCAAGTGATTATACAAATGTTTATTTGAATTGAGATAGTTATTTTTGTGGATGTTGGTAATTTAGTTAATTGAATATGTCACAGATTGATGTTGGCAGGGTACCACTTAAAACCAGGGAGCACTGGACAGCTGTTTCGTTTTAATGTGGAACTCCTTAACAGTGTGCACCTCAGATTTCGCACCAGGAGGTTCAGGTTGATGGCGAAATGTTGAGGAGTTCCACACTAGAACGAAACAGCTGTCCAGTGCTCCTTGGTTTTCGAAGGTACCCTGCCTACATCAATGTGTGAAATAATCAACTGACTAGATTTTTATTTATCATTCTTCCTCTCTCTCTCTCAACATTATTCACTCAAACCACTATATTCTTAATTCCCTATCCGTCTGAACTTAGTTATTTTTCATAATTTGTTTTATCACATCGATTACATTTCATCTTAGAACAATTATCTTATCAGTTAACCCATCATCAATGCATATTTTTGTTAATAATGATATAAGAAGAGGAATTTTATCAGTACTATGTGATACATAGTTGCGCAATACATTTCAAGAAATCTAAGACCTTAATACATGGAAAATGAAGGTCAACTAAAAAAAAATTAGAGAACAAGAATTTAAAAAGAAAACAGATAACATAAGGAGAACAATATAAGTCACACTCTATTAGGATAGATATAGCTAAAGTACAAACTGTTTTAGAATGCACAATGGAGGCTTTGAACTAGCATTTTGACGATATTCATTCTATAACTCCAATTAAAGCTTTATTGATCCAATGGGAATTTTCCGAGCAATTCATTTTGTTATCAAATTTAGCCAATTGAGATTATTTGATTAAAACAGCTTTGAAAATGCAATCAGACGATAAGAGACCTCTTCAGCTGAACTATATAATCGTGTTTTACGCTTCAGTTAGCGTTTTTCTTTTCCTGCAAATTATTAATTTATCTGACGTCTGTTATTAAATTTATAACGGATGAATGTTGAATAGATTTAAGCATTTAAAGTAGTCATCGTTGTAAAAGTTCACCATTCAGTAGATATGATTCATACAGCTGAACTTGAGTGACTGGTAAATGACCTTGGAAGCCTTAATCGGAATGAACCAATCACAACTCTCTAAATCAGAATCAACGATTTCCCGCATTCCCACCCCCAAATTCTAGTGGTTTATTAAAGAACTTTAAGCCATGTTTCATTATAATATATCTCCCCCACCCCACAAAATTTTTGGTAAAGGATGAAATATATATCTGTTTAAAAAAAATATTAAGCCCTAACCATCATCTGAAATACAGAGAGAAATCCTCAATTTCTTATAAATTGCATATGATTGTGATTGAAATCTACGCAGGATTTACTTTTATTTCATCAGAAAACTTATTAAAGTTATTTTCTCATTTGTTCGACTTAATTTCATGATGTATTTTATATAAGTATTCTTCTAAATGACAGTCATAGCAACCTATCATTGAGATCCAAATTGAGGTTCCAAATGTCACCTTTGCTCGACTTTACATTGGTTCAGTACTATTCATATGAACTCCTTGTTGCTGAATGAATGAAGTATTTCTTACGCACTGTAACCTTGTGTACATAGAACAAATCTGGAACTGATTACATGCCGTCTCCAATTGTCACTATATATTATTGTTCCAGGTAAAATATATTATTTTACTAGTCTAGACAGAGTGACTAATAAAATAATTTGCCTTAATTTTAATTTGGAATGAATAAAAAGGAAATCTGATCTGATGAACTTCTTACACCAACATTCAGTGCACCAAAAAAAATATATCAATCTCGAGATACCTAAGTTTTTTTCTAAAAACTATCATTTCTTTTCCACATTCACAATTTAATGCTTTTCTTAACAGTCCCATCGTTTGGAAATGAACTACAAGCTTATTATTATTAATTAGATTTAGAAGTCCTTTACTATCAACATGATGTTTACAGGTGACCTCTGTAACCTTGAAACGTCCTTCTCGACAGTAAAAATTATGTCCATCCACTATTTTAACATGCATGATTGTTTAATTATGTGAATTGCTCAATGCCTTACTTTGATTATTTTATTACGATTGTTTATAGATTTGTAACTGTAAGAGTTTGATGATCAAAACTGTGATTGTTCACTCGAATATTTCTTTGGCTATATCATAGGGATCTTTAAACTAATTAGTTATTCATCATAAATATAATAAAATTGATACCGATCAAATAGTAGTATATCACATATCAATATAACTTGTACCAATATGCTAATAAATATAATTGAAAATGATTAACTAAAGGGTAAGGTAAACAAAGTGACTACCAAACAAAGCTCATAAATTATAGGTGATTCAATGAGGATATATTCACATAGAATTGACTAGTTGCGTAGTGTCATGTAAGAGAATACACAGAATATTTTGATAAGAGATCACTTAATAATACTAGATCTATAAGAGTAAACAGTATGTTTACACATACAAAACAGACAGTTAAGTTTCAAATACACCCAATCAGTTATTATATCTGATGATTCAATAAAAGTAACTAACATTCTGAACTGTTATTCAAAAGTCTATTAAATTCATTTTGAGTATATGTAGATCGATTATTTTATTTCTATTATTGTCATGTTCCCACCTCTCTAACATCCCACTAAACCCTTGAACTATTTAATTACCATTTGTCATTCAGAAACTATAGTCAATTAACTATGTTTCTGCACCTTCAGTTACTAGTCACTATTGTCAACATTTTATATGAATGTCACTCTTTCTATTGCCGTACTGCATGGTCAGGTTTTATGCATATACAAAAGGAGTGCTTGAAACACAATATGATTTATCTAGTTGATTCATCAGCTTGTGTTCTTTCTACTCCGGGTTGAGACTGAGTAGGCATTGAGTAGACGCACAGGAGTCGGTTAAATACTCTAGTAGGCGTTTGTCACTGTAATTTCGTGCGCGGAAGCTCACAACAGTTAATTGGTAATACGTTAGAGTCATAACAATTTAGTATCAAAAAATTAGTTCAAATCAGTTCATCCAGCTAACATAAAAACCAATCATTTACAATAATCGATCGTATGAATAGTTATCTGTCAAGATCAGATAAAGTCAAAACCTTTCAGACAGTAGTATCAACAGCTATACAAGTTAAGTAATCAGAACTTTGCGTAACAAAGAAATCCAGTCCAACCTCATCTTTTATCGAGCTCACCGAAAGACTCAGTAAGCCAATTATCAACTTCATTACACGACGACTTATTTGGACTATATCTCTGTGTCCTTTTTTCACTTCCATAAGTTCATCTTATGGATATATTGATCTTTTTGATCTTATCATTTACGAAACCTGTATCCTATTAACACTTCTAATCATATTATTATTAGTTGTATAAACATAATGGATTTCAATATCATCCTAATCTACTTCCTAATTTGTATCATTTCCATTATGTAAATGATTTATTTGCCTCAAATGTGGTATATTCATGCTAGGATCATAAATTTTTACCTCGTTAATTGTAGAACTTGTAGATAATTTATCAACTAAAACATTGTTCTTTAATAACAATTTTTATTCAATAAACATGGAAATTTTTAAACGATTATGTCTCCAGGTAACCTTAAAGTCTTGGAATGGATTCCGTTGTATAATAAGGGGTGGTAACTGATGAGTTTCATACTAAGAAGAAATGGGTGTTTATTGCTCTATAGTTTTTAATGGTACTCAACACAGATCAATCTATGTCAAATACAAACAACAAAATTATATACTAGTCTTCCGAACATTACCTCAATTCAATTATGTAGACAGTTAGTTTTACTTACAGACGTGCTTCCAATTTATTCACCGTCGAATAGTGGTCACTTTATTCACTTCAGGTTTTTTTTTCGTTAATGATTCCCAGTTATCTTCATTAAGACTTCGCTACTTGTTACATTGAAATCTGATGCACCTTCACCTGATTAGTACTGATTTCATTATATTTGTAATTTATGCGAATATGTTAGTGTAAAGAGTTGATGAGGAACTAACTGATAAGTAATTTCTTTGCTCCATTGTTATTTATGTTCATTATATGACTTAATGGATTCTCTATGGCATATATTGCTAACCAAACTCATTTCTATAAGTAACATGTTACTACTTTTCATAATTCTGATTTTGAAATACTATCAAATATAAGCAGTAACTAATGTGAGTTCAATTTATTATTGTTACTTTCCTAAATACATAAACACTATACTTGTTTTAACGCTTTTCACAAAGAACAATAATTTCTATCTAAGTAGAGTAAGTGTAATAAAACTGTGGTGTAGTTTCCAGTCAGTTACTCACAGCCCATTACAAATAGCTACACTATTTAGAACTAATAAAGGATTTATATATTTGTAATTTAGTTAATTAGTACAAATTATTAATATATACAAGTTAAAAAAAAAACCAAAGATTAATATACTTACACTCTCTTTTGTTACGTAGCCAACTAATAATGGTCCAAAAATACCTGGTAGAGTTGCAGCAGTATTAGTTATTGAAATTATATTGCCTAAAATAAACGGAAATGTATTCATAAGTGGAATCTGCCCAAATATTAATGTTGATACTAATAAAGATTTGAAACTAATAAGTCTCATATATTATATGTGATTCCTGAACGTATTGTCTTGATATAGTTTTAATTCATTAGTAATATAATAGTTGAACTGTGGATAGCAAGTGAAACCTAAGAAGCCTATTTCATATTATTTGAGACTTGGGATTCAAACAAACATAATCTAAGTTCACAGTTTAAGATGTCAGTATTGAGCTATTCAGGAAGTGGCTGACATCCTGTAGGACTGAGATATTTACAATGATTGTTCAATGAGTAGTGACTAATGAAATGTCTTGTTTAGTACGCTTTGTACTGACTAAATTTCAACGGTCAAATTCAATTATAGGAGCTAGTTAATTAAAGTGAATGGTTATCACATGAATGCTGTTTCGATTTTAGGCAATCAGAGATAGTTGACAAGACACTCTGTTTTGCCTAGGATTAATAGTAATTAGTGTATCTTCAGTTTAAAGGAAAAGACGATCTATGTTGAATTTGAATCCAAGTCACGTAGATTCACTATATGTGACGGTACTACTGAGAACTGTTCAATGTTACACTACCAAAATCGACCTATGACGAATACAAGCATTAAATTGATCTCCACAAAACTATTTTAAGTTAACTATGTTTAAATAACTAACAAAATAACAAGTAAGGATTATTTAATAATCCTTCACTACATACTACAAATAATCACATCGTCGTACTAACTTATAGATCGATATTGATGTGAAAATGGTAAACATCAGATGACACATGATAGTTGCTACAGTGACTCTATAACTGGAATTGTATCAAGCTATACTGGCTAGTAAATTTGTATATTTATGTAACAGATATGTTTTCGTAAGGTTGACTACGTGATAGACTGTTAGGTCGGACCACAAAGAAGCGTAACAAACTTTCAGAACTGTGTTTGAGAACACTATTTCATTTATTCTAACTATGTGTAATGTAAACATGTTGTTTCTATTGTTGTTACGCTCCGCTTGCCCTATCCTCCCGTTTAGCATAATTACTGTTATTATATTGTCTGTTGTTATGGACTACAGTCAATTAGTTGTGTACAAGTTGCTCCTATTCACTACCACTGTTTCCCTCGTCTTGTATTCATGCTAATTTTCTAATTGGTTTGTTGTGTGGTCTGATTTTGTGTATATATAAAAGAATGCTTGAAATATAGATTCGATTCTGTCTGGCTGACCTACTGGCTCGCGTTCTTCTTATTTCGGCTTGGGACTAAGGGGGGCAGAAGGCAGGCGCACTAACCAACTAGTCACTAGCGATTTGCATTTGGCCATCCATTCAATCCTCCAATTTCTTACGACATAACATAGACTATGAATATCCATTTTTAAAAAGTTCCTAACTAAGCCCACTGATCTAATTTCTAATAGTATTAAAAACAACATCAATTCGTGATGAAAACTAACGTCTAGACAACTCACTCCTCAAATAAACGTAAACAAATTGATTAACACAAACAATCATTAGTAAATAAATTACCATTGTAAATTGGGGCCAAATCCAAAGCATTTGATCCATATCCAGCCGTTGAAAATCCCATCAAACCAATAGTAACAGAAAATAAAGCAACTGCAGCCAACCGATTACATCCAACAAAGGCGACAGATAATAAACTTACGCCAAGTCCACCTAAAGCTATTCGGTTAGAAGTAAATAAAAACGGTTAGAATAAAAAGTAGATATACAACAAAAAGTTACATTTAATGGATTGATATCAGTGAGATAAACGTTGAAGACTGCAGAAATAAACATCTATGTCCATCTTAGTATGGGACTCCACAGGATTAAGCGCTAATGATGAAACGAAAGCGCTGTTGAGATTTATTTTATTCATTTATTGGGTGGGAGCCATGTATTAGCGTGTCAATCAATCAATCAATCAATGCCTGTTACTTCTCGTGAAGCATAGGTTGCAGATCAGGATTCTTCAACCAACTCTGTCCCAACTCTTCCCAAATGCTGTCCATTTTTCTCATATCTGCCTCTAATTTCCAACACAATGTGTTCTTTGGTCTTCCTCTTTTCCTTTGGCCTTCAGGATTCCAAACTAGAGCTTGTCTCATGATACAGTTTGCTGATTTCTCAAATATGTATTCTATATACACACAGCGTTTTCCGATGTTTCTTCTTCAGCCAGATTTCAGTTGGTTTATTCTGTCACAGTAGGTTGTCGCTGATGATGTCTGGCCAACGGATCCGAAGTAAATTATGCAAATAACTGTTTACAAATACCTATGTCTTTTGAATAACGCTATTCGTAGTTCTCCAAGTTTTAACTGCATACAATAGAACTGTTACGAAGTTTGTATTAAAAATTTGACTGTGATGTTGACTGATAGCTGGTTTGAGTTTCAGATGTTTTGCAAATGTATAAATTTTGCCCTTTGCCTTGCCAATCTATATCTTCACATCTACATCAAATTCTCTATGTTTATCGACGATACTTCCAAAGTATGCGGAAGGTTTCACATCTTCAGGAGCTACTTTGTCAGTTCAAATGTAATTGGGTTGGTGCTAGTTGTTTTGTATCTGAGGGTCTTACCTTTTCCTTATGTATGTTGAGGCCTGTTTTCACCTGCATTTATTTTTCCTTAGAGTAGGAGAGCTAGGTCATCTGCGATGTTCAGATTGTCTCATTGCGTCTCCTTAAATGTTAAAGTTTTCATAATCCAGTCAACCACCAGTAGTAAGAGAAAGGACGAGAGTAAGCAGTCCTGTCTTACACCGGTCTCCACTTAGATATTAGAGTATAACTTTCCCTAAACATTTCATTAATCTGTAACAGACTTCTGTGAAGGTATCAGTGTAACTGTCCGAACTAATGTAATAATATTATGTTATAACTTTATAGACTACGAGTACAATCAGAACTCAACTACCAATCATTATCTTTAAGCATTACGATTTCTGTTAGAATGTACCTACTCTAAGATAATTATCTTTTTGAAGATGAATAGTGTTCAAATATAATTTTTTAACAAGCAGTGTAACTATATGGTTACTAATAATAGTTGTTTAACTTATTCTGATTAATCAAGAATATCGAAATTAATACAATCAATAGTATCTCTTCAAAAATACTTCCAGAAGTATAAGGTCATTGATAATCTTTTAAACACCTTTCTTCTTATGCAATTAAATTAACCTCTATAATTATTTAACTTGTTAAATATTCAATGATTGATGAATTTAATTTAGAAACTTTTCAAAAAAACAAAGATATGAATTCATTGTTTTGTATTATTATGTAAGATCAAATTTAATATTGTTTTCCATAAACGGATAAAATTAAATAAGTCACACTTTTATGTTAATGTTAAATCTGTAACATTCAATGTGATAGTTCTTTTTCACTTTAATCTGAATTAATCACTTGACTACTGAAAACAGTATGTTTTGTACATATGTAAGAGTCTGATCTGTCTTGTTTTTGACATTATCAATGATATTCAATAATGTTCTGTATTATCATACTAAGCGGATTTAGTTAAATGTATTTACAAAAGTTGAAATGTAGGTGGCAACAATATTAGATATGTAAGTTTAGTCTATCTGATACTCGTTAGTTGAATTAGTTTATAACTCAGTGATAAATTACATACTACGACTCGATCTAGGCAATATTAATTTTCTAATGGGAGATCAAAACTCTAACATGTGTATACCTTCATTTTTATTCAATAAGTTAATTTCTATCTGATTTCAGAAACTTAGTACATAATACTTTGAGAATTCGAAGTGGTGATTACTGAGTTTAAGTCATAGTATTAAGCATCAAGACTTGAATGCTGATATATTTAGGTGACCTGAGTAAAGCATGACGAAACATATGACGTAAATTCTAACTTCTAACCATACTACAACATTAATATAAACACTAATTCTTTGTCTAAAAGTTGGTAATAAAGAAAAAGATAATAGCGCATCATTGTTGTAATAGAAATATACAATAGATACACTTACCTATAAAATTATTAAGTTTACGTATTACAGTCGTAGATAAATATCGTCTAACAATCAGAAAATCTGAGAGATATGCAATTAGTAAACTGACAATTGATTGTGCAATATATGGAATTGAAGACAGAAGACCATTCTATGAAATTAGTTTTTTTAGAAATAAATAAAGAATTGAATGAATGTCCTGTTCAATGATATTAATGTATATTACCGTAAGTGGTAGATTACAATCAACGTATAAATAGTTGGCATATCTTTTGCTATTAGTATATTATAACTAATTGACCACATCCATGTTGTTCAGTTTTGTATCATAAATGACCTAGTTAAGTACACATTATGATGTGTTGTTTTTATGTAATTGATATATGTGATCATATAAACTTATAGCCGCAATAATAATACACAGTGAATAAGTTATCTTCGCTATGCTATTGTAGGACAGGTTGTGAACAGAAGTATCTGAATGATCTAATTAATATTATCATATACTGTATCTAAATGACAGGAATTAATTTTAGTGATGTTAGAAAGACTGATTTTAAGTTTTAGAATTTACACCGGCATATATCAACTTCTTGTTGAAAATGCCTTTGAAAGTATCCATTTTTCCAAACATGAGAATATACTTAACTGATTAAAGTTCAGTCACCAAGAAATCATTTTGAAAGTCACTCACTCATGTACAACTTGCAACCTGGCATATATCTTCATTGGTACAAGCTGTCATACCTCATTAACACAACAAAATAAACATTAAATTAGTAGAAACTGCAGTTGAACTAGTAGTAGTAGGAAAATTGTATGCATATACCAAATGTAGATAAAGAGAGAAAGCTTTGGTTCATCCAAAGAAAGGCATAAATAATTCTAAGCTCACATATTAAAGAAAAATTAAATGTGAATGGGTTTCCCTAAGTGTGACCGGTTTTGAGCCATATCAGATAAAGCCTCCAGGCGTTCGTTGCGATATTTGCTTGGACTCCAACCAAGCAGTCTGCATTTAACATGACTTGAACCAGTAGTTAGTAACTTACTGGGATGATGCTAAGCTTCGGTTAGGCTACTCCTAGCTTTCCTTCTTAATTCTCTAACATCAGCCAGTATTGTACTTAGAAGTAGCTGATAGTTAGGAAACGTAACACATGTCAAATCCCCCTCCCCACATGCAGTCCATAAAGACTCACAGCCTCATCAACTACTTTATTATCTTCCCCCAGTATACTCCATCTAGCTTCATTATTTCTAACCTTGTGATCTCAATAAACGCGCCCGATGCTTCGAAAATATCTATGGTTAAATACTAATAACCAATATATGTCATTACCGAAGGTTTTCTGTCAATAGCCTCCTTGCTTCAAATATCTCATGTATCATACTATTCTGTCACTTAATCTTATATCCTTGAAGTAAAAAAATTATTAGCGGAATTTGACGAGCATTAGAAATGTTGGACGACATGGGTTTACATTTGAATTATGGTGTATAAGTGAAATCCAGAAAGCAAGTTTCATTCTATTTGGGGACTGTTAGCTGAATGTTTCTGATACATGTTAGTGTTAATGTCCACACCTCAGGTGGTGCTTTACACAAATGGACTGTATCTGCATCCCGATGTAAACATCATTACGAGTAATAGCCGGTAAATTTAATGGATTAAGAGTCCCAAATAAAACGAAAAGCTCGTCCTATACTCCGCTTGACAATCAAAATCAAATTTTAATCACACTTGTGAATAAACGCAGTATCGAGGTAATACACTGATGTTCTACATGTAGTAAGAACGATGGACCAAATTCAATCTAAAACAACTATAGAAGGACACAAGAGCATTCAAGAAGTAGTCACTAACATTTTTCATGGATTGTTGAAAAAAGAAATGAATTGAATGCTCGTAGATTGATGAAAGTAACGATATAATATTGCTGAGTGATGGCTGCCTACAATACTAGGTTATTGACGTGATCACAACCCACCGAAATGAACTGATATGAAAGACAAAACCCTATATCCGAAGAGTTCGCCTTTTTCATTTAATAAAATGACATGTTTTCTACAAACTACTAACTGATAAATAGACAGGATTGGTTTCCATAAACGACTGAACAATATCTTTATTTGTTGATAACTCACTCTTCAATCATAAAATGACTTAACTGTTTAGCTTCCTTTCTTTCAATTAAATCATTTTTACAACTAAACATCCTCGTTCTACTGGAGATTCAACGTTATTTTATGCTAATGTTTCTTGTTTAGAAAGTAGATATTGTGGAACTAAAATCTCTGGAAAAGTATTAATCCTTTCAAATTTTCAGATACATCTTTTGATGAATATCATACACCTAGATGAAAGGTTTCTAGAAGTGCATTCTTTGTGCTATCAGTAATGCACAATTTAATCCTCTTCTTGAATTGTATAAAACAGTCACTTCATGAAGTGATAGATAATTTTAATGTTTTCAGATTCCTTAAGACTAGACGGTTCGGTTGTAAGATTTTTGTTATCATCTTAAACAATATCATTAGCTCCTACTTTACTTAGAAGCTATTTAGTCTTCTTGATTGAAGCTCATTTCCTGCTAAATAGATATTGTATCCACTTAACATTTTAAATCCGTGTTAATACTCTTGTATTACAGTTGAATATTAAATAGTTGAAAACAACTTTGACCACAATTTATAGAAAGATAATATCTAGTGAATGCCGACCATTATGAAGTCAAGGTGAAGCAATGTTTCATGGGAGCCATACTCAACTAATGTACAACATGATTAATCGAATTCAAATCATACGAAAAACACTAATTAGAGATCAAGCAATAATCGCTAAAAAGAATTACAAACCAATTAAAGTTATTCATTTCATTTCAGCAAATATTACCAAATAGAAAACTATTAATATTTATAAACAACTGATTAAAGATGATTATTGCAGTTCATAGGCCTAGTGGGTGATATATTGTGGTGTCTGAAGATCTGATCAGTCTGAAGAAAATTCTCACCAACCCTTAACATGAATTTGAGAATCAAGAAAAACTAATGAGCACAGAATCGTTTTTTGTTTACTACCACATGATGCCACTAAATACCTATTCTACAACTGTAAGATCCCATAATGACCACACGATACCATTGAGTTGGAGTTCATTGAATAACATTTTGTAAACTTTATTCAGTGAATCCAACACTCATCTCACGTTATTGGTTTAGTTTACGAGCTCACTCTTAACATAGTTTAGTGCCATAGGCTTTAGGTGATTATTCTCTAACTTCGTCATATGATTAAGAATGTTCTTTTGGGATTTATGGTTTTACGTCGTCAATAGAATAGAAAAGGGTTTCACCTTTAAACATAAGACTAGTATACTGATCAGCAGTTCGCTGTTTTAATCCACAGACGTGAAACGTAGCCTTTATGAGTAGATGACATTCCCAAACTATTAAAATCTGGTCACAGATGTTTTTGAAACACTGACCAGCGTTTGTTAGGATCATCTAATGATTCAGAGTTAGAATTGTTGCACTATGATGAATCAAATGATCAGGTTTGGGATCTTCATCGACTATGGTAGTTGGGACGCGCATACCTAACCACTGCCTTCCATTAAAGGAAATGAGAGGTGGCATAGAAGCCGCGTAGAAGAAAGGTAGGGGAAGCTAAGCCAAAACGCAGTATCAGGTTAATAGATAAAGACCATATGGCTGGAGCTCGTGCAATTTCATAACCAATAGTCGGAGAGAGTGAGTATCATAAACAAAATCCGTAGCAATAACTTAGGTACATGCACTATTTGTGTTCCCGTAAATCATAAGTCTTCGAATTTCTATGTATCTTATTCTCCATCAGTCAGCGAGTGAGCAAGCATTATTGAGATGCTAAAAGCTTAAATGAGACAGACATTCAATGACCCATATTTTTCAATGGTTCAAAGGGATTCCAACCAGTACACCCAGTATTTTAATGTGAGACGTCACGATTGATCCAGTCAACCCATGACTAACCTACTGCAGGACTGAGATATTTGCAAGGTAACATTTTCGCGCATATCCTAACTGAATTCTGTCGAATAAAATGTAATTTGGTTTCTAGTCTGAGTGATCCTATAAGGAGTGTGTAAAATGTTGTTCTAGGTGGTAAAGGGTGGTAGCCAGGATAGCCTTTGTTTAGGTATCGTGCTAGTTGGAAGTTATTAGAAAGACGTATATGTAGTTTTCAGGTAATTGAAGATCATTGTGAAATTTAAACATGACATCACTGCATATATATATATATATATATATATATATATAAAGAAGTGGCTATTTCAGGAAATACTTACTTCAGAAATACTAAATCCTAGAACACGAAACAAGTAAGTTGGCATTGAAGTAACTAACGTGTAAAATGACCAATTGAAACAAACATGACATATTAAAATTGACCAAACTGGAAGGGACTGAAATATCTTACGCCATGGCACGGGCTTTCTGTGTAAAATTCTTGATTCGGCTGAAATGTCATCTAGACTGAAAAAGTCAGTGATTATTACATAAATAACAAAAATTTCAGATCTTCAAGGAATTTATGACAAAACAGTATCACTGTTAAAATGTTAGAATAAACTAAAAGATAATCTCGACCCAGTGGTATAGATGGTTATGCGTTCGCCGTCAACCTGCAGCCCCTGATGCGGAATCTGGGGTGCGCACTGCTAAGGAGTTTCACACTAGAAAGGAACAGCTGTCCAGTGCTTCCTAGTTTTCAGTGGTACCCTGCCAACATCAATCTGTGACATATATTTTCAATCAACTAAAAGGTAATTGCTTAATATGTGAAGGTTGGTTTGAGTGTTTAAGACACTATCAACACTACCAACCACTGAGTCGTAATTTCGAATAAAGTAACACCTACTTCGTCTTGGGCAGATAATACCACTGGCCCATTATATTAAAACAGCTTGCATCTCAAATCCAAGTACAATAACAACTGTATCTGGCAAATGAGATCTACTATACGACATAGTCTCTGTCAAATTGTTTGAATAAGTAATATATTCTATTTGAGAACTATTCATAAAGACATATATGTAATAGTTACCAGGTTATCCTGGAAAATTTAAAAAAATGTTACAAACATGTCGTACTTCTAATTTTTATATTTTTTTCTACAAAATATGGCAAAATAAGATGGGATGTAAATATCTGATTGCGTTTGTCTGTCCACTTTTCTGGTAAAATTGCACTGTACTAACGACCATGAACAATTTCTATAAGTGCATACTTTTATTAACCAACCAGAATACCGGAGGAATAAATTTACTACACAGAACCTAGAAATTAGAGTATATCTATGCCTTACATAAGATCAATAAGTTCATAAGTATTAAAATCATTGTAGGTGCTATGTAAAAATCCATCCAAACGACTCATTTACCTTTATAGTCTTTATACGAAAGAAAATAAGTCAATGAACATAATCAGATTGCCTCAACAGTATTAGCATGAACACTGAATATAGGATGGATGAAACTATGCCTATGCAAGACATTCATACGATTACAACGGTATTTCTGAAGATATCTATAAACTCTCCAAACATTCGCAGTTAGGTTTCAGCACACAGGGAACTTGAAAATATTAGTTAGACTCAATTGACTATGCATTATATTGGATCAAACATATTTAGTGAGTAATTACTATTTCAATTACAATCTGAATCAACAGTAATCGTTTTTTGTAACTTAGCCTTCATATCGCTTTTTATTTATTATGTGGCTGGACAACATATATGCTTATGAAAACAGACGCGAAGCTATCTTAGATATGATTAATTCAGCATTAAATCGTAGGTTTACCTGTTAGCTTATTTACTGTCCCACTTATTATCAAAAATTAATAACTGAGAATATAATTATCTTATCTCATCAGCTAGTCACTGACTAATGAAGTCAGACAAAGGTAGGTTTTGGTCGCACTAGTATTATCGATTTATTATGCAGTCTTAATGAAACAAGCTTGATCACACACAGCTCAGGTTGATATTGGTTAGAAAATGAGTAAGAACCAAAATCCACTGGCTGGTTGTTTCTTCTTAGTGTGGGACTACTCTAAAGTTCTCAACCAAGACCCAAACAAGGATCAAGCACATGACTTACAAGGCTAGAAACAAACATAAACTTTAGATGAATGTCAACATCTAACCAATCGCATTTCCTAAATTCAGTTGATCAGTGATTTTGGTAGGCCGTCATTCGTTCCTATTGATAATACATTTTCATGGTAAGCATCAATCCTTCCAAGATTCCATGTACCCCTTACCTGAGAGAAACACTAGTCTAGCAAGGTGTATCGTCAACTGTCACTAATCTCTTAACACTGAAACTGAGAATATGCGGTAAAATTCTTATACGCATACGCAAAGCTTATGTTTTGGGTTCGGTTCCTCTTTTCTATTGAACATACTGATTAAAGAATTACTTACAGATAGAGAAGAGTATCACATGTTAGTAAAGCAATCTAACTAATCTAATCGAATTCTAGTTAATATATACATTAATAAAATAAAAATTCATGAAATGAAATCAGTTAATACCTTTGTGAATCGGTTGAAGTCATTATACCATTTATCGTTGTTCCCTGTGAATAGTACAAAAATATTGAATAATTAGGTTTATGTATATTTAAAGTATCTTGAACAAATAATTATGAATGAAATAATTTAGATTAAAATAACGCGAACCTGAAAACGCCCATTAAAACTTAAAATACGATAATATGCTTCAATGAAGAGGTCACCTTCTAGCAATTTCATTTTCAAAGCTGTGCAAGTGTCTATAATGTAAAGACATGATTTCAATAAAATAATCACAATTGGCTAAACATGGTAACAAAAGGAAGTACACATAAAGTTAATACTAGTCAATCAAACTTTAATTGGAATTGAAGAAAGAATGTTACAGTAACTAGATAGAAAATGTACGATTGAGATGCGTTAACTGATAAAGTGATGGTCGTAAGATGAAACGTAGTCAGTGTGATAAGACGGATGATGAAAATTGACAAAGTTCAGAAGGACATGGAAACAAGATTATATCAATTCAGGTAAATGTTGAGAAATAATGAAAAAAAATTATAAATGAAAATCTGTCAAATTAAATAATCATTGTGAAATGCATAAGAATGGCTATCATATGATAACATTATATGGATACATACTAGGTCGGTACATAGTAAAGTAAATGTGATGAACAATTTTCTTTTATACACTGTTATGACGCGAAAAATTCTCGGTTGGTTGATCGAATGCCAATTAGATGTGCCTAGTCGATAATCGTGCTTCTGCCCTATGCTTACTTAGTCCCTAGCCAGAATAAGAAGAGCATAAGCCGATAGACCAACCAGACAGAATCGAATAATATTTTATACATTCCTTTATATATACATAAAACCAGACCACACAGTGAACCAATTAAAAAACCAACATTAATACAGAACTAAAGAAATTAGTGGTAGTGATTAGGCACAACCTGTACACAATTAATTAACTGTAGTCCATAATAAGAGACAATATAATAACAGCAAATATGCTAAACGAGAGGATAGGGTAAGAGAAACGTAACAATAGAAATATAATGTTTATACTACTCACGACCAGAATAAATGAATTAGTTCTCTAAAACACAGTTCTGGAAGATTTTTACTCTTCTTTAGTGGTCCCACATAACATACACATAATCCCGGTTTCTCTATGTGTTTCAGAGACGGCCTTCAACAATGCATGCGAGTCAGGAGTATAATGTTTTGAAAGGTTTCTGTTCACTGCATACATCACTTTGATAGATTTATCTTAGTTAGTTTGATGGTGTGGTTGTTGTTTGCTGTTATTGCCCTCCCGAGCAAGGGTGAGAAGTTCTTTTGAACTCTTTTGAATAGAATACACATTGAACGACTGATATATCTTGCCCCACAGGAACAATTGAATTTATAGATGGGACATAAAAAGTCAAGTGCAATGGCTTATTCTACGAACCGATTATAGATTAGAAAACATAATTTTCAGATTATCTGGAAAGAAAGTTTTTTTAATGGTATAGAAATTCTTTGTTTAGTAATGTCATACAATTCAAGGATTGGGTGCAGAAACAGTTCACTTCGTCCTCCAACTTTATTTATTCTTATTGATATAATCCTGTTTCCATGTCCTTCTGAACTTTGTCAATTTTCATCATACGTCTTATCACACTGACTACGTTTCATCTTACGACCATCACTTTATCAGTTAACGCAACTCAATCGTACATTTTCTATCTACTTACTGTAACATTCTTTCTTCAGCTCCAATTAAAGTTTGATTGACTAGTATTAACTTATGTGTACTTCCTTTTGTTACCATGTTTAGCCGATTGTGATTATTTTATTGAAATCATGTCTTTACATTATCGACACTTGCACAGCTTTGAACAAAAGATAATAGAAGAAATATTAATAATCGAAGTAATATACTTTTGTAAGACCTGTTGGTGAGAAAAAATATTTATGGAGATGCCATATATCCTGATTTAGACATTTTAATGGAAGAACTTTCGTTGTTGCTATTTGGGAAACATCTAGTATAAGTTGAAGTTCGGGCGTTTTTAAAATTATTCACAGAAGCCTGAAATCAATCCACAGTCGATTATTTTGTTCGCACTTGTTTATATTCAATTCCCTTTTGCATTTCTATTACATTTTGAAATACTGATAAGCATATCGCATGCAAAAGTTGGACAGATCATATACTGCATCATGACTACATAGTAAGTAAGATATTCAAGTTAGGATATACTATTTGGTAAGTGAATTATACATGGTTACAGCCTGCATGACCTTATCTGAATAGATAAAGACATGAATGAATATGGAAAATGTCTATAAATATATCTTCATATGAACCGAGTTTTCTGCTGAGTATAGTTGGTCTGGCAAATCATTTGGGAATTATGTATACTGTTAATGAATCAGGACCAAAGATGACAACAAAGTTTAAAACTAATTTAAAGTTTGTATACTTTCATAATATATCGCGTTAGACACACTGTAATGGCATTTAGGGTAAGAAATGTATCCACTTCATAATGCCTATAAATAAGCATATGATTCAATATCAATAAAGATTTAAAATTGAGGCAGTCTACCGTAGTCTAGAATTCAAAACTCTCCCTCTCCTATCAGTTTACTCTTTCCAAACTTTACATATATATTGCTTCACCAGGGATCTTGGTACTTGTACATGTTTGCATCACATAATTGGGCTCGTCTGGTTGTATGCAGCCTGGATGGATTAGTTCTAATGCAGAACTATTATACAATCACTCTTCCTAATGGTTTGTTTATTAGTGTGAATATAAAAGTGAAGTAATAGTTCAGTGACAACGATGTTCGAATTTCAGCCTAATTAAGTTTAATCTTATAAATCTATACTTCTTAGTTAAGCTGGATTAACCTGATAGTGTCACTAGCCTACACACATAGGGAGTGACTTGTATCCCTAATGGATAGATGAATTCATAAATACGTGCACGAATATATTTAATTTTACTCACTGACTTATTATCTCGCTTTGAATAACCATTTATTGATGACGATAAAAGATATTGTTTTTCTGATTCACTTATCCATGGATGCTGGATTCGGATAGCTAAACACTAGAACTGTCCACAATCCAGAGAAAAGTACAGCGATTACACCATAAATATAATGAACCAAAGGCCAATGTGAAATATAAATTGGTTCTGTTGATTCAATGGAATAACTTGATCTTGGCTGTGAAATCAAGCCAGCCTAATGATTGACCAATAACAGCACCAAATATTATACCTGATGTTTCCAAAATAGCAGGAGATAACATCAATTGCAGAAAGAGTAATATGTCGTTGAGCTGATACATGAAGAGCATACTGTACTTATTAAGTGTAATGATATTCGAATAATTAGTTGATAGTTAGGTGTCATACAAAAGTGACTTCAATGTTCCTATTTCAAATCTGTTTATAATTAAATGTTGCATTCAATCTTTCAGATAACAAAGAGACAGTAATTAAACAACTAGAAAATAATGAATAGTTGTCACGTCACATCATAAGATTCATGAGTAGTGCTCATCCTTATCCATGTTAGGCATGAAGCCCGAGATATTGAAGCAATGTAGGAAGTGCCTTAACATTTAAACCCCTTTGTCGGAAACCAAATGATTTACATTTCTAACTACAGTTAATTCGTGATATTGGGCGACGCTAAGGCAATACTAACTTAGGGCAGTTGCTTAGCGACAACTATGGTTTAATTCTAATGATCACATCTCACCAGAGTTCCGGAAATAATTTTTGAGTTCAGTCACTGTTAAGAAAATTCTGTTGATTACTGGATGTCATGGAGCCTGGAGGTTCTTATTGTGTTATCGATGTTCAAAGCTGAAACTTCCTATACTAAGGCGAAATGTAAATGATGACGCATGATCATAGTAACAAGTTAGCAGCTCATTTCACTTATTCACTTTATGTGCTTCAAGATTGCCATAGTATGTATGTTAACTGATACAACTAATACAACCTTCCATTTAATTCACATATGAAAATGAGAGTACTAGCGACAGTACTAGCTACCGGAAGTAAGACAGTTATCATCGGTTATAAGGGACGACAGCATAGTAATATTGCACATCAACTAAAGTTAGAAACTTAAACCATAGGATACCAAGTCAACGATTAAAAGGTAACAAACTCGCTCGGATGTTTGAAAGTCCTAGACTTGATAATAAGAGTGGTTGTCGGTGTCTGCTGTTAAAGACGCCTCTCTTGTTTACAACGGTTATCTAACTGAAGTCAGTTGCTAATGTCAGTTACAAGCAGTACTGTTACCACAAAATTTATTGCAACTCATTTCTCGAGGGTAGATTCATGTATTCGGTTTTAAGCCAGACTTTATGTCAGAGGGATAGTGTTAAGATTTGAATGTTCAACTTAAAATAGGTGGAAGAAGATTGGAGTGTGACACCAAGTAATTTGAAGTAGAACACTTTAGCCATTAAACTGCCTACTTCATAAACTGTCTACACTACTGCTATAGATTAATTATAATAGTATGGTTAGTAATCTAGAAATATATATATATAATAAACTATTTTTCTACCAGAATTCTATATTTATATATCGGCTAGTTTAGTGAGAATTCTTCGGAATACGAAAGTAGAAATAATTGTTTTTGATATGAAAAAAGGAAAAACAAACATTATGATAAATTCATCAAACCTGAGAAAACGAATGCAGGTAAATCGACTTTTTTCACTTGGTGGTGACCAATTACCAATTAAACACCCTGTATTTGGCATCATAACACCCTTTAAAAGAAATAAAAAAGAAATAGAAAGACCATTATAAATAGTAATAGTTTGTAAGTGTACAAATTATTCAAGATAAGTATACTCAAACATCTAAAGGTTGATTTAACAAATGTAGTAATATTAATCATATAATTGTACTAATCATTTAAGTATAAAAATTAGAAATGCTCACTAGAAAGATGATTCAATCCTATTGTATAGGAGTAAATATTGTTTCCATTTATGAATACTCTACAGTATAACTTAGAAAACTGAATCGATACAGCCTCTGTGTCTATTAGGTTTACTAAGAAACAAGTTTATCTTGAAAGTAATTTAATGGATACTTCGATTTTTTGAACAACACAAGAACAACGAAATTTGTAGAATAGAATAAATTCATCAGTTTATTTCGAGGTGAGAACAGACTAAGATTACATATTTTATCTGTTGCGGTTGATTTAAATGTTCTGAATGTAAATAAAAGTTATAACAATTAGAATAAAGAAATAAGTTGTAATTAGAATGTATTTGAAACTTCCTATCGATTTATTATGAACTGAAGTTGATCAATCTCTGTTGCCATATATGCATCTTGAGTGGGTTACCTCGATAAAGCAAAAGTCCACAAGTGTTGTTTACGTTGGATTGGCAAGCGGATGCCAGGACTTGCGTTTTGTCCTACTTAAGGCTCGTCAGCTGGATGTACCTGCATCCCAGTATTGATCTTTATACTGGGGCTTTAACTCATTTTGTTCTGTGTCGAAGGCATCGCGTTGATCACTAGGCAATTGAGTCAAGTCTATAATAAACTAGCGGAATGATTCCAATGCATTCTAATTATATATATATACCCATTGCATAAGTATGACTGTCTGGACTCAGTAGCCTAGTGGTATACGCGATGGCATTTAGCACGAAACGAACTGAGTTCGAATTCCACTGTGAACAACAACACTGGGATGCAGGTGCATTCAACTGACAAAGCGTAGATAGAGCGAAATGCATACCCTGGATCCTACTTGCCGGTCACAATCTAACTCAAAGATATGTTGTGTTCATAATTCTAGTTAAATATGATGTGCATCTATGTGCTGTAAATGAAGAGTCCATGCGTGTGAATACAGTTAAAAACGGGGTTAGGTGGTATCGGAATGAAA
Source organism: Schistosoma japonicum (assembly GCA_025215515.1). NCBI lineage: Eukaryota > Metazoa > Platyhelminthes > Trematoda > Strigeidida > Schistosomatidae > Schistosoma > Schistosoma japonicum. Next base: position 13,535,174 of record CM046065.1, on the reverse strand, counting down.
TAACCTTTGTAGGGTTAAAGAACGAAAGTATTACATAATCGTTCGATGAATTTTAGACGAAAGTCATTTTATTTTTTGAACATCTGGAAGAGCTGATAATAGAGAATTTTAATCACCATGGTGCTGAAAAGCTTACCTTGTTACCTTTCTGTATATACAGGTCACGTTGAGCACTTTTGATACCAATCATCCATGTAAAACGTAATAATATTGGTGTTGCTTATCTGTTGACAATTTTAAATGCTTTTGAATCATTTATATTATGTCTACTGTCGTAAAGGTGTCTGGAGATTGCACCTAGTTAATACGTTACTGCCTATCAGACATAGACTCCCAGGGACGTATTCAAAAAACCTAACGATATCCTTTCGTTTAATCTTTCTATACACTTGCAAACACAAATACATATGAATTCGTGGATGCAGTCAAAGGTGACATCTGAAGGATACTAATTCATTTTTAAGTGGTTTAAAGAGTGTCAGGTATTGTTGGAGTAAACTAGTCTAACCTGCAGAATAGGTTCCTTCTTTCCTTATTAATTACTGTTGAGGTTTCATTTCCTATGAATGCAAAACATATAAAATCCAGCACTTTTTTCATAGTCAAAAACCCGTCATTTTTAAGGTGTCCTCCCATATTTCTTAATAAGTTACTTCAATATCCATCGCTTATAAGACGCCTTACAGTTTTGTCAATTCTTTACTAATTTTATCATATGAGTATAGCATTTTGGTTCTAGTAAATAGCAATTTTATTATATCACGTAAGTAACTAAAAGGTCAATAGCCGTTATATGTTAAGTACTATCCCGTTCATGTTTCATCATTGTATATACTTTTCTCAATTGTCCCCATCCATCTTCCGTTTTTTACATTAAGATCTGAAAAATTAAGATGATCATGAAGTTCATGTTCGATAGTAAATTGGATGTTTTTATGAGCACTATTAAAATGATGAAGCATTCAGGAAGCGGGATTTATATCATCATATATAATAAAGGTATCATCGACATATCTAGAATAGTATGCTATGGTCTCAATTTCAGATTCTATTTTCGTCTCCTCCAGGTTAGCCATAAAGATATCTCCAAGGATAGGTCAGTGTGGTGATACCATAGCAACTCCGTAGCTTTGTTAGTATAACTTACGATTGAATCTGAAGTGAACCCCCTTGGTGAAGAGTAATAGTAGATTTCTTGAACCATTTCTAGGTAATGAGAGTAGATCACACTGTCCGCAAGTTATGTCAATCGTTTCTTATAACGGTGTACTTGTACGTAATGAACAAAAATCAAATGAAAACCGTAAATTCATCCGATATGTCCACACTACCTATTCTTGGGAAAACTAAATTATGTCTTTCAAAGCGTAGGATTGCAATATTTTCATGTGTTGGTTCTAGTAATTTGGTTAACCAACGGGATACCTTGTAATATGAAGGGTTTATCATAGACACTACTAATCTTAAAAAAAAACATTTGACTTGTAGACTTTTGGAAGGCCATACACAAATAGTGGCCTCGATTCGTTTACTTTCAGGTTGTTGTACGTGCTACTGTTATTGAGTTTCCTTTTTAATAATCCTTTTTCATGTTTGCTAGCTTTGGTTTCTATTGCGGATGTGATAACCTTCCTAGGTTTATCAGTTTGGAGTCTGGATGTATCCTTTAGAATTTGATGCACTTTATACATAAAATCTTTTCGATTCATTACAACAGCACTTGATCCTTTGCCTGGTTTCATTATCATCATTCTTTAATCTTTTCTTCACCAACAAACTATTAAATGTAGTTGCAACACTTAAAACTGACGAATCTGTTTGTCTTTCTCACAATATCGATGGAAAATTTTCTGTTTGTTGTGAACTTTATTATATATTGTTTATGATTAATTGATTGTTTTGTTTCTTCATTTTACAAACGAGGACTTTATATGTAACCGCTGGGAGTAAGGACTAAAACGTGATCTAGCGGTGAGATAATAATACTATATTATTCCGATATGTGAAATTAGATACATTAGTACAAATAATCTCAAGGCATGAAACTCTAATTATTGATTCAGAACATGATAACAAATACTCATTAGTATATTAGCATCAAAGTGACACAAGAGGTAAATTGAAATCACTACTTTTAGAAGGGTATGAGAAATATATAACTTACGATACATTAGTTACCCAAATGTGAAATATACCTGTCTACATTAACTAACCAATCACGGTTTCTCAGGCTGGGATACGAGAAGCTTAATTGAAAGTGAACTATGTGGCTCGTCTAAATTCAACTCTAAACGACATAATCTCAGTAAATGTGAACATTATGTATGTCCAGTGTTTGTGATTTCAATACAAGTAACTAATATTACATAATTGTTATGGATAGGCTTTAAATCATTGACAGGAGTTCAAGATTGTCCTAGAAATGTCACTTAGATATTTATCTAATTGACATTAAAGTTGTAGGCAACACCAATAAATTAATTCGGATTATTAGCAAACTCTTTAATTACCCCACTTAGCGTGAGGACTTCTGACGATACAATATGAACATCAAAGTGTGAATAAATTTTGGAAATTCGAATATTTTGTTGAGTGTATTCATCAAAGAATGATGTTGGTTTGGTACTAGTGAAAACTATAGAGATGCAGAAAATGTGTTACGTTCTAGTAAGCAAGTTTCCCTGCAGTGAAGCACCGTCGATTCTGTCAGGGAATTCAAAACGTACTTCAGGTATCATTGAGAACAATCAGTACTACTTATGCCGGCGTCCAATGGTAGCATTCCCACTTTCATCAGATATTGTGATATAACGTAACGATCATCCATTGCCATTGTTGATAACTGTCTTACCCTCTGACATGTTTGAACTCTACCAGTTGCAACTTATCATCAAAACTTCAGAAACATCCCGATGTTAATCGATAGTGAGTTAATTATTATTGGTAAGTTGAGGTGGCTTCATAGTGATTAGTGTTCAGTTTGCTGTTTATACTTATCACAGACCGACTACAGTGAGAATATGATCACTGTCGGCTAGCTCAGTGGTGCGTAAGCTTTCATGGGTTCGATTTCCTTGAGGAATTGAGAATGCCAACTGCTGAGAAATTCCATACTAGAATGAAATGGCTGTCTAGTACCTCATAGGTTTTCACTAGTACCCAACCGGGATTAATATACAATGAATGAAATCAACAGAATTAAATATCAATCTCCATAAAACCACTTCAAACTAATTTGGATATTTGTTTGTAATACAAGTAGGATAATTAAAGCTTCTCATCAGAAGATAAAATGAGCGTAATTCAGTAGTATATAACATTCTCATGCATAACCGATAGACATGAACATATGATTATGAATAACAAATGAGACACAACAAATTTAGGCTTTAAATAAACGAGAAAAAAACTGATCAAATTAAAGGATACAATCGGTTTAGTGAATACTGACAACTTTGTGAATAATCTTAGCCAAACATACGATTACAATTAACATACGTAAACATATTTTTATTTATATAAACAAAATGAATACTTTGTGCATGCGCCTAACCTCAAGCACTTACTAATGTTCAATTGTGAGACCATATTGGTAATTCTTACAAGTGACGGTACTGTGACGTTAAAATTAAATTCAATAAATATAAATAGACTATAATAAATGACCATTCATACACATACAGACATAAACTTGGTATTAGCTGTTGAACTACAAGTAGTATGTCGAAATATCTGAATACAATATTCAATTCATTACAAATTAATAATAACCGAGAAAAAATGGAAAACAAAAAATGAGGTTAAGTATAGAGTGGAATAGATAGATTATGGCCATTAGTGGGATCAATAAGAGGACAATTCTAATATGTTCAGCTACTGCTATTGATAATAATAATAATAATAGCAATGATAATAATGTAAACATCATACTCATTAAACAGGTTAGTGTCTATCTAGAATCAGTAGCTTGGTGGATGAAGCGATGGGAATTCATACGCAAGGTATTGAATTTGATCTTTAGTGTGAACATCAATAGTAAGATCAAGTTACGTCCAACTAGATGACTGACTGAGTCCTAAATAGGAAGAAATGTTCTATCGAGAATTCCTTTTCGGTTACATCTTATCTATTCAGAAAACATGCTTTCAAAAACGACCATAAAAGTCAATTAGCTCAGAATGTTTATAAGCTAATGATGAGTGGCTAAAGTTTAAAAGTAAATATTCAAGAATGTAATAATTCAAATCTTTGCTATCACTAACGTAAACAACAAAATTTCAACAAGTTAGTAGGCATCCACACTAAGTTGATCAATGGAACATAGGAGGATGATACATCAAAGTATAGGCGAAATACATATACTGAATTTGATTGTTAGCTACAATAAAATAAAAAAGCCAGTCTCAACATCATCTTGAATACAATAGTATGAAGAGTTGAATGGTTAGTTACATTTCATTTCATTTATGACAATTGTTCAACAAACATTGAACAACTTGCATAAATTCATTGGTCAATAAACGATATGGGTGAGATAATCACATGCTTACGTTGTGTGATTAATTGAATAATTAAGAATACACATCAGATGAATGATACAAGTTTACTTGACATCACGACTAGCTGATTAACAATAAAGAGGGCAGAAGATCACGTGTAGCACAGTAGATTGCACTGCTTAGCTGAACACTTTAGTTCCTTTACATACTACTAAGTATATATGTGGATTAGATTGGTTGGATATAGTTGTCAGAAAACTCTAGACCTAAGTTTAACTATTCAGCGTTTGATGACAGTTAGCCTGGAAAAAAAGATGCTCTCTGTCAGATTCGATCCTTAGTTACTCAATTTCAAGATCTGTGACCGTTATCGGTAAGCTATTCAGTCCGAATATGACTTCCTGTATGACCAGATAGTTATAGCAATGGTCACTACTCAGGGATTAGTTTATATATATATATATATATCAGCATGTTTCCTCAAGATTTCAGTTACACCTGACTCCTATACAAAGGCAAACTTGATCAAATTTGTGGCCCTTATCAGTAATAAGTTTTATGATAGATGAACATGGTTTCCTACACCCTTTCTCTATCGATCCACTTGATGTAATTTAGTTTTAAAGCCATTTAAGAAAATGTTCCGTTATTCTTGGTTGCAACGTCCGGTTACTCCTTCCCATATATGTGTCCACATATATATTATCATTTTTTAAGACAGATTAAGATAAGTACTTGAACACTTTGTTTTGAATACACATTCTAGTTTTACAACGATGAGTTGTTAATGCTTCTACTGTGGATGGATTTTTAATCTGTATTCATTTTGAGCAGTATTTTTTACCCATAGAAGATTTTAAAGACTCCCACTAGAGGAACTTTGTTTATAGAGTTTAACGAGTGTTAAAGAATGGAACTGATAATTTTCCACTTTCAACTCTAAAAAGCCGAATTTAGTAATGCTTCAAGAAATATTTCAATGAAAAAAAATGCTTTCCTTTCATCAATTTTATTTTTAGAAGTGTTTATATATTGCTTATATTCGGTCTAACATTGATTTCCGTTAAGCAACGGTTGGAACCAAGGAGTTCTGGGTAGATGATAAATGTGATTTACAAATTTGTTTGCATGTTAGTATGCATTAGGTATCAAAGAATACAGCTCGTAGTATAGTAATACATAAGAGAGAGAGAGAGAGAATAAGTGAAAGGTCACTAAAATCATAACCGTAAGATGAGAGATTTCAAGTGTGACTTTACAAGCAAGTGGTAAATTAAGGATATAATAAATGTGAACAAAACACGAAGAAAGGTAAACACACATATTACTATGATAATTAATGAAATGAATGTCAGTGGAATATGTATCTATGTGAAAAGTCGGGATAGCATACGACGTAGACAAAATATAAAGAATCTAGAAGGAACTAAGATCAAAAGCAAAAAATGTGGTCTTAAAAACTCTTTTGGTATATACGAACCTAGTATTATACTGAATACAGCCAACACTTCTGAAATATAACGACTTTCTGTAGCTTCAGTTTGATTGTATGTTTATAACATATTGATATCATTTGGATGTCACTTGAAACCAGGAGGCACTGGACAGTTGTTTCGTCCAAGTGTGGTATTTCTCAGCAGCGAGCACTCAATGTTCCCCGAAGAGGTCGAACCCAGGACCTTCAGGTCTCACTGAAAACGCTTAACTATCTAAATTGATTGATGGAGTTTAGACTTATCGAGAGTGAGACAGGTATCGCCAAAGATAATGACTGATCATCGCGCCGTATCACGAATAGTTGAAAGTGAGGATTGTACCATTGAACTTCGCCCTATGTTGCAGATGGATTAACATCCGCTGTGAGACATGAAGGCTGTGGGTTAGATTTTATGGCGGAATAGAAGGTATGTACTGATGTGGAGTCTTATACAAGGACGAAACAGCTGTTTAGTGCTTCCTGCTTTTTTGTAATACCCAAGCAACGTGATGAATACAAACAAATAAACTTAATACCTATTTCTACAAAACCACCTCCGTTTAGATTCAGTTTGATTTAATAATCGGTCTCAAAGTTTGAATCCTATACTTCATGGGCGTGAGCAACTATATACTGCATACTACATGATTTTGTTCTCGTAAATTGCTGTTTACTTATACCTGACAATAACTGGTTTCTTATACATCGGGAAATAGTCATCGATCAATGAATCAATGTACTTTGATTTATAAAAGTTAGCTAACAAATAATTTAACATTACACTGTTTAGATAATTCAACTTTTCCTTTAAACAGAGGTGCACTATTAGGCAATACATGTTAGATATTCATAGCAAAGCCTAATAAAATGTTTATCCAAATTATTTGGCTAAACGATTCACTAGGATTTTATCTGCTACATCACAGTTAAATTCCAGACTAATACGTATATTCTTTTTTTGCGTACATTCCTGTGACCCCTGGTATAATTCATATTTATTTCAGTTACCTTAAAAGGATGACATTAAAATACTGAAGTTTCTGTTTAATGACATCTTCAAGGTATGGGAGGGGAAATACATCCGGATATATATTTGTGCTCGTAAGAATAAAGTAATGAGAATTTTCATCCGTCCATTTTGTACAAATTTCTTATGGATATGAGTTCATAGATTTAAATCGTGTGAGAAGAGATATATGAGAGATATGTGAAATATATGACTGTTTAAGGGTGAATTGAATGGATTGGTAACATTCAGTAAAAGCCTTCAATAAGTTACCAGTCACAACCTTCGCTACATACGGTAAAAGTGATACCAAAACATCGCCTATTTATGTTTAGCGCTTCTGTTGTTTTTTCTAAAGTCTTATTCTCCATACTTGTGAAGAAAAGTCTACCAACAATAGACTTTACGGTGATTTCATTGATTCGTTATACATTTATCAGTAGATTTCGTTGTCGAAGGTGAGAATAATATTTATAATACATTTCAGAATGATTTTTTTCGGGTAGTATGTTGTTATGCACATATTTGCACCAGAAGTACCGATGGGATCCTACAGAAACAATATTGTTTCACTTATCAGAACATTTGTAGCTACTAAGAATATATCTAACGAGATCACAGATACATTTAAATTGGTAATGCCATTCTTTAAGTCATTTGTCGCCTAAAGAATACTTACAGATTTTTTTTCTCAATGTTTCGAGGAGTCCAGTTAACCATTTAACAATAAAACGATGCGAAAAACCAGACTTGTATAAATAAAGAGTATCTTCGATGAATCATGATCATTTTTCATTACTCTCCTCAAACTACAATTCATTAATGACTGCATGCTTGTTTGACTTATGTTGTCATTTTCAAAATCTTTAGAGAAGTTTTCAAAAGTCAAAAAATTCAGCTATCTCGTCATTTTATACTTTATTAGTATCTTCTGTACAGAAGGAGGGAGAAATTTCTCAGAAATCCTATTCATCAATAATCTTTCAGGAATCGTTAGACATCGCACACAGTTCCAAAGTTGTCATTAAACGAGAAGTCGATCTGGTTTCTAGACATTCTTGTAATCTTTAAAACTCTTGATTCAGTTATAACAGTTGTTTATTTCAGTGGTTCAATTACCGATTTACAGTCGTTAACATGTAATCTACATGAGCAAAGGATAAATAGACATGAATGTAAACTTCTCCCCAATTCTCATTGAAAAATGTAGTAAATCAGTTCACTGAACTACGTATATAGTAAGCAATTTCAACTAATTGCTCTCAGTGTGTTGACAAACCTTAGTGAACAGTGTTGAGGTCAAACACAGGATATCAAGCAAAGATAAGAAGTTAGCCTATAAGATTGCGAATTTTCATCAACTGAAGATGCTAGGACTGTATTACGTAATCTCAGTCACTGTCTACCTCATTATGCGATACTGTTTGAATAAATTATTTACGAATTAGTGTAACTAGTTTTTAACCACAATGTAAATGAGAAGACAAACGATATTACACAATTACCCAAATCAAAATGGATGGGACGTGAATAGAATTTGCTGCCTATTAACAGAAAGTTAAATCTCGTAACCACTCTGTAAATACGATACTGTAGGTTAAAAGAATATTAAGGAAAGCTAATGAAAAACTTGACTTAATAACTATCTTCAGGCTGTTTCGAATATTGTAGCTTGTGATCAACAATATCAGAAGATAATTCTCGAAACAGGTTACAGTGGCTCAAATACATCCACTTTATTTATTTCGATCCTCTAGTTTCAGAATTATCACCCCTGAATTTAACTTCATGTGCTGTTTTACATGGTGGAGTGAACCATTAGACAGAATATTTAAGGTTTTATGTTGCTTTTGACTAACTGGATAACTAATATTTAACTACTGTTTTCCAAGGATGATTAAAGTTGCATTTTGGCTAGGAAGTGAAATCTTGGACACACATTTCATCCTATTTTGGACTAGTGATCGATTGAACGTTCCTGAATTCCAGTGTTGATGCTCACACTGGATGTCAAACTCACGGTAATCATGTAAAACGCCACCAGGTTCTCAACTGAGCTTTTGAGTCTAGACAGCCACACTCGTACCATGGTATATACATACCACTTGAATGCGTTTGTATAATCTAACTGACGTTACTATGGACTAAATTTGATCAGTCACTGTTGCTATACATACTATAAAAATGGATTGCCTCTACACTATATCAATTCATAAGTATGATTGAAATCAAATTGTGGTTGACGAGTGGTTTACCTTTTACTTCAGATTTATCTGTTGAATATTCTATCAGAAAAGTAGTTTACTGATAGGAGATAAAAAATTTAATATTAAAATAAACTTCAAATATACATGACAATCATAATTGAAAGCCCGATGAACCTAAAAATAACCTTGAAAAATAAACGACCCAGAAGGAGACAAAGGAATATAACTGGTTTTCATAAGCAATCAAATGAAATTAGAGCATAATAAGTGCATTAACCACATAAATATACTACCTCAAAACTACAAATAACAATAGACAAATTGAGACTGTAACAGCTGCAATGCAATTAAAATCTATATTATGAACCTAACCCTTGAATAATTCTATTATAACCCTTACTCTTAAAACTAAACGAACTATAAATGTAACTCATAAACAAAACTAACTCTAATCTCTAAACTTAAACTAACCCTAAAGGTAAATAGAAATGGCAACTTAACTATTACCTTAACCTTAACCCTACAATTCTTTCATAATTAAAATTACTCATTAACTAGTTGAGCGTGATAACATTACTTTGAATGTCTTCATGTCTTGAGTAAAGTATATACAATCACTTTGAAACTAATAACTAACCTAAGATTGATTAGATTCTTTAACTTTCATTCATCAAAACTATAAGTTATTATTAACTCATAGATTCATTCATTATGCATATTAATAATCGAAGTGAATAAAGATTTTGGGAGAAAAAATTTGATAGACACAAATAAAAGTTGTAAAACTTTAGATAAAAATTTCAATCATGTAAAATTCAATGTTCAATAAAGTCTTTAACTGATAAAGAAATAATTTTCAATAGTAAAAATTATGTAATTTTTAATATGATACACTATAAACAATTAATTGTATCAAATAAAGCGTATAGATTAACATCAGTCAAATTAGTTTTTTTTCTTCCTTCCCTTATAATCATAATAGTTATTGGCTTTTTTAAATTGTTTTCTTGTAATTTGAACATTGAATTCTAATGATCTAAATTTAGCACGTATTTCTTTTATGTGATAAGGCGGTAAAAAAACTAACATTACCTTGGTGACTATAGAGCCACTTAATCGTTCTTACAGTAGATGATGTAAGTTAGTAGGGTTCAGAATTGTGTGTAGATCTAACTGAAGTTTACAAACAACATTGTGGTGCTTTTATTTTAAATGAAAATATGTTCATTATGCTTATCCAACATGCTGCTAAATTATTTGAAATATATTAAGTTGAGAAAGTTTAAATTATAGCGCCAGTGAAGATAATTAGTTGAATTTGATATTCATGAATTGTTCCTGCGTTAAGCAACCGTTGAAAACCAGGGAGTTTTGGTACAGGATTTACTGATGTTTCGCATTCACATTCACTCGGAACAAATTCAACATAGGATCACCAAGTTTAGAGGTAACATTTCATTAGAACGGAGCAATTATCCATCGCCTCCACGTTTTTAATGGCTGCCTAACTCAGGTAAATTCGTAATATTGAATTCAACAATTCCCACAACATTCAATAATAATTCTAATTATACTGAATTATCTCGTATTACGCTAGATAACCAAAGCCCTAGTTATATTTGGAGTAATTGATAACATGCCGGGAGGGGGGGGGTTGTAACCAAAGTCAGCTAAGGTTAATGTGAACTGTAACAGTAACGCAAGTCATGATATTCCTATTGGCGAGAATCAAGCTACCTACTAGAATTAAATTTCTAAAGGAGTGAAATTTGCCTAATTTACCTCCTCCTACGCTCCTTTAGTCCCTTCTCATCTCTGAACAATCACAAAGGTAGATACAAAAGGCCAGTGGATGAACTATTTGCATCTCAATAAAAACGGTGAATTTTCTGTTTACATTGCAGTTTTTTCTTACCGTAGTCATGTTGTTTCAGGTGTTTACTTCCAATGACATGGTTTTAAATATTTCTAGAAATGTTTGTGTTAGACTAGTACTGGACCAAGCAGATAAGTCAAAGAGTAAAAAATTGTAATCTATGTTATTTTACATAGACGATCTGTCGAACTCTATTGGCTATTCTGAACCATTTTTATGAATAATTCTGCATTTTCACTGGTATACTCTCATCATATTCGTAAATACTTGCGTGGGATTATTCCAAAGGTCTATCTCTTGTAGTTATCATTCTTAACGTTCTATCCCAGTTAGTAATCATAGACACTATTTGAAAAGTCACTAATTCATTTCATTTCAGTGCTCGCTAACATTTCAGTTACAATTCTATTTTATTACATCTTAAGTGCGTCTTTGAAGATCCTTGGCGTGTTATTATGATTGTCATATAGAATATAACAAATAAAGTGATCCTACTGCGTTATTTCTACTAAAACTGTTATGGAAGTTTAATTACTCTAATTAATTCGGGTATATAATATTACTAAGAACAATGTACTATCCAGTAGTATTTAGAGGGACTGTGTGTAAATGAAAACGGATAGATTTTGCAATTGAAGTATGGACTGCTACTAACAATAAACAAACCTTAGTAGTTAATAATGTCGTGTTTGTATAGTGCTCTGAGTACTGGGACTGAATTCATTACTATGCTAAGTAACTTGACATTCCGGTAATTACATTTAAATGCTGTTAAGTGGTTGGACAGGAAACTCTTAAAAGGACATACTTTCGAAAAGTGTCCCTGAAAACTTAGGTGGAAGGATTCTGTGTTTTGAATTTGAATTCACATCCCTCAGCTTAATATTCTGAGACAACACGCAACTGAGCTATTCTTGCTGTGAATGACCACATGTGGAAGTGAGATTTTTACATGAATTGATCATTGAGTAGTAACCAGTGTCATGTTTGTTGAATAGTACCGGCTACCTCCAACCACTTAACATTTAGATATTATAAGTGTATACAATAAACCGATAATCCATGATTCCTTTACCAATTTCTCTTTTAGTAATATCACACTTTGATCAGATTGAAACAATCAATGAGAATAAGAATGTGTCAAATAAAAATTATATTTTTCAGATGAATTACAAGATAAAACTATCCCTTTAATAAACACAAATGTTTATATTACTATATTAAATCCAGTGCCTTCTGAACTTGTACACTGACGTTCAACATTTAGAAAGAAACAGACAGTATATTGAATTTAATCTCACTACTGAATATGCAAACTAAATTGTTATAAACACCTATCTCTGGATAAACTGATGTTAATAAAGTGTAGTGATTTGAATTTCGCTGTAATAAGCTTTAAGGATTACAGTATTTACTAGTAAATGTACATTCTAAGCCGACTACCTTGGTATCGTATTGCAGTAACGGGTTTAACTATTTAATTAAACTGTGGCTAGAAGTGTAATTTAAGATATAAGGCATTACCTATCTGGAACATGATTGAACATTCATCTTAATCTTGAGATCCACACTTTGGTTAGAACTCGATACATATACCTTTAAATGGTAATGCATTATCTACAGAACTACAATGATTCAAAGTTGTCAATAACATCGAATGGACTCAAGCCTCTACATGTTACTTTATATCGACTAAACAAATTAATGGCTATGTGAACTCAGTAGCATACTGGATAAAAATATAATTTAGACTATAACAATTTAAAATCTATTCGTTTGTGAAAGGTTATTTATAGTCACTTAGTTATTGTAAACGATAGAATAAAAAGAAAGATGTCATTCATCTATTAATTGAGTATCTAGTCAAGTTCAAAGATGAACATAACACAAATACATCATTTACATATTTTTGCTGGTGTATGTTATGCTAGCGTAATTTATTAAATTTTGTAGTTGACAATATGAACTGATTAAAGGGCCCACTGGAAATCTATTTAATCTCACTATGGGTCCAAACCAAGACATTTAAGCCTCATCCAGAGCACTTAACCCTTAGACCAATGAGTTGGAATCGAATGGTTTACATTTTTAACTTCAGAAGGTGCAACCAGTGAAATTAAATTATAATGAATATGGGATCACGATCTACTAATCAAAACCAATTACTTCCTGCAATATCACGAGTCAACCGAAGTTTTAATTTCGGTATCAACTTGAATTGTGAATACATATTGTTGAAAAGTCTCATACTAGAGCCTGATACAAGGGTCAAGTACTTCTTAGTTTTCAGTGGTTGTCTAAGTTTAGTCATGAGATGTAGCACTACAAAGTAAACAATCTTTTCAGCAAATAATAACAATGAGCAATCATTCTTTTAATTTTCATAGGCAAAACGACTTCAATCAGAATCAACTGTATGTCATGTATATCATCATAATGACCTGATTATTCGATTGACTCTAAGAATAATTACAAATAACTGAAAATTTTCTCAGTAATAAACAATAAGAAACAATTAGAAGAAATTACAACTACTTACATAATAAATCTCTTCATAATCTTATCGATTATTCAATTAATTAATGCAATAATTAATTACAAAAGTATTACCCACTTGAAGAAGACCTTGTATAATGCGTAATACAATTAATAATTCTGCACGGATGCGTGCTGCAGACGGTATACAAAATTCTGTAATAGAGCATCCAAGTAAACTAGAAAAGATAACCCATTTAGGACCAAATCGAAAAGCTAATATTCCACCTAGAGAAACAAAATTGTAGTGAACGTAATTTAAGTGTAAAATATTGATCAAAATATATGATGTGATATATATATATATATATATATATATATATATAAAGTTTTGTTATTGAAGAGATTGGGTTCAGTGAGTTTTGTAGAGATTGGTTTAATTTGCAGGTTGCATGTATCACTGATTTGAATTAGGATCGTGGACATTTACTACTGGTAAGGTTTTTAAAAGGTGATTGTTTGAATAACGTATTCGCCAAATACAGCGCTGTGAACTCATATCCGGGACATACTTCAGTTGTGTGAGGGCTGCCAAACTGAAAATAGATGTAGGGAAACTATAGAAACTATTTTGCTAGCTAGCACTCGTCAGTGAAGCATGACTGAAATCTTCAGTAAACTGACACACCCTAGTAAATCTGAGCTCCAACAGCCCAGTTTCACAGCCTATCAACGCTAACACTCAACTATTAGTCCATAACAAGGTCCCCTTAAAATTGACATTTTAAAATTGACTGAGTAAAGTTCCAGTACTTGTCGACGAGTGCCAGATAACACAACAACTTGGTCCAAGTCATCCTCCCGAACACCTGTAACCACTAAAATCAGTAACGTAATGCTTGATGTGTCGTCACTTAGGCCAGCAGCCTCGATGAAACTTGATCAATAGAATCTGATCAATAATGCTACTGACTAAGTAAATATGACAGTGATCACTACTTAGTGATTTATCAATGTAAGCTGATCTGTATTTCAGTCACAACAACGATGAACAATACAAACTACGCATAAATCATACTACGGCAACTCAAATGTGAATAATATCAAAGTAAAAGGAGCAGCGTAAAACATAGTATAGGAAATGCTTAATTTAGGCAAAAACAAATGAAATATACAAAATAATGGTGTGTTCTAAACATTAAGAGAAATAAAAAAGTGAGTTAGTCTACAACAATACCATCGACCTTAAATGTCGCTTGTGATCATGCAGCTTCTAAGTTTAATAAGTCTGTGCTTTGTGACATTGTCCGGGAGGATGACACAATATACCAACTGCCTAATTAAACGAAGGTCCATGTTGTATTTACCCAGTGTCATAAATGATTGAAAGATTGCAGTATTTTCCTTTTAGACAGTAAAAACAAACTCCGGAATCTAACTTTTAAGAAGTTTTAACTAATGATATTCATTAATGGTAGCTCTTGGAGTACTAAAGTTGAAGAAGGGTTCTAATGTAAAACACGTATCAATGAGTTTTTAAAACAACTGGTTTACATATTAAAAAACATTTAACATAGTGCGCAAACGTATTGATTTTCAGGTGCAACATAAAGTTCTGAGAAACTATGTTTTATCAAAATCGTCATAATATTAAAGTTCTATATGATCACACGTAAATTTATTAATAAGAAATAGGAAGGTCAAACATACAAACATTAAAACAATGAGGACAACATGGAAAAACAGCATCAGATTATCCTTGATATTAAATTAGCTTTAAATATTATTACGACAAGCTTAACGTAAGTTCAGACTATTCATTACAAATACATAACTAAGACTTGAAAGTTCATTTGGCTCAGGTTCCAATAAACATGCATGAACACTCAAGGCTAGTTATATACAACAATAAAATCGTTTAGTTGAGATCAATCATGTAACCCTTCCCTAAGTATACTTAGCTAACTACATTCCCAGTACATAACATCTAATTTTAATGGAATGACATAATCTTTCAGCTTTTTCCAACGTTATCGTTCAAGCACCCATACTCACTAGAAATTACTTCTTCCCATGTGTGTATGTTTACACCTATTTGTATATGAATGAATATATTGCGGTTTGTTTCAAAAATAATTTAATTCCTAATTTTTGGTACAAAATTGACCATATATGCGTAGCAAGCCTTAAAAGTTTTCGATCGAAGGTTTCAGATGACCAGTGTATTTCATTTTAGTACTAGAAGCAAAGTATCTTCTACCGTATTAAGACATCTGTATAAGTTCATGAATTTTAATAGATGATTATTTTGAAACAATATTTTAGACGAAATATTGATCCAAACTTTGAATAAAATATCAGATCATGGAGTGAGATGGATTAGGTAATTGTTCGAAACCAAGAAGAAATGAATAGCTAGTTCCTCGTAGTGTGAAACTTCTTAGTAGTGTGTGTCTAAGAATAACCCAGGATAGGACCCAGGACCTCTTGGATTTACGGAAATCGCTTACAATTTAAGCCACTTGTTCAGAATCTAGTAGAAATTAATTTCTAATTTTGGACAATTCGTAATGTATTTTGTAACTTGATTATTTTTTTAAAATAACATTGATGTATTAGGTTTTTTTGTTTATATACAGTCTATCCCATAAGATTGGTAATTAATTAGATAATAATATCGATAATTATTATTATAAGTGGGAAGTAAATAATGAATTATTCAAAAACACGTTGTTACATAGGATATTATTATTCAGGGGAAAATTTTCATACTCACACAACCTAGGAAGGCGTTTTACTTTAATAAATTCTTTAGGAACTGTTAACATCGATTGTCTTAAACCCAGTCAATTCGTTTTAAAAACCATTTTTCAAGGTAATTATGAGCAATCAAGACGTAAACACAATTAAACATAAAGTCTATAAGCTTTTAAATTTCAGGCAGTCTACATCAAACTAATAACAATCCGCGGATTATTTGGCATGAAATACAGATTACCTTAAGCTGCAATACTACGTCAGCACAAGACGATGCTGACGAGGTGAATAGTATAGGAGTTAAAGATACGGCAGCATCAACGATGATGCAAAATACTACAAACGGAAAGTTTAGTCCAAATTGAAACAAAAAAAATGAGTTACCAGGAAAACAGAGAAGAAAGACCCAAATAAAGATATGTAGTGAATGCATCGGCACCAGCGTAACTAATTTTGAGACACCTTAAACACAGTGGAATATATGCAAAAACGCTTTAAACACAAGAAACGAGTCTAAATTCTGTTTTCTTTTTTCAGGAATATGTGTAGTTAGACACTTGTAATTTAAACAAAACCTAGGCTCGCATTATACTGTCGATTAACTTAATCGAACAAAAAGCATAATCTGAGAGCCATGCGGGAACTTTAATAATAAATTACACTTAGTACTAGGAGCTAAAATAAATAGAGCGCCAATAACTTATCACCAAGTTCTCCACATAACACCTCTAACTAACTAATTCATGAAGCTCATATTAATTTGCTAACTAAAATATTTGCTAGTATTGAAAAAGTTGGTCAATCCATCACCAAACCCTCAGTTTCGAAAAAAACATTCGAAGCCTTATTAGAGATAAGAAGCAGAGTTTCACTTACTTCCAGTCAGCTGCCATGTAGTTAAGTTTTAAGTGTCGATTGGTGAAGATAAACCATTTAGATTATGAACTCCGTTTGGAAAAGAAATGGCATTATATACACTGAAAGTAACTCACAAATGTAGCCAAAAAAACCGAAATCGTTATAAAATTCTCAACCAACTGTATCACAAAGAATATTTAGTTTTTAAATAATAAACCGTTAATGAATACAAAACGCAAAAACTAGCCTGGTATTTGAGTTAAAATATAACCCCAGAAGAAAGCCCCCAAAATTAACCCTTGTGTTAACCTGTTCCACTTGAATTCACCAGTATTAATCTATATAAAAATTTTAATCTATTGGCTCTGGTATACTTTAGTAGTTTGATGGTTAACGATATTGTAGACGTTTGCACAATAATATGATGAATGGTATTCAGAGTTTTTGTCAACTTCATCATCAACCATCGCAAGTATTGTGACGTTTATGTCAACTCTCATCATATATATCAATATAAGGTTGAAAAATCCCATAGTTGCTATCATATAACGACATTTGCTAAAAAACACCTCCTTCAAACGGTTCATTTTTCCACTGATAGAACAGTGCAATTGTTCGATAGATTAAAACAATTCAAAAAAATATACACTTGTGATGGGTTAGCACAAATTATCAGAATAGTTTTCGCCCGTGTCTTGCTGCTTTCATAGCAATCCATTGCTGAGTTAAAGGAAAATGGTTAAGTTTGTTTGATTGATAATCTACAGGAGTCCGCGATAAGTTTTTATTATGATATATATTATCATTTTTTTCCTTTGTCTTCGTTTGGGCACTAAAAGCTGCCAGCACTGTAAACAACTATAATCAGGAGTCAAGTTTCCTGAATATTACGAACACAACAAGTAATATATACTAATAGATGGCAGAAAAATAGAGTGAGTGTAAGGAAAGCTTTGAGAAGAAGATCGGGATTAGATATATTGGTGAGGATAATATGATGCATCTGCTATTAAGTTTAATAAGTACTTTGATATTAAATGGTGGGTCTGGGCAATTAAGTTTACCCAATGTCTCATATAGCAAACGTTTGTGAAAGGTGAATGAAACGTGCGCAGTCTTCGTTCAAAAAACTCCGTTCAGAGAGCCATTCGTATGAGCCAATATAGAGCGTCCCACATGAAACGGTTTTTTAGTGCATGTAGTTGAGTCCTTTATCCGCAAAATCACTCCTCAATAAAGGATTTTTAATAACTTCCTAAAAGGCTCTATATGAACATTTTGTGAGAGTAATTCTCGTTTAGGTGGTAGGAGTCTGGTGTGTCATACATCTAAATAAGACCTTTTATCATTCTGTGTAAAGAGAAACGCAGTTCAACACTAGGAAAAAATAGAACTGTGTGGGAAGAATTCTGTTCCCTTCATTCAGACTCATTTTAATAGATTTTATTATTTCATTTTTCATCATCCGAGGATTTGCTTTATTTTGTGATCTCTTACCGCTAAGTAATCTAAGATCATGTACACATATTTTCTGATACTCTGCTGCTGTTCTAAATATTTATAAAGTTAGAAAATACAAATAAACAAAAAAGAGAGGAGGTAACAAGTTACAAAGGATAACAGGCATAGTAAAAAGAAGGAACAGTAACTAAGAGAAAACGAGTAATTACGGAGTAGTGAAATAGGAAGAATAAAAATCAGGTAATGTAAGTATAAAAGTCGTAAAAATATCTTCCGTTAGATGACCAGAAAACCAAGTACGACACGATGCTGTGAGATCTACAAATATTGAATTGCGGTTGTATTAGGTTCATCTTGACATAAATTCTGTGCACATATATTTCTCGTATTTCAGTTGACTTCATTCATATATACGGACTTATTTTAATTTCAATCACAAACGGCCTATGTAAGATAAGTGTCTTAAAGAAACCGTCTTGGGTTGCATCAAAGAAGTATGCGTATACAATCATTAAAATCTGTTTGCACAGCGAAAGGGAATTTAGGATAAAATGCCGATATGTACTATTATATGCATTTTACTAAAGAAAAAATGATGTTGGAAGATAGAAAATTTTGAATACAATGTGTGTGTGCATAAATAAGCTACATGAAAAGTCATTGGGTATTTATGACACAAATACAATGTAAAGTAGGTTTATTAGACAATCAATATTCCTATGATAACTGAAAGGTCAGTTTGTGTGTGTCAATGAAATTGCTAAGGTCATATATGCAGCGACTGTAAATGGGAAAACCTAGAATAAATTAGAAGTGCACATTGTTGAATATGTGAAATAGAAAAAAATTGGATGCTCATGAATAAAGAAGTTGACACGAAGAATTAGATAAGACTGTATTTTTTGAATCCAACGAGCGACCAGGGTTTAGACATCCTGGAATAGGAGTGGATTCAATCAAAGCACACACAAAAGTGTATAATCTACAAGCTGATATGTTTAAGAAATAATCTAGGCCTCTACAGAGTATTACTGAATGATGGTCGAAACAAATGATGACAGCAGGATTATTAACAAGAATCGTTTCAAACCGTTCTGGTTCTCTGGTTCAGACAGTACTTTATATGAAAATAATGCGTGCTTTTGTGGCGTGCACAAAACACTTATGTGAGATACGTGAAATTAACGTCAAGACTAAATGTAAAATGTGTATATATTAAGAGTCATCATAAATATAACAATCAGAACAGTGTCTGTATGAAATCCTTTTACTTGGCAAAAGCCACATCTTACAATCAGAAAGTGGTATTTCACAGAAATTGCCACAATCAAAAGACTATGGCCGTGTTTAGAGCAAAATTAGAACTATACACATCATATATGTGACAAATGACAGTAAAGTGCGACACTAGACGTGCAAAGCTCAATTAAAATTTAGAGCTTCCAAGTTATTGTATTTCTAAAAGAATGTATCAGGTAGCATATTAACAAAAATCTAACACATGAACAAGACGAAAAAACTTCTACGACAATTAGTGTTACAAGGTTGATCCTACACTGTCGTACTGAATGTAATAAACGACAGCGACGTAATCACAAGGAAAGCATAAATTATTTTGTAAATGTCTGATTTACTAACAAGCTTTAGACGTTTACTAAGCGTTTTGAAAAAGTATTGCTAGCCTCAGTTTCATAGAGGGAAACATGAAGCGTACATTACTCTGAGACGGTAGAGAGATTCAGCAAGTAAAATGTTAGGCTACTAACGAAAATTCTACACACTTAAGCGACAAACATCGCACCAACACGGCAATGCGGTAAAGGATATGCAGTGAGTAAAACATGTATTTCATTATCGGAAGGAATGGCAGAAATATTAGAAGCTGCTACTACTATGCGCTTCTGATTAATTACTGGTTTTAAACTACGATTAAGATCACTTTATCTTTTTTAAACAAGTAAAAATTACTAAACGTATGTAGACAACTGCAGAAAATACATGAGTGACCGTTGTGTAGAAACACAAGGGAATCCTGTGAGCTATGTCAAGGTGAAACCTTTTGATCGCAATTCTTGGTGAAGGCCTTAGCTGATATGGAATTGTTATAATTAAGGGGGGGCTAATTAGTTGTCTTTGTTGCAGAGTATTTAGATTACTATAGCCGGAAAATGTCACGTTATTGAATAACCGGCCAGTTAGTTTTAAACGCAAACTTAGATGATTGAAGATAACCGGTTTCCATGACATAGGTTAGTATGTTTAAGCAGATAACCAAATAGAAAAGATAAAATTAATTTTATTAGTAAGAAAATGAAATGTATGAAATTGAGTAGACATAGCTTGTCAGTGAGGAACCTTAGGGCACCAGTGCGTAAGTTTGTGTTATATCAGGCGATTCAGGAAAAGTAAAATCTTTCAAAACAATTTCGAAAGATTTACTTGATTGATTTACTTGTAAGGTGAACATTTGATTTCTATCATTATTATTTTCCTCTCGTCCTGTCCCCCTGTCTGACCTATTGCCTATCACTACGTCACTACCTATCTGTGAATTACAGTCACTTTATTGTATATACGCATTCCAGTCCTCTACTACTATCTTCCTTATTTTATATTGATGCTAATTTCCTAATTAGTTGACTGCATGATCGTATTTAATGCACATATAAAGAAGTACCTTAAATAAAGTAAGGTTTGTCTGGCTGACTTATCGGTTTGTGTTCATCTTATTTTGACCAGGGATTGAGTTGGCACATGGCAGGCATACAGGAAACGAGTGGGTACTCTTACTAGCGTTTGTCATTGTACTCTCATGCTCTATTATCTAACTTACAGAATATCAGATGTTTCTTTTCCGGCTTTGAGTTGCATAGTGATTATATATATCGATGGTCTCTATTCATTTTTGTGCATGTCCATAATTGTCTTAATAAAAACGAATGTTATAAATTATCAAGTTGACAGTCTATATATACATATACCTTCAATATTTTATTGAACTTTGGTATATATATGTATATACAGACAAGTTGAATATATGGACACTAAAATTTTACGGATTTATATGTTCAATCAACCTCGAGTACTTCATACAACTTAATGTGTGAAGAACATACACCAAATATACATTAGTAAAGGATCACATAAGACCAACTTCCGCTCCTTAGATATTCTACAATAAGTAGCTGATAGACTATTTAGCGTAATATCGTGATTAGTAAGACAAATGTACTCAAAAAGTACTTGGAAAACGATTTACCTTCTCCTCTTTATAGCCTACTTGACTTGATGGACGACATTCAAGTTGAAACAACAAGCTTGTAGACAGAATAAAACAGCAGAAACAAAGTTATATTGGTTGTTGTAAAAATGAAATACAAAGGTACATGTTGCAATGGTTTAGGTCCAAAAGCTGTACTAGACTCTGAAGGTGATAAGTGGCAATTAGAAAAATTCTTATATAACACCATCCACTAGTAAAATACCTGCCTTTTAAAAACAAAGAAAGGTCGATGTGACTGGCACTCTTCATCCCTTGTGCCCAATGTGCTACAGCCCAGCACTCTTATTACCTTGACTGTCGTATATTTTTTCAGCTAAGTTTCTCTACTTACATCATCTCTAAGCACATCATTGAAACTAGTGGAGGCAGCCATCAGCAATCCATAGACTCCAATCATTCGGGATTAAAATTCATAGAAGCCATTACAAGTGCATTTTAACTGTTCTTCTTTCAAGCTCCTAGGGACCGTTTTGGTCAGCAATTCAACTCAGGCTAAAGTGAAAGCTTTCAATAATTTTAGTAGTGTACCAATGCATTGCCCGTTTAATAAACTCATACTACTCCAACTCATACACAGGCCTAACTCTAGTGGGTATAACAGAGACGACTATGGTAAATATAGGCCAATTCTCACATATTATTTTGTCTTTAATCGTATATACGAATGATAGAACGTACGCAAATTATAAGGATGATTTAGGTAGGAGTACATTTAGAACTGAATTAATCAAACAAGTAACATGAATTCAAATAACCCTCCAGAAAATGCTTTTCGAAAATGTTTAGTCGTACGCTTAGCAATTATACAAACAAGAAACGTACCAAATAAAAGTCATACGTTCAAAGGGGGGGGGGGTAATTATGAGCTCTATAAATTATGTCTGCATGGCATGTATAGTTAATTGTGGAACTAACATGCATTCTTAAACAATATCTGGTTTATTTCGTGGTAGCCGTCGAAATGAATTTCAGTAAATTTGCGATATGAAGCAACGACCACCTATTGTAATTGATGAAAACCGTCTTAATCCAGACAAGTCTAAACTCCACTGGTTATAATTAAACGCTGGAACCTTAGTAACATCTTATACTTACTAGTTATTTAATTATTATAGTTCATTCGCACTTGTTTTGCGGAGATTGGTATGTATATTTTGTATGTATCCACCTCAGATAGGTACGTCTGAATACCATTAAAAATCAGAGAGCTCCGTACACTTGTTTTGCCTTATTGTGAGGCTAGTGGAGCCCAAGCTTTTTTGGGCGTAAGATAGTTGTTACCGATGATAATAGATGGTTTTCGTGACCGGAAACAAATTAATATGAGTTAAAAAATTTAATATATGACACCAACCCAATGATGCTGATGATTACGTGTTCACGTGGAGACTTGAAGTTTGTAGGCTGAATTCTGTGGTGAAATTGAGCGTGCTAACTTCTGAGGTGTCACGTACTACAAGAAAGTAGCTGTCAAGTGCTTAGTGGTTTTCATCGATACTCAACCGTTATCAATATGTTACACACGCCAATAACAAAATAAAATAAACTTGTTTATAGAGCTACCTCGAATTAACTTTGAATTGTTTCTTAAAAGAGCTTCTTTATTTTACCCCACCTACATGAACTAAACTATAAAACTTGCAACCGAATAATAAAATGAGCGGGTTTATTGGAACCACTACTTAAATGACACTGCATGGCACGTATTAATTAGTGCGATGGTTTATCAGAGATGCTACGTTTTTAATTAAAGCTACCGTGCTAGAATTGGTCGAAAACGACTATTACCGGCTTACTATTTAAACCTTTTGTAACTAAAAAGATGGAACAAGAATTCTTTTAGATTTACATTAACATTCTTCCTGATCAAACTACACAGTATAACTGCGTATGTCGTTTTTATTACAACCATGAGTAATGGCATCATTTCGATAAAATTCTACACCTTGCAGGTCACCAGTAATAACATTTATTACTACTTGGAAAATACAAGAAGGGCAGCTACGAACAAAAGAAAGATAGCTGAACCTGAGCAAACTGAACGAAACAACGAGTTTTGTCAATAGCGATGAAGTTTAGTGTGAAAGAATCCAAGTTAAAGCTTCTTTAAGTCATCTTGTGAGAATGTTTTAGAACCCCCTCCCCCGCAAATAGCAGTCTATGTTTCTTTCAGCCAAAGTTAGTTGAATGTCAAGAGACGCTCATTACTTATCCTATAGGTTTCACTATTAGATTCCAAAGGTGCAACATTAGGAATACCTCAAGTAAAAGTATAACTGAGGGATTGATTATTCATTGATCAAGCAAATCATTCAGCATTTCATAAATTGCCTTTCTCATACCATCGAAAACAGTTTATCTTTAGAGGAATATCAAATAATAGGAATTAGAATGATGGTTTCTACAATAGGCTTAACTATTGACCCGATTCCCATCGCATGGAAAATTGTGTGGTACGGCGGTTCGACCTACGTAAAATTACGTACAAATCACATTACCCGATAGCTCTGTCAGTCTGATCCGCTATAACCTTGGAAGCCAGATTTCTCAACTAATGCAAAGCTAGCGATGAATCAAGTTGTATTTACGAAGAAAGAGTACATAGAACACATAATCTCACTTCTGAAGGCTTCGTCCCATGACGCACGTTGATTCGGGTGCCATCATCAGCATCATTCTTCTATCTCTCTTCCTGATTTTTATTACGTTTTCAAGATGAGTGGTGATACATGTAGTGGGGCTAGGTGTCCTACAAACTCCACAGAATAACCCTGCATTTTCAATCATGTAGGCTAAGTCTCCATTCCAAGTCCACAGTTATAAGATGCAGAAAACTTATTTGTGGAGAATTTGTCAGGAATATTATTGGTAGCTAACAAGGACAATTCTACCTCTGGTAGTTTTAATTTTTGTAATCGAAGTATTTTTGGTCCGTCCCATCAGCCAAAAGCTCACAGATCAAGTATTCATAATCTTTTTCTAACTTGTAAAGTGTAGTACCGATAAATAGGGGACCTATGTAATGTAACGACCAATATAGAAATATCAGTTGGTCATATCACTCTAATGGAATTTAGTAACTTCAGATTTCCAACTAAAATCATGTATTCCATACTTTCAGTGTCAGTAATGGAATCAAAACTATGGTGTTAGACATATGACCGCTTATGAATATTCTAAGCTCTGTTTACTGCTGTTGTTGGGAAAAGAATACATAGGTTCAACAGAAACCTTTATAGACGTTGTCTAGCTTACTGACTGTTCCATAATTAATATAGACTTTTTTTAGCCAATAAAAAATGAACCTTTGGAAGTTGAATGAGTTTTTGTTCTATATGTGATTCATTAATATTAGTTATTAATTTGGACTCTTGACTAAACATGAAGATGACCACCGAAAACGCATTTAACGGACCGCTTTTGTAGATCAAGTATAAACTCTCAGACTTTCTGATTAAACGGGAGCAATGTTATATGAAATTTCACCCTTTCCCATACTTAAAAGGTGTGAAGCTTCATATAAGAGTAATTATGTACTTGAGCTGATTATGTGGCAGTGATATCGGTACATTAGAAACAGCCAATCTTCAATCAACATAAATGCTGGGAAATGCATTGTAATTTCATTTTCTTTAATGTAGCCACTAGTCATACACTATTTCAAACACTACTTGCAGTTCTCAATTAACACAGTATGATAAGTGGTAATATAAACAACCGGGAACTAGTTCCCATAATTATTAGACCTTAATATAGTAACCAAAGAGCTAAATCACAAATCAAACGACACTGAAGTGTACTCTGTATACGACCACGAAACGCTTACAGTATATTTAAAGTAGATTTTAACAAATAAATATGCACACACTGATAATGCTTTTGCAATGCATTTAGAAGTCATGGTACCCACTATTGATAACATCAGTTCCAATTCAGTGTGCGGCGAACATAGTTAACTCAGCCAACTACCATATTCCCTACCGTTGTGTTCATAGCATCCATGAGCCAGCTCAATCACGACGAGTGTAGAAAGTTGTATAAACTAAGTGAAATTATCTGGTTTCACTATTGAAATCGAGGCTACCACTCTCTTTTCTCTACTTTTACTCCCTTTCCAGTTCTTATTTTACACTATACAGTTAGTTACATTTTAAGTACCTTACCAGTTACACTCTGTGCACTAATTTGATTATTTTTATTTGTTCTGTAAGTATCATGAATGGTAGTAGTAGTGAAGCAAACTGTAACTTTGGTAGTAATATCACAGTTAGTTCACGTGGGGGAAGGAGGACGGCCTCTTCTGACAACCCTATTCCTAAATCAATTACCACAAATCTATTGGCTGATAGAGGTTTAAAATCTAGCGCTAACAGGTAAACCTTGTATTCCGGAAACCTATCCTCCAGCCTCTCGACAACAAACGGAGACTGAATGCCCCATATTTAATTTGCAAATCCGTGATCAGCTTGCTACAGTTTGCCCGTAACAACATAGGCCGTACTTCAAGTGCCGAGGATGCCACCTAAAGTCAGCCATTCAAGGGAAACTTAGGCCACCACAAAGTGATCATGAAGAGTCGACGTATCAGGAAAACCAGAAATAAAACGAAGAGTGTTAGAGATAACTTCAATATTTATCACTAAGTAGTACAGAAGACCTACTTATCATATGAATGTAAATCCTACCACAGATGGGTTGACTATTGCTGTGACATCCCAGTACCGAAGTAGTACTACGATTTCGTGTTGGAACATCCACCCCGATTGTTTGGTACTTCCGATAAGAATGCGGAGCTAGGACTTCTATAGAACTGGGTGTATTAAAAACCATAACACGACCTAGTACATTAGAAAAACAGGACTTGAAAATAACCACAAACCTCTAATGCCTAGCCGCGGGAAACAGCGACGATGAATTTTTCGACCAACTTGATAAGAGACTTCGTCAGGTTGTCAGTATCTTCATATCCTAGTAAACTGATAGTCTTGCCTCCCCAATTAGAGATACAGAGCAGAGGAGGCACTGACGGTCTTGTGGGGACAATTCTAATTCGACATCGACTCACGAGAACGTAACCAAACAAACGATCAGGCCGGAAGATACACACCAACTAGAAACAGCTAGACCGAGAACTTTAAACGGTAGACTTGACTCTCTCATTCTTTCAGCGCCCTATTCTTCAGCAACAATTCAGTTGAAAGTAGAGACTCGTGCAATCAACAGCAGTGGGATGCATTTTGTGCTCCCTCTGGACAGATCGACACGCCAGCAAAGTTATACTATCTGCTCAAAGCCAGAAACTCTTCAAAGGAAGGCCCTCTACTCCACTCAAAGTTTTTCTAGACTCACTAATCGTTGTACAGTGTGCTCTTCAAGTCACAACCACTATCAGCCAAGAAGTCCTCCGTCATAATGATGAATTCCGGCACGCCTTGATCACCGTAAGAAACAGTGAGAACACAGCCATAGAGCTAATTAATGATCGATTCCATGGTTATCCATGAAATTTCAAAGTTACAAAATGGTACACACGTTTAGTGTTACACTGACGACATATAGAGGTGACAGTGGCTATCTTACCGATGTAGCTACAGCTGATGTGAACAGACTATCTTTCTCTTTGCACCTCACAAATATCAGATCCTCCCAATTAATAACCGTGGTCCTAGGAGCCGAGTAGACCTGAGCACAGTCCTTAAGAAATGGAATAACGTAAAGTACGATTAATGCGGCTACTCAGGATGCTGCTAAAGAAGAATAAGGTAGCTGAACCAGAAGCAGGCAGACAGAGTGGCTGTGACGTCTTCATTTGTTACTTTCGCTTAACAATCTCTTGTCGCGAGTCATGCAAATCAAGATCATTATGAACCAAAGTCTTTCACACAAGAAGGAAAAAGACTGACCGAGCCAGTTTATGGGGAGGTGATCATCACATCTCCCAACCACGCTTTAATATTTAACCTGAGATCACTTCCTTGCAATCTAAATATGGCTGGATGTATGGGTAAAAGTCTTTATATCGACTTAAGAGGACTGAGTAGTAAGATAATCAAACTTCATTACATGTGAGCTTACCTCGGACTTGTGAGTGTAAGGAACTGAGAAGCGGAAGACTGACCAACTAACTTGCCCAACCTTGTTTTATTCTAAATATACACAGGATTCTATAGAATTTACCAAGTCAGTGATATCGTATAAGAACCAGCAGCGAGTACAATAATGTACTAATAGCTGCCGACAAAACATCGCTACAATGCGGAGCTCGTAACAGGTATAACGCCACAGCTTCTAACTTAAGAAAACCCAAACATGAACTGATAAATAAGGACCATTTTAGCAAAGCAAGTCCTACAATAGGCCGTTGTGATGGCGACATACCATCGCAACCATCGACCTCGCCGACTAAACTCAAAAATCGTGGGCCACATCATTTAAATGAATTGTTTAGTTTACCTGATGTAAGCCCATATACTATGGTATTAGCAACGGAACTAGCTGCCAACCTAATTGATTTGAACATTACTTCCCTGGAGAGCATGACTGATTCTCAAACGAATGCGATTACTGAAGAAAAGTCATACGTTGGAAAGCAATCCCACACTACAAAAACAAAAAAAGGAACTTAAACATTGATTTAACGATAGTTATGAGTACCTACCCACTAAGAATCAATCCTATCGCTTAGCATCAGGCAACGAACCTCAAAATATTGGTACCAACATGACCAAAAACAGTTAAGACTTTGACAGGTTAGTCAATAAAAGTAACGACAAACCCCAAAATGCTGGGCGAATTAAATCCCCGACATCAAAAGAAAAAATTAATACTCAATCTGGCAACAAACAATTTCTCTCCTCATGTTAATCTATATAAATATTCTCAAAAAAAAGGAGTGACACACCCTACTTCACCAAAGTACTAAATACTACTGGCTCAAAAGGATAATACTGCACACACAAGTCACCCATTACCACTTATATCACCTGCAGTCCCAAATGAATAGTAGCCTTACTCACTACAATCATGAAGACTATCAGTGCCACCAACATAAATGGCCATCTAGACATAAAAACTTACCACCAAGACATTTCACTATAGCAAACGATTCCGCTTATGACTTCATGCCTAGAAATTATAACATATTGTCCAACTATTGTGAACTAAATGTCACATATGCTAACATATATCCTTTATCAGCTTATTCCTCATTTGACACCTTACAACCCCCTTCACTCTTGTCCACTACTTCTACTACCTTTCTTGAACCAACAGCTCATGCCAATCGTGAATGCCCCCAACCTATATCACCACAAGGTAAAAACGTTGTTAACACCTCATATCCGATTAACATAAGTGTCTTAGGTGATTATCACAGAGATAACAGTAACGTTCAGAATACGGATCTCATGTAATAAACACCTAGTAAATACCTACTAACATCTCAGCTTAGTAAATGCCAGAGACCCCTGACATCCAGTCCCAGTTTCATTCATAATTATAAACTCAACTCCTTTAACAATTACATCTTAATCTAAATGAACACAAACTTTTTAACGTTATGCTCATCAATGTCCGTTCGATACTTATCAAAATGTCACATCACCGAACAACAGTTCTAATCACTAGACCATCAGCCATAATATTAACTGAATCATGGTGTTCGTGTTCAGTCCTCGATGCTGACATAAACACAGATGGATATTTCTTGCATTCGCACTAACTGAGATAATCGAAAAGAGAAAAAGGATGTATAATATACATTCATACCCACACCACAGTTACAAAAGTTAAGGAACTAAAACTTAGTACAACCCCTGACTTTTTCCTTATGCAATGTGGCACTGACTATAAGATGCTTGTAGTTTGTGTATACAGAGCACTCTTTTCACGACCAGAAATAGACGCGGCACTTTGTAGTCAATTTGCACGGGCCTCGACCTTAGATGCTGATTATGAAGTGAGTGCAAGAGATTTTAACCTGCCACACACTAACTGAAAAATAAGCAGTGGCGTACAACGACATAATTACCGCCATAGACTTATGTGAATGGAAGCAGTACATCACACGACTGACTCGCGGTAAAAAGTATCCTAGATCTGATATTATGCCTCAGTATCATGTCCATCAAGAAGCAAGTCGGTAAACAATGATCTACTTACGACCACAGATTGGTTTTCTGTTCTTTGCCTATTATCTAACAGAAAATACCACACAAACAGTATCGACGCGACACAGACACTCGGTGTATTAGAGATACAGACTGGGAACTTTTGGCGAGACTCACAAAATGCTCTGATTTAAACAGCTTCTTTACTTATGACTCACTTGAAGACTTATTGACCATTTTTTACACGACAATCCTATCACACTCATGATACCATAGCCTCCAAAACAATATGCATGTCTTCTAGGAATAGGTCATCGATTCTCCTACGTAAACACTTAGCTAAACTCAAAAACTTTCAAGTCGTTATTTCTCTTCTTATGGTTTATCATGTCTACACTCAATCTGGGAAACCCTAGGATTTGTCAGAATGTCACTTGATCGGGATGAAAAGAATGAAGAGTGTAATGCACTTAGAATCAGTGCGAAAACGCATAGTTTGACAGCACTCCTGAATAAACGTACAGTCATTCCATCAGATATCCTATTTTGATCCAGGACTGCAAGGTATACAACAACCCCAGATCAATATGTGAAATTTTCAATAGCTTGTTTAGCCAAACTACCTTTGAATTATATGGGGTTATACAAGAGAGTGTACTAGGGCCTCTCTTGCTTACAATATACATCAACAGTATCAAGTAACTGTTTAAGCCATGGTAAAGCATTCTTATGCGCAGGTGACTTTAAAGTTGTCTACTCATGTGACAGGGATGAGCTACACAATACTGTTAACACTGTACAGCGAGAGTTAGACAAAGTCATAGTGTTGTGCTAAAAAAATCAACTTCATTTTAACACTAAGAAATGTGGCTGGATCAGCATTAAGTGTCGAAACCTCAACCTTCACTTCGAAGTAGATGGGGAACAAATCGCCAAATGTGAAACAATTCAGGATCTTGGCTTAAGATACACTACGGATCTGTAGCGGTAAATAATCCCCATAATAAATAGTTACATAAGCTCTAGACATTGATGCTGACCATGTTTGTTTTAGCGGACACAACTAGTTGAAGGCGCATGGTCACGCATCACCACCAGATCACGGCTCAAACCACCGTGGGTAGCATCTCTCTCTAGTTTGCCAGCCTAGACGTTGCTATCCCATAGAGACTGACCAGCTTCAGTCTATTACAAATCAATGGGAATATACCAATTCGTCCTACCATTGAAGCTCTGTTTGCTATCAAATAAAATTTCTCTTCCATCCTTCAGTGACTTCTGATTTCTTCTCATTTGTAAGAGTGGGTCCAATCGATAGAAGGGGCTCTGGTTGTACGACAAGCCTAACTTGGTCATATACCCGGGTACACTTCATTAGTGAGCCCGACGTGATCTGGACACGATCATTACTGTGAGTTCGTTCCCTTTTTATCGTTTTTAATAGAGTATTATTAGTGTTTTTTTTGTCGCCGCATATTTTCCACAGTATCTTTGTATTTGCATATATTAATATTTTACTGATATACAATTAGACTCCTAAGCTATTAGGCTTAAAACCCCCCATACTTCCAAGCTTTTAGCTCATTCCTTTCTGGGCAGATAATGTAGAAGCTTGGTTCTGCTACGAAGAAGCGGAATTTTGAGGCCTACGGCGTGACAGATCAATGCGTTCGATTTCTGGAGGTTGTCAGGTCACTTCCACGTGAATTAAAAACAGGTACGTCACTCCTTCTCGTTTTAGTCCCGACTGTCTAGAACCGCATGAACAGCTCCAAAGATCAATTGTCAAACGTGAAGAGTTGTCCGACAGACAACGTCTTGATAAGTTGTTTCACACCATTGAGCTTGGCAGCAGTTCAGCGACGGAAATGTTATCGCGTATAAAAAAGGTAATCATTCAATGGATTTTTGACGACGGTCTCTTTCTTCAACTCTTCCTATCAAAACTGCCACAACGAGTGCAAGTAGTATTGGTAACATTCAACAATAACCCAGTAGAGGATCTAGCTTACATCTGCTGATCGAATTCTGGAGATCACCAGAACTTTGCCACAATGAGGTTCATTCCGTTACAGAAAAACCTATCGAGACCGAAAACAAAATGACCAAATTGTGCAATACTCTTTCTCATTTCCTCGATCTACGGGAACAACGCCGACCAAGCAATCCTCGACGAAGAAGTTCATCACGCAGAAGATCTTTATCTCGACTTTGGCGAAGCAAAAATTCACTATTGGTGTTGGTATCACAACACCTATGGCAAGGACTCAAAGAATTGTAGAGACCCATGTTGATTCGCTAGCCACAAACCCACTGTTGATGCGTCAAGAAACTATTTCGCCGGTACGCGTTAGCGGCAACCGTAGCCGGTGGAAACAGTTGCCTTTTATTCATCACTGATGTGATAACGAAGGTTCGCTACCTCGTCGATGTTTAGTAATTTGTTTAGTCTAACTGCCTTCAAGTTATATACGCATGTTACTTGTAGATAGTAAGTTGTACAAAATACTTTTCAGTTTCAAATATGTAGCTAAAGCTCTCGGAAACCTAAGGTCTATAATAGGTTCAGGAACAGACGACCTCCCATCAAGTCTTCTTCAAAAGTCGTTGCAAGGACATGCCACTCCTACTTTTTCAAATTTATCACCTTGTCGCTAGACAAAATAAAAAACCAAAACATTTGGTAAACTATCTACGTCACCCTACAAATACAAGGCCGGTGATAGAGCATATGCAAGTAATTATAGGCTTATAAATATTACTTCCGTTCTTTCACGAATCGTTGAAAGCATAATAAAAAATGGAATCACACATTGCTTCCTAGTACAAAAACAAATATCTGAATCACAACATGGTTTTATAAAGAATCAATCAGTGTCTAACCTGTCAATTTGTCTTATTTAACCACATCAAGTCTTGCCGTGACCTACGCAAAATAGTCTTAGCCCTATATTTCGATATATCTAAGGCCTTTGACAAAGCATCACACAGCATATTCCGTGAGAAATCATACTGTATAGGGATTCGAAACCCTTTGCTAATTTAGCTTAAATCATTCTTAACTAGTCGATATCAGAAAACTAAAGAAAATTCAGCACAATCATCCTTAAGAAAGTAACCAGTGGGGTTATACAAGGAAACGTACTAGGACCTTTCTTGTTTACAATATAAATCAACAGTACTGACAGCTGTTTTGTAAGTGACAAAATCTTCTTGTAAGCAGATGACTTGAAAGTTGTCTATTCATTCGATAGAGATGAGCTAAGCAACATTTGTCACCTCAAAGGCACCAAGACTTGTGGCTTATATAATCCATAATTTGTACCAACTTGATTGGTACTTTGTTAGATCTGTGTTCGCCCGCTAATTGAATACTGCCCACTCATACTCAGCAGCCACCAAATGAGTGATAAGCAGGAAACTGAAAGGGGTACAGCGATACTTCACAATAATTAGGGATGGATTGTAGACTAAACTATACTAAACGGTGTAATAATTTAATCTTAGAACCACTTAAGAAAGGGCGAGCTAAGCTCAATCTGACTTTCTATTTCAAAGTTGTACACCATTTAGCATATACCCCCTGACCCTATATTATGATTTATCAAGGTAACTAATTACAACCTCAGAAATCATACATACAGTGCGAGTAGAACACTGTAAGACTAGAATACGATCTAATTTTTTCGTGGTTAAATTCGCTATCATTTGGAAAAGTTTACTGGCAGAAATTTGTACGTCAGACTGCATTGTTCACTTAATACAATCGATAAACCAACTGTTCAGTGACTCCAAAGCACTGAATAAACTATCAATTAATTCAAACTCTAGCATAACATGCGACGCATTCGTTCACCTTGTTGTGTAACACACGTGTGTAAACTAGATACTACCGAGCAGCACATAAAGTAATATATCTAAAGATTGGTACCAAATGCTTCACGACTTTCCACTTAACTTCGACTTAATCAGTTATGACTCATTAGGGTTCTAAACCTTTAAACACTGCAAGCATGGATGTTATGGTAGGAAAAATAACAGAAAATGAAGAAGATTCCGGTTTAAAACTGTTTATTTTGAAACTTATAGCTATTTTTATTTTTTTCCCATGTTGTGTATTCCTTTATATCACCGTCTCCTTGAGCTATTGGACTGCTCTCATAAGGAATGAGTCTCTTTTACAGCATCTTACTTTTAACGCTGGTTAACAACGTACTTAGTGCATCAATAACACCGTTTAAAATCAACCCACATAGATTTCACCACTACAGAAGAATACCTCCCCCCTATATATGTGCTTGTTTGGGGCTTTATCCAACTTTTAAATATTGTTGGCCTTATTCCGTATGTGGATATGCGGTGTGGTTCAGTCTGTTTACTCCCAGTCGGTCCTTGGAATCGTAAAGCCAGTGACGAGAAGCGCACAGCTGTTTGTCAGAAGTGCACTATAATACAACAACTGCCTCTGGCACCCTGGTACTGTGAACTTGGATGTCTTCGGCCTTGTTTTTAATTAATACCTCCATGTATTGTGAATCCCCTATCAATGACTCTATCAAAATTATTGTACGTAAATAAAACTATATTATTCTGATCATGCATATTAATTGATATGCCTTCATGAATAAAAAGCTACTTGAGAATAAATCTATTATTATTATAAAGATGGAGCCATCCTGAAATTTTTGCTCATCTTTCTCTCCATCAAATGCCGTGCCCCCGTTTACAGACCCACATCGTCAGTGCTGAGCTATGCATTCGAGTGCAGATATGTAGGGCCATAAAATGTAACAGCACTACAGCGAGGCCTGTTTCGGGGGCAAACGCTGGTCACAGGTCGTCGTCCTGCAGTCTTGCAAGTAGAAATGCAACGTTATGTACTCCCTACCCTGAGAATCGGATGCAACACTATTATTCCTGTGATGACCACCTCTCCGTCAGCTTAGCAGAAAGAGACCTGGGTCTCATCCTGACTAAGATACTTGATACTAGCGACAATTATTATGGAGACACTGTCATAGCCTATGCCACTCCTTATTTCGTTCAAAGGCAGTACGGGATGCTCTTCCTGTAACTCTCCGGCGTCGTATACAAGACCTGTATTTAACCATATCTCATGGCATTTAAGATAGACAATTCCTCCTCATCCAACGAAACTCGAGTCTGCTGGAAAAGGTAAAGAGATGGGCCAAAAAATTGGTTACATGACTCAGCTTAAAGACGCAGGAACACAGATTATGTTTCTTAGACTTGTTCTCATTCAACTACAGGAAAACTGGAGGTGATTTCAAAATGGCCTATAGAATTCTGCACAGCACGGCTTATCCGTCGAAGGTGATATTGGCTTGGGTCCCTTGTTGTCTGTGACTATGCGACCCGCTGTATGGTCAAACCCCAAAGATCAGCCTCTAGGATCAGGTCGCGTTTTCTCTAATTGATATCTTACAAAATCGAAATGATTTCGCTTCTACCATGACCTCAGACGACTCATTAAGCATCTCTAAGAAACGGTTGGATGAATATACACGCATACACAATGTTTCATACACCTCTTAGAGTATAGGTCAACCACTCTTTATCACTTCTTCACGTGCCGTACTTATAACTTACTGACACAGCATACATCGCCACTGTCAGTTCACCTAATCCATCTACCCATGGGGTATTATTATCATTTATTCTTTTCCTCCTAACCTTCATTTTTATTTTTCTTCCTCCAATTTTCGTTTTTTAATCTTCTATTTTACTGCGTAATCTACTGTTCAACAGCATTATAGTTGCCATCTTACTACTCTGAATTATACACTCATTCATCAGTTTCAAGTGACACCTTTCTGCAAACAAACTGTCACAACAGAAAAGTATTAGGAAGTCGAGTAACTGGAACCAACACAATGAATAATACAAAAAACCTTAATCCACTCCTGAACATCAAGTTACGAGAGTTAGGAGATTAACTAGTTTTAACTAGCTTAGTGAAAAATATTGGGTATTGAACACATAGTTGCGGGCTTGGAATGTTGTTTGTACAGTTGCTGCTAAGCGCAACAAATCAAGTGCCGTAACATGAGTGAAGGTCTTTGTAATATTTCTCGATGTATAACCCTGTTAACTGATGAGGACCGGTTTACGAGAAAAAAGGCTTTGAAGTCTATTGAAAGTTACTTAAATACCAATGATGATAAAGAAATCTCTATTTATGGTACATTAGCGGAAAACCTAGCAAATGCTTTAAATGACCCAGTTGAGGTCAATCGCGAACTTGCAATAAAAGTCCTAATGCTCACCATAAATGTAAATAAAGATATAAGACCTCTTCTTCCAATAATAGTGCCTGTGATTGTTATGCGTTTAGGACAGAAGGAAATAATAGAACAATCAGAAGAAATTCGCTACTCAACACTTAATTTTATTTATATATTAGTTACTCGGACAGATGAAACATCTCCGTTCCTCGACGATTATATCTCAATTATTCAAAAGACACTTGTGGATCCGTATCATGAGGTTAAAAAATTGTCTTGCAGAATAGCAATCGCCTTATCAGAGAAAAAATGTCATCGTTTTTACCAAGTATCAGAGTCTATTTTGATGCCTATGTTATCAAACCTCACACATCAACATTCAAAGGTTAGATTGGAAACTGTGGTTGCCCTTGAGAAGGTTTTAATGCACAGTCAAGGAAAGCTTGTTGATAGTGTTATTCCACCGTTAACTCAAAGATTGTTTGACTCATCCTCAGCAGTTAGACGTGCTGTCATTGAGCTGGTAGGCTCTTGGCTGTTAGATTTACCTGATCGATATTCATACCAAACAAGATTACTACCTCTACTTCTGTCTGGATTCATTGATGAATCAGATGAAATTCATGTTATTACTATGAATTTATGGCATCATATAGGTAATTTCGTAGGGTTAGTTAAACTTTGTAAGCTTTTAGGACTGAAGTTTGAGAAGGAAAACGAGGAAAATCTGAAGGACAAACTGGATTTTGACCATAGTCTTCCTTCTTATTATCCATACGGGTGCAAGCGACCAATACTGGGTAAGTTTTCTAAGCCTATTTTAAGCTCTCGAATGTACCTGTTTAATCCAAAGCTTAGGCCAAACTATTTAATTATATCATTTTCAGCCGACTCTTCACCAGACTGATTATGTCTTACATTAAGTTGCTTAGGGAGTAAAAATACATGGTGAATATTTGACTCAGTCACTACTTGTAGCTTATATTGCCATTGAAAATCCTACATTTTATAGTATTTGTTTAAGAAATGAGTGGATTAAGTGCATTTTCATGTCTTACCTTAACACTTTAAGTAAACCAACTGGTTTCGTTGATTGTAATTTATCAGTCCGAATCACTTCGAATGATGACTATTTGGAATTTTTGACATTTGTAATCATGAGGTGCCAAATAATCATTTTCATTTCACAGACTTACTATGCAAAAGATTCACCATGTCTCAGGTAAACCTCTGGTAATGCCTAAGATATGTCACGTTACAATACAATTAATTACCTTTGCGTCCACTGTAAAGTGGGAAACTATTGGAATCTAATTGAGAATACGATTCACTCTTTCAATATCAAAGTGGATTTCTTCATAGTCCATTTAAGTCAATATACTTGTACCAGAAAAACAAAAATACTTAGTAAGAAAATATCTCATCTATGACCCTAGTTCTGCTATTTTTATTTTTTATTCGACACGACAAATTAGTGGGTTTACCGAATAAGGTCGTTAAAACATCTACTACCTAAGCTCAGGCCACCTACTTTGATATTACCAAATGTATTAGTAAGTTATAGGAGAGTTGGAATGGACAAACCAGAAGGCAGTATCAGCCTATGAAACCCTTTACAGTCGATCTTAAGCATACTGATAGATGCGGACTACTTAGTTGGGAAGCTGCACGATTGGTTGTATACGTTAGGTGTTGTATCTCAGAACCAGTCACCATGGCGCAGTTGTCCTCATTTTCTCTACCTGTAGATCTTGAGTTTGAGATTATTTCATTCTCGAATCGTGTTATCTATGCCCAATCATTCTTACTGACATCGACACTACTAATTTGGTGGTTTTATATCGCTTTGTCGTTGTGATATATGCCTGGTTCTGGGTTGCTCATGACTATCTCAACACGGATTAACTAATTTTCCTTTGCTGATGTTATTTTGTTCAAATTCAAATATACTTTTACTTCATTTAATGATAATTTACTATTACGAATGTATACCTGGGACAAACTTTATTTTCATAGGTTGTCGTGAACTCGTTTACAGATCAGCATCCAAGCTATTCCCGGGTCTATGTAAAGATCTTTCTGACTGGCAGGAGGCAACACGTTTAAAATCAGCCAGTTTGCTGCCCATTTTAATATTACATCTTGAAGAATCTGCTACCCAACATACTCAACATCTTTTAACTGGGATCGCAAATGGTTTAACTGATGCACTCAGTCGAATGTCACCTGTTGGAAATATTTCTTTAATAAATATGATGACTTTTGTTTCATTTCGCCAAGTGTCTCCATCAAATATCACTGTTAATGAACTGGATATAGTTGGTTTCATCGCAACACACTCCACACCTCAGGCGTTTAGTTCATCTGATGTCAACGAAGCAGTCAAAGTTATCAATCAATTATTCAGTCTCTGCTCAAATTTTAGGCTGCATGATCTCCACTAAGGTGAATTCGATGTGATTTCAGGTGTTTTTGTCATGCTTTTGATCCGTCTTAATGTGAAGCAACTATTTAAAAGGACCCAAACAATTAATATACTCTTTAAACCAATCGTTATATTTTATTTTGTCTCTTTTCATTCACTAATTTGCTGTCCTACTCGATTGAGAATAAGCACATTAACCACTTACTCCAACACATTGAAACAACTTTCTGTCATTTATGTAGCCCAGATACGATTAATGCATTTGTGTATTAATGTGGGTGGGTCTTACATCATCCTAATCGGTTGTTAATTTAAAACTTAAATGCTAAAAAATGGTTACAATCTGTATTTATGAGATAATTGTTTTTGAAAATACCATTTATCTGGCTGAAAAGATTGGCTTTAGTCTCGGTTACTTTATGGAATCCCTTTAAGTGGCACCATTATAAGTTTATTTCTCAGCAAGTGAAAGATAGTCTAGTGCACAAATCCTTAGTAGCTGGAAAAACTTTAAATGTGTATTTATGGTACTTTTCATTTATCAGTGTATTTTCACGTAAAATCTGTATCAGTAAATGAAGAATAAGTCAGTTATATTCTCAATCTTCTGATCTCTATAGACCTAACTCTTCATAGATTATATGATCCATTTCTGTGGAATAAATTTCTAAGTTAAAAATTAAAGTTCGTATAACTGAATTTATATGATAATTCTTCTAATTTTTATGTTTCATTAGAGAAATCTCAATCGATTGTTCAAATTTTTAATATATTGTAAGAGCATGTTTCGCATATGAAATAAGATTCAGGTGCCTACATATTCACATGCTTAGTTAGTAATCTAAGTAGATTCTGTCGGATTTGCTCTTGTTATTCTAGCTTTTTCGGTCTTCGAAATGCGATCATTGGCATTTTCTGATATTAGTGTATAAAACGTTCAACTATGCGTTATCCCAGTTTTGTTTCTTCAGTCACGCTTAATAAAATGTCTAGTTAAGGCAAACATATCTTCCTGAGTTGTTTGGGATATTTTAGCTTTGTAGTTTTAGAGATTTCACCTCTAAAGGTGAGAGTCAAGGCGAAGTATACCAATTTTTAGGATCAGCACTTTTTAACTACTTCATTCGCACCCAAGATGACAGCATCGGTGCAAATTCTGGCTGTCTGAGATGAATACCTTACCGCCGCCACATTCCAAAGCTGTCTGCAGCGCGACTTTCCCCTTGGTCTTTAAGTTTGCTATTTTTCGTCTTACTTCTTTCCAACAACCTGTGTAGTGTGTTAAAACAGAGAGATGAAAGTTTCAGCCAATATTGTTAGATTGGGTTATCATAACATGCAAGCCGGCCACACTTTCAAGGTTTCTGCTGCTTTCAAGTTAGTGGTATACATCTTCTACTGCTCGAAACTTGTAGTATTAATTTCTTTAAGTGCATTTTTCGTTCCGAAATTCAGTTAGCCTCAAAAGTATGAATTACCATTAGTGTTTGTTCAAAATCCCTTTAAGAATCTACCATTATTAAGTTATATGTTTGCATACGTATTTTATTCGTTTTACTTATATATTTATTTGTTTGGATAGTTTTGGTGGCATTTACTCGAACCATGTTTACATCGTTGCACAGAATCTGCTGCTCCTTCCTCATTAGCTGGACATTTATTTCTTTTGTCTGGTTTAATCTATGGTAGTCCTTTATATCAAATTAATGGGATAAATGAATTTCATCACAATTCGTCATCGAGTGACTGTGCCGATGTTACTACTACTTCTACCAACAATACTACTGGAATTAGTCCTAATGTTCATAATGATAATGTTGATGAAAATAATCATGTCAAGGTTATAGCTTGTACAACCAATCATACTACATTGCATAAAATTATTGCCTATCTTAGTCAGAATGAACTAATCTCTGTCATGTCTGTTGGCGCCAAAGCTGGTCTACTAAAATGTGTTGAAGTGTCTATTGAACATCTTAATGAGGCAATTGATTTATTGAAACAAGACTCGAAACAGCAACATGAGCATGCTTTAGAATCTTTACAGCTGAGTGATGATAGTCAAAGAGATATTGCTGAAACCACTTACAATTCAGCAAAATTACTAGTTCAAGATGAACAGGTAAGGAACTATATATGTTTTCCCTAATACAAGTTGTAAATTTATTTAGAAGTGGCTTTGAAACGTAGGGGGCCTTCTTTCAGTTTTATTTATTAAAGCCGTTAAATTATTTGTTAGGTAA
This sequence comes from Schistosoma japonicum, assembly GCA_025215515.1. Classification (NCBI taxonomy): domain Eukaryota; kingdom Metazoa; phylum Platyhelminthes; class Trematoda; order Strigeidida; family Schistosomatidae; genus Schistosoma; species Schistosoma japonicum. Next base: position 13,494,254 of record CM046065.1, on the reverse strand, counting down.
TGTAGTATTTCCTAATAAATTGACCAGAATCAACCAAAAATAACAAATAGTGATCATTATCCTGAATTTTTGTCATGAAGAAAGTGCATCTTTGATTCAGGCGCTATAAAATTAGCACTCTGGATGCTTGATTTTCAGAGGCACGCTAAAAACTATAACTTTTCACATATTTGTCTATGTATCATCATCGACGGACGAGAGACACCTGTAACTCTTCATTGACTACTCCATAGTTTCTTTTTTGAGGTGGATAGAGGGGGGGTCGGTAAATCGTAGGGTCTGTTGAGTATTTGCGTTGCGTTCACTAATGTTAATTCTTCGGTACCGCTGCAATAATACTTCAAATTACGTAGATAGAGCAGAGTTATGACACTCATTCTCGTATGTGGATTGTAGTGACATAAATAATTTAATATCCCCACTGAACTTCAATACACTTACATAGATACTAACGAACGAATAGTATTACTAACGATTTTAAAAAAATACAGCTCAAATTCGGGCACATTAATATGCATGAGGTTGATAAGCGAGGATTTTTTACTGTTCTGAAAATGTTTTACATTTCTTGATTTCAGATCCGTTCATGGTTATTTGAGATAATTCTTGGGTTGGGTGGAGTTTGGCCAGAAAATGATTTGGTTTCATCAGATTTCGGCCAAACAATTCTCAGTTCATGTGATAGACTTATGGAAAGGTTAGCAGTTTGTCATCGAGATTGCATCAATTTATCCAAACAATATCATCTCTCTTCTAAAGGTTCTGACGTAAATGAAGCATTAGTTATCAATTCGGCTTCGACTAATGATTTCGATCAGTTGCTTTTCAGCTGTATGCCTAAGTTAGTTTATTTTTTATTTGCACTTAAAACTTTAAGATGCTTTTTTTCATAGGTACAATAGTTGTTTATGCATATGTGTAATTTATACTGCTATTTGGAAGCTAAGTCTATCCACAATATCTGAAATATCATATGCGTTGGATTCAGCATTTCTGATCAATTTTTGGTTTATTTTGATAGTGATCACTGCTTATCTAAAGTGCAGTTAAAAATGTCATGATAAGCTTTAACTTCTACTTCCATCGTAAACATTACAAACAAGTCAACTCAACATTAATGATTCCAAATCAGTATGTTCTATTTCTTTTAATCTTTTTCATTTCTTTGAAGTTAACACTGTGTAGAACTTGCTGGAAGAACTTTATGGAAAGAGCTTTTTAGTAGCTAACAGTTACTCGTGAAAATGCATACTAGTTAATCATAAGTAGTATAGTTAAATGACAATGTATAAATTTCACCATTCTTGACTTGAAAAATTTACTAGAAACGTACTGCTAACTTTTTAGCAGCTCTAAACCATATTATTGAGATACACTGATGTTCAAAATCATTAACTACGAATTTGTTTGTTTACTAATTTGGTTCTATAATAGTAAATATATCTATGTACAAACCTCAGTTCATGAGATGTCCAAGCTTCTAAATATTGGTAAAGAGGATAACCTTTTATTAGGCAATAATAAGAATCTCAGAGATATACATTACTTAATAAGCATCAAAAGCTGTGACTATAGCAACAAGCGGGGGCAAATTCGAAACGGTGTATAGTAGGAAAATTGATACAAACAAACAAAGGTTCATCTAAATTGAACCGTAATCAACTGTAAACTAATAATCAGTGGGTAATTATGGTGATTGCATAAGTTAAATGTCATGTATGGTTCGAGTGGGACAAGAATGTCAAGTCCTTCCAGAAAACTGTGCTATACGTTGTAAGCTACTGTATAATAACAAGTAGTATCAACAAATAAACGAAAGGTGAATAAGTTAACATTCGCGAGTCAAAAAGTCGCTTAACATTTATTTAGTAAGCAAAACTAAAGGGCAAACAACAGTTGACATGGATTAGCATCTAGTGACCCAATTTCGGTTAGTTCATAATATAGCGCAATGATCACTGACTAAACTTCATCAGTCTCAGATTGATTGATTTCGGAATTTTACCAGCAGTCGTCAACCCACTAAATCTAATAGGTAGGAGTTCGTCACGATATTTGGAAGTCGCTGGCGAGGTTATGGGTGTGCACTGTTACTGGAGAGTCTCATACTAGGCCTACATCTCTGTTCAATGTTACTTGGTTTTTTGTGGAACTTTAACTGAGGTCAATCTGTAAAGAGTTTAAATTACAAGTACATTATTTGTTTTTATTCTGTAGTTTAGATACTCATCCTTTTTATTATTATTTATCAATGTACAGTTAATCCATAGATTAAATGAAGACCTACACAAGTCTATTTCATGGCATCCACGTTCGATTGGATTATCATTGCTTTCACGTTGTTTACAATTAGCTACTGGACCTGCCCTTTTATTCACATTTAACAATCATGGTAATAATCAAGAGTGTTTAGCAGCTATATTAGATCTGTTAGAACGTGGTTGCCGATTAAATAGTGCTCCAGGTGGTGGTGGGAGTGGTGTTGATAATGCTGGTAGTCAGTTCGATAAATCTCCAGGTGGTACAGATCCATTAACGTTGGCCAGTGAAGCTGAACTTCGTTTACGTGGTTTAATACTACTTACAAAATTAACAGATAATAATCACATTCGAGTAAGTTCACTACGTATATATTGTAAAAGATTATTTACAATTAATACTGATCTACACCTGTGGAGGGAAAGGCGTCTAAGTATCAGCAAGTTAAACTGCAAGTTCGAACTCCAACCCATCTGCTTTGGTTTGAACAGCTGCTGGGTAATATCTCTAGACCTTACGCTTAAAGTATGTCTCAAAGCCAGGTACATGAATCATTACCTGGTAAATAAGTTAAAGTTAAAGTGTATTAAGAAACATAGTTTTAAGGTGTACAAGTCAAAGTTGTAAATTATCTCTCTCATGATCGAATTTTAATGATTCATTTTCGGAATAATTTATTTTGACATATGAATGCCGTGTAGATAAGCAAGAAATCCTTCATTTATAATTCTCATTGCTTGCCAACCGTTCTAACTAGCTAGTAAAAGCAGATTTGTCATTTATCGAATATTATCGACGAGTTAGAAGAAATGTTGGAAACGTCAAAAGGTATTATATCATCAGTCTATGTAGTTACTGGCTTGGTCGAAGCCATTTTGATAGTTGTGGAATACCTGTGGTTGGAGACATTGGTTTATATGACTCTAGATCGGTAGCACTAATTTTTCAATTTTGACCAACATACATTTGTTTCTTTTTTCATGTTAATTATGAGTAGCTGACTGACTTTAGCCACTTCCTCGATGTAGTAGTCGTGCTGGAACACTCGTTACTTTACGTCTTTCTATGGTAAGCAGGTTGGTTAGAGAACAGTTAGGGTAAACAGCAACTTGAGGTCCAAAAGGCAAGTTACACTGATGACTGTACTTCAGTGTGACAGGAGTAAAGTGTTTTCTTCATTTGTACACTATGTATTGACACTCACAGAGCTTCTCGATCTATGGGGTCAAATGCTACTTACAAGTATGAAAATACCGTTATTTTTGAGCGTCTATAAGTATATCTATATTACTGGATTTACCGGAGGGTGAATATCTCATCAATACATCTATGACCAAATCTGAAAGGAGCTTGGTTTTCCCGGGTTAGCAGTTCATAAATCAAGGTTCTGCAGTCAAGGGAAATGTTATTGTTGCAAATAACCTACTAAAACCTTCAACCTGCTAGTTCATGAATAGCTCAATTGTCTACAGTATACTACTCTAGGTCTCAACTTCTTGAATCAGTAGTCTGTTAATATTTTGGTATATATATATATATATATATATATATATATATATATATATATATATATATATATATATATATATATATATGCACTTGATTTTGTTCTTGATTTACGTCGGCGGTGGTTCATGTCATTTTGTAATGTTAGTAGTTCACGAGATAAGTTGGACTCACATACCACACCAGTTTTAAGAGCTAGACAACTAATTATTTCGATTACTTTACATTTATTTTGTTTTCAGACTGTACTATCTTCTTCAAAATATTTGAGTTATTGTTTTTCAAAATTAATATTACCTGTTTGTGTATGGAGAGCTGGTCGTACATCGGAAGCAATGCGTAAAGCAGCTTGTACAAGTTATTTAGCCTTGTTAGCTAGTGCTGTATCTATACGTCATTTATCTGAAATTATTTTGAATTTACGAACTAGCAGTGAAATCCACATTGATCAGTGGCTTTTAACGAATAACATTGAATCTATGCATAGTGTTATGCAAGAGTTAACAAATAATGAATTTAATAATGATGGTATGTTATTCTTGGTACGCATTTATTATTGTAATGTTTATATTTGATAGAATGAAAGAATTTTTGCTTTACAGTTGAATCACTTTGATTTAAGATTGTGTTCATGAATAATAAAAATCTAAGATCTAGAAGAAGGTGAAAATGAATACACTGGTGTCACTGTGACCATCGCCACTGGTGGCGATCCCATTGAGGTTGTCTGCATCTACCAACATGACTCAGATCAACCATTAATGACTTCATTGAGTGACATCACGTTGGAGTTTGATTTCCCTTAGTTTCCTACACCAATCAACATCATGTGTCTAGATAGACGACAGTTAGAAATGCATAATACATATCCCAACCATCGCAGTTGATGAAGATCCACAACTTTATTGACCGATTGACCATTTTTGTCTAGCACTGTGTTTAACATCGTGGTAGCTTACTCAGTTGTCTCAGGATATACGAGTGATTTTACGTAAACACTTATGATCCAATACCTTCAGTGTACGAAATTGGTAAACATGGTAAGAATAAAGAATCGGAATGAACCTGTGAGATTCCTACTTATTCATTTATAACACTTAAGTTTCGGGATTTGTCACCAAAGGATATGCACCACATAAGTAATATTGTAAGGAGATAAATGGAAAAAGAGAACCGCAATGAAGAAAGACTATAAAATAGAAATAATAAGTGTAGTTTAGTTAAATAAACAATCACAAAAATATTTATTTCAGCTAGGGAAACTACAGCAGGATCACAAATGAATCGTCTTTTGAGCCATATATGATAGTGTTACAAGTCAATGAGCTACACCATCTTCAGGGATCCAACCGCGTAGTCGTGATGGATTGCAAAATGTCAATTCTATGCAGTATTCTTTCATACCACAACTCCATATTCATAAACTGACTACTGCTCTGATTCTTCTACTTAATCCTAGAGTTGGCAAGTGACATATGATCTTGAGGCTACTGTGATGACATTATTGAAACACATTCAGTGCACTGTATCCGGTGTTTCAAAATGACGGCAATAATTGAATAATCATAATTTCATCGGAACAAAAATTTACGACTCACGATGACTAGCATGATGTTGTCATCGGATATCAGCAATCCTGCGAAAACAAGGATAATAAAAAAATGAGTTACTGATCACTTTCAGCTTGAAAGGGCAGGTTCTTCAAGCACAGAGAAGTATTACTCTCACTGATGTATAATAAACCCAACTTTTCACAGCCATACTGACATGACGACAAAGATGATCTCGAGCATTGTAAGTATGTAACCGACTGTTACTTCCTATTGACATTACATGTGAAATAGACCTTGAGGTACCTGAAAGGAAAATCTGAGTTAGGAGTAGTCTCTACGATCCAAAAACATGACAGTAGAACCCACCTTACAACTGCTTGATACTAATAATATATCATCATTTTGTGAAACTTTTCGATGTTTTACTTCCGTACCTTTAAGATCTTATCGCCGGATAAGGAAATTTATTAAAGCAATGTGAGGTGTACATTTCTAGGGCCTACCTTGTCTAAACCAATTTTTAAATTTTAGGGAGGACAGCATTGTTACAGTTCTGGTTACCAGATATAAGCACCCTGTTTCTGCCACACTTTTGTACAGGTCGGTAATATGACTTCGCCTCCTGGATCAATACAGCTCTTACATCACAATCGCACTATGGATAGCCTAGATTGGCACACTAGTAGAGTGGGCGATTCTCAAAGTGACCTTAAGAAAGTGATTAGTTTATTATGTTAAAATTATAATTAAAATGTATATGTATGTACATAGTGCTAATGTGATATGACAACTTGAACCTATGGGAGTATGTGCCCGCCTCTACTGTTGTTGATGAACGAATGAATGAATATGTATGTATGTTTGGCATAATTTATGAATTTTTCGTGGTAGCCTAAACGTTCTTGATATTTGATATAAAAGAACTAATTACATGTAGATGAATCTTCTTCCCTAACTCTGGTGAGCGGCCTATGCTCCTCCGAGAGGGGTAACAGGCGTAAGTAAGTAAGTAAGTAAGAATCTTCTTCCATTCAAAACATAGCAATAATTTAAGCTACTTATCTACAACCCTTCCTTGGTTTTCCATAAAAAAATTATTCATTACTGTTACTTACATTCTGATTAATTATAAACTTGCTTTACTGTCTCGAGATTGTTTTATGAGTCAGTGAAATTCACTGGCAAAATATGTTTTTATTGAAAGCTTTTTTCCATTTCCTAAATAACGTAAATGGTTGATTGTTTTTTGTTCATTGTGAACTGATAACGGAATAATCAACCACTAAAGACCAATTAGTCAGTCGTGAAGTGAAGCCTGGCGTAACTGTACATTAGCTCAGGTTGATACACCAGTTCAACATGAACAAATGAAATCAAGAAGATGAAAAAACAAGGGAGTTAGATCAATGTTAAAGAGTTAATTATGAATGAATGCTTGAAATGAAGATCCAGGAAAAGAATATGATAGAGTGTATTGTGGCGAGCTATGTCTCCAATCTTTGATCGCCGTTATTCCACAGACTCCAGCCAAGCTATTTACACCTACCAACATGCTCAGTCACTGGCTTCATGAATCTAACGTTTCAGTTTAATCGCCTCAAAATTTCTCCCAATCAAATCTTACAGTGGCTTGCATCTCTTACTAAAAGTAGGCGATAGTTGAACACTTGTAATACATATTCCAACCACCTTAATCAATGAATCTACATACAGTTTCTCATCTTCTCTGCGATGAAAACTATCTTCCATTTTGCTAATTATTGTGACCACTTTATACTTGTTTTATTTTATTTAGAAAACAATGCAGTGAGATCAACTCCGAAATTCAGCAATCTACCATGTTTACCTAGTTCTCTGTTATCATTAATGTTAGCACGTCTTGGCTCATTATTAGACGATGATTTAGAGGGGACCCGACGTTTAGCCTGTCTTTGTTTGACAATCTTCTTTAATGGTCTTTTAATACCTCCTCCTTTACCGTCATCATCGACTTCATCGTTGGTGAAATTGTCAAGTGCAGATCAAAATCCTGATGAAAATAAAGTTATAGACTTTTTAAATTCACCTACATGGATTCAATCTCTTACCACTAATACTACTATTTCTAGTAACAGCAGTGCTAGCCATGAAATGCCTAAAGAATGTAATATATTACTACCTAATGTTCCGTTAGCTAATTCATTTGGTGATCAAGTATTCCGTTTCTACGGTAATTTTATTAAACGTTTGAATGATTCGAAAGATCAGGTAAATTAATTTCATCTCTCTCCATTTTCTTTCTATCTTTTTGTTGTTATCGACAATCCAGTTCTCTTTAAGGTGAAGAATAAATTTGATATAGTTAAAATGGTTTCAGTGAAAAATTAATTTTTTTAATTTGTTATTTGTATTCGTCATAGATTAATCTCGGTCCGGAAAACTAGGGAACACTAGATAGTTGTTCAATTCTAGTACACAGCTATACAACTAGTGCGCTTTCATAACTCCACAAGAGATCGAACCCAGGACCTTCAGCTCTCCCGATGAGCGCTTAGATAGTTGATTCAGTATCCGTTAGACATGGATGCGCACCATTTATAATCTTAAACAGGATCAAACAGCTATCACCTATGACATAGGTGAATTGAAAATTCTGCCACTGTACACTGACCTAATGTTACCGAGAGCCAAGAGTTTCTCGTAAGATTTAAAGATCCTGGGTTCAGTTCCTGGTGAGGCCATTGGTACATGTTGCTGATTAGTCTTGTACAGGGACGCTCTGCAGTTTTCAGTGGTAATCAACCGAAATTAATTCACGACGAATACAAACAGTAAATTTAACTGATGATATTTACCTCACCCCCACATTGTTTGAACTCCACCTATCACAACTATCACTAGAACTTCAGGAACATTCTGAAGTTAGTCACTAGTTAGCTCATTTTTGTAGCTGAATTGAGGTGGTTTTACTTATTTTACCTACTCGACTTTAATTCACACTTTCAACTTAGTGGTTAGTGATACTGTCTAGTTACTTTAATTGAGTCTAAAATTAGACCAAGGATTTTTTGGTTAAAAGCTTAACACTGTCACCATTTATCTATCATTTTGATCCTATAAAGAGTATATAGAAAGCGAATGGAAATTTCATTTAACATGTAGTCTTTTTCACAACCTTTCGAAATATCCACTAAATGCGTTCTACCCAGTTCCTTCGGTCATTTTTTTTCATTCACTTAAATGAGTGAATACTGAAAATTACACTAATAGTCAGCACTCATTCAGTAAGTGAATGAATTTGTGATCGATGGTGTTGGATACAGCACACTTAGTGAATACAGTGATAACATCGTGGAAACCTTTAGGTGTTGTAATGCAATTGGATATCTCCAAATAGGTGAATTTCTAATGTGTTTTAAATGTGTCATGTATATAAATAATACCAAATATTGTAATATTTTTAAAGATTATCTGAATCTGAGTTATTAATATTCCTTAAGGCTCGATGACAGTCATATTAAGATTAACGTAATGAAAACATTATATACGGTGAATTAAACAGTATTAATTATTCAGACACTAAATCACCACTTGAAGTCGGAATGGGAATATGTCCAGGACAACAACGGTAATAAAATTAGAATAAGCTTATATCTTCCCGTTGATTTGTAATGGACTGAAACTGGTCAGCCTCTGTTGCCATATATGCATCCTAAGCGGATCGCCTCGATATAGCGATAATACACAAGTGATGTATTAGTTAGCATTGTGACTGGCAAGCGGAATCCAGTACTCGCGTTTCGTCCTATTGCTATATCGAGGCACTCCTCTCAGGATGCACATATGGCTACAAAGGTTGACCGATTTCAGTCCATTAAAATCAATGGGAAGATACAAGCTTATTCTAATTACATATATACCCATTGCACAAGTGTGGTCGTCTGGACACAGTTGCCTAGTAATGAACGCGGTGATGTTTGGAACGAAACAGACCGAGTTCAAATCTCAGTATGAAAATCAACATTAGGATGCAGGTACATCCAGCCGGTGAGTCCCGAATAGAATGATAACGCGCGTAATGGATTCCGCTTGCCAGTCACAATTCCAACTTAAATGGTAATAGGAATATGTTACTCGAACTTTTAATTATACCGTGATAATATGACCCAGAAATAACCATGGATTGCTACTCATGACTCATCGCATTTAAATAGATCAACAACAGATAGGATGGATAACCTGCTGGGTTTCTCGTCTGAGCCGATCTATTCCTCTGGCAACCTGAACAGCCACCCTCCGACAGGTCATCTTCATCGACTCTGTGCTTAGCTTAGACGCCTGATCAACATGAGCACCTGTGAATGCTAATATAGGCCATGAAAATAAAAGATATGCGTAGACTCAAAATCCTTGACTATAGAAATCTACGAAACATCGCCCGTATATCGTGGAATGAGCGAATAAGCAATATTGTTGTTAAAACAGAGTACTAGGAAAATATGGCGAATCAGTCGAAGAGGTTCTAAACCTTCATCAACCGAGGTGGTTGGGGTATGCGTTTCGAATGCCTGACCACCGCCTGCCTCGTTGATCGATGTTAGCTAGTGGGGGGGGGTAGTAGTTGAATGGAAAGAAAAGTATGGACCCCCAAACCAAAACATGACATCAGTCCGTGAAGTCTTTGATTCTTGACCTGAACCGTGTTTGCTAGATGCAGATTACCCGGTTGACGTCTGCGTGATAATTGTAATAAATGGCTGGAGACACTTGGTGACGACCCAGAACCGGTTACGATGACACAAGTGTGTTCTCTTTATCTTCATATATATCTTAAGCTCTGTTATTATTCTATACACACTTTTTATCTTTCCTTTTTGTCATATCGTCATATTATCCTTGTAAATTTGATCTTGTTATGCCAATGTGGCTATGGCAACTTGGACCTATGGGTATAAACTTCGAGTTCTACGTTATTCATATCTGACTGAGCCTATGCCTAATTGCATCATCACATGTTCCTGGTTACAAGGTCCCTTTGCAATGCATAGAACCCTATCCTGTTTGTTATGCGGGACCACTAAAGAAGTGTGAACAAACTCTCAGAACTGTGTTTTGAGAACACTTTCAATTATTCCAACCGTCCTGTAATGTAAACATTTTGTTTCTATGATTGTTACGTTCCTCTTACCCTATCCTCATGTTTAACATATTTACAGTTATTATATTGTCTTTTATTATGGAACTACAATTAATTAGTTGTGTACAAGTTGTTCCTATTAACTACCTACTATTTCCCTTGTTCTGTATTCATCTTATTTCCTAATTGGTTTGCTGTGCAGTCTGATTTTATGTATATATAAAGAAATGCTTGAAATATGATAGGATTCTGTCTGGTTTATCGATTAGCTCGTATTCTTCGTATTTTCGCTTGGGACTCAGGGGGATAGGGCAGACGCACAATTACCGACTAGGCACACCTAATTTGGCATTCGGCCAATCAACCACCGAATTCCTTCGCATCATAACACTATTAAAACTAATAAAATGAGTGTCTCTCCTCATTTGGAAACATATAGTATTTTTCCTTTAATTAATATTATAATTAACTAAGGCAATTTACTTGGTGACTTGTAAAACTCATCTCTTAATTATTGTACCATGAGTTCGAAGTCTACTCCACGTTGTGGTTTAGGTAATTGGGCAGTTATTTCTTGACTGCTGCATAATTAGTGAATCAGTCAATTATGAGGAACATAAAATAATACTGATACACTGAATTTTTAGTTGCAATGGCAGTTCAGCACAACAAGATGTAAATGTCAGGATGAATATCAAAGTAGTAGTAACATGAATACCAGTAAAAATGATAAATCATTGTGAATGCTAAATAAATTTATGCAGATAAAAAAAGTGGTAACCAATGTTGACTGTCTTAATCAGAACAACCCAATTCATCCACTTTTAATTAACTACCGATAGTTTCTATTTCTACTTTTTCTCCTCCCTTACGTTCTAACAAAATAGATTCGAATACTTATCTGTGAAACAATCATCGCATGGATCCGTCTACTTATTCCAATGTTAACATCATCACCATCATCAGCTACGACAATAAAAGCATCTCCGCAATTAAATCCAGTTTATAGTGGTGTCATGGAAGATTTCTTAAATCATCTTATTATTCATTTGGATGATCCCAGTTCACAAATACGTGCCAGTGTATCACGTATTCTCCTTCGAATTAATCAATTCTCATCAGATCTAGTCATTAAAGCATTAAATAAATCAAGATCTTGTCATCGTTCATTTCAGTTATGTGATAAACTATTGGAATATTGTCAATCGTCACATTCTCATCAGTATAATTAGAAAGAAACTGTAGTCGTTAGAGAGTTCAGAAGAAAAAATAGACTGAGAATATCCATTATGGTGGCTATTTCAATGAATATTTACTAACATCTACTGTTGTCGTGCATTGCTTTTTAATGACCTTACGTTTCTATTGCGTAATATTTCGTGTTTGACCATTTAATATGTTACTTTGATATAGTATACAACATACAAGTTCACTACTTTATGTAAATCAAAATTAACAAAAAAAGAATTACTCTTTCTTTTGTGTTTCTTCATTTCAAAAGTAGATTAGTTTGAGACCATTTGGTGACTGTTAGCTTTTCCAAATATGGTGAATGTAGTTTTTGCTATCATTGGATTTTGTAGAGATTTTTGAATTTCAAGTTTCATGTTGTAGATTGACGTCGCTTAGGCTATCACTGAAAACTAGGAAGTATAGTAGATAACCAATTTCCCCAACTATGGGACTCCTCAGTGACTTCTCAGCTATCAGGAATCTAAATCCCAGACGTGCTTAACTTTTTGACTAGTTAGCTTGATATCCAATAAACCGAAGGATAAAGATACCTTTTGTTATCTTTTGTAGATGTTTCTTAATGTAGCGTAACTAATGTTGATGTATAAATGCGTTTTCTTTGCTTCATTCTAACTTCAAGTTTGCATTTTGGTGACAAAATTTGTGGTGAATTATGTCAAATTTAATTCAACGACCAATACTAGTTCGTCTGTTCATTTTAGAACCACGTCTTTATGTGTATATATCTTCAAAGTAGTCCTGTGAAGTAGATATAAAGCATTAGATAAGGGTTGGCAACCTGTATCGTAATATGTAATGCTTACTTGTGTAAGAGTAAATTGTACGAAATCTGGAAGCGAACTAACTTAAACAGAGGACCAGTTTACGAAGTTATCGGATATTAGTGCGTTCCAGATATGTTATCAGGTGTAGATCATTATGGTGGAAACTAGTCACACTAAGTTCCTTAATTTATCTAAGATGCAGTTGTAATAGTAAATATTGATCGACGTTGGAAATGACGTAATTTGTGTTTATACTAGTTAGTATAAGCAGTATAGGATCTGGCAATTGTGTCAATTTAAGTTGCTACATCACATCAACATTGTAATGAAGGTATTAAAGACGCAGCACAAAATGGAGATTGGGATTACCAAATACTTTTCATTTTTCGAATTCATTCCAGTTTACTCAACCAAATCCAGTTTTTTTTCACTACAATTTATGTTATTATTATTTTGATTTCTTTTCTATTCATGTATTTAATGTCAACTCGCTATTCTATTACAAATAGATTCATTTGTAGATGGTTTTTCACCTGTGATTCAGTGATTAACACTTTAAATATTTTCTGTTTTTACTAACATCACTTAAATTGAAATAAGTTGAATGGTTATAAATCCATAATCCATACAAACTATTATTCAACATGAATTCATTGATCATGTGATATTTAGAGGCAAGTGTTCTCCGCCTGAAGTATTCAAGTAATGATCCCACAACCTAGTTACATGAAGGCTCTTGAATGCTGTTGGTTGAGTCAAGGCTTACAGCAAACTGTTAAATAGTGTTCATTAGGGTTACCTTGCATAACAGTAAAAATTTGTTTGGGATCTATTTTGCTCTCTCTAATAACAGAATGTTGCTCCAAGATTTATTTACGTTAACACGTGAAGTCATAACAGAGATGGGAGTAGATAAAGAAGTCAAGTACTTTATTTATATTAGAAGTTTGATCGGTGTCTGGTGAAATATCGGCTCATTTACTTTTTGCTAACTATAGAGTAGGTAAGACGTTTATTTTTCAAACAATGGACCAATATGAAATGCAGCAGTCTGCTCTCTGTTAATATGTAGATGTAAAACATGGTTTTTTAAAACAAAAAACCTGTTTGAGCTGCATACTTTCGATCACAAATGTCTTCGTTACATTCCTCACGTAAGATGAGACTACTGAATGAACAATACTGAAATTAGATACTAAGTCACAGCCATAGATTGTAAATTAGTTGATGTAATAATAAATATTCGACTGAAGTGGTTGACTTATGTATTACTTATAAGCAATTCATCACCTAACCCGATGCATAATGTTGGCTAGCGTAGGTACAGTATGAGAGAAAGCTACACTTATTCTTTATCTCACTCTGATTCCTGTATCCCAGTGTTCTTTCATACACCTCTTTTCATTCATTCCTCTTGAACCACATTAATCATCTTTGAGTCTTCCTCACTATCACTGCTAAACCAATAATTTCGATCACTCTGATATTCATCTTGTTAATTTCATCTGATCGTTCTGAAACGATTTAACAACTTGAGCTAACTAGTTATTGTTTCAGGCTGTATATTGATTAACCGATATTGGTTATTACAGTAATTTGTTGTAGTTAAAATCTGATATACGTAGTGTAATGTATTAGTTATCATGTTAAATGTATCATAATTTACACTTTGTTTTATATAACCTTAAAGTTTATACAATTCTGGGTATAATTCTGTTTGATTTCATCTTTTGAATTATTCAAATGTTGACAATTGATTCCATGAATTGCTTGTTCAATGTACAAGAATGAATAATTGATGATATAAAAGCTGTTAGCTTTTGAAAATTTCAATAAAGTTCAGAGAAGCTTTAAAGAAAATGGATACAAATTCAAGTCGTTTAGCAATGCACATATATAATCATATTAATACGATCTATCCTATTATTTAGAAGAATATAAGAAAAGATAAGGTATTCTGTTACCGCCTCATGATGAACATCATGAAATGCAATCATTAAAGTTCCCAAGAATAAGCTTACTATACGTATGGGTTGACCATAAGGAAGCTAAGAAAAAAAACATACAACTTCCAGTATGATACCTATAAGAGCTATGAATTTTGATGCTGGATGTCATCAATCCAGTGAGAAACGATCGTACATTCATTTCATATGTTCATAAATTACATTGTATCTTGCTTTATCTTCATATTGATTAAACAGTGATGTATTTCTAGAGTTTATTTCACTTTTCATTTTTGATGGGTTAAAGGCATTAAGTTTACTGCTTAAACATATTCATCGAATCCAGGAGTTTATTACTAAAGCAGTGTCATCTAATAATTCTATCATGAATGTACATAAAAGTAAATAATTGTGGTCTCTTTATGAGCTTGATTATTCATTCAGTGACCTGGTATGTCACTGATGTAGTGATGGATTTGGTTATCCAGCATGTTACTAAACTAGCCAAATGTATTGATTCATGAATGTCAATATTTTAATGAAAGTGAATACTATTTGCTTAAATTACGTAAAAAAATATATTGAATAATGAAATTCAAGTGTTCTGATAACAGTTTTACATGCGAAACTATATTAGATTCATCTCGTTATCTGTAACGTTCATCACATGTTCAGTAGTATTTTTATCTCTTTTCATTTTATTTTAGTTTTATTTTCGTTGAACGTCCAATCTTACGTACTAACTTCTGCTGAAACTTTGCTTTTCATTCAGCTTATAAGTTGTTCTACACTGATGACCTTACAGAATTCAATAATGGATAATTACATCTGCATGAAATATATAGTCTTTAATGAATAGTAAATTCCTTTAAAGGTGACCAGAATTCATAGTTACATTATTCAAAAAAAATTAGTGGATAACGTAAATCCAACTGATCATTGTTTTGTTTCACTGTGGTATTCACTCAGTTAAGAGTTCATTTAAACTCTTTGAATAAATTGTTAGTTCCTCTACATTAATCTTCTATGCATTACTCTATTTGTTGTAATTTTTATATCATTGAATAGAATATTCATTCATTTATAGTGTACTTGTAACTCAGTATTATTTATAGAGCTTCTGTAAGAATGTAAAACATAGTCACATCATTTTAATTAGGTAGGTAAGATAATGAACTGCAACCATCATCTCTATTATATCAAATGTAATTAATGGAACTGGCTAATTTCTGTTCATCATGTTTACTGAAATGAAGTTATTAACATCTAATCCTGAGTAAACACTGATTATTTGCAGAATCGTAACTAGTGTTTACTAATGTTGAATCAAATTTCAACAATCAAGTTTCAATCTACTTACTAATATAAATAATTTAACATACCATCCATAGTGTTCTAATGTTAGATATTTGACGATAGTTAGCAATAAATCGTCAATAATTATGGATTTCGTGCTTAGTTGATATTTATCAGAATGGATTTGATTCTACCTGTAATGTAGGAGCAGCCAAACCAAAACATAGTATTAGTCTATGAAGTCTATTGACTGCTGGTCTGAACCGTGTTAGTAGATGCAGACTATTTGGTTGGGGTCTACGTGGATGCAGTTAGCACTGGCTGTAGACTTTGGATGACATAGCTGAGAATCGGTTACAGCGCATTCAGTTTTTATCTTCTCTCAAATTGTGATCTCATACTTTTCCACGAAATATATATCTCTCTCTGTATCATATTCTACATTTCCAGTTGAAGTAACTACTACTTCTACTAATTTGGTGTTCATCTTGTTGCTTTGCTGATGTGTAGCAACTTGAAACCGATACACATATGTGCCAGGTCCTATGTTTCATATACATTTGTTAGATTCAAACCGATATCCTTCCAGATTACAGTTTAGAACGTTACCTGTTAGTTATTCCAGCTGTAAATAATCTCGTGTAGAACTTTGTGTGCAGTTATTGTTAGATACTGATCGAATTCAAGACTAGCTAACTAATTACAATGTTGAGCTGGTCAATTTCAATCCATATCATATCATCGGAAAGGTTTCAAAAACACATTCAATTTATACATAATTACCCGTTGTACGAGTGTGCCATCTCAGCTCAGAAAGGCTAATGGTCAACGCTCTGGTTTTTGACAAGAAAAGAATTGAATTCGAATCCTAACATGAACATCAATACTGGGATTAGGGTACTATCCAATCCCGAATAGGACGAAACGAGTATCCTGGTAGCTACAATGGAACTAGTGAACTATCGCTATATCGAAACAAACCTCTCACGGTGCACATATGGCAACAGTGACTGATCAATTTCAGTCCAAATCATATCAACAAGAAGATTAAAACACATTAAAATTGTCTATCATGTTTGTATTTCAATAATTTAGCTTAGATAATTATCATTCTACATATAACTGAACATATCAATACTTGATTGCTTAATTTACATTTACTGTATCTATTCAATAGACAAAAATAGTAAAACTAACATGGCTTCTATTAACAATAAACCATCTAAATTGAAACAATCCCTACTAGTCAATCGAATACAAGATTCAATGTACATTGATTATCATGTATTAGCTGATATCCTACCAAAACCACCTGAATTACCTGTTCCAAAGGAGCCAAGTTTCATTCCAAATGAATTATACAATTTAACAATTAATAAACATTATAAAATGAAAGCTATTTGTAGATGATTCTTCACAGGTAAGTTTATTAGAATTACTTGTTTTTTCAATGAATATAATTGAATTGAGATTGGTATTAAGTGTAGTTGATTGAATTCGTCACAGATTGATGTTGTCAAGGTACCGTTGAAAACCAGGGAGTACTGGACAGCCGTTACGTCCTAGTATAGAATTCCTTAGCAGTACTCACTCTGCATTTCCCAGAATATAATTGATAGGATTTTGTTTTCTGTAAAACTTATGAAAAGTTCCCATGAAAGTATTACTTTATTCAAGTCAGAACGCTGTAGAAACCTTCAAGATTGCTCTCGAAAATCTCGAATATTATGCGTTATATTGTGAGTGAATAGTTTTTTGAAAAAAGTGACTACATTTAGTGTGTTCCCAAAAACCTTTAGTATCTCAAAGTTATACATGAATAATCTTGGAATTAGTCAATGAATCAACCAGTTACAATGTGGAACTTGGTACGTGCGTATATCAGTTCAAATTATCATGCTCCAATTAGCAGACAGAGATAAAATTGTCAGATCAAATCCCGAAGTAGTGGAGGTAGTAACAGAGTTAAAATTAACGGAGAGGATTAGTAATCGAAGGTAATGATTTAATAAAATATGATTCAGTAAAAGAAAATTATGACGAATTCAGAAACTTAGAATCTGGAGGAGGGTAAATAATGGTTACACCTGCGCCATTGTAAAGGATTTTCAGCCATATCACCCAAAGTCTCTAATCATTAGTTACAATCATCACGCAGACTCCAACTAGGTAGTCTTCACCTATTAACGTGGCACAGTCTTGGAATTAACACTACCTTCATACTTTTAGCTTTCAAAATGAAGGAGTCTTCACTTATGATGTTCATATTTTATGCTAATTGTTAATATATTTGAAAGTTAACTTAGAAATTACAGTCATCTTAAGTAGTTTTACAATTGTCAAATTCATCAATCTCTGCACTGGATTACATCATAATGATTTTACGCAGTATATTGTCGCCGAATAATGTCGTTTAAAACAATTAGATCATTCAACTTAAGAAAACTTACTTCAATAAAACCATTTGTTAAAGTTGACTACTCGGTCATGTAATTTACCAGTCTAACATCTAGTCGGACATAGTTATCGTAGTTGTTTTATTCACTCATATAATCCACTTGATTGTTCAAGATAAAGAATTAGAACCAGAAAGACTAGATTAATACGATCATAAGTAACCAGAAGTGAAAAATTATACATGCACAAGAAAGGGAAAATGCATAGTTTATGTTACTATGTTCACTTAGGTATTTGTCTTCGCTTATATTAATCATTCATGACTGTTCAGATCTAGGTTTCAATCATCACTCCTGTAAATATATTAGTATTAAAATTCAATCATTCTTTAAGTTGGATTGTGACTGGCAAGTGGAATCCAGGACGCGGGTTTCGTCCTATTTGGGACTCATCGGCTGGATGTATCTGCATCCCAATGTTGATGTTCACATTAGGATTCGAACTCAGTCCGCTTCGTGTCAAACGCCACCGCGTTCACCACTAGGCTGACCAGTTTCAGTCCATTACAAATCAACAGGAAGATACAAGCCTATTCTAAAATCAATCATTCTTTGTTAGAGCCAATTACTTCGACATAACCAATCTTCGAATATGTTGTGTAATACACAGATTATGGCCAGCAGTAGGATTCATGATGCTTATTTTGTCCAATTTGTGATTTATCATTTGAATACACCTACATTTTATTGTTAATGTTCACACTGTGACTGAAACTATGTACCTTTCACTTTAAATGCATAAACTACTTACATAGTTAATTCAGATAGTCAATGTAAATTAAAGTATAAGTAAGGATTTGTAATTTCTCGTTGTTCATATACACGACTATAGATAACAACTATAACTGATCAACTGAAATCCTGTATATCAACAATCAGAAATTACAAGTCTTCATTAATTTATTGAGACATTTTAACCTCCTAGATTAGAGGTGTAGACTTTAAACAACTGCTGAAAGCATATCTTCTTTTCACAATGACAGTCAAACCAATATAGACATAAACAAACATTCATTTTCTTGTATCTAGTGTTCAGGTTATGTTTTCTGATTCAACTCATTTACGACATACACTTTCTTTCGCTAACCAAATACACTTTGTATATCGGATGAATATTAGTTCAAGGAGCGTAACTTATCTATCTGTATGATGAAGTACTAACATTGTTGGTTTATATAAATACATGTTTTACCTTATGAATTATAAAGAACACACATTCTATGTGTTGATTAGGTGAATAACTCGCTTACTCTAATAGGATGTCTCTTTTGTGCTACTCATTCATTATTTGACCCAGTGATCTAAATCACCTTTTCAACATCTAACTCAATTAGCTTGACAGTATTTTTTAGTTCTTTAAAAAAATCCAACTACATATTGTTCATATTAATCACAGATTAATTTGAGCTTCTTACTGAAAGCCAGGGGCTACTAAGAAGTGTTTACTCATCACTCCATAAGAAATTGAACCGAGGATCCTCAGGCCTTGTGGTGGATGGTTAACCATTGACACTACTAAGACAACCAGCATCCACTGGTAGGTTTCCTACTTCAGTCATTTTAGATATAATATGACGATAATTCGACTCCAATCGTGATAGCTATCTTACATTTAGACTGGTTGAACTTCACCTACTGTAAATTCTTACTAGAACTTCGAGCGAACGACTAATGTACTGACTGTTATAATTAAACTGAATGTCCTTAAGGTCTACAATTTATTCGCTAGTGGAGTCTTGTATGCAAACTACTGAGTCACATACTAATACCAAACAGCTGTTTAACAATGTCTGGTTTTCCAACTGAAATCAATATATGATGAATACAAATAACAAATTAAAAGATCAATCACTACAAAATCCACTTCAACTTTACCTATCATCACTTAAATATCCAGTAGGTTACTGAGTGAATAAAAAACGGAAAAGTTCGAATCCACTAATGTTATGTCAGATGATTCAAGAATAGTAACTAACTTATTGAGCTGTTTTCCAGTGTGTGCATATCAATTATATATTTTTTCTAATATCGTCATGTTTCCATCGTTCTAACCTCCCACTAGACTCATAAACTGTTACTATATAATTTGTCATTCAGAAACTATAATTAATTAATTATACATCTGTACCCTCAGCCCCTAGTGATTATTACTTCCGCGTTGTATAAACTGTTATACTGCCTTATTAGTGGGATGTGCAGTCAGGTCTTGTATGTGTATAAATAGATGAGTGGAATATAATCTTGCTGTCTGATGGTTAACTCAGTTGTCTTGTTTTCTTCATTCCAGTATTTGGAACTGAGTAGTCACAGGGTAGATATTTGCGTATAGTGATTAGTACTATCAAGGTTACTGTTCTTCCATGCACTGTAGTCGTCTGCGACATTTTGAAGATAATAACAACTATAAGCTAGAATTCAGTTATTCTCTATTCAGTAAGATCAGTTAACTTAAGAATAAATCAAGTTATCAAGATCAATTTTATTAATATTAACAAACATACCAGTCACTTATGAACTACCGCTCGCTATATCGAGGCAATTCACTCAGGATTCACATATAACAAAAGAATCTGACTAGTTTTAGTTCATTACATATCAACAGGAAAGATACAAGCACAATCTAATGATATCAATTTATTTTTTCACTTTTTATATTTATAGACAGAAACATCAGAAATCTACAATTTAAATGAACTTAAAAATAAATTGAACAATTTAATACTACTTATTAATGACTATCCAAAACAAATGAATCAAATTAAAAATGCATCCAGTTATGAAATGAAATTATTAATTGATGAAGTTCTATTTAATATTTATGAAATAATGAAAGTACGTATTGAGAATTTAACGAAATCTTATACAATGTCAATTGAACAAATTCGTGGTGCATGTCGTACACAATTAGCAAATACAATTGCTGTTTTAAATGGATTAATTCATGCAGCTAAACAACGTGATGCAACTTTCATTGAAGTTAGTTAGTTAGTTAGTTACTATTAACTTGTTATGACTTCAATTCAATAATTAATGAAAACTAGGAAGTGTTTAAATGGTTAAGTTTGTTTAATCTGGTTAGCGATTTTTTAGCAAACTTGAATGGAACTCGTCACTGTACATCAACTTCATTGACTATGAGAAGGCGTTTGACAGCGTAGACAGTAGATCACTATGGAAACTTCTTCGACACTACGGTATACCAAAGAAACTCGTCAACATCATTCAGAATTCTTACGACGGACTACAGTGCAAAATTGTGCATGGAGGACAGCTGACAAATGCATTCTCAGTAAGAACCGGTGTCAGACAAGGCTGTTTGCTCTCTCCTTTCATCTTCCTTCTAGTGGTTGATTGGATCATGAAAACCTCTACATCTGAGGAGAAGCACGGAATTCAATAGACAAGTAGGATGCAAGTCAACGATCTGGACTTCGCAGATGATCTAGCTCTTTTAACCCATACACACTAGCAAATGTAAGTGAAGACAACCAACATAGCAGCAACCTCAGCATCAATAGGCCTGAACATACATAAGGGAAAGAGCAAGATCCGCAAATTCAACACCGAGAGCACCGACGTAATTAAACCTGGTGGAGAAACTCTGGAAGAAGTGGATACCTTTACATACCTGGGGAGCATCATCGATGAACAAGGAGGTTTCGATGCAGATGTAGGGCAAGGATCGGCAAAGCAAGGGCAGCATTCCTACAGTTGAAAAATATTTGGGACTCCAAATAACTGTCAACCAACCTCAAAGTTAGACTCTTTAACTCAAACGTCAAGACAGTTCTTCTGTATGGAGCTGAAACGTGGAGAACAACTATTTCAAACATCCTCAGGAGAGTACAGGTATTTATCAACAACTGTCTACGCAGAATATTGAATGTCTGTTGGCCGGAAACCATCAGCAAGAGCCTGCTTTGGAAGAGAACAAACCAACTACCAACTGAAGAGGAAATCAGGAAACGACGTTGGAAATGGATAGGACATACATTGCGGAAATCATCAGACTGTATCACGCGACAAGCACTAACTTGGAATCCTGTTGGACAACGGAAAAGAGGAAGGCCAAAGAACACCCTGCGTCGAGAACTGGAAGCAGACATAAAAAGGATGAACAGTAACTGGAGACAGCTGGGAAGGATTGCTTAGGACAGAGTTCAATGGAGAATATTGGTGAGCGGCCTATGCTTTTTCGAGAGGGGTAACAGGCGTAAGTAAGTAAGTAAGTAAGGAAGTGTGCCTATACAATCATGTAAGAGATTTTCAGTGAACACTTATTGAATTCGCAATGTTAAGCGTTTATTATCCTGATATGTTTTTCTGATATGACAACGAGTGGGTTGTTATTGATTTAATACAATTAGCTATACAATACAGCTAATAGATCTACAGTAGCCAAATTAGATGTCTGATTTACACTATGGTCGATGCTATTAGTACGGAACTCTATCTCTAATACTTGTACTTCAATCGAATACCACGACTTGTTCCTTCCCAATTCACAGCTACTCAAAAAGACTAAACTCGTAGGAAGATTGTAGTTAAGTTCCATTAATCACTATCTCTCATTATAATTATGAAATTGACATCTGAAAGTTAGCTATTAGATCAATGCAAGAACGACAATATTTGCAGAATACTTTGAATTCAATGTACATCGTTGCATTCTCATCAGCTACATACATGCTATAGATTTTAAATAACTCTACTTATTAATACAAATGCTGATTTTTTCAATTGAGTTGTTTATCAAATAACATTAGATTGTCTAAGTAGTGAAACTGTAAAGAGGTTGAATTTTGAGTATTTATAAATAGATTAGGTGGATATTTCAGAGTTTTATTACGTAATATGAAAAAGGTTCAGAAATAATTCACGGGGTCACGTAAGAATAAGAATTCTACTGAATAGTTGAAAGAGTTCCATTATGTAATTATGAATGCTCTATTGTTGTGGCTATGTGAAGAAAAGTAATAAGACAGAAGAGTAAGAATATAACTTACCGACTTCTTAATATCTATAGTTGGAAGAGTAAACTGGGTCATCAATCTAGTGCTACCAGGACAATTGAAGATTAACTAATCATTCTTCTTGAATACAAAGGTCAGGTTTTAATCTTCTAATTGCGATGGCCTAAGTAAATTTTCATAAAATCAATTTGTGTTATTTATTGATAATTTCTACCTGATGTCCTGTGTCTGTCAAGTGACGCGTAATTAAGCTTCTAAAAGTGGTTGCCTCTCTCAAGCATAAGTTCTACAGAAAATATTCAAAAGTTCGTCTTTCTGTCCTTCCAATGTACCTGCTTTTGCAAGTGCATGTAAACTGGTAAACACAGTTGGAGGTGACACGAGACAGATACTTGTCAACTTTTGTTTGACTTATTAAACATCGTGTTTAGTAGAGCGTCAGTAGTTTGGCAGCAGGGAATGCTTGTTTGATGGTAAGCAAATGATAGTTGTTATTTTGGAGTGTTGTGGAGACTGTCAGATTTCACGTTATAATTTCTGAAGGGAGACAGGAAGGTGTTATGTTTTATGACCTGAGAAACAATGGGCAAAAGTTTAATTTAGTCCTAAACCATACTCTCTGGTATTTAATAATTATCATGCCGATGCCGCTAGTTCGTATGATCAAAGCTACCATCAACTTAAGTTACCCGCTCTGTTTCTGGTGAGCTATAATATTCTTAGTTTGTTAGAGATGTAGGTGAATAACTGTGGATTAGTAACCTGTGGACCTTCAGATCCAATAACAAGTAACGTGTTTAATTTCTGTAATGGGTTTTAAGACAATGAAAACCTACAGTAAACTATTACAGGTTTGTAAGGTGTGAAAGTCACTTGTGGTTTCCTACATCTCAGTAGGATACTTTTGAAGTACCTGAACCTGAAACTATTTTTATTTTGGTTTTAATGATCTGTGAATGTGATTGCGAGACCCAAGAAGCAACTTCCTGGAGCCGGGTACACATATCTTTCTTATGGGTTGTTTTGGTTGTGTTAGCTATTTAGTTTTAGATGACCTACTGTCGGTGACTGAAATATATGGGGTAAAATCAAGTATTAAATGCTTAGAGAGGATTTTTCTAACCTCCACTTTATATTGTGGTATGGTGTCACATCTAGAAAAGCCGATAATCTGAGTGAATATTCTTGCTAGTGTCAATCTTTAGTACAATCATCAGTACGAATTCATCATCGGACCTCTTCTTCCAATCTGCCTGACATGGTAGGAACTAAAATAATGTGCATTTCAACCCAACTACAATTTTAACGTAGGAAATACGGTTAGTTTTAGGGTAGTACTCGAAGGCGAACCTGTCTAGTTTGTGCTGGACAGTAAAAGACTATCCAGGATTACTGTACATTTATTAAAAATTGACGAAATAATATATAAAATAATTTTATAGACTAGTGAATGTGAAAAGTGTTGTAGGTGTTCATAGTTGAACGTCGGAATATCACTGATTATATCCACATTAAGTTTCTTATAGTGGAGCTTCAATGACAAGTAATATCTTTGAAGCAACTGGAACCGTCAGATGTTGAGTAATCGAAGTAAATGTTAAATAGTCCTAAAACCTCTTCAATACGAATAATTAGTATTATCTAATGAAACTATTTCTTATCATCTCAGTACTTATGGGTGCTGGCGATACAAAGGATTGAGAGAACTTTAGTATGAAAAATTTATCAGAACATTCACGAAATATTGTTCACTGTTCATGCAGATTAAGTGTTTGAAAGAAACAGTTCTTCTAAATGTGATCATGTGTTTCAGTATAGACTGTGAAGACTGTACGAACAAAGATGCCAAAGAGGCTACTTATATGTCATCTTGTATGCTTTCGTAAGGTTGTAGTCAGTTATCTAAGTTTTCTTGAAATTGTCAGAAATCAGCTACTGTTAAAATTTGCACTATATTAACTTTAATTTTCTCTGTAACGGATGTTAAAATCTCCTGATTACTAACTACACTGAATCTTGTAATTACCACTGAATTAGACACCTAATTTCTTTTGGAATTAAAACTTGTATCTTATCTTTTGTACTGAAATGTGTTGTTTTGAAGCCTTCCACCTAGTAACGACTAGTTCTTGTTGTGCTTAAAAATGAATCGTAATGTGATCTTGTCATCTTAAATCACTTAAGTGATCTGAATCAGGTTGATATTATAGTGAATTTCTTTTTGAATAGCTTATATGTTCTCTACTTTACAGTGAACAAACAATGAACCACTGAAATAATCTGTTTACATTTTATATCCCGTCGCCATGTAACTGCATGTTCCCTTTCAACTTAGCAATTGTTAATGTTATTGTAGTCTAATTTTATTTAAACTTAGGTGGTTAAACTTACGAAGGCTTTGCTGAACACAAAGCTTATTGAAAAAGAATGAATGGGACTGTAATTAAAATGATGACGGATGGAAAAATTATAATTAGAAGCTCTAAGTCATAAGTAGACAGCTTACATGATTCCTTATAGAGATATCAACAAATAACCGGAATGTATTAAAGGAGTGCAAAAATTTGAGAATGAAGTTCACTTATTTAGAGCTGTGCTACCACCTGGGATTAAGAAACAGTTTACTAAGATCTACTGAGCTTGGGCTTACATATTCCAAATTTTTCCTAGTTGAATAGAAAATAACCTTCGTCGGTATATCCTTGTCAGAGGGAGGATGCCGTTAAGTGAGTGCAGATATAAGTAATGGTTAGCTGTACTAATTTGAAGCATATATTTTTAATGTTATAGCATTTAACTGAACTCTATTTCTGCCGAATGCTTTCCAGTATGTCTTTAGATAGCAGTTGGTTCTTATATTTTTGCCCTACTGTGTCTTACGTTATACCTCAACTACTCGTCGAGTACCTTCAATGCATTTCGACACTCATAAGGTTATAATTCTTGGAATGTTCTCATTAAGTCATTAAGAACACAAATAGAGCGAGGAACTTTTTTTTCATCTAACTCCTCATCATGCCTTAACACTAGTAAATATTCTTTACAGACGAGTATGAAATTGATACTAGTCAATTAATACTGAATAAATTATCTTACTAAGCTATTACTGAATGTCGACAATTGCAACATCTGATTAATTTAATGTTATGCATTCGATAAGTGTCTAATAATCATCTATATTACTCAGTCTCTAAATAGTAACCAGTTATACGTTAACCTTGATTGTGAAACAATAGGTATCTTTATTATTATGTATAGATAAGTTTCCACTAATACTTCATATTCATCAGTAAGTACTAGCACGAATAATATCGTAGGGTTTTCTAAGAATCTCACAATCACGTATTATATCCGTACGGAATCGTAAGGACAATCGCACCCTTATTGATTATTAGACAGTTTGCAACTGTAGCTTTTCTCTTCGTCATTAAGTATCAAGATACTGATAAATACTAACTTTGTTTCTTCAGTAAACATGAATCTATTAGTCCATGGTAACAACCAACAAGTATTGAGTTAAGGTAAAGTGTTTGCTTTTTATCTGTATCCAGAAATTTTGCATCAAGGCAAACTGTGTTATCTGGTTTTATTTTTCACTTCGTTTGTTAGTTTGTCAATAATCCATTTCCATAATGGATTTAACTACTGATCAACTTTTTCAGTAGTTTCATAATTATGTATATTGTTTTTGTTTTTAGAATTCACTGCGTACTCGAATAACAGAATTAGAAAGTATCTTACAACAAAATGAATTAGATATGAAAACTTTGCAAACTAAGTTAAAAGAAATGGAAATGAAATATGATTTGTTAAATCATGAAATACCACATATTTCAATATCCAGGAGTTCTTCGTTGGAATCTACATTAACACGAACTATTCCATCTACTGTTGTTGTTATTGTTCATGAAGATAAATCTATACAAGTTGATCTCATTGATAAGAAAAAACAATCATTAGAAAAAGAAATAAAAAATTCATTGGAACAAATTGATGTAGGTTTCTTGTTTTAAAGAAAAATAAAAGTTCTATTAAATACTTCAGTTGTTGAGTTGTCAGTAATTTTTCAACTGATCTGATTCATTATGGTTTGATTGATTGACTTTTATTAGATACATTTATGCTTGTCTTCTAAAACTGTAGAACTGAAAGAATAAACCATATTCATTATTTTAGTTGAACATTACAGTAGTGTACAATTGAAGTTTGGAATGTCTAGTAATTGTATTGTATTCAGATCTTCTGATCACTTGTTTTTTCGTTCATTTGATTGAACATAGGTTGATGCCTTCCAGTCATCTAACTTTAAAGATGTTTTTTTGCTTTTTACAAGGGATTTCATGATGAATTCTTCTATGATACAGACTTTCGCTTAATTTCTAAAACTTATTCTTAATCTGATATTGTAACTTTAACTGTAAACCTTATTCCTAATTCTTACTATTCGCCTAAGTTTTCACTTATATTACTTCATTGAAGTTATGCAAAATTGTTCGATATATACATCATAACATTGAAATCACTCAATCGGGATAGTGTACCACGAGATATGATTTATCTATTAAATAATTCGTTGATCACTTTAATTCATTCATCTAAACATTATTTAACTACTTTTAATTATTAGTCGTTCAACCGTGTCGGGTGTGAGGCAGTTACCCACCGATGACAATGGATGAGGTCGCGCAAACGTATCACGAATTGACTGAATTAGAAATATCAACCGTTAGGAGCCAGCTCAGTGGTCCAACGGTGAAGCGCTCGTCGAGGAG
This sequence comes from Schistosoma japonicum, assembly GCA_025215515.1. Classification (NCBI taxonomy): domain Eukaryota; kingdom Metazoa; phylum Platyhelminthes; class Trematoda; order Strigeidida; family Schistosomatidae; genus Schistosoma; species Schistosoma japonicum. The sequence continues at coordinate 13,466,359 of CM046065.1, read as the reverse complement.
CCAGAGGGTCCTGGGATTCGATCCCCGACGGGGTTGTGGATGCGCACTGCTGAAGAGTCCCGTACTAAGGCGAAACAGCTGTCCAGTGCTTCCAGGTGATCAATGGTTTCCTGATTCGGAACAATTCGTGATATCACGATATCAGTTTCACTTTAATTACGACAGAAGACTGGATTGATTATGCTGATTCTGACAATGAAAGTTTCTCACGTGACTCAACTTCTTTTTGAATACATTGACATATGAAGATGCAACTACGTGTTGAGATGTAGAGTTACAATCGTTGACTATTCCGTGGGAAAGTCGGTAGTTAGCTTACAGATAATTGGTTCTCGGTTTTTGGGCATTTTTGGAGTGTCTTCGTAAATTTTCTTTCCTAGAAGGCAATACAAAGCGGAATAGATTAAGACAAAGTTTAGAATTAAGTACTTTGAAGACTAATATTTGATCCACTCTGCTTCTTTTGTATGGCAAAGGGGATACGTTTATTTTAGTCAGTCACTCGTCTTACAGAAGCCACAGTGTTTCAGCAATTAACCTATTCACGGTTATCTGGACCTTTTCAGATGACTCAGTATCTTTCTTTAGATAAAGACTACTTCATTGTATTTAGTATTTACGTTTTGGTCGTAAAAATGTTGTACATAAGGTCATAGTTGTCTTAGGATTGGTATGCCTGAAGGCTCAACGTATTGATTAAAACGTTTCAAAACTTTTAGAGGCTATAGCACAACAATGAGCAGGGGTTTTTAACTCATCTGTGATAGTGACTGCTAGATTGGTGAACATCTAGACGGAAGGGAGTACAACTTTATTCATCGTGTATGCACTTGTTCTTTGATGTCAGTCATGCATTATAATTCACTTGGCAGTTGCTAAATACTAGACCATTCTTCTAATGTCTGTAGATCCTTTCGAACTTCGTATCTGTTTCCTTCGTTGTACATGGCTCTTCATACATTAATATAATAAGCACATAACAAAGATGATTATAACAGCAGATTAGAAAGGTCATTTTTATACAAGAAGAATAACACCTAACCCAAAGCCGAACCTTGAGACACTCTACTAGGCACCATTTTCCAACTAAACAACTGTGAACTGACCCATACATTTCATTCTCACGCATCTATGAAATAACTTATCTACGAAAGTAATTTACCTCAAATTCTAATGTTGTTTTGGTTATGCAGCAGTCTGAGGTGAGAAGTACGTTGTAAAAAAACTTGCTGAAGTCAGTATAGATTGCAGTAAATGGGATCTTTTGAATTTTTATAGTACATCAGCTTTCTCTCTGGACATTCGTTGCAGCCGTATTGTGGTAATTGGCATTGTTTCGCTAGATACTAAGTTCACAAATTGTGATTTGCAGTATAAGTGATATGGATTAGAGAAGTACAATAGTCACAAACGTAAGACTATGATAAGCCTCAATCCCTTCAACTCACTCTTTTATCGAATATTTGTTTCTCTTTTGTAAAACCTAACGATCATCATACTTAGTTTTCAACTACTTATATTGTTTAGTAATATATATCGTTACTAATTCTTAAAAAAAATTTTTTTAAATTAAGTGTATTGTCTAGACTTCTTTCAAAAACTTTTCAGGTTCTCAAATCTGCTTTAAGTGCTGTTCAATCTCAGGTAAGATCATTAATTGATCAACGTGATCAATCAGAACAAAAAGTTACTATCTTAATGAATCAATTGAATGAAATGAAAGAGAACTATGCCAAATTAGAAAAACAATTACATAATAAAGATATTGAATTAACAACATGTAAACAAAAGATGATATCAACTGAATCAAGACTTAATGAAGTGTTAGCATCAATAAAAAATCTAAGAGAGGAAAATCGTAGATTAGAAAAAGATTACGCTTGTAATCGAGATAATGAAATGGTGAGATTTTCAATACTTTTTAATGGATTATATTCATTACAGATTGATATTGGTTGAATACTACTGAAAACCGGGAAGTAATGGACAATCATCACGTCATCATTCATTTACAATGAACGATCGTCGTGCTACGTCACAAGTTGGTCAAGTAGGAATTCGATCCCTGCCTAGTGATGCAGGGGGGGTGGTAGGCGTCCTTTAACCCGTAAGTCATAGTTTGGGTTCCTTGGAGAAATCAAGAATGCACAATTCTCAAGAGTCCCAAACTAAAATGAAACATCTATTCAGCGTTCCATAGTTTTCAGTAGTTTTCAACCAACATCAATCTATGTGGTATACAAACAATTTAACTGAATACGTACCTCCACAAAACTACCTCAATTCAATCGTTTTCTTAGTTTTGATTTTAATGGAAGAAATAAAACTTATTGATGTAGTCAATCTGTTGATGATAAACATAGTAGAACCTGGTGCATCTTTATATCAATCCAAGTTTCCACCTCATAAAAGTAAGGAGAGATAATATTATTAAGATAAATATTAAAGTAGTGTAGGTTGTAGATATATCAGTGGTTGTTAAAGGAGTAGGCATAGAATGTATTATTTTAAGGAAAACAATTATTCGTGGAATAAAAGCATAAAGTAATTTTGTAATTCGGGATCTCGGGGATAATACTGTTTTCATGTGACCGATTTTAAGCCTAATCATAGAATGTCTCTAGTCACTGAACGCAGTTATCATGCAGACCCTAACTTAGCAGTTTGTCTCTATTTGCACAGGTTAGACTACCAGACCATGATTTCGTAGATTAATGTCGCGTATCAGGTCCTACTGTTTTATTGATTTCTTAAGATCTGTTCTTATACCAACCAACATTACACGTCGAGACAATACGGTTAAAGGCTTATCGGATTAACCGTATTTAACTGAAGTACACAGACTGAAGATTCGTATAGGTGTATAACTACTGATTTCAAAGAAATTATTTCGATATATGAGTGCTTCTCTTGTCTAAGTAAACACTTACTAAAACTGATCTTCACATGGATCCGACTTGCAGTGTGACCAAGTTATGTGATTTCTTCAAATCTTTAGGTCTTCTAATCATCAAGAATTACAGCCACTAACCAGAATAATGTCCTAATGGTAGTTTGAACCTCATTCTTGCTATGATGTTCGACAAGTTCTCTTATGTGACTCTTAATTGCCTGCCTTATGATAGCAGTATAATAGTTATTGTTTTAATTAGTCAAAGTTTTAATTAGTTATGTAATCCTTATAATGTTGTCGGCTTTCAGTCATGCCAATAATAGAAACTAGTTTCCACTTATTGGGTTTTAGAGCTTTCACCTATTACAATAAGTTAACTGATTTTGTCTAAAGCTAGTTTCTATAATGCTAATGTGTAACCTAGATAGATTAGGCGTAATTTGTATACATTCTGTCAACAACTGAATGAAGCGATCCTGGGAACAGAAGTAAACAGTCTGTATGACAGAAAAGGGAACACAATAACAATGAGTAAAAACACAGTAATATCATCTAGTATCATTGATGTGAGGAATCTAACTTAAGGCTCGAATGAATTGTACAAGTCATGCAAATGACTAGAATGAAACGATTACCTTATTGATAATATCAACCATTGTATCTACATATTTTATGTTATCACCTTTTTTTAAGGAACAATTAAAACAACAATTAGAGGATCTATTAAAAAATAAAGAAATATTAGAACATGAATGTAATTCCCTACGTATTGAATTGGCGCGTTTAAATCAAAAATCAAAAGTTTTAGAACCAATTACTGAGAATACAAATAATTCTGCTCTACGTGAACAAGCTCTTATAGCTGAAGTAAGTTGAACTAGTTAAGATGAAAATATATTGTTCAAAGTAGGTTGTTATCTGTAATGTATATTTGACTTGAAAACATTTAGAAGAAGGTATTTTCCCAGTGATCTTAATGCTTATTTAATCTTTAGTGCTGATTGAATTCTATGGATTAAGTTGAAAGGTAGCTAAAAATTCTTAATGAATTGATACCTTGTACATTATACTATGATGCTAGGTGGTTAGAGCAAGCTGATAACAAAGCCTGCTTTATGTAATTTTAGTGAGATGCAACACACACGAACAAGGTTTATTTTTATTTTTGTGAGAATACGTATTAGTAATTGTACTCACCCAATAGGGACACTATTTTCAACGGAATGAGATCCAGTTAGCACTACATCAAACAGAGTTTCCTACTATCTTCTTCTCAGTATCTAATATTGAAGTACTTTACTCCCAATCATATACTTACGCCTGTTACCCCTTACAGAAAAACAAAGGCCGCTCACAAGTATTCTCCATTGAACTATGTCCTGAGCAATCCTTTCCAGCTGTCTCCAGTTGCTGTTCATCATTTTAATAACTGCTTCCAGTTCTCGACGCAGTGTGTTCTTTGGCCTTCCTCTTTTCCGTTTTCCAACAGGATTCCAAGTTAATGCTTGCCTCATGATGCAGTCTGATAATTACCGCAATGTATATTCTATCCATTACAAACGTCGTTCCCTGATTTCCACTTCTGCTAGAAGTTGGTTTGTTCTCTCACATAGTAGGCTGTTGATGATGGATTTCGGCCAACGGACATTCAGTATCTTGCCTAGACAGTTGTTTATAAATATATGTACCTTCCTGAGGATGTTTGAAGTAGTTCTCCATGTTTCAGCTCCATAGAGAAGAACTGTCTTGATGTTCGAATTGAAGAATCTGACTTTGAGGTTGGTAGACAGTTGTTTGGAGTCTTATATATGCTGCCCTTTCTTTGCCGATCCTTGCCCTTACATCTGCATTGGATTCTCCTTGTTCATCGATGATGCTTCCCAGGTACCTAAAAGTATCTACTTCTTCCAGAGTTTCTCCATCAAGTTCAATTGGGTTGATGCTCCCTGTGTTAAATTTGAGGACCTTACTCTTTCCCTTATGTATGTTTAGACCTACTGATACTGAGGTTGCTGCTACGTTGGTTGTCTTCACTTGCATTTATTGTTGTGTATGGGCTAGAAGAGCTAGATCATTCGTCAAGTCCAAATCATCGAGTTACATCCTACTTGTCCATTGAATTCCGTTCCCAATCATAAAACCCTCTAAAAATTATATTAGCCTAATCAGTCACATAAAATGATTCCCTATGCGTGGCACCTTTACAACAATACAAAGAATAATTTATAAAAGTAGTATTACTGTAACATTTCGTATATCTAGAACTTCATAAAAGCCAAGTTCAAACAACCAGTATTTTATAAATTAAATATAGCGTAGTATTTTAGATTATTGATGGTAGTCTTAATGTTGAGATAAAATGAAATTCTCCCAAAGTAGAAAGATAAAAGCATTACAATCAAAGATTGATATGTCTCCTAACCAGATGCTAGATCCAATTTTTATCTGCTTCCGATAATCGCAGACTAAATCTACACTTCGACTTGAACGCAGAGAAAAGAAGAGAATACGAAATGAACGCTTTATTTTCAGTAAGATAGAGAATGCGCTAGGTACAAAATATTCGTATATTTATAGTTTTCTGAAACAATAAAGTGATTATTATAATCCATGCAATCCGAAATAAGAAGTTTCAGCTGTTACCTAATCAGAAGATGCCACGTCAAGATTCTGTAAGGTTCCTTCAATTAGTGATTGGATGGAATGTTTCCGGCTATCTCAAGAGTTCTAGAGGCTTCGTTGAGGTTACTGGAAGCCCCCCCCCAACAGATTCGAACATTTAATTATTGAATATACTGATATGTCAACTTTCTTTTATTTTGTAGATAATCCGTTTACGTCGTGATTTAAATCGTTTGCAAGAGGCTTCAGAAATACGAATTCGTTGTTTAAAAGATCGACTAAAGGCATTTACTGAAGAAACATTTAAACGAAATACACTAGAAATGAAAGTATCACAATTACATACTGCTGCATTAAAGTATGCAAATCAATTTGATCAACTAACACCATCAAATAAACATAATCGTAATTTTACTAATAATAATGAAGTAAGCATTTTGAATGTTTCGTTTTAATCAATCATACAGTTTTGAGATTATTCTTGTATAAAGTTAGATGACATAGATTCATCTAATCCTTTTGGGGTATAGGCCACTGACGAGGATCCTTTAACCAACTCTGTTTTTGGCTCCCCTTTTCAGTTGTTTTCAAGTACTATTTATTTTTTTCATGCCTACCTTCATTTCCCTGCCCAATGTGTTCTTCAGTTTTTTTTCTTTTCCTTTGGTCTTGAAGATTTCAAGTTAGTACTTGTCTTGTAACACAGTTTAGTGACTTCCGTAATATATGTCCTATGTACTTCTAGAACTATTTCCAAATTTATTGCTTAACTGAAAGTTTATTTGTTCTCTACCACAGTAGAAAGTTACTAATGGTGTCTCATCAATGGAACCGGAGTATCTTGCGTGGACAACTGTTTATATATACCTGTATCTTTTGAATGATGGCTTTCGTAGTTCTTAAGTTCTGGCTCCATACAACCGCATTATCATGATATTTGTAATAAAAATTCTGACATTGATGCTGGTTGACAGTAGTTTTGAATTCTTGATGTTCCTCATTTGTAGAAATGTTGAACTTACTTTGTCAATTTTCAACTTCATATTTGCATCAGATTGACCTTGTTTATCAATGACGCTACTCAAGTTTGTGAAAGTTTCCGCATCTTCCAGAGCTTGTCTATCTGGTCAAGTGTGCTTTGGTTAGTGCTCACTGTGTTGTATTCAAGGTTTATGCTTTTCCCCTTATGTATGTTGACATGAAGACAAGACCTAATCAGCTCATGAATAACAACTGAAAATGCGAAGATAGATAATGAAGATTTGAATCTTTCAGGGAGCATCACATTCTTTAGGATTACAAGTATATTAAGTTGATCAGTTCCAACTAAGATACAATTAACATCAAGAGGGCTTTTCTATCATTCACTTCCAACCACCTAATTTCAAGTCGTTGAATATATAGTGCAATGAAGAAGTTAGCGGAATGTTTATCGTTAAATATACTTACATTAACCGGTCACTTATTAGTGATCAATTAAATGTTCTTCAATCCTCTAATAATGGTCAAATTCTGTCGTCCAAGTTTAAACATGCTTTAAGTATATGAATATATATCCCAGATTTATTCTTTATTGGTTTTTCACTTGTGGAATAGTGTCATTCATTAATCAGGTAATAGTATCTATGTTTAAGAACGTATTGCAGTGTGTATGTCAAACATTCGTGTCTATACATACTCCTTGTATCTACGGCTAGAGTTAGAGGAGATATAAGCCAAGTTTTTTATGGAGCATCATTGTATGCTTCAAATGTCATGGGAAAGCCTTGAAGTAACCAGACAGTCTAAATGTTTTTGTCAAAAATTTATTGTTTATTATTAATAACAGAATTTTGGACACGTATTTTATCTTATCAAAAACTAATCGATTGAATTCACTTGCGCTAATCTGTATATGTTTAAATACTGAGACTTAGTATTAGTACCAATCACTTTAAGTTCGAATGTATCATTAGGTGTGCTTGTTTAGTTCTGGCCTTTTCTAGAACTGTAACCTCGTTAGGTTTAACAATTACTTATATACTGTCAGTAATTTCCCCGTTGTCAGTAACAATCACTCATATACACATGATAATCGCAGGGTATGCGTATGTTCAAGAAGTTGAGAACTAAGATGCAACAGACATATTTTAACCCAAAGAATCCAGTGTTATAAATTATACAATTAACCAAACTTCAATAGTACAGTACAGTCTAACACAACACACAAACCAATAAAGAAATACGCATTACCAAGATTATTATGTTAGAGGGTAACCACAGCCTCTACGAGCTAATTAGTTTACATTTCCATCATCTTATTCATTGAATTCTTTGTTAAACTGTTTTCTATGAAGTCATATATCTGGATTTCTGCTTTGTTTATTTCCGTCTGGTTGGCTAAATGTAACGACGTTACTGTATTTGTTGAGGAACAGGAAAGAACAGAAAGATTTCCCTGAATAAACTATTGTTATCTGTGTAGTTCAAAGCTTTCTTATCATCCGAAAGTGTTCTGAATTTTCTAGAGTCTATGATATTCTCTCCAGTTTTAAAAATATACTACAACTTCGTCAGTCAAAATATATCAAATCTACCTTTCTAAGTATGTTAGAATCTGTAAATTTAGATTGTTTACAGAAGGATTTTAATAGTTCATATCATGGACTAACTGTATCAAGATAATCGATGAGAACTAGGCATCTTTGGACATCTATTTAGTCCTAGGTTCGATCTCGGGTGAAGTGATTGAGACATACTGCTTGGATGTTTATAATACTATATAATAGTGATCCAATCCTTTTCAATTATTTATAGCTATCTAAATATAGACTATCCATGATAAAATTTACCAGTATTTAGAGGCCTTATTCAGTCACAACTTTAAATGAAGTTTTACACATCCCTCTTATTTAAAAATTACTTTCTTTCGAATTCACTTGTCCTCTTTTAGATAACAGGAAGTAATGGTACCTGCAGATTATCCCTACCACCAGTAACATTGCCACCACTACAGAATAAAATTTCTCAACAAAATACACTGGAATTGGAAGTTTCATTAAGATCAACTCTACCTTCCATAGTAGGCATTGATTAGTTAGCAATCATGTATTCATTTTCATAGAAACAAAATGAGATCTAAACTATTAATCTACTTGTAAAATGTTTCAGTAGTATAAATTTAAATTTGAATCTTGTTTTTAAAAATTGGCCAGTTTACAATTCAACTCATGGTGTTTATGTACAATTCAATGTATTCATTATTATTGTTATGAAATAGCTGAGAAACGAATACACGGTTGTCAACAACTTCTCCTATTCCAAACCAATGTACTTGATCTATGTGCCACATTATAATCAACAGAATCTCAACTGAATTCCACAAATAATTACATAAAAAATTTCAACGTATGCCTCAATGATATCTAAGATATCATTAAGAAACTACTTTCAGCTGACTTTTAGAACATTTTCGTAACATAATGTATTTCTTATTATTTAAGTTGGATTGTGATTGCCAAGTGGAATCGAGGACGCGCAATTCGTCCTATTTGGGACTCGTCGGCTGGATGCACCTGTATTCCAACAGTGATGTTTACACTAGGATTAGAACTCAGTCCATTTCGTGCGAAACGCCACCGCGTTCTCCACTAGACTACTAAGTCCAGACTGTCACATTTGTGCAGCGAGCACATAGGTATTTAGAATGAACTTGTATCTTCCTGTTGATCTGTTATGAACTGAAGCTGGTCAGTCTCTGTTACTATATGTGAATCCTGAGCGAATTGTTTTGAAACGCGCCTCCCGAATCCCACTTGCTAGTCACAATCCAACTTAAATAACAATTGTGATTAGCAGCTATATCGAAGCAATCCGCTTAGGATGCACATATAGCAAGAGAGACTGACCAGCTTCAGTCTATAACAAATCAATGGTAAGATACAAATTCATCCTAACAATATACTCCATTTTATTGGAAATTGAACTGAGAGTAACAATAACACTTGATTCTGTAATAGTGATCTTTTCTATGTCTTTATTTTCTTGCAAAACATAAATTATCGGTTAAAGTACATTACACGCATGACTTTACCCTTCTATGTTTTACTCTTAGTCTATAAGAAAGGGCCCAAATCCTCATATGATAATCATCAACGAAGAATGGATTTGACTAAGAGAAGTGATTACCCAACACCTTATTAAAACTGGACTATAAATGCAGGAAAATCAGATTTGCATCAAATATAGTTGTGTCTGTGTCGACCAAATATTCATATTTATCAGGTTTCCAAGTTCATTAATACTCATCAGCATTCAACAATTTTGATTTTTGTTGACTTGAACGTAACATTTGACTCTACAGATAGGGAGGTTCTTCGTCGGTTTTTGTCATTGGAAAGCTCATCTCAGAATTACATAGACTTTATAAGAGTTTTTTTACCACAATATTACTAGTCTAGATGGGGCTTCTGTTTCGAAATATTATATGAGCTTGCAACTTCAAGATACGTCCTTCAAATTACTTTAGTTTTGTTAAATTTCATTATATACCCACTGTTAGAAGTAACAGTTTCCTTGTCTGCATTTTTAACTTTGACAATTCCTGATGTCTGCTGCTAGTGTTCTTTTAATCTAGTTTTCTAAGCCAAATGTCATTAAAAGTGTTGACAGTAGTTAAATGCAGATAACTTCAAACGCTTTAAATAAAGTCCTTGATGGCGCCACTACTGATTAAATACCCGACGTGTATTCGAGAAATTTACTTCATATTAATCGAACACTGAAAACATTCGAGGATCCCCTCAGCCTGAATACTTAAAATGATAAATGTTGATAATAGAAGGGAATATATATTGAAGACTGAATTGACACGTTGAAATATAAATATAAACAGAAGAAGTAATTATCTTATTTTGCAAGATATCTATCCCATTTTACGAATCACACTCACCTGATGTTTCAAAACTATTGATTATTATAAAGTAATATAAATCTTTACAAAAGCATAAGAAAGATGCTTGAACTTGATAAACGTTTATTAAAGCGTGAGTTATGTGTAATGTGTGCTGAGATTTGAGCCATACTCAAAATGCGAGCACTAGTCATACTACTTGGTTTCAAGATGATAGAGAATATGTGTAGATCAGAAGGCTGAGCTAGATAGTTTGAACACATCGGAAACTCAAAGTCTTGGTTAGTCCAAGTATAAGCTAAACAAATGAAGGTTCTATTCTGACCCACTTTGTTAATGTACGATATCAAATCAGGTTTAATAAATCTTTTTTGAATTACTTATCGAATGTCATCAACTATTCTATATGGTTTATAAGTTCGTGCTTTACATTCGGTTGAAGCTATCGCCATCCATATCCTCAAACCTGATCTGTGTACTGAGAAAAAGTTTATAAAACCGCATTGTATCCGTTTTTTCTCAATTTTATCTTAGTTTCTTTCTACATCTCTCATGCTTACATTATTTTAGTAGTTTATTATTACGTAACTGTCATTAAAGTGTTCTTATTTTTACATTTATTATTAGTTTACATTCTACCCTCTTTGGTGAAAATCTTTTTTGAACATTCAGGTGCATTTCAAACCTATCTGCTTCTTCTGTGTATATAGTCCATTCTGTTTACTCTTACATAACTTGTGTTAATATTCAATACTTTCTAACTATTCCCCAACTCTATATTATGCAATCAGTTAATTTAATATCATCATATCCTTATGATCTATGACTAGTAGTCAGTTTGCTTAATTCACCTTTTGTTAATCATTTACAATTATCTTCATGAACAAATTGCTACTTATTATACATTCTAATCTCAAAAAATACACCACCACTTGATTGGTATCGATATTATTGTTGTTGGTAGTAGGATCCCATTATGAACATCAACATTGAGATGCAGGTACATCAAGCCGACGAGTCCCAAATAGGTAAAAACGCGCGTCCTGGATTCCACTTGCCAGTCACAATCCAAATTAAATTTATTATTATTATTATTATTATTATTATTATTATTATTATTATTATTATTATTATTATTATATGATATGTGGATAGACTAATGTAGAGATTTTATAAAAAATCAAGCTAATTGAAAGGAAATTTTTTTTCTTTTTAACTGGAATTAGATGTTTGATTACATGTTTAGTGTTATGACAGTGTTGCGGTTGACTGGGGATGTATGAATTTTCCTCTCTAGTCTATTTGATACGATCTGGGTAACTGAAACGTGTATGTACAGGTATTTCTCAGTGTATAGTAAATCTACTTTAATTGTTAGCGCCCCAAACTGGTGGAAGAAAGAACGCTTGCATAATAAGCTAGCAATGCTGATTAATAAATAAATTGAGATGGTTCATGCAGATTAGTATCAAGTTTAATTGATTGAATGGTAGGGTACCAATGTAAACCAGGAAGCTCTGTACAGTTGTTTCGTCCTTGAATGAGACTTTTCAGCAGGGCGCACATTACACACGGACCCAAGGGCTTCAAGATGTATAACGCCTAACCCATTACACCACTGGGCTGGCTCTAGTGAGAAGTCGTGACTAGTGGAGTTCATTTTTGTCGGATTATGATAATTATTACCAGTGAAAATGATTGATCTTCGCATTATATCACAAATTGATGAAAGTAGGAATTCTACCATTGATTGCCAACCCTATAGTGCAAAGGGTTAAACATTCTCCAACTTGAAGCTCTTGGATTAAAGTCTAAATTTCACACTACTGACATAATTTCTAAATAGTTATATTTTTAGAAAATTGAATCGTGCCTTACCCCCCCCCCTCTGTTCATGTAGGACAGCTGACACATGCATTCCCAATGACAACCTGTGTCAGACAAGGCTGTTTGCCCTCTACTTTCCTCTTCCTTCTAGTGGTTGATTGGATCATGAAAACCTCTACATCTGAGAAGAAGCACGGAATTCAATAGACAAGGAGAATGCAACTCGATGATTTGGACTTGGCGAATGATGTAGCTCTCCTGGCTCATACACAACAACAAATGCAAGTGAATACAACCAACGTAGCAGCAACCTCAGTATCAGTAGGTCTGAACATACATAAGGTGAAGAGTAAGGTCCTCAAATTTAACACAGGGAGCATCAACCCAACTGAACTTGATGGAGAAACTCTGTAAGAAGTGGATACTCTTACGTACCTGGGAAGCATCATCGATGAAGAAGGAGAATCCAATGTAGATGTAAGGGCAAGGATTGGCAAAGCAAGGGCAGCATATATGGGACTCCAAACAACTGTCTACCAACCTCAAAGTTAGACTCTTTAATTCGAACATCAAGACAGTTCTTCTCTATGGAGCTGAAACATGGAGAACTACTTCAAACATCCTCAGGAGGGTACATATATTTATAAACAACTGTCTTCGCAATATACTGAATGTCTGTTGGTCGAAATCCATCATCAACAGCCTACTATGTGAGAGAACAAACCAACTTCTAGCAGAAGTGAAAATTAGTGAACGACGTTGGAAATGGATAGAACATACATTGCGGTAATTATCAGACTGCATCACGAGGCAAGCATTAACTTATAATTCTGTTGGGAAACGGAAAAGAGGTTGGCCAAGGAACACACTGCGTCGAGAACTGGAAGCAGTTATTAAAATGATGAACAGCAACTGGAGACAGCTGGAAAGGATTGCTCAGGACATAGTTCAATGGAGAATAATGGTGAGCAGCCTATGCTCCTCTGTGAGGAATAACAGGCATAAGTAAGTAAGTACCCCCCGCCTTCCTCTACATTCAGCATAAATCTTCAGTTTTCAACCATATTATTTTTCTTCAATATGATCATTTAATAGTTCATTTCTAGTATCATTGATTAATAGATTGTTTACTATTAAAATCTACTTAATAACATACAATAACGTTGTATTAATTCATATCTAATTAATGATTATCTAATAGTGATAATAGTTTATTATTATTTACTTTCTATTTATGAAACCTTATTTATTTTGTTTAACTTTTCTATCTAATGATAATGTAATTGTACATGGATATTAACACTTCGATTCTATCGAATCTATCAATTAACACAGTTTATCAGTATACATCACATTGCCAAGGTGAACTTTGATAATTTCAAATAAATTGAGCATTGAATAGGTTGTTTATAAAATGATGAGTAATAGGCCTATTTGTAATATTCCAATGAATAGAAATTAAAATTTCTCTGATGTTTCGCAGCTTAGTGTAAGTCGCTTCTTCAGTTTATAAGTAATAATATTGTAGACTTTGTTCATTTTATTATTTTGAAGATAGTGGGAACAAATATTTTTTTTTACAGAATAACATAATGATTTATTTTTAGTTTGTTAGTTTCTCATCAACTACTGTATACAACCATGAATGATACTGTTTTTTGTTTTTTTCTTTCTTTCAAGAATTACTGATTGTAACAAAGATATTCATGAGAATGTATGAATTTGATTGAAATGGTAACTATAGCAACAGGTTATACATGTGAACAGAACTAAAATATTAGAGAAAATGCTGGAAACATACATATATCCGTTACAAAAAGGCAACGAAATAGTGAATAGAGTTTAAACGATTACGTAATAAGAAAATTAAGAGACTGTTGGAAACACTTGAGAATAATGTGAATTAAGCTTAGTTATTAAACATAAAATGTTATAATTAAGCACATAAGTTAAACTTTACTATGGTGATGTAACAAAAAACGTTAAATCTGATCAAATTTGGCGAAAGAATAATAACGATGAAAATAATGACACAAAAGTGAGGTTACCAATGCAACTAAAGGCTTATTATGTAACCGTTTAAACTCTAATAACTATTTTGTTGCCTGGTACTGTCGCCTTTTTGTATCGGATATATGTATATTTGCAGCAATTTTTCCAACATTTTAGTTCTGTTCACATATCTAACATGTTTATATCAATCTGATTTCAACCAATTCTAAACATCTTCATAAGGATTGTTCAAGTTAAACTGTGACTTACAAGCGGAATGCAGGACTCGCGTTATATCCCATTTAGGACTCATCGGTTAAATGTACCTCCATCCGAATTTTGATGTTCACACTAGGATTTGTACTCAGTCGGTTTCGTGCCAAACACCACCTCGTTCACGACTAGGTTATTGTGTTCAGACAGTCAAACTTGTGTAACGGGTATGTTAAAATTTGTTTCAAATATTGATTTCGTAAAATATTATTCTAGATTGTATTCAGCTGATGCGAAACCAGCGAAATGAAAACGAATCATCATCTTATTCTGCACAAATATACGTTCTTGCTCTCTTGAAAATAATAATATTGTATTGTACAAAATATAAAGAAATTCGAGAATTCTATTTGAATTCAACTTTATTGTTAACAGTTAAAGACTAGAAATATCCAATGAATTGTTACATTCTAGTACGAAACCCTTGATACGGATCATTGACAGACATGATCAGTTATTAAATATCTATTCATAGAGTTAACATTTCATTGATTAACAATTGCAAATTCGATCTATTCAAAAGAATAATGTAATCGAAAATCAGGGAGCACTGGGTAACCCTTTTGTTTTATTATGAAACTCCTCAGCAGCTCTCACTCCAGATCCATCCGTATGGAGTTCGGGTTGGTGAGCGCTTAAACCCCAGCTCCCTGATTTTCACTGGTACCCTGCGATTATCAATCTCTGATATATTCAGTCAAATAAAAATAACAATCTCTACAAAAATAATAATCACGATTCAATAATGTAATCATCATCTGTCACTATTAGTGATATTTGTTTAATGCTTAATGTAATAAAAGTTTGTGTGACCTTAACATTGCATTAGTCAACAGTAATTCAAATCTTATGATTATAAACCCTAGCGAGGTCTTGGACTCCCACTGCTAAAATAATCTCATATCTGAATGAGAACAACCATTCATTACATTTTGGTTTTCAATAGGTGTCTAACTGAAGTCAGTCTCAGATGTAAAAACAATATTGTCAACAAGTATTGATTGATCTACAAATGGATCTCCGTAACGTGGTATCAAAATTAAGAAGTGATCAAAAACGTAACATAGTTGATCGATCCTAATCATTCGTTTTTTTTTCAACTAGATAACAGAAGACTTACAATTTACCATAATATAGAACTCTCTAAAAATGTACACGTATGTTCCCTTCGGAGAATAAAGCTCAGCACTTAATCCTTTATATCTTCTACTTCAGTGGTTTGAACGTTTCTGTGTTCATTACCTGGAGGATGATGGGAATATGGCTTACTTGTAGAGTCTCAAGGTAGAACTAAACTGTTGTCTAAGGATTAGTGATTTTAATGGTTGTTTAATTAGGAATAAATGTTTTCTCCAATGTTATCGGAAATCCATATAAATTAGATTATGTTCAAATTACAGACCGACTGACCATTTAAATTGGCTTCATGTTTATTAATATAAGTAAATTAATGTGACTGGTCAGCTTAAAGATACAATTGTTATGAGATGAACTATAGTCCATCACGATATATGGAAACAGCAGTCTTGACAGGAACCAATACCAGAAAACTTAGACACTAAGACCGTAGTTTTACGCCCGCATATCTGCTCCGTGAGTTATAGTCCCCAAGCCTAATAAAGGACATGAAATCCAGCAACCAACCAGTTAGGTTATCACTTATTCATTTATATATACATAAAATCTAACCACATGTTGGATTATTAAAAAGAATGACATTTATACAAAAGAAGAACAATAATGATTAAGAACTGAGGGAACACATATATAGGGAATTAGCTATTGTTGATGAATGGAGAATAATGTGATATCAGTTCATGAGTCTGGCGGAAGGTTTAAGGCTAGAGAAACATGACAATAATAGAAATAAAATAGTTTATTTACATGTGCTCAAAATGTATGAAATAATCTCCTAAACGACAGTCCAAAAAGTTATTCCTCTTGAATCGTCCAGTGTAACAACCACTCGTTAGAGTAAATTCATCCAGGACTCCTTAATACTGCATACACTGATAAACACAAGCTGCTGTACTGAACAGGACACTTTTGTACCACCAAATTACTTTCAAATAACCAACATCTATCAGACTACTTGAATGAAACGTTCCCGTATAATTCAGGTGACTATCTTCAACCAATATTTGAGTATTCAACTACACCTCACGTGTTATATAAAAGTGGTTGATACGAGATAAGTTATCTCAGTGAGCTAATAAACAAGCACATACAAGTTGAAAGTGCACGTACAGAAACTTCAGCTGTTTGATTATACTATAACATGCACACCAAGATATTATTGTGCAGTAGGTCAAATATTATCTCCAATGTTATCAGTGGCTGCTACAATATATCCCAGCCATTATCCAACATTTCTTACTAAATTAATCATCTTTAATCACAACTTCTCATTAGGGCTTTCAAGAGTTCTTCTCTGAATTAATCTTGAGTAGCCTTATTTACTTTCAAATCATTGATTGAATAATAAGAGTTTCTAGGTTCCTTGATCATATCACTAAAAGATCTTAGAGAACTTGCACTGACGTGAAAGTTTAAAACAGGAATAAAACAGTTGTTTAGTTAATCGTCAGTTCCAATAGTTGTTTAAGAAAAATAAGTCAGGAATTGATTTGATTGTGTAGAACATTTTGTCCGAAACTTGATTGATTATTTTGCTGATAGTAGTCCTTGTTGTGTTGGGCATAACTAATCTTGACCATTTACAACTACGTTTCATGCCTAATTCTTGACATTTCATAATAATGCTCATTATAGACTAAACTTGTCTGTCTTGTATTATAGAATTACTTTAATATCGAAGCTCTAAGTCATAAAATATGAGTTATCTGACTAAACATTCAAGTCACTGAATTGAATAATAAGTAATATACTCCTCTATCAAATTCAATATGATATGCTGTTTTTCATTCACGAAAAATATACTATGATGATGTACTACGAAAGAAATGGTTAATTCAACGCGAAGCATAGGTTACCAACCACAATTCTCTAACCAACTCTGCCTTGGGCTTCTCTTTCCAGCTGTTTCCAAGGGTCGTTCATTGTCTTCGATATCTGTCTCTGATTCTCGGCGCAATGTATCTTCTGGTATTCCCATTTTCCTTTGACTTATAAAAATTCTAAGTTAGTGCTTATCTTGTGACGTAGTTTAGTGATTTTCTCAATGTAAGTCCTATCCACCTCCAGTATCTTTTCTTGATTTCTTCCTCGGCTGGATTGTGGTTGGTCTGTTATCTGCAACAGAAGGGTGTTGTTAATAGGTATCCAACCAACAGGTCTAAAGTATCTTGCACAAAAAGTTGTTTATGAATACTTGTATCTTTTGAATGATGCTTTTCGTAGTTCTTCAAGTTTCAGCTTCATACAACAGAACTGTCTTCACATTTGTATTGAAAATTCTAACTTTAATTTTGACGAACAAGATGGTTTGAGTTCCAGATATTTTTCAATTGCAGAAATGCTGCTCCTGTCTTGCCAATCTGCGACTTCACATCTGCATTAAACCCTCCTTGTTTATCGATGATGCTACCCATGCAAGTAAAGTTCCCACATATTCCAGATCTTCTCCATCAAGTGTAATCAGGTTAGTATTCGTTGTTTTTTATCAAGGGATTTTGCTTTCCTATTTGTGTATGTTGAGGCTTGCTGCTTCCGAGGCTGCTGCTACACTGTCTATATTCACCTGCATTTGTTGCTGTTTGTGGAACTAGAAGACCTAAGTCGTCTAACTGCATTCGAATTGTCCACTGTATTCCATGCTTGCCTAGAGATATTACAGTTTTCATAATCCAGTCAAATACCAGAAGAAAGAGAAAGGGCGAGAGTAAGCAGCCATGTCAAACACCAGTTTTCTGACAACAAGAGTAACAATTAAAAAGAAATGACAGTCATCTGAAAAGCTGAGAGTAGAGATTACATACATAGAGATTTCATACATTCATTCAATTCAGTGTTGATAATTAAAGTCACAGATGTGTCTTGGTTACTAAACAGTCTCTAAAAAGAACCAATATCCAGAAAAAAAAACACAAAAAGAAAATGGAATGAATAAGATAAGAATTAATCATGATTATATGGAAGACATTTGTAAGAATGAAATGTAGATTAATCTATTATAAGCAGTTGAATACATGAAGATATTGAATGTTGTATACACCTTGATATGATTTGACGTTATCACCAACATTCGAAATGTTCAAGAAATCTGTTGTATCATTCATTTTCAAACATTTAATAAATAGATAACGAATGTGAATGAGATTTAAGGTTACTGATATGACGATGAAAATTGCTACTATTGATGAGTATGACCAATTGGTTGTTATAAGATTGTGCTTACGAGGTCACAATAATAATACCAATAAGAGAACCTAGTCGGTCCCTACACCTTACACCGATGACCACTCAATCTCAGGTCAGAATAACAAGAATACAAGACAACAAATCAACCAGTCAATATCGTATTATATTTTAGGCATTCCTTTATCTACACACAAAATCAGGCCACACAAACAACCAATTAAGGAATTCACATTAATACAAAAACAAGGCAGATAGTACAAGTGAATAGAGGTAACGTGTACACAACTAATTAGCTGTAGTTCATAAATGAGAGATGATATACTTACAGTAAATATATTAAACGAGTGGAAAGGGCAATGGCAACATAACAATGATACAAATGAAATGTCTACATTGTAAACAACTAAACCAACAAAAATAGCCTTTTGAAACACAGTTCTGACTGTTTGTTATTCTTCTTTAGTCGTTCAACATAACAACTAGATATGTTAAGTTTGTTGATTCATTCAAAACAGAACATCACATAAAAGATTACTACAAAGTAGATAGCATCACACATAAGAGACAGAACTTAAAGCCTTCATATCTCTTCGTGAATATTGTAATATTGACTTGGTGTATCGGAATCAGTCGGTCGAAGTTCTACTCATCAAAGTAATTCGTTAAAAGAAAATTGAATTGTGTCACACAAACTTATCATTGATTATTTTCTCTTCGTTCATGGGATATCATTAAACAGAGCTACCTAATTGAAGTGATGGGAACACAACGTGTGGTGTCGCTAATTATCAATGTTTTAAACTCTAATTGAATAATTATGTGATTTTTAGGTTGATTATAATAGGTCATTATTAATAAACTTCACCTCGATTTAGTCACTTGATAATTAGTGATTACTAAGTGTCAGTCATGACCTGGATACCTAAGCTGGAACATAACAATGATACAAATGAAGTATTTACATTGTACACAACTAAAATAATTAAAATCGTCTTTTGAAACACAGTTCTGACAGTTTATTATTCTTCTTTAGTCATTCCACTAGGTGGAATGAACCTAGATTTTCAGAAGGACTCAACTGACATCAATCTATGTAAATACAATCAACTAAACTGAAAACCTATATCTAAAAAGCCAAGTGGATTCAATTACAGTAATCAGTCCGCTGATGACATACTTTTATATATTCCTAAAGTTCTAGAGTGAAGTCGAGGTTGATGGAGTTAATACTTGTCAGAAGTAAGACGTTTGTTACTTATGACAATCGATTATCGTCACGCTATATCACAAATTAAGTAAAGCGAAAATTCCATTATTATTTGACGCTAGCTTGATATTGTTAGGGGTTAGCCGAGATACAGGAAGGACTTGTAGCTGGCTTCTTGAAAAATCAAGGATGAGCACTGTTGAGGAGTTCAATGCTAGTACAAAATATTTGTATAGTACTTCCTAATCTTCAGTTGTACACAAATGACATCAATCTGTGACGAATACAAACAACTAAACATAATGCCTTTCCTCACAAAAACTATTTCAATTTAATTACGTATTCCAAATTGGACTCTGTTTCTATTTGAGTAATTTGTTATTTTGGTGATCCCAACAATGAGTTTCATTTCATTTCATAAGTTTACTAATCATGGAAAATATTTACGTGCATTTTAATTTCTTCAGATTTCTGTAATAAATGAACTATCCTTATCACCTACATTTTAACTAGAGAATGAATATCCAAGTTACGTTGAATAGATGAAGTTCGAATTCGATATTACAAACTGATTTTAGTTAGATAACCATTGAAAACTAGGAGCAGGCACTAGACAGCTGTTTCATACTAGTACCGGGATTCATCAACAATATCCATCTACGACCTTATTAAGTAATCAAGAATAAGACCTTAAACATTCCTGCAAACAATAAATTAATAGACCACTATGTCTACCGGCATCCAGCTACTGGTATTTATAACTTTAATCAGTTTACGATATATTTAAGCTGTCTAATCTCCTGCAGATGATAGACAACGCTATAGATAGCTAAAATCAGTTGGTTGCTACTGTCTTCTAGAGTTACAGATATTACCTTCTGTGGTTAGCTACTAATGAGCTGATATTAATTTTAATTAGGTGTTGTGTAGATTTTCTACTTTGAATTTGACATTACGAATTAGTCTGGGTTAGACAACCAGTAAAAACCAGGCTCAGAAGGTTCTACAATTAGGCTTTCTCTGGGAAGTTTGAAAGTCCTGGATTCAATTCTCTAGTGAGCTTAGTAGATGTACACCGCTGCGAAACGTCATACTAGGACCAAACAGCTCTCCAGTACCAGTTCATAGGTTTTCAACAGATGTCTAACCTACGTCATTTTGTGATATTAAATTCTGACTTACCTGATCCCCGCAATACTCATTTATTAGTCAAATTCGTCAGCGAATCAAATTTTCAAAAAAATTACTGTTTAATATGATTTTCTCACTCAATAAATGAATGGAAAGTGCTCAAATGATCCTGGATACAATACACGTGGTGAATAACCAAAAAGTATTTGACAACTACAGCTGTTAATATGTACTAAATCCTCATTCCATGAATTAATAAATGATGTTGGTTAAGCATTACTACGAAAATGCGCTGAGATATACCAAGGTTTGAGTTAAACGTGAAGGCTGATATCCATTTGTGTTCACAGTCATCTTATACTTTTTTATATATGATATTTAGGATTATCAAGTCAAAATAGTTCTATGGGAATTTAATTTAATTTCCTATTATTCCGTTCACTAGTAACCAACATCAAGATGTTTATGAACTTCCAGTAAAAGGTTGTGACAGATGAATTTCAAAGACAAGGTAAGAGAGTGTGACTATCAATCACTAATAAAGTTGAATGATGGTTTAAACTGTATCACCTAGTTGAGTAGTATGGGGAACCTACCATAGGATATCGGCCTGCCCGTGGAGGTGAAGAGTTCGCCATAACAACTGAAGGTCCTGATTTTTCTTTCCTAGTAATGTTGTGAGTGAACACCACCGAGGAATTCCTATACGTATATGTTTTCTCGGATAATCACTACCCAGCTTCACACTCTGCAGCGCCATCACCTAGAGATTCAGGTCATGACTGACACTTAGTAATCACTGATTGTCAAGTGACTAAATCGAGGTAAAGTTGATCAATAATGACCTACTTATAATCAACCTAAAAATCACATATAATTATACAATTAGAGTTTAAAACATTGATAATTAGCGACACCACACGTTGTGTTCCCATCACTTCAATTAGGTAACTTTGTTTAATGATATCCAATTAACGAAGAGAAAATAATCAATGATAAGTTTGTGTGACACAATTCAATTTTCTTTTAACTGAATTACTTTGATGAGTAGAACTTAGACAAACTATTTCCGATACCTGAGGTAATAATACGATATTATCTGGTGTATTTATTGGTTTATGTCCTAGCTAGTCTGACCTGAGACTGAGTGGTCATCGGAGTGAAGGTGTAGGGACCGACTAATATTCTCTTAATGATATTATTATTTTCATCTCCTATGCATCATCTCATTATAGTTTTTGACGTCATAACACTAATATATTATTAGAGATTTACAAATTCTTCTGAAATCATTGTTGAAACTACTCATAAGTAGCATTGTGCTTACATTGTGGTCAGTAATAGAATCCAGTAAGTAAATGTATCCAATTGAAGACTCATTATGTTGACAAACCTTCATTTCGAATACTAATAATCATACTAGGATTGGTTTACTGTAGTCGCCAACACATGCCAGGATAATCAACAAATTATGGACACTAATTAAACCTACAGAAATGAAATAATACTCAGAAAAGTTTAGAAATACTTCGTGTGAATGTTGTATTCACTGACTTAAATTGTTTGATGGACAACAATTTTACCACCAAACCAATAAGCAACGACCGAAACATTTCAAATCTTCGGTGAATACCTGAAAAGAGCATGTTGATGTTAGAGGGTCTTCTAAGTCTAATTAGTGATAATAATCTTGTGATTAGTTTACTAGTCATGGAATTATTATGAAAAAGGTATCAAACTGTGAATGTGGAAAACGAAATGGTACTTTTGAAAAAACCCAAGCAACTCAAAATTAGTATTGCTATCGATGCACTTAATGTTCGTGTAGTAAGTCCATCAGATAGAATTGCTTTCTTACATATTCGAAAGTACAAATGAAGCAAATTCTTGTATTGACTACTCTGTCTAGGTCAATACGAAGATACATACTACATCGAACATCACTACATAGTGACAATTAGAAACTTTATGAATCACCTTTAAATATGCGCAATGTACACAGACAGTGAGTTCATACGAATAATACTGAACAGATGTAGCGTCGAGTAAGGTATCATTTTCAATCGTATTTTGGATCTCAAAGTTGCTATGCCGTCATCTAGATGAATACTTATACAAGATACATCGTGAAATTAAGTCGAACAAATGTGAGAATAACTTGAATAAGTCATTTGATTAAATACAAACAATCAACTCGAAACGCTGTTCAGTTTCAGTAATAAACTATTCATTAGATATTGCACATTTCCCACTTCATTTCAGATTATAGTTAAGCCTTAATATTGACTGCATACATTATTGAACGTATGTGCATTTCGTCTGTTACCAAAGTATTCTGTAATAGGAGAGGGGCGGAGAGGCACATTACAGTAAGTCTTGACAAATAATTCTTCTATAAACCATTAGAATTCGGGCTGCGGAGGTAGGAGTGGGATTCGTTGATTCCAGTTTACAAAGTCATTATTGATTTGATCTGATTAAGGTTTTCAAGCTCATTTTGTGGTCGCTCAAATACACCTATATAAATCACATCTATCAATTGTTTGATTATGAAGTTTACAGTGTTATTTATGACCAACATTATCATTGTTTACATATCAATGTAAACAAGTTGAGGTAACTCAAAGCCATCAATAGTGTATAACTTTTGTTTCAAAACCTATGTACTTTGAAATGTTACAAGAAATTCATGTATCGTAAGATTAAGCAACTGAACAGTACAAGTAGGTATAAGTCATAGAACTGAATACGTCATTATGAGAATGATCATGAGATAGCAGAAATACGGTCAAATGAATACAAATCATAGGTGATGAATAGATTTATTGCTTGTAAAGAATCAATAAAAATTACCAGTTGAGTGTTGAGAAATAATTAGTAAGTTAATGAATACATCATACCATGAGAATGTATAGCAGTACGCATCCATGACATCGTTATATAAGTGAACAGATGACCATCACAATTCATATTCAATGCCTAACCAACAAAGAATTGAGTAGGTTTCCGACGGTTGACATTTCTAACTCAGATTAATTCGTAATAACGAATTCAATGAACAGTCTCATCACACTGATTCATTTTACCTAAACAGTCATTTTAAAATCAGACGATAGTGGATAGTTACTTCATTTTAATAACGAAACCTTCGTGATATGAATTCAACAAACGTTGAAATGAATAGAAATAAATTACTTCATTTCATGAGACAAGTGTTTTGATTGAAGTTCACGTGAAGTTGGTCGATGGAGGGAGATTTATTGAAACGAAGAGGATGGATATGTAATGAAATATTTGTCAGTTCTACAGATTCACATCACAGAATGAGTTTAGAGAAGTAATAAACATGATAAAGTACTAGATGACTGTTTTATCTTTATATGAGATTCTTTACCAGTTGGGAAGGTGGGTGGGGATAACTGTTATATGATTTCAAGATCATCAGCAATTGACGAAATCTCATCGCCTTTAGATCATTCAGATGACATTCAATTATTTAATTATCTTCATTAGTCAATTCTCCATATTATTTCACCAAAATTCATCAATATCAACATTGATGACATTCGTATGAAACATGGCATGATTGATACCCACTACTACTACTACTCGTATTCTCCGCAGGCTCAGAATCTTATAATTGATGTTCATTATCTTGTTGTTTTCAGAGGTTGTCCAGATAATGTTATTCTCATTTGAACGTCTACTTTGTATAATCGGATGAGAGAGTGATGCGGAATGGTAGTGATACACCATACATTAAGATGATTAATCCAGGTATGAAACAAGTTAGTCGTATTAACCAAATTTACCTAAACAGTCACAATTCTGTATTCATGTTATCACAAAATTCTATTAATCACAATGAGTTTAATTCGAGGCAAATATGCAACAAATCATGTGTATTATCCACTAACTATTATAAACAGTTTGTGGATAAGTTTCATTTGGATGAAGTGAGTTTTCTATCGACGATACTGGAATTTCAGTTGAATCAATAACTTGGTGCCAGTTGAAAATGTTGAATGAATCAAAGTTTCTCATGTGATTTAATTTCTGTAATACATTTTACTTGTTGACAATTTGTTCGCAATAATTCCATATCGTCATCAGTTGCACAACAATCATTCATTAATCACCATGTAATCAGTTGCTTCATGAAATCCAATCGATTCATCTATCAACAAATATCCAAAGTAAAACTAACAATTCAATATGTAGTGTACTGATGCATAAATTGAAAGTGGAAAGTTTATTCTCTCTGAAACAGTTTTGTTAGCATCACAAAATATTTACATTGGGAAATAAACTCAACGCCAACAACAGTTCAATAACAACAACATTCAGTCAAAGGCCAGTGAACACCATATCGATAATACTCAACAAATCCATAAGACAATTTCTATGTCATTCATAATGACAAAACATCAAATTCACTAGAAGTATTCATCAGAAATAAATAAGATGTTTCGGAAATTCATCATTTCTAATCTGACTTCAGGGTTCCAATGTACCATCTCAACACTCTATCTACACACCATTCATTAAACCACAAACTACAATATTAATAGTCTCAATGGGAACATGTCATTATTTACATCATTCATCATCTCATTCGTCACACATTCATCTCAATTGGACACCACTGGAAACAGAGAGGAATTCGATACCTGAATCATTGAAGAACAGAACTGATTCACAAGTGAGTGGACAGGTGTGATCAATATCACAACATTCTCGAATTCGCGTGAAACAGACAAATATCTGAATGGATAAACTTGCATGTATTGAATAAATGATGGTGTTTACAGTTCAATCAGTTTGTGATAAAGCTGGAAGATTGTTCTATGCTATGGATGATGACTTTCGTAATTTTAACAGTCACCATTTATCATTAACAATTCGTTGCAGAACTCTGACATTTATCTCCTGATGCTAAGCACATGGGGTAAATGGGACAGACTGATTCCATAAAGATAGACTAACGAATACCAAATTGGAAGTCTTAAGCAGATAGGTATTCACTGTATGGTCTCAATGCCCACATAATCTCGCAGATGTATGCTGTCAAGGGGTCGAGTACCAGCACTAAACAATTGCTCGTTTTCTTATTTAATTAAGTTTTGTCCTAGTCATTGATCCTAACTGGACATGGTGATCGGGCATGTTTAATGTGATTTACCAATCAAGCTATACAGACTGCATCAATTGATTGTTGAGGTTTTATTACCACACGAAGACAGGTCGATCAACCATAACACTATAATCAGTAAACCTGAGGCCCGAATGATGCAGTTACATTACCAAATGTACAGAGGTATGATGGTAGAAAGCTACTTCACTCAGACGACCAGCATCCAGAAGATGCTACATTCTCAAAAATGAGTAGTAAACTTCGTAATCACTGACGCTGAAATTGACCACTGCCTCTTTCCACACCTTCTAATCACTAACTTACTTATCAACCACGTAACTAACATAACAAAAATTACTAACAGAAGCCTCTGAATAACCAGCCACCTAAAATAGCATACTATGTATTCCTACCAAGATCACAGTTAATTATGATCAGTCTTTACTCGATTTCCATCTAGACAACACAAAAGAGAAGAATCTTTACACAGTGTAAACAACTGACTATCAAATGACTACCCACCTCACAACCTCAAAAACAATCAACATCACCTCCAATGATCAGTCAGTAATATGAAACCACAACATTCAAATTCTAACATCAAGTGTACAAATAGTTGATATAAATAGTTTTCCATGTAATTATCATCAAGATAAGGTGTTTTCCTCAATTTACTCTATGCACTATACTCCCATGTTTCATTTCACAACCACGTAATAATGATATACAACAAACTAACACATTCCATAAATCGAAATTTTGCATCTTCTTTCTTTAAATCAATTGAGTGCACTGTTCCTCCATTGAACAATGCACACTTCAGTTGATGATGAATCGAATTTCTCAGACCATAGTAAATCCACCTTGATTTCTGGTTTCTGAAACTGGTGAAACAATTAATGCTTGTATGGTGAGCCAGCAATACTGAACAATAACCTCCTATTGCAGTACATTCATTTATATAGCCCCAATGACTACAGTGATTATGAATCATTAACTTAACATAACTGGTGACGATTAAGTTGAATTGTGACTGGCCACCGAAGTCCATGACGCGCGTTTCGTCCTATTCGGGATTCATCGGGTGGATGTACTTGCAATCAGATGACAAATACGACCCCTAATAGAACGAAACACACGTCCAGGATTCCATTTCCCAGTCATAATCGAACTTAGACATTACTTGTGTAATTTCGCCATATCGAGTCAATCCACTCAGCATGCACATATTGCAACAGTGACTGACCAGTTTCAGTCTATTACTAATCAACTGTAATATATATCCTTATTCTAATTACAGAAAACTAGTGTACAATATATGGAACATTTCATTTTGACACAATTTTAGGTCACAGAATGTAAACTGGAGTATGATTCACGAGGAATGACAATCAATGTGATGTGATTTCACAAATCACATTTAACAAAATCAATACGCGTTTTATATCTGATCAGTAAATATTGATTTTGTGGATTGGCAGTTGGAGGGGAATTGCATCCTCCGACATTTCAAAGTAATCAAACAGTTTGTTATGAATAACTCGTCCTCAATCAATTGTCTTCATTCATTCATTTGTTTTACAGTTCACTTGATCCATAGTTATTTAATTAAATGATCACTTCTATTTCAGTCAACAGATAAGATATATTTCTGAATTACTTCCATGCTTATACAAACAATTCGATGTTATTGTTTGTGATAAATCTCGATGATGGTACTATCAAATGAATGATGACTGACCCAATGCCAATAGTCATCTTATATCATTAACACTTCAAAAGAATGATGAATTTAGACAATAGAAATGTGATTATTCTAGTCATTCATATCGGATTCATATCAATTGAGTACAATTGGGAACAACTATCACTACACTTATCATGGCAAATTGTAGACAAATGCTCAACCATGTTCAGATATAGGTATTCACATCCCAATCAATTTTATTCATATTCAACAGTTAACAATCTGTAGCTAATGAAAACAACACATAAAAACCAATCTCAACGAAACAACATCGAATCATTCACTGATCATAAAATCTATCCTCATTCAATCCAATCACATGATACCCATTCATCCATAATCTACTTACAATTACAATTTCACAATAACATCCCATCTACTACATCCAATCAATTCACCAACATCTCAACGTAAACAGTTTCGTTCATCTTTATCGTCATCATTATCATCATCATCATTATCATCATCATCATCATCATCATCATCATCATCATCATCATCATCATCATCATCATCATCATCATTATCGTCATCATCATCATTTTATATTATACTACAACGTCTATGCACATCTTCCCTCACTAATCAATGCTAATTATTTGTATACACAATTCAGTGTAAATAACATTGTCGAAATGAAACCTCTTCCAACATAATGAATTGTCTCACCCTATTTCTACAATTCATAACAAACGTTCTTAATTGATTGCCTGGTATCTGATATGTACTGACAAAATGAATCAAGTGTATGATATCATTGTGTTCGTTCAACTTCTAGAATACCATCATCATCATCATCATCATCATCATCATCATTAGCATTATCATTAGCATTGGCATTACTGCCATTATTATCTCTTATGAAAATGATTGACTGAAAATTAATCTCATCCTTATCAAGTTATCTTCTCATTTATCCGCTTCATCATTACAAGTATCATTTTACTCTTTTAATCCTCATTAGTATTATCTGCACTGTCAAATTACTAATACAACACTCTAATCTCCATTTGAATTATTCATTCACAATGGAAGGGATTACACTACAATGAAATAGAAGATGAGTTGGGCGTTTCTGAATGTTTCACAATGAAGGTAGCATGTACATATCTCAAATTGACTAACAACAATGAATTATGAAATATTGTGTATGTATATGCAGGCATACATTATCATCATAATCATCAGTATCCTTCACAATATACGTCGATGTTGTTAACGATACAGCAGTCACAATCGCCCATCACATATATCTCACTCAGTATTCTTGTGAATATTGACGTTATTCATTATTATTATTATTTGAATTAGATTTATGATAAACATCATACCCTTCATACGAGCAACTACATCATCAACAATAAACATTTCTATAGAGTCTAGACTTCATATATTGTAGTGTTATATCCAAGCATTCATGTAGCGTCATCATTCTTTTCACTATTTTATACTGACCATTATCCATCTACATCTACTCAACTACACTAGACATTGAACAACACCGAATTATCATCCCTTCATTCGATAACATTAGATGAAGAATTCGACACCAATATTTCGAACAAACTACTGTTGATAGGAGCTAAGTGGGTATTGGAAGACAACTTGATAGTGATTCGATTGATAACCATCATCAGTACATTGTCTCATCATATTGTCTTATACAAACACTATCATTGCCATTATGATTATTCCAACTCACTAATCATTCATTGATATCTTCACAATGTGATATGGTAACGTGAGATAACACACAATTGTGTCAAACATCACTGATGATAATGATTACACCACATTTTACTCGTATCAATAATACACTTAATCTATTACGATTCTATCATTCATTCATTCATTCTAGTCGAGTTGTTAATGCTATAGACAAGTTATTCTAAGGGATCATAGCAATGATGCTGGTCTTACTAATGTTTTATATTTCGACGTTCATCATGAATTCTATTTCATGATACAACCTATTCGTTTCATCAAATTAATAATTCAATGAGAATCTGTCAATTCTTCAGTCGATTTTCCGGAAGTAGAATTATTTGGTGGTGGTGTCTGTGATTTCGACATCAATGATGTGTACCAGAATCCTGTGTGAACTTTATTCCCCCTCACCTCTCCACTTCCTCTCAGTTTAATACTCACACTTTACTGACATGTGTCAACTGACATGAAATGTACATTCACAAAGTATACATCCTACATAACGAATCGACAACAAATTAATTTCAAGTGACTTAGACTAGTGTCTACGTTGTAACGTGATGCATAGAATTCGATCGTCATCATCATCAATGAGGAGACAATACTCAAATGGTCTTATTCACTATTCAATCACTTAATCAATACGGTGCTTAGTAACTCTTTATAGTCGACTTTTTGTTTGTATCAACGAGCATCATTTTTGGCAAATGCATATTGCTTAAATAATTTCTTTTAGTTTTTATAGACATAATGGTAGAAATATAAATTCCCATAGATCTTAATTATTCAATTAGATTTTCAGACTTAACAGTATCAACTAAGTGTTTTCATAACTTCATATTTAGTCTATACAAAGATTTCCAACTGAAGAATAAAAGTGAACTGATCGATATCAGTTGGTGGCAGATATGAAATGAATGAATAGCGAACTGGAAAGGTAAGCTTAAGATAGTGTTGGTTAGAGAATTCTAGTTGGTGACTTATGCTCCACGTAAGATAGCAAGCATCGATTGATAATTGAAGTTTATAATGTTGTTACTAGTATTACTAGTATTTATTACTACGAATAGCAGTCATAAGGAAACTCATTTAGATATCAGCAGTAATGTTAGTTGTATTGTATTGCGTTTCTTGGTAGTAGAAGGACAAATATGCCAGCAAGCAGTCAAATTAGGAATACATACCAGTGTTTATCGAAATACCAATTTGTTAAATAGGAATAAACGTTAGGGATTAGAATAGAACGATCAATGATATGTTAGTAATATGAACATCAGATAAGCATACGATACTACAGCAATGTAATGTAGGCACACAAACATTCACAAATCAGAGAGGATGCATGTATAGCCAAACACAGTAATACGACCAAGATCGTCAAAGGTTAAAAAACCCTCAATTCTTGTTGAGATTACAATAACCCACTGAGGCTGATTAGACTTCCGAGATAATTGAAGTGGTCGACTAGCTTTGATACAATAGTTCATAGACTGCATAGTGCAAAATTGAAATTAACGAATATCAGGTGTGAAAACCAAAGACAATAACCTTGAAGCACACGCTATAAGTTTATCCTGTTCTTTTTCAATAGCTTTTTTTTTAATAGCTTTCAATATACTATTCGAGTCTTGAAGAAAAGTAAGTGGGTAATTATCTTCATCGCAAACTAAATCACCTCTATTAACAGGCTAACATAGTAAAAGCTGGTACCCATACACCTTCACTTCTTGTGAAACAACTTGACCATCATAAATAGCACAATCAAATGGCCATAATGTACAATTTCCCAATAGTAGCTGTTACCTTGATGTGGTGGTCGGGCTTTCCTATCGTGATGACCCAACTGAGCTATATTGGCTGAAACACATGTTCCTCTAACTCCTACCATGCCAAGCAGGTCTGTTGGAGAGCGATAAGACTAAAGGCAGCAAACTAAGATCTGAGGGTGAAGTCGTACTGCTGACTGCAGCGAAGTGTGACAGCAGTAAGGTGTTTCTTCTGGACAGACAGCAACTGCAGCAATGCTGCCATCTCACGAAAGAAGAAAGGGGTTAGAAAAGGTCAACCCAAGGAATATGACACTTCACCTTACTCCAAGGATTTCCGTCTCCGGCGGTAAGGCCTTTTTAAAGAACAGAGCTAACACTTCAAAAACTTCCTATAACAAGGTCGTGCGTGACTGACCTAATGAAGTTGTTCCTTGGGCTCTGTGATCAAGCTCCCAGGTCATTGTGAACAATACTAACCCAGTTCACTTATCTTGAGAGCCTCATCAGTCCCGATTGTTGATTATCTGCTGAAATCTCGGCTCGTAAACATAAGGCCTGATTAGCTTTTCCCAGTTTGTGTCACTTGTGGCGAAGGCGAGACATCCCTCTACTGATCAAAGGACGTGTTTACTGCGCAGCAGTTCGATCCGTTTTACTTTATGGATGTGAAACATGACTATTAAGGATAGAGGATATTCGTAGGCTTCTAGTATTTGATCATAGATGTCCTCGAAGTATTGCACGTGTTTGCTAGGACCACTGAGTAAGTGATATGCGGGTTAGGACTAGAGTATTAGGTAAATATGGTGAATCAATTGGTGAAGTAGTAAAATCTTCATCACCTGTGGTTAGGATATGTGTTACGTATGCTAAACCACCGCTTACCACGAGGAGCCATGTTGTTTGATGTGGGAGTAGGTGTGAAGAAAGTTAGGGGCGGCTAGACTAAAATATAGCACCAGTTCATGAAGTCACTGACATTTGGGCTGAACCATATAAGTAGATGCAGACTACCTGGCTGGGGTCCATGCGAAGATCGTAACAAATGGTTAGAGACGTAAGATGACATGGCTCAAATTCTTTTGCAGTTGCGCAGGTGCATCCACTCTTTGTCTTCCTCCAATTTCTAAGTTTCTGTGTTTAGAATAATTTTGTTTTTACTGAATCATATTTTTTAAAATCTTATCTCCAATGTTTATTTCCTTCATTAGTACTTACTCTATTACTACCTCCCATACTCTATGATTTGGTCTGATAATTGGGGCATGGCAACCTGAACTGATGTAAGCATGTACCAAGTTCTACTTAACTGACTGACTATTGCCTTGACTCTACCCATACAATCTAAACATATCAATGATGTAGTGAATTAAGACCCAGTGAAATTACTGTTCAACCGAATGTGCATTACACTTTCGATAGTTTTAACTTCACTCGTTTACAGCTTTTGAAAAGACAAGTAGTTCATTTTATCCTACAATCACCCAACAGTCCATTGGTAAATATGTGAACAGTTCAGATACTTTTTTTATAATGAATTTACTATTAAGAAGTATCTGAGGTTATTCGTAACATTCAATGAATGTATGCGTCTATAGTATTTAGGTCATTTTTTCAATTCATTTAGTCGATGAGTGGTGCCTACTACAGTGTTATTTAATTATTGTTATGACCTGAAAAAATAGACTGCTGTTAATTGATATGTGAGACCAGTTTATTGATATTACCTTGTGCTCACGTAGTTGTAATAACAACACCGATAATTGCTTTGTCGGTTCCTGTATATCAGTCAGATACCCACTCTATCCTAGGTCGGAATAGGAAGAACGCAAGCAGATGAATCAACCAGACAAAAGCACATTGTATTTAAAGCATTCCTTGATATACACACAAAACCTGACCACTCAGTCAACCAATTAGCAAACCAACACTAATACAAAATAAGGATATTAGTGACTATGAATTGAAGCAACGTATACACAATCAATTAACCGTAGTTCATAAATGACAATTGATAAAACTAACAGTTAATATTATTAAATGGGAGAATAGGGCATGGGAAACTGAATAGTAATGGAAATAAAATGTTCACATTGTATACAACCAAAATAATCGAAATAGTCTACAGAGAAACAGTTTTCGAAGTTAATCAATCATCTTCAGGTGCCTGGCATATCAATTATTAGGTACATTAAAATCGTATTATTGGCAATTCCTCATTTCGTATAAACATTAACCTTGCAGTGTCTAAACGTCAAGTCTTAAAGATTTATAGTTCCATTAAAGATCAGTGCCAATGAAATGAAAAATCAATTTTCATTAAAGATTGAGGGAAAAAGTAACCTATTTAGTCATTTTTACAATTGTTATCAGGGGAATATAAGAAGAACGCTAGCTGAATGTATCTACATATCTGTTTCAATATTCACACTGGATAGTAAAACGCTGTATCTTTCTTTGCGAAAATCAGCATAGTCAAAATATGACGCAACACGTATCCTGGATTGCATCACTAGCCACTATCTAAATTTACTAAAATTTTTAAATATGGGTGATATCTAAGCCATCTTCTTGGAATATGCATAAAATATATTAGTTATATGTATACATACTTCTTTTAACATATAAAACTCGATTGGCAAACATAGGTGGGTGCTACTAAACTACCGGGACTTGTTTCTGATATAATTTATTGTATCTGCATGAGTATCAGATACAACAACGCTTTTCTTGACGCCTTAAATTCACTCTTTTAAGAGATGTGAATAGACTCTTTTAATGAACAAGAAGTTTTATTGTGTTACTGTATCAGCACATCATTCATTTTTAACTATATTCCTTTAACTTTACTGGGTAGCATTAAACTCAGTCAATATCAACTAGTTAATATGAAATTATAAAACATCATTTACAAAATCAAAAGTTGATAACAGTAAGCGTCTGACTGTACAACATAATGATTCAGTTCACTCATATGCATCAAAATATTCATTACTTTTAATTTGAATAGTGCGATCACCATATCATATTGTTTGTATTCGCCACAAATTGATGTTGGACGAGTACCAATGAAAACCAGAGAATACTATACAGTTGTTTCTTCTTAGTATGAAACCTTTAAGCAGTGTAGATCCAGCCTAGGATCTTCAAGTCTCAAGGATTACACTTAACCATTTACACCACTAAG
Source organism: Schistosoma japonicum (assembly GCA_025215515.1). Taxonomy (NCBI): domain Eukaryota; kingdom Metazoa; phylum Platyhelminthes; class Trematoda; order Strigeidida; family Schistosomatidae; genus Schistosoma; species Schistosoma japonicum. The sequence continues at coordinate 13,431,659 of CM046065.1, read as the reverse complement.
TTGACCGGCATCCAATGGTAGAATTCCCACTTTTTATCAATTTACGATATAGCGCGTTGCTGACTCAGTGATGCAGTTGATCAAGGGTTTGCCATGTGACCTGATGGCCCTAGGTTGAATCCACTTGTGAAATGTAAAGTGCGTATCTCCGAGAAGTCCCATGATAAGATGAAATAGCTGTCTGTTGTTTTCTGTTTTTCAGTGATATTTAGCTAACATCAATCTGTGATGAATACAAACTACTAAATTTCATTGATCTACTGAATATACTTCAGTTTGTTTAAATGAAGATTCATTGAATAAACAATAAAATTTCTTTTATATGTTAATGATAAAATGAGATATTATTAACAACAGAATGCCAGCGTTGATATTTACCTAATCAATGTGATATGATAAGAAAAATATTTATGACCGATTGATTGATTCTTGGCACACCTAAGATAACAATCAGATGATACGCTTACACCTGTCTGTTTATGAGTGAATGTGTGTATCTAAAAGGAATTGCACATAAATTCAATCAATAGGCCTACAATGCAGAGATACTGTTCACCCAACGAAGTGTACACACTAAATAACGAGGTGGAGGTTCGATATTCACTGAAGTACTTTAACTATAAGAATAGTGGAGATAACTAATTTACTGTCTATCTGTTATGTCATTAAACTGTTTTGACTGGAACTTATGACTAGTTAATTGATGTAACCTTATGTGCACGAAGTTGCAACAGTAAGTGCCAATGAGAGTGCCTAATCTGTCCCTGTACGTCTGCCCGATGCCCACTCAATCCCAGGCTGGAAGAGAAAGAACACAAACTGACTAATCAAACAGGCAAATCATATATTGTATTTCAAGCACTCCTTTATATATACATAAAACCTAATCATGCAGTCAATCAAATAAGAAATTATCATCAATGCAAAATAAGGAAGATAGTAGTAGTGAACTAGAGTATGTATAGATAGTTAAGTGACTGTAGTTCACACATGGAAAATGACATACCAACAGTCAATAATCATAAATATGATATCCTTACTTTACACACAACTAAAGCAATTGAGTTAGTCTTTAGAAACACAGTTTCGAAAGTTAGTTGTTCTTCTTGAGTTGCCCATAGTAACTTCTAAAAAGATGTACATCAAATCGATGTATCATACAAAAGTCAATCCTAAAACTCAAAAAAAGACAGATTGTATATATGAAAAACATTTCATATTTCACCGGACTGAGTTCGAATCCCACTATGAACATCAACATTTGGGATGCAGGTACATTGAGCTGATGAGTCCCAAATAGGACGAAACGCGCGTCCTGGATTCCACTTGCCAGTCATAATACAAAAATTAAATTTCATATTTCATTACAAGGATTTTGACAGCCCTTGGAATCCATTTGATATAGATGAAAAAATACAATACCTGGAGAAGACAAATTAAATGTGTCATCTGAAAAAAATAATTTACATCAGCTACAGAAAGTATTACACAAGATACATACATGAGATCAGCACATAGACTATCATAGATATAAGATCGGTATTAAATACATTGGAATTCGGAATCAAAAGATTTTCAACATGACAAGAGAATTTCTCAGTATAACAGGTTTAGTTAGATAGTCATCCAGTAGAAAAAATTGATATCAATCCTGTCTATCAATCTATACGAAAGTGGTTAGATAACATCATGGTTAGAAACTAATGGGAATACAAGAATAAATAATGACTGACCAAATAATGAAACTATATCTGGCTTGACAATGGTAAAGTAACCGAAAATCTCCTTTCTGTACAAAGTAGCCACTGATATTGTTTCACTGAAAGGTCAACCGTATCAAGTGTGAGGCATTTTCCCACAGATGGCAATGATGAGTTCGCACAAACTTATCACAAATTGAATGACTTAAAAATATTAACCGCTATGAGCCGACTTAATGGTCTAGTGGTAAAGCGATCGTCGCGGAACTAGGGAGTTCTGGGTTCGTTTCCCGACGGAGTCGTGGATGCACACTGCTGAAGAGTCCTGTACTAAGACAGAACGGCTGTCCAGTGCTTTCAGGTGATCAATGGTTGTCTAAATCAGATCGATTCGTGATACCAAAATTGATAGTCAACTATCTCCACAACACCCAATTACAGTCTTGTCGAGCTAATTGGATACGTTACTACCAGTCAATTCAAGATAATCAAATTTATAAAGTTCTCATCATTCAGAAAACGTGTTTTATTTGACACATTCAGTTGCTTACCTATTCATTTAGTTAGTGAATGCTACATATTAATCCATAACTTTACTTGAAAGTCTCACTTCATGCACCTGATGTTACCTTCACTTGTCAAGTATGAACATGTTTTAAAATCACATGCTAATATGTCCAATGAAGAACAAATATAATGCAAATTAAGGCTGACATTTGCAGATTTCCAAACACTACCCTCTCTTCATTAAGAAAAGAACAATTAAAAACGGTTAAAATTTTCATACTTAGTCATTTAATAGACACTGGACATAAAATAAACACTAAAGATGCTTTCCCAGTGGTCTATCATATTCCAATGAAGTTACCAGAAGGCTTACGCATACATACATTACACACAGAGGAAGCCATTTACATTCACATCGACAAACTAAATTTATACATCCAGGAATGTATACGGTCACCCTCATTACCTCGACTATCTACATAGCTGACAATGGTGTAACAGACTATCTTATTACTCCCATCCCTCCTTCTTCCTTTCCTATATTACCGAAAGCTTCATATGTTCCTTTACATTTTTTATTCCTACATAGTTATCACATTTTTCTTTACAGCCTTATTCAACTATCATTTAACCACTTAACAACATTCTCAACTCTCTTGGCGAATATTATGTAATTCATCGTCTTTATCGTTACTTGTACCAATTCTGTCATTCATCAAATTATATCATCCTTATTCTTGATTTGACCGTTCTGGCTTACTGAATTTTTTAGTTAGCTTCTTCGTTGTATTGTATAGTTGCCTCTTGTTTCCTTTACTTGCAGCTTTAATTAATTACACTGATCACTAATTATTCTATTCACATTATCTGCACTTATTTTGTTAAACACTAGCCATTACCATTTCATAAACACGTCTGGTTGCTTATGTTATGACGTAACGAGCCAACACTTGGTTTTTATTATTTCTTTTATTGCATAATATATATTGAATCAAAATGGTTTTATAGAAACAGATTAATTCAGTGCTCTTTGATTTTCATCGGTATCCACTCTGTGACATTAGTCTGTGACAAATATAAACTAATAAACTTAATACCTATTTCACCGAAAATGTCTGAATTCAATTATAATAATCAGCCAACTGATGATCAACTTCTGGATGTCCCTGAAGTTTCAAGGCAAAACCGTGACTAATAGGGATTAGACTTGTCAGACGTAAGACAGTTGTCACTAGTAACAACCAATGATCCTTACACTTCGTCATAATATGGTAGAAGGAAGGAAATTCTAATGTCGGACACCTGCCGGCCTAGTTGTGTAGATGCTTTAGACTTTGCTATGGGGTCTAAAGGCATTGGGTTCAATTTTGTGGGAGGACCAAGGTTGTGCTTTGCTGATGAGTCCCATACTCGAACGTAACAGTTATTTAGTCCCTCTCGGTTTTCACTGGTACCCACCTAACATCAATCTGGAGCTAATTCAGACAACTAAACTTAATATTTATATGTCTTAATGTAGGAATTTGGTGAAAAATTAACTAGAAGGAAGTAATTGTTCCATCTATTATCTTTATAACTCAATGGGAATTTTTGCTAAATTAAAATATAATGGTTAGTTAAAATGTCATACTGATGTACAACCTTCATCCATAATATAAAGAGAAATCTATAAATACTGAATACAACATAACTGTTGAACAATTGAAGCGTAGAGAATAACTGTAAGAAATGAATAGATCTAAAATTAAAATGACTTAACTATGAAATTCTTACATAACAACAAATAAACCACTTGAAATATGAAGTAACAGTTATAACGGGACAAAGAATCTGTAATCACAACCTATGGAGTTTATTCTTCATCATATCTGAACTCTAGTCGGCAAGCAGCATCTGTTAGTCATTTAGTAACTATAGTGTTTGCTGTCCTTACGTATAGGCTTTACAAACGCTCAGCAAATTTATTTTCCTTTCGAGTTATTTTAATTTTACTATCAACGAATTTCACTGTACAAAACTTCCCCCTCCCCCTTTCCCACTTCAATTAAGTCTTCAGCGTATTTTGTATTTCACATTTCTGGTTGACCCAGAGTGTGTTATATAAAAGTCCTTGTTCACACGCAATAAACCATTTGGCACTGCCTACCATTTAATAAAGTTTTATTCGCACACTTTACCTTTAGGAAAGCTTAGTCACATTATCTTCAAACTCAACAGTCAGCGTTTACTTTAGTGAGACCGCATAAATTATAGTGCCAGGACCCGTTAGTCAGTTCTAGAAGCAACATAAGCATATAAGTATAGGAGTCCTCGGTGGTTTTTACTTACAATATTACTAGGAAGGAGAACTCAGAACCTTTACTTGTCATAGCGAACTCTTGACCAACATGGACAGGCAAGGTTAGTCACACTGGCTCCGATCTCACCAATCAGCGTCTACATAGTCAGATCGCATTGCTTATAGGAACAGATTTATCATTTTTAGACGTAATGTCAATGTCACAATTTTCTCAGCCGTCTCTTATCTTAACTTTACACCAGCAATCTCCAAAGTCAGTTTCATTGATAAAAATGGAAATAATAAGATTTACTTAACGTTAACGGTAGGTGAGTAACTTGAGATTGAGTTAAAAACAAATTAATAAAACGAAGTTTGTAGGAGTTATAAGACGGACAAAGTAGTACTATATGAGTGACCAAAACATTAAGAACATCCTAAGTATTTAGTGGAAACCTGAAAAACGAAATGATAAATACATGTATTTCCACTATCGATAATACTGCATACATTAGTGAATAACTAAACATCATATTGATTAGGTGATTGAATGTTCAAGTATCGTCTCCTCATTGATGATGATGGTGTTCTAGAAGTTGAACGAACACGATGATATCATACACAAGATTCATTTTGTCAGTACATATCAGATACCAGGCAATGAATTGTGAACATTTGTTATGAATTATAGAAATAGGATGGGACAATTCATTAGGTTTGAAGATGTTTCATTTCGACAATGTTATTTACACTGAACTGTGTATACTAACAATTAGCATTGATAAGTGAGTGAAGATGTGCATAGACGTTGTAGTGTAATATAAAATGATGATGATGATAATAATAATAATAATAATAATAATAATAATAATAATAATAATAATAATGAATGAATGAATGAATGAATGAATGAATGAATGAATGAATGAATGAATGAATGAATGAATGAATCTGTTTACGTTGAGGTGTTGGTGAATTGATTGGATGTAGTAGATGGGATGTTATTGTGACATTGTAACTGAAAGTAGATTATGGATGAATGGGTATCATGTGATTGGATTGAATGAGGATAGATTTTATGACCAGTGAATGATTCGATGTTGTTTCGTTGAGATTGGTTTTTATGTGTTGTCTTCATTAGCTACAGATTGTTAACTGTTGGATATGAATAAAATTGATTAGGATGTGAATACCTATACCTGAACATGGTTGAGCATTTGCCTACAATTTGCCATGATAAGAGAGGTGATAGTTGTTCCCAATTGTACTCAATTGATATGAATCCGATATGAATGACTAGAATAATCATTTTTCTATTGTCTAAATTCATCATTTATTTGAATTGTTAGTGATATAAGATGATTATTGGTATTGGGTCAGTAATCATTCATTTGATAGTACCATCATCGAGATTTATCACAAACAATAACATCGAATTGTTTCTCTAAGCATGGAAGTTATTAAGAAATATATCTTTTCTGTTGCTGAAATAGAAGTGATCATTTAATTAAATAACTATGGATCAAGTGAACTGTAAAACAAATGAATGAATGAAGATAATTGATTGAAGACGAGTTATTCATAACGAACTGTTTGATTACTTTGAAATGTCGGAGGATGTAATACCCCTCCAACCGCCAATCCACAAAATCAATATTTACTGATCAGATATAAAACGCGTATTGATTTTGTTAAATGTGATTTGTGAAATCACATCACATTGATTGTCATTCCTCGTGAATCATACTCCAGTTTACATTCTGTGACCTTAAATTGTGTCAAAATGAAATGTTCCATATATTGTACACTAGTTTTCTGTAATTAGTATAAGCTTACATATTACAGTTGATTAGTAATAGACTGAAACTTGTCAGTCACTGTTGCAATATGTGCATGCTGAGTGGATTGACTCGATATGACAAAATTACACAAGTAATGTCTAATTTGGATTATGACTGGGAAATGGAATCCTGGACGTGTGTTTCGTTCTATTTAGGGTCGTATATTGCAAGTACATCCACCCGATGAATCCCGAATAGGACGAAACGCGCGTCATGGACTTCGGTGGCCAGTCACAATTCAACTTAAACATTACGAGTTATTTTAAGTTAATGATTCATAATCACTGTAGTCATTGGGGCTATATAAATGAATGTAGTGAAATAGGAGGTTATTGTTCAGTATTGCTGGCTCACCATACAAGCATTAATTGTTTCACCAGTTTCAGAAACCAGAAATCAAGGTGGATTTACTATGGTCTGAGAAATTCGATTCATCATCACCTGAAGTGTGCATTGTTCAATGGAGGAACAGTGCACTCAATTGATTTAAAGAAAGAAGATGCAAAATTTCGATTTGTGGAATGTGTTAGTTTGTTGTATATCATTATTACGTGGTTGTGAAATGAAACATGGGAGTATAGTGCATAGAGTAAATTGAGGAAAACACCTTATCTTGATGATAATTACATGGAAAACTATTTATATCAACTATTTGTACACTTGATGTTAGAATTTGAATGTTGTGGTTTCATATTACTGACTGATCTTTGGAGGTGATGTTGATTGTTTTTGAGGTTGTGAAGTGGATAGTCACTTGATAGTCAGTTGTTTACACTGTGTACAGATTCTTCTCTTTTGAGGTATTTAGATGGAAATCGAGTAAAGACTGATCATAATTAACTGTGATCTTGGTAGGAATACATAGTATGCAATTTTAGTGGCTGGTTATTCAGAGGCTTCTGTTAGTAATTTTTGTTATGTTAGTTTCGTGGTTGATAAATAAGTTGGAGATTAGAAGGTGTGGAAAGAGGCGGTAGTCAATTTCAGCGTCAGTGTTTACTAAGGTTACTATTCATTTTTGAGAATGTAGTATCTTCCGGATACTGGTCGGTTGAGTGAAGTAGCTTTCTACCTTCATACCTCTGTACATTTGGTAACGTGACTGCATCATTCGGGCCTCAGGTTTACTGATTATAGTGTTATGGTTGATCGACCTGCCTTCGTGTTGTAATAAAACCTCAAGAATCAATTGCTGCAGTCTGTATAGCTTGATTGGTTAATCACGATAAACATGCCCGATCACCATGTCAAGTTAGGATCAATGACTAGGACAAAACTTAATTAAATAAGAAAACGAGCAATTGTTTAGTGCTGGTACTCGACCCCTTGACAGCATACATCTGCGAGATTATGTGGGCATTGAGACCATATAATGAATACCTATCTGCCTGAGACTTCAAATTTGTTATTCATTAGTCTATTTTTATGGAATCAGTCAGTCCCATTTACTCCATGTGCTTAACATTGGGAAATAAATGTCAGAGTTCTGCAACGAATTGTTAATGATAAGTGGTGACTGTTAAAATTACGAAAGTCATCATCCATAGCATAGAACAATCTTCCAGCTTTATCACAAACTGATTGAACTGTAAACACCATCATTTATTCAATACATGCAAGTTTATCCATTCAGATATTTGTCTGTTTCACGCGAATTCGAGAATGTTGTGATATTGATCACACCCATCCACCTACTTGTGAATCGGTTCTGTTCTTCAATGATTCAGGTATTGAATTCCTCTCTGTTTCCAGTGGTGTCCAATTGAAATGAATGTGTGACGAATGAGATGATGGATGATTTAAATACTGATATGTTCCCATTGAGACTATTAATATTGTAGTTTGTGGTTTAATGAATGGTGTGTAGATAGAGTGTAGAGATGGTACATTTGAACCCTGAAGTCAGATTAGAAATGATGAATTTCCGAAATGTCTTATTTATTTCTGATGAATACATCTAGTGAATTTGATGTTTTGTCATTATGAATGACATAGAAATTGTCTTATGGATTTATTGATTATTATCGAGGTGGTGTTCACTGGCATTTGACTGAAAGTTGTTGTTATTGAACTGTTGTTGGCGTTGGGTTCATTTCCCAATATAAATATTTTGTGATGCTAACAAAACTGTTTCAGAGAGAATAAACTTTCCACTTTTAATTTATGCATCAGTACACTACATATTGAATTGTTAGTTTCACTTTGGATATTTGTTGATAGAGGAATCGATTGGATTTCATGAAGCAACTGATTACATGGTGATTAGTGAATGATTGTTGTGCAACTGATGACGATATTGAATTGATGCGAACAAATTGTCAACAAGTAAAATGTATTACAGAAATTAAATCACATGAGAAACTTTGATTCATTCAACATTTTCAACTGGCACGAAGTTATTAATCCAACTGAAATTCCAGTATCGTCGATAGAAAACTCACTTCATCCAAATGAAACTCATCCACAAACTGTTTATTATAGTTAGTGGATAATACACATGATTTGTTGCATATTTGCCTCTAATTGAACTCATTGTGATTAATAGAATTTTGTGATAACATGAATACAGAATTGTGACTCTTTAAGTAAATTTGGTCAATACGACTAACTTGTTTCATACCTGGATTAATCATCTTAATGTATGATGTATCACTACCATTCCGGATTACTCTCTCATCCGATTATACAAAGTAGACTTTCAAATGAGAATGAGATTATCTCGACAACCTCTGAAAACAACGAGATAATGAACATCAATTATAAGATTCTGAGCCTGCGGAGAATACGAGTAGTAGTAGTAGTAGTGGGGATCAATCATGCCGTGTTTCATACGAATGTCATCAATGTTGATATTGATTTATTTTTGTGGAATAATATGACGTAATGAAGATAATTAAATAATTGAATGTCATCTGAATGATCTAAAGGCGATGAGATTTCGTCTTTGGCTGATGATCTTGAGATCATAAACCAGTTACTCACACCCCCACCCTACACATCAGGTAAAGAATCTCATATAAAGATAAAACAGTCATCTAGTACTTTATCATGTTTATTACTTCTCTAAACTCATTCTGTGATGTAAATCTGCAGAACTCACAAATATTTCATAACATATCCCACATTTAAGTTTCAATAAATCTCCTTCCATCGACCAACTTCACGTGAACTTCAATCAAAACACTTGTCTCATGAAGTGAAGTAATTTATTTCTATTCATTTCAACGTTTGTTGTAATCATATTACGAAGGATTCGTCTATTAAAATGAAGTAACTATCTACTATCGTCTGATTTTCAAATGACTGTTTAGGTAAAATGATACAGTGTGATGAGACTGTTTATCGAATTCGTTATTACGAATTAATCTGAGTTAGAAATGTCAACCGTTGGAAACCTACTCAATTCTTTGTTGGTTAAGTATTGAATATGAATTGTGATGATCATCTGTTCATTTCTCTAACGATGTCATGGATGCGTACTGCTATACATTCTCATGGTATGATGTATTCATTAACTTACTAATTATTTCTCAACACTCAACTGGTAATTTTTATTGATTCTTCACAAGCAATAAATTAATTCATCACCTTCAATTTGTATTCATTTGACCGTATTTCATCTATCTCATGATCATTCTCATAATGACGTATTCAGTTCTATGACTTATACCTACTTGTACTGTTCAGTTGCTTAATCTTACGATACATGAATTTCTTGTAACATTTCAAAGTACATAGGTTTTGAAACAAAAGTTATGCACTATTGATGGCTTTGAGTTACCTCAACTTGTTTACATTGATATGTAAACAATGATAATGTTGGTCATAAATAACACTGTAAACTTCATAATCAAACAATTGATAGATGTGATTTATATAGGTGTATTTGAGCGACCACAAAATGAGCTTGAAAACCTTAATCAGATCAAATCAATAATGACTTTGTAAACTGGAATCAACGAATCCCACTCCTACCTCCACAGCCCGAATTCTAATGGTTTATTGAAGAATTATTTGTCAAGACTTACTGTAATGTGCCTCTTCGCCCCCCTCCTATCACAGAATACTTTGGTAACAAACGAAATGTACATACGTTCAATAATGTATACAGTCAATATTAAGGCTTAACTATAATCTGAAATGAAGTGGGAAATGTGCAATATCTAATGAATAGTTTATTACTGAAATTGAACAGCGTTTCGAGCTGATTGCTTTTATTTAATCAAATGACTTATTCAAGTTATTCTCACATTTGTTCGACTTGAATTCACGATGCATTTCGCATAAGTATTCATCAAGATGACGGCATAGCAACCTTGACATCCAACGTACGATCGAAAATGATACCTTACTAGACGCCATATTTATTCAGAATTATTCGTATGAACTCACTGTCTGTGTACATTGGGCATATTTAAAAGTGATTCATAAAGTTTCTAATTGTCACTGTGTAGTGATGTTTGAGGTAGGATGTATCTTCCTATTGACCTAGACAGAGTAGTGAATACAAGAATTTGCTTCATTTGTGCTTTCGAATATGTAAGAAAGCAATTCCGGTAAGCCTATTGATGAAGTAGTGAATCTCCACCGGCTGAGGTGGTTAGGACATGTGTTACGTATGCCTGACCACCGTCTACCGAAACGAGCAATGTTGTCTAGTGTGGGAGTAGGCTGGAAGAAAGCTACGGGTGGCCAAACAAAAACATGGCACCAATCCATGAAGTCATTGACAATTGGGCTGAGCCATGTTAATAGATGTAGACTACCTGGTTGGGGCCCACACGATGAGCGTAACAAATGGTTAGAGACTTTAGGTGATATGGCTCAAAATCGTTGGCAATGGCGCACGTGCATCCACTCCTTGTCTTCCTCCAAATTCTAATTTCTGAGTTTATTATAATTTTCTCTTTACTGAATCACTTTTTATCTCAAATCTCATCTCTAATCTCTATGCCTTTCCATTAGTACTTACTCTGTTACTACCTCCCCTACTCTAGGATTTGGTCCGACAATTTAATCTTTATCGGCTAATTGAGGCATGGCAACTTGAACTGATGTACGCATGTACCAAGTTCTACGTTGTAACTGACTGACTGACTGAAGAAAGCAATTCTAACTGATGGACTACACACACCAACATTAAGTGTGCATCGACAGCAATACTAATTTTGAGTTACTTGAGTTTTTCAAAAGTACCATTTCGTTTACCACATTCACAGTTTGATACCTTTTTTATAACAATCACATGGCTAGTAAACTAATCACAAGATTATTATCACTAATTAGACTTAGAAGACCCTCTTATATCAACATGCTGTTTTCAGGTATTCAGCAAAGATTTGAAACGTTTTGGTCGTTGCTTATTGGTTCGGTAGTAAAATTGTTGTCCATCAAACAATTTAAGTCAGTGAATACAACCTTCACACGAAGTATTTATAATCTTTTCTGAGTATTATTTCATTTCTGTAGGTTAAATTAGTGTCCATAATTTGTTGATTATCCTGCCATGTGTTGGCGACTACAGTAAACCAATCCTAGTATGAATATATGTTTTGAAATAAAGGTTTGTCAACATAATGAGTCTTCAATTGGATACATTTTACTTACTGAATTTTATTACTGACCACAATGTAAGCACAATGGCACTTATGAGTAGTTTCAACAATGATTTCAGAAGAATTTGTAAATCTCTAATAATATACTAGTGTTATGACGTAAAAAACTATAATGAGACGTTGCATAGGAGATGAAAATAATAATACCAATAAGAGAATCTAGTTGGTCCCTGCATCTCACCCCGATGACCACTCAGTCCCAGGTCAGACTAACTAGGACACAAACCAATAAATCAACCAGACAATATCGTATTATACTTCAGGTATCGAAAATAGTTTGTCTAATTTCTACTCATCAAAGTAATTCATTAAAAAAACTGGACTGTGTCACACTTACTTATCATTGATTATTTTCTCTTCGTTAATTGGATATCATTAAACAGAGTTACCTAATTGAAGTGATGGGAACACAACGTGTGGTATCGATAATTATCAATGTTTTAAACTCTCATTGAATAATTATATGTGATTTTTAGGTTGATTATAGTAGGTCATTATTGATCAACTTTACCTCGATTTAGTCACTTGACAATCAGTGATTACTATGTGTCAGTCATGACCTGAATCCCAAATCAATTCTTTGTTGGTTAAGCATCGAATATGAATTGTGATGGTCATATGTTCATTTATCTAACGATGTAATGGATGCGTACTGCTAAACGGTCTCGTGCTGGCATGAAATAGTTGTGACCATGGGTACTCAGGCTGTGGCCAGGCGATCGGTGGCGCTCTAGCGTTGAACTTCGCTGCCTGCTTACATTGCGTGCACCTGCCTACCAAGTCAAAGATGTGCTGGTCCATCAGTGGCCAGTATGCAAAACTGCGGGCTATAGACTTCATCCGCCTTGTTCCAGGATGACCAGTATGAAACTGTTGTAGCATTCTTGGTCGTAGTGACTTCGGCACGACTAATCTCTCCAAACATTGGACAATCATCTACGACGCATAACGAATCGCGACGGTGGTAAATTTGCTTCATGTCACCCTCGAAGGCGATGCGTGGCCACCCATGAGTGGCGTATTTCATAGCTCTTCTGATCAGTTCATCGTTCCTGGAGGCTTTTTGGATGTCTGAAACAGTATCTACTTGCTATATAAACGGATACCCATTAATATGGAGAGTAAGAAACTTTCTCTCACCTGTGGTAGAGCTTTAACAGGATGCTAGCAAACTCAGAGAATTTGTGCTAGGTTGTGTAACAGGTTTTCTAGTGTTTCTGGACCGACGTATGGTTGCTGTAGCTTCTGGAGTTTACAAAACCCATCTTTGTGGTCGATAGATTTACAACTCCTGCAACGATGGTGCTTGTACAAGCAGAATCTTACAAAATGCCATGCGCCACAATCCCGGCATAATGTAGGAAGCTTTTTTTCGATGATAGTGTTGAGTTGGAAGCAGCAACCGGAGATGTGCTCTTTCATGATGACTGACGTACTGTATGGACTACAGAATTGTCTTTATCACCGGATTGGACCATAGTAGTGTCGCATTGGATGCTGATTAAACGCTGATATTCATTAGCAATGTCATTCAGCGTTAACTTAGGGTCTTGCTCAAGTCGACATGGTAGCCGTATTTTGATGTCGGTAAACTTCTGAGATTGTAGACTGCAGATAGGAATTAGGGCTTTCAACTGGTCTTCTGCAAGAGACTTGAAACGAAAACGTCCGCATTCGCGGTTGGAAATATCGATGTGCTTAAGGAAATCTTTGTCTTCATTCATAATTAGTTTAAGGCATCGGTATCGTGTATTGGATAGGAAGGAATTATCTCCAAACTATTGGCTGAGTGATTGGATGGTATCAGCAAACGATGGGTCACTTGGGTTCTGTGGCAGAATCAAATTGCAATATTTATCTAACTCACTCGGACCCACTTTTCGAAGTAGCAACCAAACCTTCCAAGCCTCATCTTGCGTTGCAAAATCAAATTTAAAATATCTTACATAATCGTTGGAACCACATATCAAAAGTAATGTTAGAATCAGGATCGTAGTGAAATTCAGCAATACTGTTTGCTAACGCTGTCAATTGATGGTGCAGTAGTAGTGGTAGATGTGCTAGGCGAGTGAATAGATGCTATTTTCGTGTCCGGAAACATCTGAATCAGTTTTAGCTGCTGCACCACTAATAATTCTATTTTCGAAGGATCCATATAGCACCAGCTGCATTCGCCACTGTTAAGGATTTTCAAAATAAGGTGACGCCACGATACCTGCTAACGAACGTAAGACAAGCGACACAACAACAAGAAGCTAAGCTATTACGCATCACCCCAGCCCAGGCTAACTAGAGAAAGAAGTATAAAGTCCGCAAGAAGCGTTTAATTCCACAGGCAGACTGGCAGACGTATCTACAAACATTCAACTCATGCGCATATGATAAAAATATTCATCTACTCATAGTGATTAGTCATCAAATTGAAAATATCAACATTAATACAATTGAATGTTGTCAAATGTGCTCTGGAGTATGAGTCATATTAACTCACATAAATGTGATGACAGTTTATTATAATCATGGTTACAAAAAAATCGATACAACTCGATAATATGAACAATTGTATTTTCTGTTACGGATTCAAAATCCCTAACAATTACTTAACTTTTAGGCGTTAATTTGTAGAATACCCGGTTCCAGTCTACTATTTTTTTTTTAAGTAGTACTTAACCAACATTAATCTGTGATGAATTCAAACAACTAAACATAATTACCTATCTCCACAAAACCATCTCCTTCCAAATGCTGTATAATTATAGACTGAAATAAATTCTCTATTGATAATTACATCCTCATACATACCATTTATGAACTAAATGAATAGAAAATTAACTTACAATACTGAATACAATACAGTTCATTGTATATTATCCCAGCATCTAAGCGTTAAACAATAATTATAAGTGATTTAAATAAAGTACCGCCATATTTATGAGTGATTAAGATCAATTATGAAGTTCATTTGATTTAGCATACTTGATTTCCATTTATGGATTAGAATTCAGTTTTTAATTTATGACAATACTACTTTTATATAGATTGTATTATTGTTCAGTGTTTTATTTGTATCACTAGTTCAAGTGATATGGATTGATAGTTGTGTAGCGATAAATAATCCCAAAATAATAGTTGCATAGGCTCTCGACATTGATGCTGATCATGTTTGTTTTAACGGACACTAATAGTTGAAGGCGCGAGGTCATGCATCACCACTAGATCACAACTCGAACCACCGTGGGTAGCATCTCTCTCTAGTTTGCCAGCCTAGATGTTGCTATCCCATTAAAGCTCTGTATACGATCAAATAATTTCGCTTCCATCCTACAGTGCCTTCTGATTTCTCCTCATTCCTGAGAGTGGGGTCCATTCGATAGAAGTGGCTTTGGTTGTACGACAAGCGTAACTTGGTCATATATCCGGATACACTTTAGTTGTTTATGTATCAATATGATTTACAGATAAATAAACACATACATACTACTTTCATTATGTACAATTAGATTATTTCTTTTTATTTCTTAAAGTTATTATACTACTAATTATATGAGATTTTTAAGACAATGATACCACATTTAAGGTAATTGAAACACTTATTACAATATGAAATTATTATGAAATAAGTGTAAATTTACAATTACATCATTGATAATCACTGAGGGAAAGGGAGAGTTATCTTTCAATCTATTAACAATCAATATATTAAAGATTGATATACACTACTGAATTCTATGCTAGAATATGTTACTTAACCTAAGTTCATTTATAACAATGAGAAGTTTTGAACTAGAAAGTCTAACTTTAATTTATAGTCTTTCTTAGTTATCATGTTCACATCTATTTGGAGCTTCGAACATATACTAAAAGGCAGAGGATAAAATAGAAGCTTTATTTATGAAAGTAGAATTATGTGGTTTTTTCTGGTTAGTGAATTTTAGCAAGATTGTATTTTCTACGGGAAGAACTGAAAAGGAAAGTCCAGGACAGAGTTGGTTGTAGAATGCTGATCGATGGCCTATGCTTTACGAGGAGTAACAGGCATTGATTGATTGATATCTATGTGCCAAAAAGATTAATCAGCGTGTATTGCTTATTTACACAGAAATAATTCGATAATTACCCGCCGTTTTTACACGTTCAGAATTTTACGATCAAATAATGACAAGTCTATATTTTAGGTGTATAGGATGATTCTTGATTACAAGGTGAAGAAGGGGAGAGGGCAGGATATAGGTTGTATCATTTTCCTTAACTTCATGGACTTTTTAGAGAAATGTTTGACTGGTTTGAACACTGTTAGCTCTACTACTTTCAATATGAACTTGTAATTTTGTAAACTTTACATTTAAAACAACTTTGTGTTTACAGAAATTATTACAACAACAATTCTTCTGACTAATTTACCGTCATCTTTTATTAAATACATTGTTGTTTGTTATGAATTTCGTAATTACTATCAGAACCTATACAGATATAAAATACGACGAAATCTACGCAAAGTTGTAGAGGCCATGGTTATCTTCCTAACATAGTGGTATTTGTACTGCATATTTCTTAATTCGTTTGTGTGTTAAATGTCAGTTTGTGCTGTATTATTGAACTTTGACGACTTATGCAATTGGCGACGTTGGATTCTTTGGATTCGAACGTATATATCTGTTGCAATTTCGTTCTGCATTTCCTGATCATACGTGTAATCTACTATTGTTGTGTGTACATGAGTGATTGTTATTGATGAAGATGAAATTACTGATAGCATAGAAGCATAGTTGTTGCACCTAAGGATGTTACAAATCCAGCAGCACTACCAGATCACAACAAAGTAATAAGCTGGAGTCTTCTACATTCTTTCCAGTATCCATTGAGTGCATTATGCACGGAATCTACCATTAATTTTTGATTTACGTAAGAATCGAATGATGCATTTTAGATCACAATTACAATTGAAAATTCCAATTATCTTCCAAGCATTCACTATATTCATGTTTTTTCGGTTAGGTATTAGGCAGTGCTACACTAACATATTCATAAACTACATGTGAATAGGGACTTAGACTCTTAAAGTGAAATCTCTGTAATACTCAGCCTTCATTCATTTAATGCATAGTGACTGATAATACCAACTAGGATATGTATTAATTATCATCAACAACTGTTATGACGTTAATAATGGGCTGTTACGATTCATGCGTACGATCAAGTAGTTGATGTGACCTTGTGTGGACGAAAACACAATGATGAGGACCAATGAGAGTTTTTAGCTGAACACTGCATACCTGCGTGATGCTTACTTAGTCCCAATCGGGAAATAAAAGAACATAAGATTGACGAACCAACTAGATAGAAACGAATTTCATTTCAAACATTCCCTGATATATACACAAAACCTGACCACTCAGTCAACCAATTAACAAACCAACACTAATACAAAATAAGGATAATAGTGACTATGAATTGAAGCAACGTATACACAATCAATTAACCGTAGTTCATAAATAAGAATTGATACACTAACAGTTAATATTATTAAATGGGAGGATAGGACATGGGAAACTGAATTGTAATGGAAATAAAATGTTCACATTGTATACAATCAAAATAATCGACATAGTCTACAGAGAAACACTCCTCAAAGTTAATCAATCATCTTCAATTGCCCGGCATATCAAGAACATTGCAGCTAATTTCATTTATAAGAATCGTATAAACATCTCTGTATCCTTTATGTATTGTTTCCACTTAAGTTTGTATTCTTACAACGTAAATCAATTTCTGCGTTTGTTGATATTAAACACATAGATTTGGCTGTTTTCATTCATTACAGATTAATATTGGTTTAGTGTCACTATAAACTAGGGAGCACCAGACAGATGTTTCGTCTAGCATAGGACTCTTCAGTAGATTCACACTCAATAAAAAAATATACGCTACAATATGGGGGCAATTTTAATTAAATTGGTTTTTCAGGAGAACTGATTAACAATACTATATTCACGTTCACTGTGACCTGAATAGTAGCAGTAATACAACTCATTTCTGTGGTTCAATCACATGAGCACTGAGAATGAAACAGCCATCCGGTGTTTGCTAGTTTTCGATGGTACCCAACTAACACTGATCTGTAATAACTGCGAACAACTCAACCTATTACTTATCTTCAAATACCACTTAAATTCAAACAAGTACATGCTATGAACTATAAGATTTAGTCGATATATATAGTCATATGACAGAGACTAAGCATAATGTTACGGAACTATTACGTAACGTTGTGTAATGTGTAAACAAATATAATTCATTACTAGAAGAATTAGCATAAAATGTGACTTCTTTATGCTATTACTAATAATGTATCAATACATTCAAGGTAGCGCTGTTGTCTAATTTGTAACTGTCAGACACATACATCCAATTTCTTTCTAAAAAAGTTATTTCAGAAGCTAAATGACTGTTATTTATATTCCATCATCTTACTTCACTATTTTGATAATTGGTTACCTTTATCATAATTAAGCTAAAATGTTAGTAATCACATCATATTTTGATTGATCGGCAGCATCATATTGACCACTAACCAGTTACCAAACAATTTAAATATTTCACTACTATAGGATATAAGTGGCGGTCCGCTTAGTTTATTGATAATATCTTAGACTGTGAAACTGTACGACGTGAATCCCACTTAAGATCACTATAGTGGTTTAAATTTGATTTTACATTTCTACTATAAGCTTAGTGTATTTACTTTAGGTACCACTACATCATTTAGTAGAATGAAAATTTAACGCAAACCAATTATCACTTTCTTTAAATAAACTCTTTACTAGTGATGTGAAACATGATTCTGACCTACCAAGTAGTTTATCAACATAAGTGACATGTAGTTAAATTGCATTAACTCTATCATTTATAGTCTTTTTCTTCTAGCTTCATTACCATTAGTCAGAATATGCCACCCAGGCGCTGGATGCTTATCATGCTATATATTTGATTCAGATGCCTAATAGTTACTTAAGTTGGATTGTGACTGTCAAGTGGAATCCAGGAAGCGCGCCACAACGTTCATTACTACACTACTGAGTCCGGACAGCCACATTTGTTTAATGGGTATGTATATATAATTAGAACGCATGTACATCTAACTGACTAGTCCCAAATAGGACGAAATGCACGTACTGGATTCCGCTTGCTAGTCACAATCCAACTCAAGCAATACTTGTGAACTATCGTTATATCGAAGCAATCCGCTCAGGATGCATATATGGCAGGATACATTGATCAATTTCAGTCCATGACAAATCAACATTTTAAGTATACTTATGCTTCATATAACAAATAATCATAATACATAATACTGTCAGCTAATAAACATCACATCAGACCATTTAGTATAAAACAAGTATAGTCAACAACCTACGTACTTTACACTCACGTGAAACACGAAAAGAATATTTATCAGTAAATGTGTACATGTACCATATGAATTATGTATTAATTCATCAATGTAATTGGTTCATTAAAAGTATTTTATTAAAAACCAATTGAGTAGCAATCAGGTGATCACGATAGTAATGAACTTTTACGTAGCAACAAAATGATAATGTCGAAAACAATTTGCTTGATCAATATTATAATTCACATTTGTACTGTTATTATTATTAGGGTGTTGTCTATATTTAGAACTGAATTTTGATTAATGCATGTTAGTAGCTTTAGTATTGCCATATTGACATAAAATGTTTTTATTTTTAAAGTAAATGGATAGTAGTAGGATGAATTTGTATATTCCCAATGATTTGTTATAGACTGAAGGTGGTCAGTCACTGTTGCCATATGTGTATCCTGAGCGGATTGCCTCGATATAGCGATTATTCAGAAGTATCATTTAATTTGTATTGTGACTGGCAAGTGGAATCCAGGACTCGCGTTTCGTCCTATTTGGGACTCATCGGCTGGATGTACCTGCATCCCAATGTTGATGTTCACAGTGGGATTCGAACTCAGTCCGGTTCGTGTCCTACGCCACCTCGTACACCACTGGATATACATTATGAGTGTTGATGTGTACACTAGGACTTGAATGCTGATGTGTTTGTTATCTGTGTAAATTCGTTCTTATTGAATAGTATTAATTGATTCAATTATAACAGAAACCATTAAAAGAACTAGATGATTAGCACTAATCTATATGTTTACTGGTTACATTTTAGTGCTAATCAAGTTGTAAATGCATTATTTAAGATTCATCTACTAATCACTATGAAAAACTCCACTTGAACCTGTAATTATAGATAATATACGAGGTGATTCTGTCGAGATGCTTGTATGCCGATAAAGGCTTATCAGAATGTATTCTTTAATGTCAACAAACACGAAATAACAAACCTCTGCATGTTGAACTAGTGACTAAAAGCAATACAGTAGGAATTTACTTTGAATGCACGTAGGTTAATAATAACCACTCAATTATAGCCGATTATACCAACTCTGAGTAATCATTGTTATGGAGTTATAATTTAGAAATTATTAAGCATTTAGTCTTCATATGTATCACTACATTGTACCTATACAATGTTAACTGGAATCAAGGAAATCCAAAGTAGAGAAGCTAAATGAATTATGTTATTTCATTATTATTCACATTCAAGCATAAGTATCTGTCAGGTTTCATAACTCAGTTATTCCAATAACCCGATAAATAATCTACGGAATGGTTTACTTCAAATCATATAACAGTCAGAATTCGAGTTTAATTAAATAGAAAATATGGATTAAGACATCAAAAACTTGGGAGAGAGATTCTCGTTTTGATGAATTCATTCTTAAAACTATTCAATCTTATGTATATATGTACATTATATTTACACACTGGTAATCATGAATATGGCTCTTATTTATATCAAAACAGACTGATCATTCATAGTTATTCACAAATTCTTAACCTGTACTCTTATCAATTGTGCTAATTTCCTTCTCTCTTCTACTCTATTGAATTTGTACGCTTAGATGAATTCTGTTTCTACATACATCTTGTTCACATTTTAAAATCTTAGCCTATCGTATTTATAACATTTACGTTTATATGTAAATTTGAATTAGGGTTGGAAAGTGGAATCGAATTCACCAGCAAGTATTCATACACCTTACTGATAAGTACTGAATAACAAGCAGAGTTTCATACTGACTATTTCTAAACATCTAATATCACTAACATAGTCTTTGCTACACTATGTCACTTGGACTAGAGGAAACATGATAAGTTAACTAACAGAAATAATAAGTAGCACTAAGGACCAAACAAACAAGAAACTGGTCAATACTCAGTAGTCGCTCAATATTATGTTCGTAAATGTCAAAATAATGGCAATATATTTGAAGTTGAACAGCTCTAACAAAAGAATTCACCAAGAAGAGAATTTTTCTCTTTGAGTCAAGCTTTATGTTTTGTTTAGTCAATAACTGGTTGTATGTAATTAGATAAAAATAATAATAAATAATTTTGGCTGTTTGCATTCGTCACTGATTCATGTGGGTTGGATACCAGTGAAAACTAGACAGCTGTTTCATCATAGTACGAACTTCCTAGAAGTGAACACTGTCAATTCTACCAGGTAATCTATTATTGAACCCCAGTAAGCCCAGTGTTACAGATGGTTAAGCGATCGCCAACCTGAAGGCTCTAGGTTCTCGAAAGTGCACACTGTTGAGGGGTCTCATATTAGGACGACACGACTATCTAGTGCCAGTGCTTGGACTTCACTGATACTCAACCAACATTAATCTGTGACGAATATAGGCAACTAAACGGAATACGTATCTCCACAAAATCACTTCAATTCAATTGTAATAAATAATTTTCGACAGATACTTCACTTCGATTCATTGAAATAATAATCATATTGATCATGTACATTTTGTTTTGTTCAACTGTTGTAAATTAACATTTAGGTTTTATTTCACTTTTCAAAACTAACGAATTCATTATAAACAAATTTGAAAATTAACAAAAACAAACAATTTTTCAGACAACCTTATCCATCTTATGATTTGTAAACAAAAAAGAAGAGAAAAAAGTACAGTAACATACAAATCTATGAAATGTATCTTTATATTATGTAATTAATATTTCAAATTAATTGTAGCTAGTAATATTAAGTTGGATTGTGACTAGCAAGCGGAATCCAGGACTCGCGTTTCATCATATTTGGGACTCGTCGGCTGGATGTACCTACATCTCATTGTTGATGTACACACAGTGGGATTCGAACTCAATGCGTTTTGTGCCAGGCGCCACCGCGTTCACCACTAGGCTACTGTCCATTACAAATCAGCGGGAATATACAAGCTTATTCTAATAATTGTAGCTAAATTATTAGTAAAAACTAAGAAGTATTTGATAGTTATTTTGTCTTAGTATGATACTCACTAATGATAGTGAACATTTTCTAGTTTATTAGAGAATAAAGTAAGAACCTTCAGGTGATACAGTGAGCTTATGATCTTTAAATCATTAAACTGGTATCCAATGGTTTGTATTTCTAGTATTATTCAATTCACAGCATAATGAGATTAAATTCTAATGTTGTATTTGGGGACTGTCTCATTTCTAATGAATATTCCATACTATTTAACGTATTTATGTATCGTTGACAACATTTAATGGTACCGAAAGCGTTCAAAGTAAGAATGAATGAACTCATCATTAGGGGAAAACATTCTTGTATCCACTAATTTTAAACTAGTTTTTTGTTGTAAAACTAAAATGATTGAGAATCATAGTAAGAGTAAACATAGAATAATAATGATATAGTTAGTGTTGAAGTGAACCCAGATATATGACCAAGTTACGCTTGTCGTACAACCAAAGCCACTTCTATCGAATGGACCCCACTCTCAGGAATGAGAAGAAATCAGAAGGCACTGTAGGATGGAAGCGAAAATATATTTGATCGTATACAGAGCTTTAATAAGATAGCAACGTCTAGGCTGGAAAACTAGAGAGAGATGCTACCCACGGTGGTTCGAGTTGTGATCTGGTGGTGATGCGTGACCGCGCGCCTTCAACTAGTAGTGTCCGCTAAAACAAACATGATCAGCATCAATGTCGAGAGCTTATGCAACTATTTATTTTGGGGATTATTTACCGCCTACAAGTGTCTTTTAAATTCAAATAACAAAAAAATACATTGTTTATCTACACTGATCCATTTGTTGCTGTTCTTTTCTTTTCCCCCCTGGAAAACAAGGTACTTAGTCTAAGGGTCTATTGTTCAAAATGTTAAAAAGTTTATCTACAGTTTATGTTGTTTTTGTCAGATATCCTGATGAAAGCTTCGTGATTAAATTATTCAGTTCAGAGAATTACTGTCGTATATGTCAGATTGGTGAATATAAATAACATCTACATTTCGAAATTAATTAGAATATACATCCTAAATAACACTTAAGTCAACTAGCTATGTTAATGTGAGAAGATTGTTAATGTATAGGGAGATTATATACTAGAAGATAAGTAATCATTTACATATGTATACATACCATTAAAGTGATGCAAACGATGAAATATACTCGATGATCATCATTAAACAAATGATTCTCTTACAGTATCTTTTCTATATATGAATTTCTCAATTTCATATGAACTTTAAACAGTAAATGATCTGTGTGGAATTTCCTAGCTAAGCAAGGTCCTATTATGGAAGATAGATATCAAAAATTGGTAACTAAATCAAAAACAACAATAGTTTTCATATTGCAAAGAATTTTAAAACAACATAGAATCCAAATATTATACAAGACTACTAACACTATTTGAGGTGCATTAGTTAAAATAAAGGACAAGATCCCCTTCACCTCTACACAGAATTGTGTCTACAGGCTAGGTTGTGGTAACTGAGGTGCTTTATCTATTGGAAAGTCTCCTCGAGAAATCAAAACTCGTGCTAAAGAACATGAAAGCTACACTAAACGACCTCTTAATAATCCTGTTGAACTTGAAAAATCGCAAATTAAGTTAGCAATAGCAGTACATTCGATCTACCACAAACTATAAAATCGATATTAAAAATTTCCAAATTATTCAAAAAGGTTTTCCCATTTATAAGGAAAGACTAATAGCTGAAACACTTCATATTTTGTAAAATTCAACTGCACTTAACAAAAGGGAAGGCCTTTCTATCCACCCAACATGGACTTTCTACCCAATCGACCACAATTAAAGTACATCAAATTTCATTTCATTCACATACATACAATTTTATTGTCACATATTCACATAATGTCCTTTCACATCACACTAGCATAGGCATGCATACATATCTCACTTCGAACCACCTTGACCTAAATGACCTTGACATGACATGATCAAAACTCGTATTTTGATTGTACGAACTTATTTTGCTTCTGGTTTGTTCGATTGTATTATTTAATCTTGTATTAATTCAATTCGGTTATTCATTTCTCTGAAGAAGCAACTTACAATAAGCCGCAAAACGTCAGAAATTTTGATTTCTACTCATTGGAATTTTACGAATATCCATATCACTCATTTTGCAAATTGTTTTCATTGTTTTTAAGAATCAAAGAAATGGATAACAGAGGAACCTTCAAGTAGATTGAATATTAAAATGAATGTAATAGAAGAATGGTTTCCTTAGTAAACCACCTTCTTTATTTCCAAAACCGAAAGGAGGTATCACATCACTAACACATAAATTACGACAACTTCAATCAAGTGTCACTCCGTATGGTTAGCTGTAAGTCATACTCTAAGAGACAGGGGGGAAATTATGTGATTCAATTATCAAAGCTAATATAAGTGGTACTAAATTCAAACCTCCGAGACAGTGGTTAACATATGAACGACTTCAGAAATGAGCCAGTCATTAAGCCAAATATTATTTTTTCAGAATAGGCTTGTATCTTCCCGTTGATTTTGTAATGGACTGAAACTGGTCAGCCTCTGTTGCCATATGTGCATCCTGAGCGGATCGCCTCTATATACCAGTAGTACACAAATTATATTTAAGTTGGATTGTGACCTGGCAAGTGGAATCCAGGACGCGCGTTTCGTCCTATTCGGGACTCATCGGCTGGATGTATCTGCATCCCAATGTTGATGTTCACACTTGGATTCGAACTCAGTCCGCTTCGTGTCAACACAATCCAACTTAAATATAAATATTATTTCTATTCGAAAATACTAAATATATCCTTTAAGCAATAAGAATAACTAAGATTCTTAAATATCCATATCGGCAGTCAAGTAGACGGATAGATATATAAATAGATCTGGGCAGGATAGATTATTTGTAATCTTACGGATTTTAATATAAACACTGAAATTTAACAATTGACATCACTTATGCAATAGAATTTAACTAGACCTTAAATCTATTCACATTCAACTATCATTCGTAACATATAAAACAATGCTTACGCCAATATCTTTCCACAATGAGCTATATTTATCTATGCATATGTAAATATAAATGTATTTCAATGTATACATCTACTGTATGAATCTACATAGTGCATAGATTACTTAGTACTACTGTTATTACCATCCATATATTGATAATAACAGAAAATGCTAAATTAGACATTCACTATCTTTAATTAGAACAATTTATTGTGTTGTAAATTTATGGTTATTACTCCAATCTATGTATACTGATTTGAATATAATGAATATGTAATTAGGCATAGAATAACTGATTGTTTAATGTCCAATAGATAAATAAGTTTAATAAATGTATAATAATTAGGGGGTTGTTGTGGAGATGCTGCTGAGCCAGAGGGTCCTGGGTTCGATCCCCGACGTGGTCGTGAATGTGCACTGCTGAAGAGTCCCATACAAGAACGAAACAGCTATCCAGTGCTTCCAAGTGATCAATGGTTGTCTGATTCAAATCAATTCATGATATCAGGATTGACAAATGTATAATAATTGTTTAATTTATTATAAATAAATAATGCTCGTCAACAATGTTACCACTTATGAAATTAGTTAAACAAAACTCTAACATTCCACATAACAGCACATTGGTACAAGCCTGGTCATATAAATATTAAAAATAATAATAAGTCGGTAATATCATTACATTCTATAGAAACAGAGAACAATATCAATCATAACGGAATTAAAATCCTTGAAACAGGTTTTAAATACTACAAAGAAAGATTAATATCTAAATCAATCAATGCCCGTTACCCCATATGGAGAAAAGGCCGCCGAACAGCCTTCTCCAACCAACTCTCTCATGGGGTTTTCTTCCCAGCTCTTCCTAAGTGCTGTCCATTCTCTTAAAATCTGTTTCCAATTCTTAACACAATGTGTTCATGGGTCTTCCTCTTTTCCTTTAACTTTCAGGATTCCAAGTCAGTGCTTGTCTTGTGACACATTTGGATGATTTCCTCAATGTGTGTCCTATCCACCTCCAGCGTCTTTTCTTAATTTCTTCCTCGGCTGGATTTCGATTGATTTGTTCGCTACCACATAAAGTTGTTGTTGATAGTATCTGACCAACGAATCCGAAGTATCTTACGCAGGGCAGTTGTTTATAAATACTTGTATGTTTTGAATGATGCTTTTCGTGTTTCTCCACGTTTCAGCTCCATACAACAGAACTGTCTTCACATTTGAATTGAAAATATTGACTTAATGATGATTAACAGTTGGTGTGAGTTCCAAGTTGTAGAAATGCTGCTCTTGCATTTCCAATCCGCGCCTTCACATCTGCATCAGACTCTCCTTGTTTATCGATGATGCTGCCCAAGTATGTAAAGGTTTCTACATCTTCAAGAATTTTTTCCGTCAAATGAAATCAGGATTGACAATTAACTATCTCCAAAACCCCCCAATAGTAACTAAATGAAATTGGTTTAGTATTGGTTGTTTGTATAGAATGATTTTTAAACTCATACACATATAGGTGAATCCTAACAATACAATGCGACGAGATGGAGTACTGTTAGCTGCACTATCATCAACTAATGAATAAAAAATGAATTCAAACATTAATTACTTCTCCGACTTCCAACACTTTCCAACGTTATTTATTTATTCTGTTAGGAATTATTTAGTCTAATTGCACAGTTCAATGTGTTGCCATTTGTACATATGCATCCATCCACTGACTCCTAATCATCACCATAATCATTTACTCTTTTACTCAAATTTACATAATTTGATAAACCGATCTTCAGATTGTCTAGCCCTTTTCGTCAACATAACCGAGAACAATCTATACGTGCACAGCATGAAACTATACACGGAATGCACAACTTCCTTAGTCAACAACAGTTCAAAATTAGTTCACTTAGAATGACCCATATAACATTTTCATACTCTGTATACAGTTGGATATTTGTAATGAGATTTGACCTCTTATTTACATTTATGTTCGATAATTTTTGATCTTAATTATTTCCCTGAAGAAGCTCGGACTAGCTTACCTAGTGAATCGTTAGAATCTTCTTTAATTTTATGCACCGAGATTGTTTACAAGAATTTTCTATTCATATATTTTACATATATTCAGCTTCTAAGTTTTGCGAATCTTTCTGTTCTTCTAGGACTCACATTTCGACCTATTTAGTACTCGTAAGCTGGATCAGTTTCAGTCTATGACAAATCAACAGGAAGATCCAACCATATTCTAATTATACATACATATTAATGAAAAAGTGTGGCGATCTGAATTCGGTAGTCTAGTGGTGACCGCGATGACATTCAACGCGAAACGAAGTGAATTCGAGTCCCAGTGTGAATATCAACACTGTGGTGTAAGTAAATCCAGCCGACGAGTTTAAAATAGGACAAAACGCGCATTCGGGATTCTGCTTTGCAGTCATAATCTAACTCAAACAATAGTATTAATAGTAATTGAATACATTAGTAACTTTCATAGAACAAAAGTACTTCAAAAATGTTTGGGTATTTATTGAACCAAATTAACAGATGAAACCCTACCTATATGAGGAAATCAAAACTAAATAAATCGACAAGATGAAATGCCGTTAACCGAACCTTAGTAACTAATGATTAATTAATAAATGTAGATACTAACCACTACTCCAACAATCTTTTATTTTCTAACACTATGAACTACTACGATTTTCACATTATTATTTAGTTAAGTTTAGACATACTGTTGACAACTAGTTTAGTCAATATACTCATTGTTTTATTTGTTTACATATTATATGATCAAATCGTTCAATTCAAATGTTGAACTTTTAAAAAATGCATTTAAAAAGTGGATTCGAGTGAAGGGGACTCTTTTCAATGAATTCTTTATCAAGCTGTGCAATTGTATGTATATAGGAAATGTTCACAAGAAAATTCTATGTGGAATAAATAAACAATGAATAAACAGATACTAGAAACTGAAATGAAGTGGTTCAGTAGAGATAGGTATTAAGTTCAGTTGATTGTACTGGTCAGTGATCGATATTGGTTGTGTACCCTTAAAAACCAGGGACTGGAACTACATAGCTTTTTTATCCTTGTATTGTAATCCTCAGAAGTAAATATCCTCAATTTCGTCAGGAAATCGAACATAAACCCTTCAGATCTGACGATAATCACTTAACCATATTCATCAATTGACCTTCGAATGTCGATTGGTAGAATTCCCATTTCTAGTTCTCTTTGGTTTTTAATGATACCAGACCAATATCAATAAGTGACGAATATAAAAAAATATACTACTAACGTTTAAAAACACATACGTACAGTGAAATTCAATTATTAAGATAATTAAAATATTTATTTCACAAAAATAATTACAGATTTAATGAAATGATGCTGATAACGACTGTCAATGAGACTCAAAATACTGGGTGTAAAGACTAATTAGGAGCTAAACATTATTTCCGCCAATGAACTACTACTGATACTACTAATACTACTACTACTATTACTACTACTACTACTACTACTAATAATAATAATAATAATAATAATAATAATAATAATAATAACATAAACATAAGCTTAAGGCCAAGGTAAAGACTACTTTTGTATACAAAGAATCGGTTTTATTTTGTTAATGGTTAGGACTTCTTTTGTTTTAAAGAGTTGAGTACGAAGAAATATTGGCAGATTGGAACGGATTTTGTAAAAGACTTTTAAATTGATAATAGGATTAGGTGAATGATCACAATCAATTGAATATTTAAGGATAAAACTTCTAAATACTTTTCTTTAACCCATATAGAAGCGAACTAGGATATGTTCTCATAATCGTGTTAAAGTATGCATATATCCTTTAACCTGTAATGTATTTCATATAAATTTGCCGTAATTTATTCTCAGATCTTGCACGATGTGACAAGTCAGTCAATCGATTATCTAATCTTATCTATCATCATGGCCTAGACGGATGTATGCCTAGAGATTTTTGTAATATATAAACTATATACGCATACCTTTCTGCACCTATGACATTATGAACATTCGCAACTGTCATAATAACTCACTTTAAAAAGTCCATGCTCACAATTTAATTGGGCAATCAATAAATACCTGTTATTTCGACATTTTACTACTTCCTTGATGAAGCTTGTACCAGTATAAAGCTAAGCAAAACATTAAAAATTTTAAGCAAAATATGAAGCTCTAGATGTGATTTCCTAGAGAAATCGATAGTATTCATTGCGAAGGACCCCCATCCTAGGATCAAACAGTTATCGAGTACTCACTGGTCTACACTGGTACACAACCGATATCACCAAGTGACGAATACAATCAACTACATACAGTTTACTTTAAATAATGTTTTATACACACTTAGCGTCTACATTTTGTGAATCTAACAATTTCAAATATGAATAAAAATCACCATAAAAGAATCTAGAGTGAGCACTGCTGAAAAATAACAGGACGAAACGTCTGTCCAATATTTCCTAGTTTTCAATGGTACCCTGTCAACATCAATCTATGACGTATTCAACCAACTAAAATATATCAATTTCCACAAACCATATCAATAAAATAATTTAGTTTAAAAACAACTTAATTGAGTAGTAAATCTTTGGTTCATACAGTAACATCTTAATTAAAGGTGTAGTTTGTTATTGTACAATTTATTTCATAATACGTAATAAATTGAAATTTTCTAAACAGTTAAGACGTTATAGATTTCGTAGAAATAGTTATTGTGTAATGACAGGAAAACCATGTACAACCCTGGCTATATGAACTGCAGATAGAACTATTGATCGTAATTGTATTAGACTGAGCTAGATATAAATCCTGCGTACATATGATTCTCGTATATCAATTGACTTCACAGATATATACAATTAATTGGATGCAAATAAATAAAGAAGTCGATATAAAGAAATAGGTAAGAATGTGTTTTAGAACTAAAAATTATTCCAACAAACGAACTAAGATTCAAACAGCTCAAAAGAAAAGAGAGTTTATTCACAGCATGAATATGTACATACAAACAAATTGTACAATGTACAAGTTGATATGTTCAGGGAGTAATTTGGACCTCGATAATTAACTAATCATTTTTGATTATAATAAAATAATCCAATTATTACTAATATGAGATTTATGTAAGGCATTATTTTCTTATTACTTTTACTTCTAATAATAATGATATTACTTCTGTTGAATCATATTAATGATGTTTCCTAGCTCTGTATATACCTGATATTCTATGTACAAGCATTACTGTCATTGAAAATTGTACACTAGATCTTGTTCTCACTTACAAAACATGTTAAGTGTTTTATCTAATAAACTTACTTATATACATTATACTGTATATATCATAAATGCAAGTGAAGACAACTAACGTAGCATCAACCTCCGTATCAGTAGGCCTGAACATACATAAGGCAAAAAGTAAGATCCTCAAATACAACACAGGGAGAATCAACCTAATTGAACTTGATGAAAAAACTCTGGAAGAAGTGGATACTTTCATGTAACTCGGAAGCATCAGCGATGAACAAGGAGGATCCGATGCAAATGTAAAGGCGAGGATTGGCAAAGCTAGAGCGACATTCCTACAGTTGAAGAACATATGGGACTGCAAACAACTATCAACCAACCTCGAAGTCAGACTCTTCAATTTGAACGTCAAGACAGTTCTGTTGCATGGAGCTAAAACGTGAAGAACTATTTCAAACATCATCAGAAGGGTACAAGTATTTATAAACAACTGTCTAGGCAAGATACTGAATGTCCATTGGTCGAAAACCATCATCAACAGCCTACTATGGGAGAAAACAAACCAACTTCTAGCAGAAGTGGAAATTAGGAAAAGACGTTTGAAATGGATAGGATATACATTCCGAAAATCATCAGACTGCATCACGAGGCAAGCATTAACTTATAATTCTGTCGGGAAACAGAGAAGAAGAATGCCAAAGAATACACTGCGTCGAGAATTGGAGGCAGATATCAAAAAGATGGACAGCAACTGGAAATAGCTGGAAGGGTTGCTCAGAACAGAGCTCAATGGAGAATACAGGTGGGCGGCCTATGCTCCTCTGTGAGGGATAATGGGCGTAAGTAAGTAAGCAATTAAATGTATGTCGTCCCTGATTGATTATGCTTGTAAGACTAGAGTTTGTGTTTTCTGGTATAGACTGAAACGATAATAATAATTACTATTAGCACCATTTACTTTGAGCTTAATCACATACCATTTCCGTTCGTTTTATTCATTAAAGAATGCATGATGCATTAAATTGATCACGCTTGTAAAACTAGTGTTCACCTGTTTTCAGTAATATATTATTATTATTATGTATAATTACATTTTTCACGATTTAATCATTTACTAAAGCACACTCCTTTGTAAAACTCAGAGATAATAATGATAACTTCAAAGTTTTGAATGTACACAACAGTTTCTTTCGCTTCCTTACATAAGACAAGAACAGCTATTGTAGCGGAATAAGTCATATATGCATTTTATTTCACGGTTTCTCAAAGAGGCATTCATTATAAGAAGGCCTGCAATGGATTATTTTTAAATTTCAATGTCTTCTATTCAATAACTTACAAGAAAATCTTTGTTAGAACGGTATTCGACTATATCCAGAGATTGTGTACAGAGGACAGAATTGATATTCAAACATTGTTTGTGTGATAATGGTTGTCCACAAAGTTTGTAACTAAGTTTTAGCGAAGACGAAAACAAAAAAAGTCTTGGTTCTGAAAAAAATCAATTTTAAAGAAGATAAAATAAACATAGTTACTGATCTTAGAATAAAGGCCATATTGAGACGGACTTATCTAACTGCTAAATTAATTTCACTTTGTCAAATTACTTGTTAATTAGGACAAACACGTGTGGAAAATTCTCAACCTTATTACCTGCAATTATATAATGCCATCCTACATGCACGTCTTAAACCACATACATTGGAAAATCAAGAAGGAGAGTCAGTGTCCACATTCTTGGACATATGTTGAGTTTAGAAGGACAATATATTTTTTCGGCATTGCATCTACTCACCACTTAAATGATAATGGACATACTAACAACGTCTAAGTATCCTTAAAAGGTATCAATAAATGGGAAAATCTGGATCTCTTATTCTATACTAAAACCATTATCATTTAACGAGCTAACTCAAAATTTATGTATACTAAAAGAAACTGTAGTATACTTTTACTATGTCCTAGTGATTAATTTCATTTTAAGATTCCGTTACGTAACCATTCTAATACTAATCCTTTTTATCATTCTTTATATCTTAGCTTTATTCAGTTAATCTGTTTTTACTTGTATTTATTACTGCATAACTTACCTTAATTGTCTTCTTATCTTGTTAATGTTAATTTAAAATTCTTCAAATTACTGTAATGTAAACCATAAATATTCCACATTATATAATCAGTCAGTCAGTCAGTCAGTTACAACGTAGAACTTTGTACATTCGTACATCAGTTCAAGTTGCCATGCCTCAATTAGCAGATAGAGATTAAATGAGCGGACCAAATCCCAGAGTAGGGGAGGTAGTAACAGAGTAAGTACTAATGGAAAGGCATAGAGATCAGAGATGAGATTTGAGATAAAAAGTGATTCAGTAAAGAGTAGATTATAATAAGCTCAAAAATTAGAATTTGGAGGAAGACAAGGAGTGGATGCACCTGCGCCATTGCAATCGATTTTGAGCCATATCACCTAAAGTCTCTAACCATTTGTTACGATCATCGTGTGGGCCCCAACCAGGTAGTCTGCACCTATTAACATGGCTCAGCCCAATTGTTAATGACTTCATGGATTGGTGTCATGTTTTTGTTTGGCCACCCCTAGCTTTCTTCCAGCCTACTCCCACACCAGACAACATTGCTCGTCGAGGTAGACGGTGGTCAGGCATACGTAACACATATCCTAACCACCTCAGCCGGTGAAGATTCACTACTTCATCAATAGCCTTACCGTATTTACCTAGTACTCTATTCCTAACCCACGCATTGCTTACTCGGTGGTCCCAGCAAACACGAGCAATGTTTCGGAGACATCTATGATCGAATACTAGGAGCCTACGGATATCCTCTACCCTTAAAGGCCATGTTTCACATCCATAAAGTAAAACGGATCTGACTGCTGCACAGTAAACGCGTCCTTTTGTCATTAAACAAATGTCTCGCCTACGCCACAAGTGACGCAGGTTGGCAAAAGCCGATCGGACCTTATGTATACGGGCCGAAATTTCATCGGACACTAGACCGTTAGGACTGATGAGGCTCCCTAGATAAGTAAAACGGTTAACGCATTCAATAGTTTCACCCCCTATCACTAACTTTGGTGCCGAATTAAGCCAGTCCTGAAGTAACATTTTACATTTGGATGGGGAGAATCGCATCCCAAACATGCTTACGTTCAAGTTTAAGGTAGTCGAAAAATTCTGCATTTTATCAGCAACTTCACTCAGTAGAACTATATCATCGGCATATTCTAAGTCAGTAAGTTTATCTCCTGGAAAGAGGTCAACCCCAGAGAAATCAGACGATGACAATGTTAACTGTAAAAGTATGTCCATGATAAAATTAAATAAAAATGGAGATATAAGACAACCCTGACGAACACCACTAGAAGTGATCAATTCCGACGACAATCTGCCATAAGCTCTAACATGACATGTGGTGTTCGAGTAGAGAGCTTTTATAAGGTTAATGTACTTCTCCGGTACGCATCTTTCAATGACAGACATTGCCACATAACCCTACGATCAATAGAGTCAAACGCCGCCTTAAGGTCAAGGAATACAGCTATTGTTGGGCATCTGAAAGTGTGCCTATGTTCCAGAACCTGACGAAGTGTGAATATTTGGTCTATACAACCACATCCGGGTCTGAAACCACCTTGGTTTTCTCGAGTTTGCTCTTCACGAGCTTTAGTTAGACGTCGAAGTATTATTGAAGCTAATATTTTAGACACTATATTCGTTAAACTGATTCCTCGGTAATTGTCACACGAGGACTTCTGTCCTTTCTTAAAGACCGGAATGATTAGTGTTCGAGACCAGTCAGATGGGATTACGTCTAGTTCCCAAATTCTAGCCAAGATCTCAGTTAATCTCGCCGCTAAGACTGGACCACCTTCCTTAAATATCTCAGAGGTCAATCCATCTGGTCCTGCCGCTCTCCCTCGCTTTAAGTTTCCTATAGCCTTCACAACTTCACTGAGACTTGGGGGACCAATGTTAATTTGCCATTCAGATTGTTTGGGGATGGTGGGCAGCAGGGATGACGCCGTGGGCCAGTTGAACTGTTCCCTAAAGTGTTCTGCCCATCGGTCTAATCTTCTGGATTGACAGTGAATAGTGGAGCCATCTTTTTCGCAGATAGTTTCACTTACAGTTGGGTTTCTGATACCCGTTTCCTTGATAAGTCTAAACAGTTGCCTACTATTACCTATTGCCGCTGCTTTTTCCATCTCTTTAGCTTTCGACACCCACCACTGCTCACGATCATTGCGTAAGCTTTTGATTAGTTTGTGTTTAAGTTGCCTACGTTGCTCATCATGTTCAGAACCAGATGGGATGTGTTGCCGAGTATCTATCAGTTCAGCAGATGCAGCTGAAATCCACTGAGTTTTCCTAACCTTTCGATTTAGTTTATTAATAGATATTACTGCTCTTTCAACAGCTTTTTGGATATCATTCCAGGCTAGCTCAGGTTGAGAACAGTTTACGCCGTTTACTAATTGGTTTTTTAGTTGTTCCTGGAATGTATTTTTGACTTTTTCATCATTAAGTTAAACCCTGGGGGAGATCCTTGTCGTGGATGTTTTACGTTCAGTGAGTCGCAAACTAATACGCGCTCGCACTAAGGCATGATCTGAGTCTAAACATGTGGTCCAAAACGAGCGGCAGTCTTCTATAGAGCCTCTCCAACGATGGCTAATAGCAATGTGGTCTATTTGAGTCCAGCGTTGGGTTGATTTTGGAGGCCGCCATGTCAACCGATGCCTTTCCTTATGCTTAAAGTTGGTGTTCGCGAGAAATAAACGCTTATCTGAACAAAGTTGTAGTAACCGGTCGCCATTGTCTGTTCGTTGAGCCTCAACACCATATGATCCACCTAGGTGCCTTTCGGTTTCATCTAGTCTACCTACTTGGGCATTAAAATCACCAGCCACTATTACTACATCAGTGCGCTTAGCTTTACATAGAAGGTCATAAAGCTTTGTGTAAAATTCATCTTTCATTTCATCTGAGCTGCAGTCAGTGGGAGCATAGGCAGAGACAACAAAGAGACAACGGCGTGTGTCCCTATCTTTACGAGTCCTTACCGTTCCATTTAGACGGACAGCGCACAAGCGACTGTCTATTGGAATCCAGTCGAGGAGAGCCTGTTCAGCTTTTAAACTTAGTGCTATACCTACACCAGCAAGGCCTCGAGTAGTAGCATTGGGGACCCCGGAAACACGAAGAGTGAACCGAGCAGATTCCTTATTTTCACAAGGTGCAGTCAAGCGAATGACTGTGCTTGGATCCTGTATACGCGTTTCAGAGATGCAGCAGATATCAATGGAGCGGGATTCTAGAGTCATGGCTAAGGATGCCTGTTGTCCTATTTGACATAACGTCCGAATGTTGAAAGCTCCAATATACAGCTTAGTGCGCGGTTTTAGGAGACCAGGGATAACGTTTCGTGAACTCAAACCAATAGCATTAGAGACGCAAGGCGATAAAATTATGTTAGAAGGATTAGGCATGGTGATAAGAGAGTTATTAAGAGTTGAAGGTGGGATTTGGCTTCGAACAAGATGATCTCGTGTGCTGTTAGAGGTATGAGGGCGGTTTTCACTTCCTGGCTGCCCACACCATGGAAGGGTGTTTCTTGAGAAACCTGAAAAAGAAGGTAGATTAGTGTTGGTCTTAGAGACCTGAGAGCGTGACCGCAGAGCCCAAGGGACAACTGCTTGAGGCCTGTCACGCACGGCCTTTTTATGAAAAGTTTTTCGAGTATTAGCTCCGCACCTAAAAGCCCTTAGTGGGCACCCATACCGCCGGAGACGGAAATTCGTGAGGTAGGGTGAGGTGTGACATTTTTAGGGCCAACCTTTTCTAACCCCTCCTTCCTTGTGAGAAGGCAGCATCGCTGCAGATGCTGGTTGTCCGAGGGAAACACCTTACTGTTGTCACACCCCGCTGCAGTCAGCAGTACGACTTCGCCCTCAGACCTTGAGTAGCTGCTTTTAGTCTCATTGTTCTCCAATCGACCTGGCTGGCATGGTAGAACCTACAGGAACATATGTTCCAGCCAATATAGCTCGGTTGGGTCATCACGATAGGCAAGCCCGACCATCACGTCAAGGTAGCAGCTACGGTCGGGACATTATATAATGACAATGGATGAGGTCGCGCAAACGTAACACGAATTGACTGAATTAGAAATATCAACCATTAGGAGCCGGCTCAGTGGTCCAATGGTGGGGCGCTCGTCGCGTAGCCAGAGGGTCCTGGGTTCGATCCCTAACAGGGTCGTGGATGCGCACTGTCGACAAGTCCCATACTAAGACGAAACAGCTGTCTAGTGCTTCTAGGTGATCAATGGTTGTCTAGTTCAGATCAA
Source organism: Schistosoma japonicum (assembly GCA_025215515.1). Lineage (NCBI taxonomy): Eukaryota > Metazoa > Platyhelminthes > Trematoda > Strigeidida > Schistosomatidae > Schistosoma > Schistosoma japonicum. The sequence continues at coordinate 13,394,658 of CM046065.1, read as the reverse complement.
TTCGTGATATCAGCATTGACAAATTAACTATCTCCACAACAACCCCCATAATTATAATTAATTGTAGATTGTTTGTAACTGATGAGAAACTATAAAATAAAATGAAATCATGAATAATCCTGCTATAGCTGTTGTACTTACTTCATTAAAACAATATTCAATTTATCTGTTTTTTTTATCATTTAACGTGTAAATACTAAATGTCAATGTAGTGTTTATTAAAGATTTCATTTCACTTCCTACCTTTCATATGGAAATATTTTACTGATATACACTAAACATGTTCATAATAGATATACATAGATAGATCCAGCTACTTTAATTGAAATATTCCCTTTATATTATATCTTAATATACAAGAAATCAATTAAATGAACAGATGAATCTAATTAAATGTATTGGATATTCTAAACTTAGTAACCAGTCATAACGTTTTAGACATGTATAACCATAAGCCACTAGAATAACAGTATATTAGTAAAGTGTAATTTATAGCCTAGCTTGGTTTAAGCTTCTTTGTTTGCTTTTTGGAAAAAGTTTTTTTCTCCCCCACCCTGCCTCCTCCTTACTACTTTACAGGATATTAATGTTGGCCTATAAGGTTTATACAATAAATCACTATGTAATTCATCAACCGAATTCGATTAGGAAATAGTTATCATCCGGTTTGTTATGATTTAGAATTAACAACGTCATGTATGCAGTAAGAAGTGATTGATGTCCAAAGAAGTCTGTTTCAAATGCTTCTTAAAACTTCATACTTTGGTCATGGCCATAATTCACTCTCATATAATGCAGAATTGTTGATTTCTATGGATAGCATTTCCTTAAACAATTATAAGGTTTAGCTTCTTTTATTAAATAAACATTGCAAAATACCTTCAGTGATAACATGGTCAAAAGTAGTAACCTATATATATTAAGAACGTGAATCTAACAAGTCAATATCAATTCACGCATGAAAGTCTGACTACAGTACAGTATAGAAACGTGAAACGCGGTGCTTAAATCGGAACGTGAAAATTCCCAATCAACTAATGAAAGATCTTCTATAGGCCTCAAGGTTGTTGCGTAGTTGAACTAAAAATTCATACCATAGTATATCATAACTAGGAATAGTGCTTGAGTTAAAAAATAAAAATTTTGCTTATAACTAGACTTCGAGTGTTAGAAACATTATTTTGGGTTATGCTTTAGGGCGAAAATCAAGTGAGCCGAAATAGTTATCGGCGTTAGGTCCTAGGGTGAATTCCACGACGGAATCAAGGATGTACGTTGTTGATGAGTCCAGAACTAAGACAAAACAATCCTCCGTTGGTCTCTGGTTCTCAATGGTACCGAAACAATGTCAATCTGTGACAAACAAAAACACCTAATTTTAATACCAATCTCCACAAAACCACCTCAATTCAATATAAAATGATCACCGAATTTTGAGAAAAGCTATTAAACAAACAAACAATCAATAATTCATTTTATTACCACCTCAAAATTAAGACGAAATTCCTTAAAGTTACGAATTGGTTAGATGTGATAATGAAATATTAATTGCAATTGGTTAATGATGGTTGTTGAATTTTTAATTTGGTATTACGAATTGGCCTGAATTAGACAACCATTGTTAACCAGGAAGCACTGAGCAACTGTTTCGTCTTAGTATGGAACTCTTTAGTAGCGCACATCAACGACCCCATCAGAAGTCGGACCCAGGAACCTCAGTCTCCGCGGAGAACGTTTTACCATTAGATCCCTGAATTGACACCCAGAGGTTGAAATTTCTAATTTAGTTAATTCGTGATACGTTTACACCACCTCATCCATTGCCTGTCTCACACCCTACACGCTTGAACTCCACTGGTTATGTTATGTCAGCTCACTAGTGACTAACTTCTCGAGGTAATTCCTAAAGTCCTAGAGAGAAGACATGACTAGTAGAAATAGGATATATCTGGGGTAAAACAGTCGTTAAAAACGGCATTGGATAATCAACTGAGTATATAAAGAACTGACTGAATTTGGAAATGTGTAACATTAAGTGCCAAATCAATAGTTTGAATGTTTACCATGGACTACAACTCTTGAAGATTCTGAATTCGACCCATGGTGAAATTGAGCATACGTACATTCAAAGAAATTCCATAATAAAGCACACTTTGCATGAACTCCATGTTTTTACTATATTGATTATCGAAACAATTGAAAATAATTTGATACTTCAAAATTTGACTGCATTAATTCATATTTTTATACTTGGATAAAGAACATTAACTAACAATGAAGGAGATTAGATGCAATAAACAAAATACGATTCATTCATATTGCACTTGATCGTCTGTTAGCTAGATGAGCAAGCAACAAGATCAGATGATCTACATTATAAACCAGTGAATAGTTCAACAACTTGTTCGATATGCTTAAAACTTGTACAATAATAGACCACCTAACATATGAATTAATGTGAACGATACATCATTGTCTTGCAAATGAAATCATTGTGATGATACATGAAAGTGAACGTGCAATAGTTTAAATGGAAGAGGTACACACCAAGTAATCGATGATAACAGTCCAGTCACAGATTTTCGGATTCTTTATTAGTACAGACATACGAAATAAAATCCAGAGATTTTGATATCTTTAAACAAATATTTTCCCAGTGTTATGCGATAGTTATGAGATTCAGTCAGTTATAATGAACACAGAGCCTGATGTAAATGTACATTAGCTCAATCTACTATTTTATTTTAGAAGGACGAAGTCTGGGAAATGAATAACAAATGAATCGATGAAATCGTAGTATCAGTGACAATAAGGAAGATCAAACACTGAGAGTATAGTTAGGGAAAACGAAATGTATGTACTAACGAGTAATGAAATACAAGACTTCAAGGAAGATGAAGTGTTAATTCATCCGGACTAGCAGCTTCAGCCACTTAAGATTGGTAGACTGAAATTACAAAGATGGCTTATAAATTGATGACACATTCCAGTTCGGCCGTTCCTAGTTATCTTCCAACTTACTCATATTCTAGCCTACCAGTGCATATCACTGTAAGTGATGGTTCTGTAGATCCAATATATGTTACAAACATCTTAGTCAGTTAATTAACAAGGGTTTGTGATTGTTAAAATCACTGAGCGGAACGCTGACAGATAGATGATATGCAGTCATGTGATGTGACTAAATGTTATCAACCCTTGTGACCACACCGTTGATGCAAACCCTCAATCGAACTGAGATCAAAGGCAAGATCATCAAACTAGATTTATAGACGGAACAAACAAATGGAGGACATCACATTACTTAAACCATTCGTCCTCAATTAAAGACGTAACCAACTTAATTCTTAGTCATCACAGAGATCATTACAAGTTCACTTGGTATAGATTAAGTAGTAACGAGTTGACCAAAAAGCCGATAACCGGACAGAAAATAGCAGAAAGCAAATTTAGAACGACTAACGCCTCATACTATTATATGTTTCACAACATTTACACAGCGAATGATATGTAGTAAACCAAACGATAGTGGCGCTTATCTAATTGTAATTAAGATGTAAATGAAGATATACTAAAACGAATAATACCGTATACTATCATGTGGTTATATAAAAGGAAATATTATGGCTATTTGGATTCTAAATAAATCAGTGGGACATACAACTGTATGAAAAAACATGACTATTGGGTGTAATTTAGGTAACTCTTAGACTCAAATTTCAAAGTTGTCAGCAAATCACTGAAACCCTGAGGATAGAAAGCAATTATTCTCAAACTAATGAAACTTAAGTAGCAGGTAGCTAACTTACCAGGTACACATTTGTGTACTTGACCTCGAAAAAGTTGAATTGAGAGTTAATTATGCTATCCAGTTGCGCAAACTAAACTAAGTGTTGCAATGACTAGGAATTGTGAATTAGTGATTGACTCTTCAACCATTGACTCGGCATTCTCAAACTGAATTACATCCATTCAATTTACAAATGGGTTACTAACATTAAAAACATGTAGAAGTGTCAACATCTGCCACCATCACAGGTTAGTCAGAACCAATGAAAGAGAGAACAGTTTGGAGGTGAATGAAGATGGAGATTCGGTTAATTATCGAATCTTCTTCAACTTAGGCTTGTATTACGTATATCCAAACACTGTGCCTCGACATGTTATGTTAGCTGTCGTAGAATCTGGTCGGAAGCCAAACTCAGCAGAACCAAAACGTCATACTAGTTCATGAAGTAAATAAGTGCTGGTATGCACTACATGAAGGCTGCGCAGTTAAGATAACTGCGGTCAGTGATCGTAGATACTCCATAACAAAGATTGAAACCGGTTGCAGTGTCTACTTTTCACCTATCGAAGGGAACTGAGTTACAAAACTACATTGCACCTCTTATTCTGCCAATTCTTTCTTTTCGAGTCTTGCCTACTACCTTCAACCACATTATATTAAAATATAATGTACATGATGTCAAATAACTTAGATTAGTAGCCACGTTGAGATCTAGTCGACAGTATTTCATTAATAATGCTAAGGACTAGAAATATATATCAGCCACTACTTAGTAGGTTGATTCATTTCAATTAAACACTAAGTACTACTGAAGCTTTCACAATATTGAGAATTCGAATCAAAGGCTTCCAGTCAGAACTCTAAACATAATAAGAGTGAGGATAGATAGTCGACTGCTTTAATATTACAGATCCACTACATTTGAAGGGCATCAACTAAAAGTAAGAAAAGACTCATTACAAAGCTCACAGTATTCCACACAGTATCTCAAAAACTGCTAAATCAACAATTAACAATGATAATCTCTTCACAATTTAAGGGTGTAAAGATTAATAATATTAATCACATATTGCATTACAATATATTTCTTTATTACAAAGGAAAATAAGGCAACATCAAATGGAACAGTAGAGAAGCGATAAGATGTAGATGATAATTATTTTTCCTTTACACTCTTTACCAAGTGTTAGCACGAAACGAGTCTGATTAAAGCATGCTCACGAAGCTGTGTCGTGATTGGTCCATTCTCAGCCAACTAGGGCTAACGACCATTCGGGAAGTTCCTAGAATACTCTGTACCATTGTTTATATAAACCCTAGTGTAATTATTTGCTTTCGCCTCCTGCTGTTATTTTCCAATACGTCCTGCTACCTGCTCTACTCTTGTTCTGATTTGAATCAAGTCGCTGTCGTTGTCGAACTGTAGAATACTAAGCGGGACTAGCACATAATATTACTGGGACTACTAGAGATAACAGTAGGACAATTTAACACCAAGAAGATATTATTTCACATTAATATATGTATGAAAGTATAAGCTAATTCACTTTGTAAATAGTGTGTGGGGGGAGAAAGAGAAGCAATTAATTCCTTAAGGGACGTCAATGATTGCTATGCGAACAAACATACAGAGTGGGAAAAACTATTGATAAGAATCCCGTATTACAATAAACATTATATAAACATCTACAAAACAAATATCGAACACATAGGCTCACATCTGAAGATCTTTAATGTTTATGAAGGATATATAACTAAAGTGAGTGAATAATTGGCACTTATTACATACACAAAAGAGAATGATTGTGCATGATTGAGAAATAGAAACTGGTGACAAGTTAGTTACACAGACACACTTGCAAACATTACGAATTCAAGTAGTAATAATACAAAATCTGTGGTAACTCTGCACTTTCCAATATTTGACTGTTAACAGGGGAAAAGGACTCTCAAAACAAACGTACTTATTAGAAGTGAGTGTATGTTGATCAAACGACATGTGTGCATAATAATGATAGACAGAACAACAACAAGTATACAAGAAAACAGCAAGAGTATAAAACGAGAGAGAGATGTACACTTATTAATACACCTCCACGCATGAATGTGGATTGAGACACAAAAACTCGAAAAAGGAGTATGGGTGTAAAATGAAGTAATGTTCGTGAAAACCATACACACACGCACTCTCACACATACATACACATTTACACTTAAATAGGAACACCGATCTGTTGATATTAGGAATCTGAAGGCTTTTTGACTACATTAATACGCCATTCCCACGTAACATAATCTTTTTTATCGTCATCAGTAAATTGACTTTTAATATTGTATATGCCACGTGACAAAGCACCTTTAGGTGCAGTATCTGGTTCAGATTTCCAAATATACGGTTTTGGTTGAGGACCATAACTGCCTATCATTACGGATACTTTGTCAACTATATGAAACAAACGATTAAAAACAAGACAAGGATAATTATTAATATCCTCATTTACAAATATACAAAAGTGACTTTACATATTTTTAATGGCAATGAGATATTAGAATAGGTTTATGAGGAACGATTGGGCAAGTAGCTATGTGGACTCAGTAGCATAGAGGATAACGCGTTGGACGTTTAAAGCAAAAGGTAATCGTATAATCCTAATGTTAGCACTAATACTGATGCAGAGAGATCTAGCTAGCTGAAGTAAAGAGTTCCTAGATTCAAACTTTGCTAAAATATGTAGCCTCCACACATGTCAATAAAGACTGATCGATTTCAGTTATAAAAGTAAACAACAAGATGACTCTATGTTTGTAAATCCTTAGCAGCTTGCAACCATGACTTTGTGAGGGCATTTACGTTCAGGATTAATAGAACTCAGTCAAAAAAGAAGTGGAGACACTGTGGTAATCAATGACGCTAGATTACAGCTGCTTACAAACTGGTGAATAGACTGTACTTAGGACTGTTGGGACTACTTAATCCTGACCCATTCATCAACATGGTAATCTTCTTGTTAAAAGATAATGAAAACCGTTATGCACAACACTACTGAGAAGCCCCAGACAAAGGCGAAAAACCTGTTCAATTGTCTCCTATACACTGGATATCTAAAAGAAATCTTTCCATGTTCCCAACAACTTTCAAATTATTTGATTGTAACTCTACTTAGTACGACAAGAAAAAGTTTGTCACACTTTCCTTCTGTACACGTAAGCTATGTCTAGAATATATTTTTAATAGTGAGAACTTCTGAAAAGCAAGGCAAAACAGATTTTTTATATTTCGAACTATTCAAAGGTAACCAACCACATTGTGTTCACCATGGACTAGTTGTCTGGTGAGTGCATTTGGAAATCCTTACTTCTTCTACAAACGCAGGCTTTTATAGTCATGTTCAGAAAACCTAATAGAGAGTTATTTCTAAGTCCTAATACACTTGGTATTACAAGTATATATAGATTCATAAATGTAATGAGATATGAATTTACATGTACTAGGTGATATCAAGTTTGTAGAAAAAACTGAGAGGGTTTCAACAAGTTTTTCTGAACATATTTCTGGGAAACCTTTGTCTAAAAGAAAATAACGTTTCCGTACATAATGACAAGTTATTAATTTATTTACCTACATAAATGATAATAGCTTACGTAGGAAATGGAATTTAGATTACAGTCAAAATGATCATACAGTAATAAATGGCAACAAAACCACAACGAGTGACAGGCATCTGACAATCCAATGAAGAATCTATTTAAATAAGCCCTTAACAAAAATTCAACTTTTTTAAAGCTACTTCTTTATTAGATGCCCTTCACATGATGTGCTCCTGAGGACAAAAGCCTAGTAGTGTTTGTTAAAAACACCATCATCTGTAGGCCCATCAAAATTTGAAGGCTGATTAAGGAAATCGTATATTATGAATCAAGTTAAATATTGTCAACTACTGATTTGTGAAACATAGCCAATGGTAGTGTATTTGCAACACTACCTGAATACTGTGGGTTTTATTTTGCTAGGAATTAGAGTTGTGTGTCAGTGAGGAACTTTCCATAAAACGTCTAGTGTTACTGATTCCTACTGGTTATTTAGTTCTATCTTCAAATTAACGGACTTAAAAAATATCTGCCTGACAAAGAAATACATTGAAGGTAGTACATTTGACTTTGTCGACGAAACAGGTACAAAAAAGCAAATTAACAGAAATAATTGGAAAAAATCTACCTCGGTTAAAACCTTTATGTGTCGACTGTATAAAACGAAGTCCACAGACAATGTCTCGCTGCACATAGTATACAACTTGGATCTGATAACGGGAATCTTCAACAATTTGGACAGGCTTTGACTTAAGGGTGGAAAGGTCACCTGGAATGTAAACACAACAATAACGCAATAAACACTTGTGCAACATATCTGATTTTATATATGTGACAAGGGGTTAGAAACAGTGATTGGATCTTATCTTTGTTAATACGAACTAACTTGTAGAGAATGGAAATCTTTTTGCCGTTATATCTAGAGGATGGGTCTCATTCACTAAGTACAGATTAGTAGACTCGGGTTTGATCCAAATCGTATATGAAGGCTAGTGATACTAGCCGACTATTCAGGCCAAAATAGAGGGAACGTGACTCGAACCCGAGATATAATCGTCAAAAGTGTTAACCACTACGTCACTGCTTTATATTAAATCTGGATTAGTGGAATAAAGTCAAACATGGTGATGTAGTTAATTGATGCAAGTTTCTGTAATCCGAATAGATGAGAATAACGTAAAAACTGACACATATGTGTAGCAATTTGTGCCACTTTATTTAACATCAACAAAATGTATAGCATCAATGAAAACAGAACTGATGCAAGCTCTAGTAGCTAAATTTGAACAAATTGACTAGCGGAACAGTGACTCAGAGGTTAAAGTGCTCAAACTTCAGCTACTAATTTGCAGATTTGAACTCTGACCCACCATCTTCAGTTTTAGCAGCTAGATATTGTCGCCACCATCATGACCCACCATATGACTGAAAGGCAAGTACATACATTTGTATCTGGTAAATGAGTGAATTATGCACGGTTTACACTAAAGCATATGAAAGTTAGGATGAGTAATTATTAGGAACAGCTTAGTAAGGCAAGTATACCAACTCTAAATCCGCTAGCACTCTATATGAGGTATAAACAATAGAAGAAAAATTCAGAGGTAAGAATTACAGTTACTGCGAGCGATCAGCCAGGTTACACATACAGAGTAACATAAGCCACACATTATTCGGAATTTACGGAAGTGGTGAAAATGCCATCAATTTCATTAACTGAAGATCCATATGATGAGAAAATGTACGTTTGTAAATGTGACATTTTGAGGGTTGTCATCCAGTGTATTTGTTCATTAAAACTAACGCAACTCCTAGCTTACAGCGTAGCAATAAATAGTTTTATCCAAGTTCAGTACATTTAGGCTTGATCACACAAAGAAATCAGTCGAACTGGTCAGAATATATGATAGGCACAATCACACAGTAGCAACTGGGGTGGTTTCTTAAGACGGTAGCATGAAATGTTTAGTAATTACAATAGTAAGGGTTGGAAACACTAGTACAATCTAGTTATGCTAAAGTCAACAAAACCATGGCAGTCAACAGCAACTACTTTGAATGAAAGGGTGAAAACCACAACTATATATATATATATATATATATATATATATATAATTCACTAGGACGAATACTGATATAATAGGAGTAGCAATATCGGTGATGGCATAGGAAGAGATAAATCCGGTCCAGTCCGAGGCAATGCCTCAGATCACTAATTTGTGCTTGGAATAAAACAACAGCAAAATAGACTAGTATTTATTTCGAACCACAATGAAAGACGTTTGAAATGATAGAATCGAAAGTGTCACACAATAGTGTTCTGTACTACTGTCTGTTAAATATATTCCATTAAAACGATAAACATGCATAGGTGTCATTAAAGCACTGATCGCATAAATGCGATTAGGACAATGCTCTAGGGAACCAAGTCACCGAAGGTCACCAGTACTACCTTCTCAATCTAATTAGCGTAATCACTACACAAGATATAACAAATTATTTTGTGTTGAACTGAAGACGATATTAACAGCATCATTCAGGATATTTACCCAGCATTACGACAAAACATGCATCCAAAACACATTAGACTGGATTAGCTTGAATTCACAACACTAGGACTTATTTTCTGTAGTGATAATGAGAATTACATTCTTAGGAATTTAAAGTGACTTCAAAGCATATTAAAAGCCTTAATACTGCATTTTCGAAGTTAAAATCATTATTAAAACATGAGACATACCCAATAGATTAAACTCAATATCCGGTTGTCCCTCGACAAGAATACAAAATTTCTCAAACACAACATTTAAAGGGTTATCTGGGACTATATTGGAATGAGTATAGAAAGTTAAGCTTACAGGGAATATTAAACGTGCCAAGAGCTGGACCTAGAAGTGATGCTTTATACCTCTGCAAACTTTCATCCCCCTTGTCCAAACTTTTTATCTCTTCTAGCGTGCGTTTTTCAGGTGGCTTGTAATTTTTATCATCATCGTCCCATTCACCCCCTTCAACTGACTGTTGCGCCATTCTCGAAGACACGCAGATGCAAGTTTGAACAGCAAACCTAACTCTTCAAGGTGAGAAAATTTGAGATTAATATCCAATAACACTTTGACGAGTTAAAATAAAGCTTGCGACTTTTTGGCACTGCCCTCTTGATGTTATCGGTATAGTCGTCTTTTTCTTAATATGGCAAAGGTGATTTGACATATGCCTACAACATTGCTAATACTCCGGGATCTAAACTACCTCTTTTCTCTCCAGCTGTCTCACGTGGAGGGGGAAACCCCGAAAATTCCCCTGGCGAAGGAAGACCACTTACTGTCTCACCAACTTTGTGACGGATCGTATCTGAAGGTATATAACTACCCAAAAAGAGGATATCCAACAGATATTAAGATAAAATTATATAGTAATAATGATAGTGCTAAAAAACTTAAATACTAAAAAAAATGGTTATAAAGAGGAAGAACGCCTGAAGGGCGAAGACTTTTGAGAAAATACTGTAGGAGGAAGTCCTCCATTTCTGTTTGCGTTCTGGAGACCAAGTAGTGAATTTTTCGTGGTCTTAGATGATGACTGCTTCTCCACAGATGACACTTTGTTCATCTTGGAGCAACACTTTCTGATAGGTAGTACCTCAACTAGGATAGTAGAGTTTCATGAATTACATAAGTAATATTATTCAAAGTACGATTTCGTGGTCTAGTATCAAACTCTCTGGTCAATTTAGGATAAAAGTGTAAGCTGGTACATTATCGACTTAACTTGTCGTCTAGTTATCCCATGCTAGGAACATGTTAGTGGAACAGGACCATTCCTCCGGGAATCTATATTTGACGTCAAGGAACAGGCTACGTTAAATGATGTTTGTGTCATGTTTGTTTTCAGTAGGCTTCCTATTACATCTGACAACATCGGGAGTAGTGCTACTCATTCCTAACAACTGAAATCCTTTCAATTACTGTCTTCGAAGGTAGTTGAGATGATGGCTCTCCTCTATTTTCCTGTGAGTTATTTGGCGTGTAATCAATATTGAAAGAGGCCAGTGACAGTGTAATACATGACTGTAGAGCACTCTTTTTAGATATCATCATAATATATGTTATGACAACCTGGGGAACTTGTTGGTTTTAAGTGTTGATGAGTTACGGAAAACCATTCCTGCTATTATCGTAATTGAGCCATTACTGACGCCCTGGTGCAAAGGAACAGGCTGGTCTGAGTTTTTGACCTTGGTTTAATTGCCTGTCCAAACGCTCAATGAGGGCTCCAGTAGCTTCTTTATTGGTGAGAGCTATTACATACGAGTATGTGATAGCCGTAGTTTCCTCGTTCAATCTGTTCCTTTGTGCTACGAACCGATACAGTTAGTCTGAAGGTTTGTTGAAAGACTAGCTTGGTAAGGCATACTATGATGACGAATTCCATGATTGCATTTGTTGCGTAAATTAAGAGATGCATCATGGTTAGATGCTATGCATGATTTTCTTCACTTGTATCAAGCTCTTTTCTTGGCATTTAAAGGACGTCTGGTGCTTCTTTTTCTGTCAGGTTTGTGCACCATTCCTCAGTGCTCCGAAAAGTGACATCGTATATGATTTCCTCCACAGTAAACCGGTGTTCGTCAACAGATAAATCGTCACAATGTTAGGGTCCAGGTACTAAAGGTTATTTATCATCAAGTGGTTGTTAGTCCTAGAATAAATAGAGTGCTAAACGCGGTCACTTCTGGGTAAAGTCTCTGTGGTTATTATCCAGAATGCGATTAGGCCATGGTTAACATAGCCCATTGAGGTGTGGATTTCAACATTATTGATGTGAAGTCAACTTCTAGACAACAAGCAGTCTAGTCTCGATGGTTTGTCATCTGAGGCCCCATCATATACACCACCCTACATGTTCAGTCAACCTCGCTTGTATGCTAGAATCTAATAGTCGTTTAAAGAACAACCATTTCGGTGTGGCATCTTCGGTTACAAAGTATAGAAGGGGGTGTGCTCTATCTGGCCAGAAAACTTCCATCCTCTGTACAAACACTTCTTCATGCATAACCTCAGGTCTTGGCTATTCTTCATTGAGGACAAAAGCGTTTGACTTCAAGTTGGGGCGCTCAGGCAGGAGCTCAGATATTTTCTTCTCGACCCTCCAACGTTACTTTAGAAGTATAAGAATATGATTTAATTGTTTCTGCCATTCGCCTAGCCCCTAACAAAATTTATGTGGCCATTCTACCCTCATTGCCGTTGAACAATGGAAAATCCGTTCATTATTCAGGTCGGGCGACGATACGTGTGATAGGGTCAGGTATTCTACAGACTCTATGAAAGTGCTTGAGTTCTTACCGAAGTACCGCTGTTTGTAAGGTGGGGTAGGCCGAAGATGTGATACAGTCAGATAGGGTTCCATCTAAATGGAGGCTATTTCCCTCGGAATTGACATGGGAGGGTGGATTTCTGGGAGATCGTCATAAATGTTGTTTCCGCAACTACTTGACTGATTTTTAGGACAGTTGTCTGGTTATCCAATCCTTCTGACACATGCGTATGAGTAAAACCGTTTGTAGTTTTGTGGCATGAAGGTCTAAGTCTACCTTCACAACATCGAATGTGGTCATTTATGTCGTACTCAGCTCTATACCAGGTATGCAGTGAGGTGTTTAATTCGCTCTGAATTCGGAATCTGTTAGCAAGCTGGCGGGGGGGAGATTTTAGTTTATGGATGTATGAAGCTACGTAGTTGTGGAGCGCTAGTCGCAGTACCAGGTAGGTACTCGTGGTCTTCAGATAGCCAAAGCCAGACAGACATTTGACTTGGTTTTAAGCTCCAGTATCCAGTTTTCTTAGATGATCTGTTAAAAACCTTTTCACTTCTCAGCGCGCCCTTCATAGTGTTCAATAAGGGTTCCGTGAGTTTTGGCTGCTCTAAAACTTTCAATCTGCTGTCGGCAGAATTGGCAAACTATTGTTTATTGTTATATGCTTCCATATGACAAAAGTATCTTTTGTTACGTAGGGTACAGTACTCTATGTACACCTGATAATGAGATGTTAATATTATTTACGAGGTATGAATCGAAGTAACCAAGGAGTTGCACTAGCAGCATTATTCCTCAGTGCTTGCTTTGATCAAATTGGTGTAAAGGCATTTTTAAAGGATCCAGCAGAAGGTAATTACCGTGTCTTCTCAGGTGAAGAAACCTACAGTTTCCCTATTCTGACTACAAAAACATCCAGACACATTTTTGTGCGAACTCTTGTGTTTCCTCGTATAAAGGTTTCAGGTATGTAATGGAAACACCATGGAACGCTTTTTAAGTTCAGCTTCTTAACGTTCCAAAAGACAACTCCCAAATATTGTAAGCTTTATCCACTGAAGAATGTCTCCGTGTATCAACACCTAGAGTACCACATAGGGTTACCCCCATATCTTTTTCGAAACAGAAATAGCTGTACTTAACTCATCAAAGCCGAGCGTGGAAAATGTGTTTGACTTTTTCATTAATAATGTTGTACATTTTTTGGTATCAGATGGAAGCAAATTACTGGAGGCCCACTCACGTATACTATTGAAGTCCTGTATCAGAACCGAGATCCCTGTCAATTTTGATATTGTTTGCTGAAAGTAGAGTATGTGACTCCAAGTTAGAAGGTAGGTCATTAAAAAAATAGTAGGAAGGGGGTGATCCACGAATAGAATATTGCTACTTTCTACTAGTCAGTGTAACCAACTAGATATGGCAGAGTGAACACTGGCGGCTATAGTCACTTCATTAGTTCATTAAACACTCACTAATATCCCGTGATTTCAACTTTCGATAAATAACTTGATGATGTGCTATCACATTGGCCAAGGTGACTTACTACAACTGACCATTTACTGGAGTCCACAATCTTTTTGCGATCCCCCTACCGACCAAGCACTTCCATGTAATCGAGTATCGACTTTGCCTATTGTCTCCACAACCCAAGTGGAACAATAAAACGTTGTCAGGAAACAATTAAGTACTTCGTCTTCTTGTCGTAAGAAAACACAGAAATTTTAGGATAATGCAATAAGTGCTCAAAATAACTAGCAGGGTGCTTCTGAATAATATTGACTCCAAAGATAAGGCAAACGTTCACCCGATCGTTCCAGAACTAATAGCTGCTAACAATGAATTCGATCAAACCGAACAACGTTCCGTAGTATCAATTTTAAACTCATTTGACATCTACTCTATCAAATGCTTTTAGAAAATCAGTAGGGTCATTGTGCATATGGTAGTTGTTATAGAGCTCATCTATCATTAGACTGTCATTAAACTGATGCTGCATGACCTGCATGACAGAAAACTGTTTTAAAGTACGGAGGGTAAGAAATTATTAAAAAATACAGTTACGGTGAGTTGATTTATTCACGGCCTCTGCTAATGCTGACACCATAGAACTCGAAAGATATTTGCTTCTAGTGGTGTTTTGTGTTAAAAAAAGGGACTTGACTTCTAGAAGATTTACGAAGTACGTTATATCTTATATCATGAAACCAGAGCTGACCACCAAGTTCACACAAATTAATACATAGTATAAATTAGGCACTACAAAATTTAGCACTCATTAAACGATACTAAGTAAGATGTATTCGAGGAAACTATGCTCATTTGTCTCAAGTAAGTTGCCTTCATCGGACACCCACTAAATTGTTGATAGTGTTTTTTTACGACTCAGGGGACGAAATAATTGAAAACGAACGCAAATGCAAGAAGTGTTAAGTATCATTTATCATTTCCGGTGACATACGTACTTAACGAATTAAGATCAATAATGGACATTGTCTTCATATTTCAGAAGTTGAATAAAGTCATACAAATCATATATGTGGGTTTATCTACCATTACAGCAGTTTAAATAACATTAACTACTCATCATATAAATAACAAAACATGCTTTTACGTACCAACCAATAATATTATCTAATCAGCAATTTTTATGAACTTTTACACTTTACAGCAGCAAACATAAACCAGTACAACTAAGTAAATAATAGATAAACTACTTGCTTATGAAAATAAACAGTTCATATTGCTTGTACATAGCTTTTTAATAATGAACCTGTATATATTTATCATTGATTTCTGTCAGATTTATTGATCCTGAGCGAAGTAATGTGTTAGATTGGAAGTGCTTTCGCATTTTAAATTAGATTTTCTTGCAGAGGCCGTAGAAGCATACACATGTAGAGTAACAAGAGATGGTTTTACTTGTGAGTGTTGTTTAGCCAGACTGAACTTTATTATCGTCAGGAATTGGTTCTGGAATTGAGTGACTGAATTCAACGCCACCTAGAAATATAACTCTATTTATTGTGTATACACCTTAATGTATTATTTCAGGCTTTGGTTGATCCGGTTAACAGCAGGGAAGTTAGGGATTGTACCTTAACAGTGTCCTGTTTATTTTAACATATTATTTGAGGATAATACAGTTACAGGCTATGGTGGTTGATAATTTACACTTGGGAGAGAACACACGATTGTTTTAATATTCTGGTATATAGATGCACTGAGCGTTTCACAAGTTGCATGGAAGTAGACATCTTTCTTTCCCAGTCATCAATATTGTGTATTAATAATTCATTTCTGTTGTGGTTCGATCCAGTAGAATTATTCCATGTTATATGTATCATTGTTCACTGAAATACTGAATCTACCTCAACAGAATTTTTTATTGGATTATTCCGGTTTTCGTTTCCGTATTCTCGGACCACAAAGTTTGTTGGCGCCCGTGTGATACTGCTTAATGAATCAGGTTTGTTGTCTACCCAAGTAAACAGTCATAACTGGCTCCCAATCTGCCTAATGTGTTTATAATGAGTGTCAGTATATATACATATTTATGTTTATTATTATATATACACGCACAAACTTCGAACACGGTAACGTTTTTCCACGTGGTTTGTTTATTTTGCATCTTTTTCGATATCTTGCACGTTTTTCATTATATAGCACCCTTATTAGCACTCCTGCAGTATTACCTAACTCCACTCACAACCTAATAGTATCCTAGAATAACAAAATGGCATGCATTAAGGCCAAACGCTCAAAGCTTAATACTAGTCCTTCTACACCGAGCGATATCCCTACTACTAGTTTTTTGCTTTTAAACCGGCCAGAAACACAACCAAACTGTAGCAACTCTAAGCGGCCAATATTTAATAGTCCTTTCCTTTCAAACTTTGAAGCATTCGTCAACGATGCGTTAATTACCAATTAGCAACTAGTTGATAGTCGTACACCACTTGTTAAGGTCGTCAACACAGATGATTGAAACAGTGATGTTGTTCTTAAAAAGTGGAAGTTGACAACATTAAAATAATACTTGCCAATATGCAGCATGCCGTGCAGAAAATTACTCCGATATCGTATCTACTTTATAAGTATAATGACCGACACAGAAAAAGTAAAGCAAACTAAATTCTTCCCCGATTTCAATTTGACTGAAGTTGTAAAGCGACTTAACTTGCTCCACGAGGCAATAGTTTGCAATATTCCTGAGAATTTCCCTCTTAATAAGGTAAAGATAACACTTTTAAAGGCTTGTGGCGTGTCCCAAGTGCCTTGCAAATGCAAGAGATTGAGAAGCAGAAGACTGGCAAACTAACTGCTTAATCCTATTTTATTTTAGATCTACACAGGATTCTATGGAATTTATCAAGTCAGTGAATTGTATAAGGACCAGCAGCGAGTACAAGAATGTACTAATAGTTATTGACAAAACACCATTACAACGCAGACCTCGTAACAGGTATAACGCCACAACTCCTAACCTACAGAAACACGAATATGAACCAATAAATTTAAGCAACTTCGGTAAAACAAGTCTCACAGAGACCCAGAGTGAATGCGATACACAATCGGAACCAGTAACCCCACCGACTAGACTTAAAAATGGAGGACCACATGATCCAAATGGACTGATTACTTCACGCGATATAAACGCGCAGACAACGGCACTGGCAATATAAATTATTGCCAACTCTGCAGATTTAGACATCATTTCACTATGGAGCACGAACGTCTCTCAAACTAATGCGACGCATGAGAAAAAGTCATACACTGCAAGGCATTTCCGCACTGCAAAAACCGAAAAAGGGACTGAAACAGTGGTCTGACGATAGTTATAGATACCTACCCACCAGGAATAGATTCTTCCCCTTAACAACAGACAAGAAACCTTAAACTATCAGCACCAACATGCCTAAAAACAGTCAGATCCTTGATAGTTTAGACAATAAAATTTGCGAAAACCCCAAAAACGTAGGTAGACCAAATCTCTACCATCTGAATTAAAGGTAGGTGGCAGCAAACGATTTCTCTCCTATTATTCTCATGTTAATCCTCATGAATACTCTAAAAGATATGGGGCGACACACTCGACTGCGCCAAAGTATCATATACTATTGTCCCAGTAAGATAATCCTGAACACAGAAAACATCCATTACCACTCACACCACCTCAATCCCAACCAAGTATTAGCACGAATCACTAGAACCATGGAGGTTATCCCAACCATCAATATAAATGGCCATCTAGACGTGAAAATTTGATACTGAGACAGCTCTCTATAGTAGACGTTACTGCTCATGACTATATATCTCGAACTCATGACACATTGTTCAACTATTATGAACTGAAAGTCTTATATGATCACTTATATCCTCTGACATCTCACAACCCCTTTCATTCCCGTCCACCACTTCTTGAACCAAAAATTCGTGTCTACCATGAATGCCCCCCAATCACGACTAGTATTACCACTAAAGAAAGATGTTGCTTCCATCTCATATCCGATTAACGAAAGCCTCTTAAGCGGTGACCACAGTGATAATTATGACATTCAGGGCACGGACCTCATGGAACAACCACTGAGCATATCCTCAGTAATATCTCAGTTAAGTAAATCCCATAGTCTTCTAACATCTAGTCCAAGTTATATTCACAATTATAATCTCATATCTTTCACTGCCTCCTCAACCCTAATTAAACGAATGTTTATTAGTAGTGCTGGATCCCATCCATCACCACTACTGGAAGCCATTCTTACCACCCACAGCATAAATGCTTACTTCACAAGCAAATGTTACGAAAACTGTTACTGTAAACTGTTAGGGATTCATAATCCCTAAAAATACAATAGTTGACTATTTAGATGAAAGAAGCTGTATTGATTTTTTATAAGATTGATTTGTAGACTTTCATCAATTATTTTATTTCAATGTGAGTTCTACTCTTAAATACAGTTGACAGTATTTCATTGTATTAATTAAATGTTATTGATTTCACTTAATGAATAATCATTGTAAATTGATTGATATAAAAATCGATGTATTTGAAAATACTATTCACTGGTTTGCTGGTTCACTATTCTCGTCTCAGTCTTTGCTCCCCAATACAATCTTCCTACAAGCCTAGTCTTTTGTAATAGCTGTTGGCTGGGAAGGGAACAAGTTGCGGTATACGTCTGAGGTACAAGTATCAGAGACAGCGTTCGCTCACGCAATCCTCAAATCTCTAGCGTCATAACATAAACATAATAGATTAAATCACAGTACGAACGTTGTTAAATACACAGTCACTAATAGCCCATATAAGGTCATAAATTCGCCACATCTGACACTGATGCTAATTAGTGCCCAATCTTTAATAAATAAAATGACATTTCTGGGAACCTTGGTCCTCCTGTACAACCCTACACTTGCCCTAATAACGGAAAGTTAGCTGATATCGATGTTTCTAAATCATACCTTGTCATAGATAACTAAGCTGCATTACGTTGCGACAGAACCACTAAAAGAGATGAGGGTTGTCTGGTATACATATCAAAGAGTATAAAGGTGGAAAAAATCGATGACGATGATCCTGACGCAGTACCGGATTCGATATGGCTAAAAGTACATGTAAATAGCTACCAATTACTACTAGGTTGCACCTATAGGGCCCCAAATACTCCTAAATTAGTAAGCGCCCCAATAATCTTATCATTTGGATATGCTACTAGCCTCAGCCTCAACTATAAAATAATCTGTAGAATCTTTAATCTCCTAGTAGCTGATTGATGCACATTCTGTGACCCGACATTTTATGAAAGCATAATTAAACATATCAATATACACGGTTTGAAACATTATGTGCATTTACCAACACGAAACAATAAGACCGTCGACTTAATATTCCGTCATAATATAACGCCGATATCCATAAAATATGGCGAAAAACTCTACAACAGTGATCACAACATAGTTCTCTGCACTCTACCATTCCTTGTGAAAAGTAGCAAGTACAGAACGACCTGTAAGCGTTTTTAATATAAAGACTTTGACCATTCTGACTGGGGCACCTTTTAAAACCTAGTTAGATGCTCTAAATGGGCCTGCTTTTTTGCAAGTGGTAGCACTACTAAAACACTAGAAATATTCCACCGTACCGTGAAGCCCTTAATAGACACTATCGTGCCAACAAAGACGGGTTACAATGTAATATCCCCTTAAATTAACACTCAAGCCAAGGTCAAGCTGCGTAAACTTAGGAAAGGTACTTCATCCCAAATGACTTTACCGCTCTAAATCAAATACATCGTTTACTAAAACAAGCAAGATTTCAACATAAAACTCGCCAGAAAGATGAGAAATGTTTAACACTAAGCCTATGTCATCTATTAGAAAAACGCTGAAATGAAACTGAAGCTTATAGTATTCATTCAATGCTGCAAAATGGAGTAGCTTGCGACAACCCTCAAGTTTTATATGAATTTCTCAGCAAAAGGTTCGCAATCAACGAAAACGCAATTCAAACGCCGGACGTCACTTTAGATAGTATATACAATACAACGCTTAGTACTATAACACTTAGTTTAAAAAATATCAATGAAGCACTAAGAATGCTTAAGCCAAATAATAGCTCGCAGACCGATATTATCCCATCAATCTTCTACAAGCGTGCTAAACCAGACAAACCTATTATCCTACTTAAAATGTCCTCACTCTTCTTAGAAGTTGAAACTTATCCTGGAATCTGGAAATCCACCTACATACTCCGTAAACGTAAGTCAGTAGCAAGGAATCTGGTCCAAAACTTTTGACTAATTGATATCATGCCAGCGATCTCACGGGTAATAGAAAAGGTAATCACAGATCAAACATCTGACTACCTACTACATGGAGGCTTAAATAGTGCCTCCCAGTACGGCTTTATAAAAGGGAGGTCATGCGCCACATACCGCAATTATCTCTCTCTACTGGAAACCGTGATCAGAAGAAGTTAGTGATATTACTATACTTGGACATAAAAAAGCCTTCGACAGGGTACCACATAATCTGCAAGCTCCAGTCCATAGTAATCACTAATCCTCTCCAAGGGTGGTTCAACTCATTTCTCACAAACTGATATCAGATAACGTAAGTAGGCACTGTAACGTCAACGACACGACTTCTAACCAGCGGAGTTGTGCAAAGTAGTGTTTTAGGGCCCTTGCTTTTCATTATATATATCAATAGCATATGCAGGTGCTTTTTAGAAAAAAAGCCATACCTGTATGCCGACTACTTAAAATTAGTCTTTAAAACTGAAAAACAGGATGTAACACGTTGCATCCAAAATATTCAGGACGAGCTAAACAATCTAGGTAAATTTTGCTCCCACTGAGGTCTGGAAATGTGGGTGGATATGTGTGTGGGGACCCAAAACTTGAAATACAACTTATACTTAGCAACCACAAACTCCATAAACTTAATACTGTAACCAACTTAGGTATACAATATTCTGATAACATTAACTTTTCTGAGTACATCTCTGCCAAACTATCAAAATCACGACGATTCCTAGGTTTCATTCTGAGAAACTTCCATCAAAATGAGTCAAGACTCACTCTACAAAATATGGGTAAGCCCTATACTTGAGTACTGTTTCTTCCTATTTAGCAATCTACGAACAAGTGACAGAATGATAGTGGAGAGTGTGCAACGCTACTTAACACGGCAGATGATCAAAGACAACTCTAAAATAGACTACAAACCTAGATGTTATATGCTAGAACCTGAACCTCTATGGAAAAGAAGACTAAAAATAAACTTAATCCTCTTTTATAAATTGTTGAGCAATATGACGCACACCTCAACTAATATTCCAGACCGTACCTACATTCGGGACTATTATCTGAGAAATAAACTCTTTCAAGTTGAAATTGAAAACCACAAAACAAGAGCTAGCACAAACTTTTATTTGATTAGGTATGGTCAAATATGGAACAAACTGCAAGCAGAAGCAAGCACGGCAGACAATCTCCCAGTATTTTACAAGCTACTTAATAAAGCTCTCAAAGATATTAGTCCTCTGGCTGATGCAGCCACTTATTCGGGCACACTAGAAATAATAGGTCCCCTTAATATCTGAAATAGATCGGACATCAATGACATACAACGCGACTTGTCTGACTGAAAGATAACAATGGACCATTGAACTTTCATCTGCAGAAATAGCCAACCTATCAGCGATAACAAACTGACTCTTAACAAATAAACTTTAATATTCAAATCTTTACCGATTCAAATAGTTATACTTTCTGATTGCTTAAATAATCAGAAAAGGATAGCTGTCAATACTGTTGCTCAGTCCTGCTGTTTTTTCCTTTCTTTTCAGAACTTCGAGATCGCCTTAAACTAATCAACAAAGATAAGCATCTACATTTCCCGTCATAATGTAACCCCTCGAAATGGTGGCATAAATCCATACTGTCATTTTCTTGTACCACAAGGTCGTTTTATGATTATGTTTGTAATAAACGCGACGTAAATACCAATTTAAAACAAAGTTTATTATTCCACTATCTCTGTGAGTCACAGTATAATAAATTTACGCAACAATTGAACTCCTTTACCCCCTGATATGTTCTTTTGATCTTGCCTGTAAAAATGGCTTCCTCCTGATATCAGGAAACAAAATATTATTATATTTTTGTATTCCTGCACTAACTAAAAATATGCCAGACCACTGAAAACAAAAACGCAGTCGCATGAAAAATAACGCTTAATCACCTTGGCTTACTGGATTAAGCCTCAAATCTGTACAATACAAAGGAATGCAGTGGTATGATCCTAATGAAACCTGTTACTCATAGATCTCTACATCTTAGCGAATGACTTCTAGGACTTAGCCCCAGGTAAAGCTCAAGAGAACAGATATTTAATATAGTATGAGAAAACTCTCACAGAAACTGTTGCAATCTTTTTTGCAGTTAGAATCAGCAAACATCAGGACTCTAACTGAAATGGTAGAGATAGCACCTTTAATTGAGTTTATTTAAAGAAAGCTCGATGTCTATTTAAGCCTCGTGGGCATCCAAGGATTCCATCTAGAAATCTTTTATATTTTTCTGATAATTACCACAATTATTTCGTCGTTTGAATAAACCCCTTTATAATACTTGCTTTCTATAGTTAATCAGTTTGTGGCTTGACAGTGATATTAAACGTTAATCAACCTATCAAAAACAATAATTACTACAAATAACAGGACCGGTGCACCTTGGTCTTCGAAGCCATAAACAGTTGTGTAACGTTGTTTATTTATACTCCCTTGTTCTACTGCTTGATAATTGCCGCCACAAGGTTGTATCTCTTACGGTGAGCCACGTATAACCGTTTATTTCATCAATTGCTATCATTACCATGAGGACTGCTTGTGCATGCAACTTCATGTAAAGTTTGTCCTCGTTTCCATAACTGGCCATATTGTATGTTTATTCTTCTAACCATTTTCTCTTTTGTATTGTTATAGCCATGCCAGTAAACTGACATGAAATCTGCCAAAAGTTTCAGAATATATTTATTTATTTATTTATTTGAAGGATAAACGATAAAAAATGTTGAGATGAATAGACTAACATGATAAGCTATGATTGATACATTAGTGGGTAGCAGTATCTGTAGCAGTAATGGGTGTACGGTATGTACTATATCAATGGATAGTAATCAGCTACTATCCCAAGGCGCGGATGGAAAACGTTTTTGTGTCTGTAGCCGCTCGACCTCTTCTAGAAGGTGTTTAATAAGCCAGCCTAGGCCACATATACTAATTAGTCATTTTATTGTCGGAAGGAGCATGACAGGGATTGTACTCTTCATAACCATGAGCACTTTTCCCATGATCTACATGTACATTCTAGCTAACTGTTAGCCAATTTCAAATTGCAACTGTAGTAGCAGTTTGTGAAACTCGGAACGGCCAACCCTACCCATTTGAGGCAACAGATACTACGTCGAGTTTTCTACAGTCCAAACCTAGGCTATTTCCACTGGATGGTGCACCAAATAAGAAACTCGTGCATCAAGTCCCAACCCTTTTCATCAAAGGCATCCTAAATCTGAAATTTCCTACTTGCCGCCGCTACTTCAGCTTATTTAATTAGCACGATCACGAAGAGGTCAAATGAATACATGTGTACACACAGTGTTCCATTCATCTCTTGAGGAGGAATTTGATCACATTTGTTAAAGTTGAACCTTGGTACACCAAATGTTGTTTGGTTGTATCAAGTTCCACTGTTAGCAGCAGTTGGTTCCGAGTCGATTGAGAGAACGTTCGTGTTACTGTTGGAGTCAATGTTATACAGAAACTATTGTTATTGTATTGCTATTGTTATCATAACTGCTGTTGCTGTTATTGTATACGGTGTAATTGTGCATTCTTACAACAAGAAGTTGGAGTAATTAACCGTTTTCTGACGACTTGTTGTTATCCCTTTACGTTGTGGGGATGATAATCAAGGTCGATACGCGATTAATTAAAAGCACTTGGTCGGTGGAAAAAACTGAAATTCCGTAACGGCTCAGTCGTAGCCCTTCAGTCGGCTGATTCGACAACAATCTTTATATTTGTATTGAAAATTCTGACTTTAATGTCGATTGACAGTTAGTTTGAGTCCCGGATGTCATTCAACTGTAGAAATTCTAATCTTGCTTTCCAATTCACGCCTTTACTTATGCATCAGACCCTCTTTGTTTATCGATGATGCAGTCCAAGTATGTAAAGGTTTCCACATCTTCCAGAATTTCTCCGTCAAGTGAAATCGGGTTATTGTTTGTTGTTTTATATCGAAGGAATTTGCTTTATCCGTTGTGTATATTGAGGCCTACTGCTGCCGAGGCTGCTGCCACTTTATCTGTCTTAATCTGTATTTGTTGCTGTGTGTGGAATAGAAGAGCTAAATCATCTGTAAAGCCCAAGTCATCACCATGGCTGTATACGTAGTCCCTGGGCTGTATATCTGGACAAGCACTATCTTCACGACCTGCACTCATGGAGGTGGCTGTCGAGAAAACTGAACCTAAGCGAAGTCAAAGGGAGGGAGTGCCTATAGGATACCTTGCTCTACTTACGTACAGACAATAAGCTCACCCCGATTGATAATAATAAAATTTAGAAACCGTAAGGATTTAACAGAAGCTCCACAAAGTTGGTACAGGGCCAAGTATATCCTACATGGGCATATCCAGTGCTGTGGAAGAATACCCAAGTTGACAAACAGAGATGAGACGCAAGTGTAGCTCTTCCATCCGTTTCAATGACCTTAGAAAGACAACCCCTATAAACAAGTATTTCTTACAGTGAAGAACCGACCATGGCAACTACCACCCTAACCCCCCAATAAACGAAAACCTCTTTAAGGGAAGTTCCAATGGAACTAGCCACCACTTTCATATAAACGAGACTGATAGCGTTGAACTACAGGTAACAAGCCAACCGAAAGAAGACTCAAAAATCAGGCAACTAGTATGGCACTTCTAAGGAAAGACAGGAAAGACAAAGTGGTTGGCGGAGTTGAAATGTACGTAAGTAGCCTCACCAAAACAACATCCGTAAATAATACTGCGCTGAAGAACTTATCAGAATCCATATGGAGCCCCTTTCGTGTTGCTAGAAATAAGTACCTAATTGGTGGGATATACCACTGTAACGATAACCAAACCTCCAGACGCCGAGCGCTGAAGATACAACTAGACAGGCTTCCCAAATAAGAACCAATTGAGCCAAACCAAAAGAAATGAATTCCAAATAATGTATTTATTGACCTGTCTAGCAATATTGTTCTATGCAATAAATTATAAACGTATTATTACAAACCTTCAATATTGTAGGCACCCAGTCTGAAACAAATGGTTAACAGTCCAAAGCAAAGGTGCGAGCCAAAAATGGCGGGAGTGAAGATAAACAAACCAGATACATAGTGAACACAACAAATAAGTCAAGTTTGGAAGAGCATGACAAGAATAATTCCTAAAATTATATAATCTTTAAGTTTACCGCAACAACCACTTTCTCACAAACGCCCACCTGCATAACAAGAGCTTACCTCGTGCGATCTCATCGCTGTCAAACGATGGGGCGGATAATGTGATGGTTGGTGGGATTTTCAGCACCTGGTCACTGAACATGATCGAGGGGATTTCACTAAAGAGATACTTTGATAATAGGCTTCTGGTTGCCATTAAGGAGGTGAAGTTCATAGAATTTACAGTTTGTGATAGTAGATGCGGAACGGATAGTAAACCCATAAAGTTGGACTACATGTTTTCCAGTGGTAGACTCCCATTAAAATATTTTGAAATCAACGCTTCGATAGGAAACAGTGATCATCCCTTGATAAAGTTAGAAATGGTCACTAGCAAAACTCTGCCATTTAACAAGGGCACACCATGTTTCGACTATGCTCGCACAGATTATCGGGCGCTAAACAAATATCTAACTCGAGCTTTATGGTTTAGCGACTAATAAAACTTGTCCATAGACCAACATTAGCATACCGTCAAAAGTATCATCAATGAAGCAACCTTAGAATGTACCCCTAACAGGAAAAGTAAACTAGCTGAAACGAACTCGTGGTTAGAACGAGGGACTGTACACCTTCCTAAGGCAAAAAGAAAAGCCTGGCATAGATGAAGAACCACACTAAAGGCCTTCGACCACGAATCGTACGTACGCTTACGAAACAGGTCCAGCGTGCGTGTCAGACATGATATACGAAAACTTCAAGCCCCCTGGCTAGAAAGTTTCAGGAGAACCCAAAACAGGTTCCTGACCTGATGGTTGTATATCAACCGGAACCTAACAATCGCAGGTACCCCGAGAGAGATCCCACTTGCAATAGACCGGCAACGATGCCAACATTATTATAAAAGGTTTTATAAAGTACTGTGGATGCTTAAGTGCGAGAGTTCCTTGACAATCGTGATATGTTTTAAGAAGCACAAATCGGCTTTCGGCGAAACAAGTCTTGTAACACAAACATTTTCCTTGTCTGAGATGACTAAACAGTCTGCCAGGACACCAATACTCAGGTTCACATTGTCAAGGAAGTTGAACATTGGTTTCACTAAATGTTGTTTGGTTGCATCAAGTTCCATGGTTAGCGGCCATTGGTTCCGGAACGATTGGGCGAACGTTCTGTTACTGTCGGAGTCAATATTATTCAGAAGTACACTTCTAATTACTTTCTATATTTATTGTATTGTTTTAGACTATTGTTATTGTTACTGTCATCGTTATTGTTATTGCTGTCGCTGCTGTTATTGTATTCGGTGTAATTGGAGTAATTAATCGTTTTTAGACGACTTGTTGTTATTCCTTTGGGTTTTGGGATAATAATCAAGGTCGATACTCGATTAATTAGGAGCGCTCGGTCGGTGGAGGAAACACAATAGTATTCTGAACTCCGGTAATTCGCTCAGTCGTAGCTTTCAGTCGGCTGATTTGACACACATAATATTCCAAGACTTTACAAAACCGTTTGACACTATACCCCATAGCCTGCCCATCCATAAGGCAGTAACAATGGGCTTAACAGAACGGCTACTCTCTTGGTTACAGAATTACATGTAGAGTCGAAAGTCCTGTACTAAGGGAAATAGGGTGTATTCAGACTGGAAGCCGGCCATGTCTGAAGTATCCCAGGGCTCAATCCTCAGGCTACTACTCTTCCTATTCTTTATTAATGACCTTCCACTAAATATCCGCTTGTTCATTCTTGTAAATGTGAATTATGCAAAACTGTGGAGTCTTATGAGAGAAGACGAGGACCCGAAGCTTCTACAACAGGATCTGGCCAGGATAGAGGTGAACAGACGACAATGATCTGACTCTCAGTTTACGAAAATGCTATGTATTGTACTACCGTACTCCAGATAGTACCCATCTGAACTATTACCTATGAGGGCAGCGAATACTTAGTTTCTCCAAGAAACGACAAGTTGAGAACTAAGGAAAACCACTGAGCGAACGTCTAGAAAGCTCACACCACGTTGTACCGAGTCCGCAGGCAGCCGGGAATGTTAACACCGGACCTATTTCTGACAATACTCAAGACATAAATAAGACCGATTTTAGAAAACCAGAACAACGTCACACTCCCAGACCTCAAAATGGATGCCGACCTCCTGGAGAGAGTTTACAGGTAAGTAGCAAAATGCGTACCAAATTTTGGAACAAACAATACTGTGACCGACTACGACGGTTGGGGATGTCCACCCTGAACTACGGACACTTGTGGGGAGACCTAATCACCGTATAAAACACATTAAGCACTCCTAATCATTCAAACAAAGGCATGCTGTCCACCTTACATGCTCACATAACTCGAAGAAACCCATATACTATAGCCTACAAGATAGCACGAACAAACGTGAAGGCGAATTTATTTTAATTAAGAGTTCGCTCCACCTGGAACGTCCTGCCTGAGAAAGTAACCATAGCCTCCACCTTGGTTCGTTTGAAAAAAGCTAGATGACTATGCGTACCACTACGGTGCACCCAAAGCTTACTGAAACAAGGGCTAGAACACTTGATATTAGTTCTAAGCACTCTCAACCTATATTTCTTCTACGGTTCTCTTTAAGTCTTACGAACCAGACTATCAACGATGGAACGAAGGGACGGAAACCAGTGCATACAATATAGTATTTTAGTACTATTCTGCATTATAACAAACACATATGTTGACTTGCTATCTGTTTTAATTAGCAAGAATTAATAAAAATAATTTACTGATGAATTAATGAATATTCAGTATGAGGTACATACTCTCATCGGCTTTTGTTTCCTTTTTCTTCAACTAAATCACAATATTATATATATGCATGCAAGTTGATATTTATGCATTACACTACTACTACGTTAAGTATTCGATTAATTTTAATTTAATACACATCAATTATTATTACTAATCTCATAATGACTGGGAATGTAGATTGATATAATTTGTGTTATATGCAATAAAATGAGGTTAAATTATCTTCAATGTTTACTTAATGTGTTGTACACAGCATTTCGCCTTCGTTTACTAAGTGAGTACTGTAAATTACAGCATTATTTTTGCTAATGATTTTATTTCGATTTCTTGGTTTTACTATAATTATGTTTTTCATCATGCATATTAGACTATTCTACATTGACATGTTCATAACTCTAGACGCTTAAAATGAAGTGTTTGATGAGATATTTCAAATTCATCTAAATAATCTGGAAAATAATTAAAATATTGGATACAACATATCAGGTGAACTTTGAACGTATAAGTATGCTACCACAGTAAAACAGATATTATCACTTTCAGTCTAGCTTACATCAATTAATGTAAATTATCAGGTATTTAGACTGATATAATGCATTTTCTACGTGATAAATAAAAACTTGATTGAGTAATAACCAGAACTAACCTCATGTGCGAATAATCCATTTTATTTAACTTAATTAAACAGACTCACAAAAGTGCTCAATTAGTGCAATAAAATACAGTTCATATTGCATACCTCCATTAGATATGTCAGACATGCTCTAATCAAGATCATTTAAAGCTAAATAATGTTTAATTAACATAAATAGAATCTGACCAATAAATCAGCACTATAAACAGGACTAGTCGAACATGACATTGGTCACTACCGAATGCCCAATCAGTGTATACGTCTCATTCTTATAGAGGGTCAATCGTGGCTCAAATAGGTCAGTAGTAACAATTAGAGATTGTGATCTGGAATGGGATCCACGTGGAAATATAACTTTCTTCAAGTTTGCCTTGCTGACGGGTGCCGAATAACACAAAACCCAGGAATTCCTGCCAACTACCCAGAAAACCAGCATCCATAATTATAGTTTAGTTGGTTTAGAATTTAAACACTGGACTTCATACGTTTGAACAGTTGTCAAGTATGTCGGATAACCAGAGCCAAGAATTTTTGTTACGCATTTGGCCATCAAGCATGTTCCTAAGCCACGCAATTGTAGTGAGTCAGGGTGGTCTGAATTTTAGTTCAAGTGAATTCTATTTGTTTAAATTAATTGGTGAAATAGCTGATAGCCGTATCCTAAGTTGATTATCTTATTTGATTTGTATTACCTCTTTCGTACATTTGCATTCTCAACATTTGGGTTCATCAGACAGAGTAGTTGTTCATCGTAATTATTTTAAGAATCGCCCACGATCGTCCATATACCACACTCAGTTTTGTATAAAAAGATGCCTTAAATATACATCCACCTATCGATAAATATAAATTGTGGTATTCTTTATTCTAGTTTTATAAGAACAAAATAATTCAAAGGCATTTGCGACTATGCATCTATTATCCCTTGGTGGGAAGTTTCTGAAAGTTCGGAATACGTATGCTCTGTCTATCGTGTCAGGAAGTAGAATAATCGGGAGTGATTACCTTTTTATGTAACTATCATCGTAAAACACTGATGATATACTGAGAGGATATACTTTGCTCTGTTTTTCCAAAATAAGTCTAAATCTAAGTAACTAAAGTATGAGGGCAGTCCTCAGTTACCAGTCACCTGCATCATGGAAATATTTTTCTTTCAGAATTGAATAGTGAAACTCGATTTAGGGATGACCTGGACAACCACTGAGTGTGAGTAAGGTGTGTAAGCTATGTCTGTTTGAGGCCAGTCACATATAGCCTTCTAAGTAGTTTCTTATGTGTTAGCTTCCTACTTTCCAGACTCTACAATCGGCGGTTCAAATCCGTCAAGCATGGTAAACAATACAAATGTCAAGGCTTATCCTTTTCAACTCTCTCCTTCCGTTGTAGGAAGGCAGTATCACTGCGAACGCTGGTTGTTCACTACCGCCAACTTTAAGATTTTGCTCTCAAACCGCCCCCCAATCGACCTTCTTGGGTTGGTTGGTTCTTAAAGAACTTGTCTTCTACTCGATATAACCCGATTAGGTCATTGTAGTATCCAAGCCCGATCACCCCTCCATCTACGATCGTAGTTCAGCATCGTCATCACTAATCTATATCTGCAATTATTTACCACTAATTGGCTCCATTACAACCAACTAGATCACTTTTAGATCTTGGCAGCCACATTATTTCACAGGCTGGCATACAGAAGCATTTAGATCATAGGCGACAAGTGAGTTTCGCTTTTTGTTCGACTAATTCAAGGATAGCCTTCTTCATTGTCAAAAGATTAGCTAATTGTTTAAAGTTCAATCAATCCTGTTACCCCATGTGGAGCATAGGCTGCCGACCAGCCTTTTCCAACCAGCTCTGTCCCGAGCTTTCCTTTCCAGCTCTTCTCAAGTGCTTTTCGTTCTCTTCATGTCTGTCTCCAATTCCCGACGCAATGTGTTCTTGGGTCTTCCTCTTTTCCTTTGTCTTTCAGGATTCCATGTTAATGCTTATCTTGTGACACAGTTTGGTGATTTTTTCAATGTGTGTCCTATCCACCTCCAGCGTCTTTTCCTAATTTCATCCTCGGCTGGATTTCTGTTGATTCGTTCTCTGTCATGGATGGTTGTTATTGATAGTACCTAGTCAACGGATCCAAATCATCTTAGGCAGACAGTTGTTTATAAATACTTTTACCTTCTGAAAAATGCTTTTCGTGTTTCTCCAAGTTTCAGCTCCATACAACAGAACTGTCTTCACATTTGTATTAAAATTCTGACTTTAATGTTGACTGACAGTCAATTTGAGTTCAAATTTCCTTCAGTCGTAGAAATGCTGTATTTGCCTTTCCAATCGATGACGCTTTCCAAGTCTATAAAGGTTTCTACATCTTCCAGAATTTCTCCGTCAAGTAAAATTGGGTTAGTGCTTGTTGTTTTGTATGGAAGGATCTTGCTTTTTTCGTTGTGTATGTCGAGGCCTACTGCTTCCGAGGCTGCTGCTACCTTGTCCGTCCTCATCTGTATTTGTTTCTGTGTGTGGGATAGGACAGCTAGATCATCTGCTAAGTCCAAGTCATCTAGTTGCATCGATGTTGTCCACTGTATTCCGAGATTGCCTTGAGATGTTTCAGTCCTCATGATCTAGTCAACAACCAGCAGAAAGAGGAAGAGCGAGAGTAACCAACCTTGTCTAACACTGATCTTCACTTCGAATAAATTCGTGAGCTGACCTCCATGCACGATTTTACAATGTAGTCCGTCATAGGAGTTTCGTATGATGTTGACTGTCTTTTCGGGTACGCCATAATGTCGTAGAAGGCTCCATAATATTCTTCTATTGACGCTGTCGAATGCTTTTTCGTAGTCGAGGAAGTTGATTTAAAGTGGTGAATTTCATTCGATTGATTGTTCAACAATGAACTGTACAGTAGCGATTTAGTTGATACACGATCGGTCTTTACGGAATCTGGCCTGTTGATCTCGAAGTTGGGCGTCGACTGAGTCTTTCATTCGGTTCAATAACACTCTGTTGAAGACATTTCCTGGTACTGAAAGAAGAGTGATATTTTTGTAGTTTTCACAATTGCTAACATCTCCCTTCTTTGGTATCTTGATGAGGTATCCTTTCCAGTCTGCTGGCAATTATTCTTCCTCCCAAATAATTCTGAAGAAAATGTGTAATATCTTTCCAGTTGCTTCTGTATCCGTCTTCAATGCCTCGCTCAGCTGGTATGTTATCTGGCCCTGCTGACTTGCCCGACCGTAGCTGCTGCCTTGATGTGATGATCGGGCTTGCCTATGGTGATGACCCAACTGAGCTATATTGGCTAGAACACATGTTCCTCTAACTCCTACCATGCCAAGCAGGTCTGTTGAAGAGCGATAAGACTAAAGGCCGCAACCTAAAATCTGAGGGCGAAGTTGTACTGCTGACTGCAGCGAAGTGTGACAGCAGTAAGGTGTTTCTTTTGGACAGACAGCAACCGCAGGGATGCTGTCATCTCACGAAGGAAGGAAGGGGTTAGTAAAGGTCAACCCAAGGAATATGACACTTCACCTTACTTCACGGATTTCCGTCTCCGGCGGTAAGGACTTTTTAAAGAACAGAGCTAACACTTCAAAAACTTCCCATAACAAGGTCGTGCATGATCGGCCTAATGAAGTTGTCCCTTGGGCTGTGATGAAGCTCCCAGGTCACAATGACCAACAATAACCCAGTTTCTTTTTTAGGTACCTCAAGAAGCAATATCTTTCCATGGTGTGAGCAACCAGGGAGTGAAAATTGCTCTCAGCACAGTTCATCTTGTTTAAGGCCACATCCCACCATCAACTAATGACTCTCTTATCACTATGCCTAATCCTTCTAACATAATTTTAACACCTCGCGCCTCTAATGCTTATGATTTGAGTTCACGAAACGTTATTCCTGGTCTCCTATAACCGCGCATTAAGCTGTATATTGGAGCTTTTAACGTTCGAACGTTATGTCTAATAGGACAACAGGCTTCCTTAACCACGACTCTAGAATCTCGCTCCATCGATGTCTGCTGCATCTCTGAAAGGCGTATACAGGATCCAAGTACAGTCATTCGCTTGACCTCACATTGTGAAAATAAGGAACCGGCTCGGTTCACTCTTCGTGTTTCCGAGGTCCCCACCGCTACCACTCGAGGCCTTGCTGGCGTAGGTATAGCACTAAGTTCAAAAGCTAAACAGGCTCTCCTCGACTGGATTCCAGTAGACAGTCGCTTGTGCGCTGTCCGTCTCAATGGAACGGTAAAGACTCGTAAAGATAGGGACACATGCCGTTGTCTGTTTTGTTGTCTCTGCCTATGCTCCCACTGGCAGCAGCTCAGATGAAGTGAAAGATGAATTTTATAAAAAACTTTAGACCTTCCATGTAAAGCTAAGCGCATTGATATAGTAATAGTGGCTGGTGATTTTAATGCCCACGTAGGTAGATGTTTAATTGGCCTACTGTTATCTCTATTAGTCCCAGTAATATTAGGTGCTAATCCAGCTTAGTATTCTACAGTTCGACAACGACAGAGACTTGATCCCAAATCAGAACAAGAGAAGAGCAAGTAGCAGGATGTAATAAGAAAGTAACAGCAGGAGGCGAAAGCCAAGCAAATGATTTACACTAGGGTTTAAATAAACAATGGTATCGAGTATTCTAGAAACTTCCCAATTAGTCGTTGGCTCTAGTTGGCTAAAAATGGGTCGATCACAGCACAGCTTCATAAGCACGTTTCGAGCATGTTTTATTCAGGCTCGTTTCGTGCTAACAGTAGACTGGATTAAACCGAAGGGACCTAGGTGGCAGACGATATAGTTTTATTGGGTGAAGATGCTGATAAAATGAAGAGTCTTTTGATTACCTTAAACATGAATGTAAGCATGTTTGGGATGCGATTCATTCTCCCCATCCAAATGCAAAATGCTGCTTCAGGACTGGCTTAATTCGGCACCAGTTAGTGGTAGCGATCGAAGCAATCGAATGTGTTAACGACTTCACTTATCTTGGGAGCCTCGTCAGTCCTGACGGTCTGGTGTCTGATGAAATCTCGGCTCGTATACATAAGGCCCGATTGGCTTTTGCCAACTTGCGTCACTTGTGGCGTAGGCGAGACATTCGTTTACTGACGAAAGTACGCGTTTACTGCGCAGCAGTTCGATCCGTTTTACTTTATGGATGTGAAACATGGCCATTAAGGATAGAGGATATTTGTAGGCTCCTAGTATTTGATCACAGATGTCTCCGAAACATTGCTCGTGTTTGCTGGGATCACTGAGTAAGCAATGGGTGGGTTAGGAATAGAGTACTAGGTAAATACGGTGAGTCGATTGGTGAAGTAGTGGATTTTCATCAGTTGAGGTGGTTAGGACATGTGTTACGTATGCCTGACCACCGTCTACCTCGACGAGCAATGTTGTCTGTTGTGGGAGTAGGCTGGAAGAAAGCTAGAGGTGGTCAAACGAAAACATGGCACCAATCCAAGAAGTCAGTGACAATTGGGTTGAGCCATGTTAATAGGTGCAGACTACCTGGTTGGGGCCCACACGATGATCGTAACAAATGGTTAGAGACTTTAGGTGATATGGCTCAAAATCGATTGCAATGGCGCAGGTGCATCCACTCCTTGTCTTCCTCCAAATTCTAATTTTTGAGCTTATTATAATCTACTCTTTACTGAATCACTTTTTATCTCAAATCTCATCTCTGATCTCTATGCCTTTCCATTGATACTAACTCTGTTACTACCTCTCCTACTCTGGGATTCGGTCCGACTATTTAATCTCTATCTGATAATTGAGGCATGGCAACTTGAACTGATGTACGCATGTACCAAGTTGTACGTTGTAACTGACTGAGTTTATGAATAAGATATGTTATAATAGCATTACATTAGGCTAAACGTGAGAATAGGGCATGATGATAGGGTACAAAAGGCCTTACATCAAAGACAACTAAAGTAATTCAAATAGTTTTCTTAGATATAGTTCTGAGAGTTAGTCATTCTTCTCTGATCTCCCAACATAACATAAGGTGAGTCCTAATTTAAGAAGTTACTACAAATCTAATTAAGCCTCGACTAACGTCGTATCACTGATATATTTACATCGATTGGTTACTGAGCAATAAGAAATTTCATTCTTGTGTAGCCAACAATTGCTGACAAAATTCGATCTATCAAGTTGCTATGTGACTACCAATGTAATTGACTTGGTGTGTTCAATATGTTTAGTTGTGAAGTTACACACATTGTAAGCAACTTAAAAGTATATATAAACTGCCGTGACATGCATAAAAACACAGATTCTGATATTCATTAGATCTCATTTTGTCTCATCATAGGAGATCCTTTAACTTTGTCGTCCTCACATATTTCCAGCGAAATGGTAGATAAAATATAAATTTGAACTGGTTACTATAAATGTGGTCCTATTTATGTACACTCTGTATTTAAATTGATCAGAAATCTATATTTAAAATTCAGCATAGACGAGTTGGATGTTGTAATGTACTCCGCATATTAACCTATAGTTAGAAAATAATCGAAAATCAGTACTCATTAGATAATCGTTTCGTCTCAATATGAGACTTCTTAGAGGTGTCTCTATGACCTCACAAACGTTAATGCCAGGAACCGTCAGGTTTCTCGGTGAGCACTTAACCACTGAATTGTCATTTATAATTCCATTTAATTCATGTTACTGTGTGGTCATCATACAAATGTCATTAGTGAGTCGCAGTTCAACTCTACTGCTCATAACTTTTCATTAGAATCTTGGGAATCAAAGTTAGCATCTACCTATGAGGTTTTTCAATCTACTCTCACTTTTGTTGTACTATGACTACCAATTACTGAATGTTGAAG
Source organism: Schistosoma japonicum (assembly GCA_025215515.1). Taxonomy (NCBI): domain Eukaryota; kingdom Metazoa; phylum Platyhelminthes; class Trematoda; order Strigeidida; family Schistosomatidae; genus Schistosoma; species Schistosoma japonicum. Next base: position 13,358,688 of record CM046065.1, on the reverse strand, counting down.
TCAGATTAATATAGTGTGAATGTACAGCAGAAGTAGGTGAGAAACTCCAATTACAAAATAATCATAATTAATGCACAGCCTAGCGCTAATATGCGTTAGCTCAAGTTGCCTTACCACAACACGACGAGGTGGAACTAACATGTAAGCCAAAATAATGTAGCAGCAATGAGAATAGTAAAATATTGGGAACATAGTCCGAGTAGCGAGAAAGAAATATACATGGACAAATACTGAAACACAAGATCTATAGAAAGGTAAACCGATGGTGCATCAGTGCCACTGTGGTCGAATGTATATACTGGATTTAAGATTTTGAAAGGAAGAAAAGTACTACGTGATTGTTCTAAATTCATGAATATCTTCTTCAAAAAGAAACTTATAAGTCACAAAATGTTACGAATAATATTGATTTTGTTTTGAGCATATGATACATCCATCCAACCAGACGTAACTTCGAAATAATGACATTTTTATTTCATGTCATCAATAAGACAAAAGTATTTTAGATTTCATTATTTATTGAATAAATAAATAATTAAATCTATTCTACTTGTTGTTTATAGTGTAAATTTTACGTCCTCATATGACTATGTGATTTAATGTAATCAACAAAACGGCTAAAAATAGAAAATTATGAGTTGGCAACAATTTAGATCAACAAATCGATGCAAAAGTAATGAATATGTTATTGATTAGCCTATTGTA